>JAAGEH010000076.1:2688570-3355025 GCA_011751065.1 Lasiurus cinereus | reverse complement strand
AAGAAGAAGAAGAAGAAGAAGAAGAAGAAGAAGAAGAAGAAGAAGAAGAAGAAGAAGAAGAAGAAGAGCAGCACATTTGAACAGTGCTTAGTGACTGCAATTGTTGACTTGGATGATGATGAAATTAGATTCTGGTAAAGTTAACAATATTCTGTTATGTAGGACAGAAAGAAAGTAATCAAAGATGATAACAACTTTTCTGACCTAAGCAGGTTTTAGGAAGGAGAGGCTATCCTCTGCAGTGGGAAATGCTGCACTTGAAGCAGGAGGCTCAGGTTGAATTTGAGATGTTATAAATGTACCCAAATGATATTAAGTAGTTGGCTATATAAATCTGAAATTTTAGAGACAAGTCCACAAGGAAGGATACCCCACTGATCATATTAAAAGCCATGAATCTTTATGAAATTATAAAGGCATTGAATGTAGCTAGCAAACAGAAATGTCCCCAAAACATACATGGATATAGGATACTTGAAGCTTTTTACCTCTTAGGTTCCTGGTTATATAAGTGGGAGAGATATGAGTGACTGACAAAGTTCCTGTATTGGATTGGCCCACGGAATAAGGACTAATATAAAGGAAGGACTAAAGGGAAGATCCTTGTTCCAAAACCAGTTACTCAAAAGATAAATCACATTTCAGTGTGTGTGTATAGGGTGGAGATGTCACACATTTTATAGCTATGATCAAAACTTGACAGATGCAGATTGTAATTTACAACTGAACACTATTTAATGTCTGAGGTTGGCTAGTAAGAAAAGACTTTGTAAAATACAGTGGGTTATCATCAGCTTAACCAAAATAGACATTCCTATCACATAAATGATCTTGGGCATTGTCACAAATAAGTATAAAATGTCTAGTACCTAGGATTTAGATTTTAATAGAAAAATTTCTTTCTATTTCAAAAAAGAGAAAATAAGACAAGTGGTTTCTTATCTCCCATAAGGTACCTTTTCTTTGCTATCCCTCTGAGATCAATTATTTCTAGACGCACCACATTTTAGCCCACAGATATCTTGATTATCTCACCAAACCTCAGAATGTCATGCTGGTCTACCACAGCAGTGACTTCATTCTTCAGGACACGCAGAGAAAGAAAAAAGCAAGCAGCATAAAGCAGCATAGATGTTTTTGTAAGATGCATGCATTTTTTGAACATAAGGGGTTAATCCCAGGCACCAAGAATACTACTTAATATAGATACCTGTTTGAGAGCTGGCTAGCTAGATTGATTGATAGATTAAATATAGCTTAGTGATATATATACTGTAAATATTGATACAGATAAAGATATACGTAGGTACAATGTTTATTGCTATAGATAAAAGTACAAGTAGGATATAATTCTTGATTTCAAAGACACGGAACTTGGAACCCAGAAAAACGGTATTTCCATCCAAATTCAGAATAACATTGTAGATGTATTTATTACACCAAAAATAAATCCAGCCTAGACTTTAACAGTGTTGACTGGCATAAGCAGAAGAAAATCTATAGACATAAATATAACAGTTTTGAAACTTTAGAGACAAAGACCTTATTTTATGAGCAGCCAGACTTAAAGAAGTGATATATTATTAAGATAAATAATTGTGAATATCAGTATCAAGCTCACAGTGAAAGAAAAATGTGGAGAAAGATAATTGAATTTAAATCAATATAACTTGGCCAAAATGATGTTTTATTTTAAAAGATGAAAGTGAATATATTTCAAATCTAGAGATGAAACCAATCTGTCAGCTGGTAATGTCTATTGCAAAACCCAAAGCAAGAGACAGTTATAGCTTACGGAAGAATATGTTACAGAAAGATATTTAGCTTTAATTGTTTAAAGTTTAAGTTTTGTTAAGCAAGGTATATTGATAAAAATAAGACTATCTAGTGTAACAACATATACAATTTTTCTTCCAACCATTTTTAAATACAATATAAAAGAAAAAGATAAGTTTTAGAGAGTAAGAAACAGTTTACTTAACCTTCACTAGTTTGCATTAAAATATTTACCTCGCCCTAGCTGGTTTGGCTCAGTGGGTAGAAGGATTGTGGACTGAAGGGTTCCAGGTTTGATTTTGGCCTAGGGCACATGCCCAGGTTGTGGGCTCATTCCCCCCTCTGTGGGGGATGTACAGGAGGCAGCCAATCAATGATTCTCTCTCATCATTGATATTTCTAACTCTCTTCCTTTCTGAAATTAATTATATATGTGTGTGTGTGTGTGTGTGTGTGTGTATAAAAATATTTACCTCAAAAAATAAGTGAACGAATAGAACAAAATAATTATAAAACTATATTTTATTTATTTTAGAGAGAGAGAAAGGGGGAGAGAGATTAGTTGTTCTACTTATTTATGCAATCATTGGTTGCTTCTGGCCGGAGATTGAACCTGTAAAGTTGATGTAACAGGACAACTCTCTAACCCAGTGGTTCTCAACCTTCCTAATGCCGCAACCCTTTAAGACAGCTCCTCATGTGGTGGTGACCCCCAACCATAAAATTATTTCTGTTGCTACTTCATAACTGTAATTTTGCTACTGTCATGAACTGTAATGTAAATATCTGATATGCAGGATGTATTTTCATTATTACAAATTGAATATAATTAAAGCATAGTGATTAATCACAAAAACAATATGTAATTATATATTGTGAAATATTTATTTCTAATTACAAATAAATGAAATTTTGTCTTGAATCGTGGTGTAGCATGGGTAACAGCCTTCATATAACAACAGTAAACTACAATGCTACACTTTGCTACACCGAGGAGCAGTGTGTTGGTTCCTAAGACCATGGGAAATAGGTGTTTCCCAATAGTTTTAGGCAACCGCTGTGAAAGGGTCATTCGACCCCCAACGGGGTCGCGACCCACAGGTTGAGAACTGCTGCTCTAACCAATTGAGCTAATTTGCCAAGGCAAAGATATTTTTAAATGTTCATTAAAATATTAGAAAAGGACTCAGTGATGCATTGGAGCATATTTTAAGAATTATATAGCAAAAGAAAAGTTTTGGGGGAAAACTTTCTGACTAAAAGTATAAACAACTATTTTCAGGTTATAAATCTCCTACCAGCTTCTATATAATTATTTGAGAAAATAGTTAATCTCACTAAATATCAAATAAATTTAAAAAAGAAAATGACATTTAAAAGTAAGTTTCTAATATTGCTGAGAATTAGATGTATAAACATATATATTTATACATATGTATACACATATACAGTACATAAACACATGTGTCACATATAAGTATGTATACACATTTGTATGTAGAATTGCTCATATGCATACATACATATTACATATACAAATATAATATATACATAAAAGTTAAGTTAAATACAAATGTTCTTAATTCTCCTATAGAAATATATGTATCACTGACTAGATTAAAAATTACAAATTGTCTATAACCAGAAGACAGGCTAGAAACAAAACAATAATTTAGACTTTACCATGCTTATGTGGATTATAGAAACACATATATATATAATTGTGTAATCAGATAATATATATAAAATAGGAAAAATAATAAAAGAATATACAATACTCTAAAGAATTTAGAATACATTAAAAAAAACATTAACAATAGTGAATCCGTATATCGAACAATATAGCATTGAAATAACTTTAGGAAAATAGTAATCAAAACAAATCAGGTTATATTTATATACAATTATAATTTCAAAGTCCACTTTCTAATTATCTAATTTACCTGGATTATTAGACTAATATATCACGAAAATGCAATAGCAAGAGTGAGTCTGGACTATTGCAATGTATTTACCAGTTAACATAATACCATTATGTTTAGGAAGGAGAAATATGGATAGAAATAATAAAGTAAGTTGAACTCATAAAACTGAAACCAAACAGCTTTGATTAATGGATTGGGATCAATATTAAGAAAGTTTATAGAGTCATTCTCAGAACGCTTTTCTCTGCCCTATTCTATGCAAGAGGTCAAATAACATGTTAGAAGATGGAATGCTATCAAGTTTAAAGAGCAACATCAGTTGGATGACAGAATCCGATACCAAAATTCATTGATTTATTCATTTACTTAATCAACATTAGTTAACAATTACTGTTTGATAGAATCATTTATACAGGTTGGCAACTCTATTGAGATGAATTTTAATAAAATTCCTAATGTTATTATGCTTAGGATCAAAAGGTCAAGTGTACAAATATAGGACTTATAAAAACTGACTTAAAAGCCTATTTGAAAGAAATGTTTAGTGTTATAGTAGACAATAAACTAAATATCAACTAACAGTGTGTAAAGGTTCCAAGAACCATAACAAGATCATAGGCTGCATTTAAGATCCAGTATAGATTGAACTGGGAAAAGAATCAACTTTACAGGCCAAAGAATAAATAAGGTCCAAGAATAATCAAGAAACATAATAAAATACTGGAAAAGTCACTAAAATAATTTTTGTTAAGTGGCAACTTATTCCCCATAGAATGGTTACAAATTTTAAAGAAATAACCTTTATATTCTATAAACTGTTCCAAACATGTGTGTGTTTATGTATTTATAAATTGGTAGAAAAACAGCCAAAATAACCCAGAAAAATGAGAATGAAATACCATTTATGAATTTAGATACTGACTAAACAGAATATAGAATATTAAAGTATTACTTACTGATTACCTATTTAGCAAAGAAAGGCATGTGCAAATTTTCTGCGTCACAATCATGTAAAATAAGTGTTTTTGTTTTCTCTCCCTATAATTTCCCCTCCTATGATCTCCATTAACCTTCAGCATTGTTTTTAGGGACTTATGTCCTTGTAGAGTTGGTGAAAGAGGACCAGGGATATACTTTGTGAGCAACATGTAGATAATCATCTTTTGGGTTTTAGTGTATCCTGTTCATGGCTCACAGGCTCATTGCCAAAATATTCATATTCCCCTTAAGGTCTGTGATTTTACTACTTCCTTACCAAGGATTTTTCAATGTTTCCCAAGGTCTCAGTTTTAATAATCTAGATAGACAACATGTCTATGTTCTTCCATATCAAAATGCTATATCACTCTTAGATGTCGTGTGTTGGAACAGAGAATGGGTCTGTCCCATTTAACAACTCTTCTCTAGTTCTTTGCCTCTTACCAAGAGAAAACTTCAGACTCTCCAATATGAGCCCAAATATCCCATTTTGTACCCCCTTTTTAAAAAATATATATTTTATTGATTTTTTATTTACAGAGAGGAAGGGAGAGGGATAGAGAGTTAGAAACATCGATGAGAGAGAGACATCAATCAGCTGCCTCCTGCACGCCCCCTACTGAAGATGTGCCTGCAACCAAGGTACAAGCTCTTGACCAGAATCAAACCTGGGAGCATTCAGTCTGCAGACCGACTCTCTATCCACTGAGCCAAACCGGTTTTGGCCCACTTTCTACCCTTAAAATTCTCCATTTGGGGCAACTTCACAACATCATTTTTCATAAGCCCATTTTTTGTGACATTGGCATTATCAATTGTTTCAAATTTGTCCTTCTAAATCTGCAACTCTATGGCTTTTAGCAATAGACATTCTGCTGCTCCATTGTCAGCAGTTGGCTCCATTTTGTTACCATGGGCATATTTTCTCGTAATTCCAAGAAGTTTTTTTCAGGAAATGTTATCTTAGTCTCAATGATAAAAAAAAAAAAAAATAGTTGATATGGCCATTGCTAGCTATAAACCAGATGTCTGGAGAAGAAGAATGAAATCTGTAGCCTATCATTATTAATCTCTGGAATTGGGCACACATGTCTTCCAATCACAACTGGTATGTTTTAGCAAAAATGAATGGATAGAATGGCTATTGGTTAGGAACGAGAAAGTATATGGCATAAATCTATAACATTAGTGTAGTACATGGTGGATAGTATATGATGAAAAAATAATAAATCAACATATGCATATAAGCAAACCTTATGACCTTCAAGTAAACATATTAAATAAACAGAGGTGAGTTAAAATAATAGTTTCCATCCATTCTTTTATTTGTTTATCAATTACAGTAATTTGTTTATATCAGAAATTGCGCTAGGTTCTAGGTATATCATTGTGAATGATCTCTGCCCAGTGAAGCTAAAATTTAATGGTTAATCCAGTGAAAATTGATTAAATTCTGAGAAATCTAGTGTATTTATAATATACCAGTCGTACTTAAAATAAATACCTGCAGTTTCCTTGGTGATCAATCTCAAATTCTTAATAACATTTGCAAAAACCTAGGTCATATTTATGAATGTATTTAAATTTTTCAGATTTTTTTTCTGAACCGTACATGGTAATTTAATGAAACATTGGAAATAGCCAAATATCAAACAGCAAATGAACAATTTATTAAACTGTACTTTATTTATTCATTAAAATGTCTATGAAAAAGATAAGGTTTGGGGCAATAAGCTTATATAGAAATGCACGTATAAAATAACAGTGCGTGAAAAAGTGGATCAAACAACATATTGAAATTAATTATGATCTTCCTTAGTTCTTATAGCTCTGAGCACTTCTCCTTTAAATTAAGAGTGTCTCTTCTTTTCTGGCCAGTGGCTCAATTGGTTGCAGCATTGTTTTGCACCAAAAGGTTGTGGGTTTGATTCCCTGTAAGGACACATACCAGGTTCAATCCCTGGTCAAGTGTGCATAGGAGGCAACCAATCCATATGTTCCTCTTTCACATCAATATTGGTCTTTTGGTGGTTGTTTTTTTCCCCTCTCTGCCCCTTCCTCTCTCTCTTAAAAAAACCAATTAATTATAAAGACACATATCTTCAGGTGTGGGTCAAAAACCAGTGTCTCTTTTTCTTTAGTGGACCATTATTAATATGTCATCTGGGAAGTTTTTCTTGCTCCTTTTCCTCCTAATCAATTAATTGGCTTTTCCTCTTGACACTAATAAACTTCTTAATAATTCATATTTTATTTGTTATCATCATGTAATAAAATTATACATGCTTCCATCTCTCTGGTTTGTCAACACCTCTTTAAAGGAAAAAGCAGTGTCATCCATCTCTATATTCCTGAGACCTGAGACATGACATGTCATTATTGTGTCCTCAATGTCTACACATAAATCTGTCACAGAAACGGTGCTCACAAACTGTTTGCTGAATGAATTTAGTAAGTGTTCAATAAATACTGGTTGAGTGACTGAAAGGATTCTCATAGAATGGCAATCATACTGATGATCAAAACTGAATTATAATTTGTGTAGTAAAATTTAATATTCACTACACACTTTGTGTTCTGGAGAAAATGTGAGACCTTGACTATTTTATATGTATATGTATATAATTTTGAATATGCTTTATTATTTATCTGTACCTTCTTATTTGGTTTATTGAACTCAATATTACATCTGATTTAGTTTGTTTGATTAAGTCTACCACATAGTTGGCCAAACTAGATACTGTTGATGTAGCTCAGTATCCTTAAACAGTATTCTTCTCAGATTAAGTTTCAGGATAATTAATTGTATACTTGGTTCTGATGTGCTATTTTTGTTTGTTAGTTTGTTTAATTCTACATGAAAAAAAGCAGTAAAAGTCCTTTAATTTTTAATCTTCACCCAAGAATATTTTTCCATTCATTTTTAGAAAGACTAGGAGAGGGAAAGACAGAAATATGGATGTGAGAGAAAGACGAATTGGTTGCCTCCTGCATGTGCCCCAACCAGGGCTTGGGCTGGAGAGGAGCATGCAATTGATGTATGTGCCCTTGACTGGAATCAAATCTGAGATGCTTTGGTCAGCAGGCTGACACTCTATTTACTGAGCAAAACTGGCAAGGGCAAAAGCCTTAATGTTTTTTATTCTTTTCCTCTGAACAGATTTGACAAAAAAGTAGTGATCACCAATGTTGTATGCATAGATGCATTACAATAGAGTGTGTTTTCTTTAAATATACTGAAGACTAGAGGCCTGGTGCATGAAATTCGTGCATGGTGGAGGGGATCCCTCAGCCCAACCTGCACCCTCTACAATCTGTGAGCCCTCAGGGGATGTCCTACTGATGGTTTAGGCCTGTTCCTCATAGTTCTCTGCTCTCTGCTGACCTCACTGCAGGCCCTGGTGTCTGCTCCCTGTGGTGGCCTGCTTGCCCTTAGCCACTCGGGTCAGGGGCAAGGAGGGCTCTGCTGGTTGCTCTCTGGCTTGCTGCCATAGGGGCAAGCAGGGCCCTCGTGTCTTCTCTCTGTTGGGGCCCTGCAAGAGACTGCTTGCCCCTCGCTGTCATGTCCAGGGGCAAGTAGGGCCCTGCTGTCTGCTCGCTTGCTGGGAGGAAGAGGGGGAGGAAGACATTCCTGTCCTGTCCCTGGCTGCTTGCACATGTACTGTCTCAGGCCCCTGGGTCCCAGGGATGTTCTCACCCCACTCCTGGCTGCTTCATGCCTGAGCGTATAAGGCCAGAGTGGCTGGGGTCATTCTGGGAACCCAGCTGTTCCAGGCCTACACGTGGGCCTACAGGCTCAGAGGGGCCTGGGTCCTGAGGACGCCTGTCCCTGGGATGCAGGCTGCTTGGTGCCAAAGCATGTGCAAGTGGCTGCCATCTTGTTGGGTTAATTTGTATACTCACTCCTGATTGGATGGTGGGTATCATGGAGGTACAGTCAATTTGCATATATATTTTATTAGTGTAGATAATGTCTCTATCTTCCACTTGAATTGGTGATAGGCTTACACAAAAGAGCCACTGAATGAACAGTTGAAATAATACAGTACAAGTTCTGTGAGAGTCTCTAAAATCAACATAAAATATATTGGATCTCTACTCCAAAGTATTAAGTA
The DNA here is from genome assembly GCA_011751065.1 of Lasiurus cinereus. Lineage (NCBI taxonomy): Eukaryota > Metazoa > Chordata > Mammalia > Chiroptera > Vespertilionidae > Lasiurus > Lasiurus cinereus. The sequence continues at coordinate 3,346,231 of JAAGEH010000076.1, read as the reverse complement.
CAGTGCCAGGACATGTTTTTCTTCCTTTTGTGATGATTGCCATGTTTTATCCAATAAAGACTGCTATTGATTTAAATGAATAATTTTTAAACAACACTGACAAACACAGACAAATCTAGAAAGTCTTTATTGTCGAATAAACAATACTATTTTATTACATGTGTTTATACAAACCCCCATGAAAAATTGAGTTTGGCCTAGAATTGGCCTACTTTGGGGGGCCAGGGAAGTGTGTATGTGTGTGTGTGTTGACAGGGGATATAATGAGTGATACGAAAGGATGCAATGAAAAAGGTAAATAAAGGTAAATTCTATCTCCTTTCTATTAGCCCAGTGGTTGGCAAACTCATTAGTCAACAGAGCCAAATATTAACAATACAACAATTGAAATTTCTTTTGAAAGCCAAATTTTTAAACTTCTTCTAACACTGGTTCTTTAAAATAGACTCACCTAGACCATGCCATTTTGTGGAAGAGCCATAGTCAAGGGGCCAAAGAACCACAAGTGGCTCATGAGCCACGGTCAGCTGACCACTGACCTAGTGTATAGAAAGTCTTCTAGAAAAATGTATGTTGGCACGATGAACAAAAGGAACAAAGAAATCAGTGGTCATCATTTTTCTTACATTTTACAAAGGCCTTACATAATTGACTTCTACTCTAGAAAGATTAATGCTAGTTGGCAGCATGCATAGCTATATGAAAGATGGGCAAGTATTTGAATATTTTTCTTAACAGTTCAAAAAATTAAGATTTTAATACAAACTTGGAATAGCTGTCTCATTATATACTGATGAATGGGTCAGCTATTTTTCTTCATACATGATAACAATCTATTCATATATGTTGCAGTTAAAAAAGTTTAAAATAATGGGATTTATTTTCCAAATTAGGCTGTCTGGCTATAAGGTTCTGGATCCAATAAATGTAATGACCTTTAATGGAAACAGTGATTTAAACAGTAATTTAAAGACTAGTCATTAGATTTGCAGATGCAGAAAATTAACTATACTAATATACTAAAAACTTATATCCTTACAACAATTCACACTAAAAAAATTAGAAAGGACTAATATATAAATAAAATGGCAATGTATTAATTTATAATCATGATAGTTCTCTACCTAACTTCACCCTTAGATGTATGTCATACAGACAGAGTTGGAAATTTTGGATTCTAGCCATTCCTGCTGAAAGAGTCAAGCTCTCAGGTCCTGGTGCTCATATACCACCTTGAAGGAAGGGATTCTCCACCCATCATTGTTCTCTTTTCTGTTTAATTTGGTCAGTGCCTCACGTAAGTCTGCATGATCTTTTATACAATAGTGTACTATTACCCCAAATTTCTGTACTTGCTTTTCTTGTATGGTACAGCTGTGTGCCACACACTGATCTCCAAAACTTTCCTACCATAACCTCTAAAACTATCCATGTGAAATCATCATAAAAGGTCTATCTTCAACTGCTTCACTTCTTTGACATAAATAAAATGACTTTCAGCTGAAGATACCACTTTCATTACTGCCCTCTTACATGCCAGCTGTTTATTTTCTTATACTTGTACTGGTTGGTAAAATAGTGCTTATATCTTCTATGTACTCCACTCTTACTTCTAGAAATAAATTATCCACCCTCCTGTAACTCTCTCTCGCTCTCACTCTTTCCCCAAATCATTTGAGATTTATGACATTTCATTATATATTCATCACTGCCTTTTTATTGCCATTATCAACAGAAAAATTCAGGATGCTGCCTATCAGTCAATAAAATTGGTGACTAGCTCTCCCTGGAAATGGCCAGAAGTGACTTTACTTGTCCCAGAAAACTCCATAAATTCATGCAAATGAAAATGTTCAAATCTCCATGTTCACTTTAAGAATACTTGTGAAATCTGCCTCATCCATCAAGGGTATGCGTATTTGAAAAGCCACTGAGTATTTGAAGAATGTCACTTTACAGAAGCAATGTGTGCTATTCCATTGTTACATGTGGACCTGATAGGTGTGCCAAACAGTGGGGTTGGACACAGCCCAAAGAGAGTGCTGAGCTTTTGCTGTGCTTGCTTAAAACTTCAGAGTAATGCTACACTTCAGGTTTAGATTATTTGATGACTGAGCACACCCAAGTGCATAAAGCTCCCAAGATGCAGCATAGACCTTACAGAGTTCATGGCTAGATTAAGCCATACTTGAGCTTTCCCTGCACCATGGAGGTGATCCTACTGAAAAAGAGCAGAAAAGGAGGACACCCCAGAATAAACTGAAGAAACAAATATGTATGGCCTAGGAGTAAATTCAACATAAAATAAATACTAATGAATAAAAGTAAAAGCTGCAAAAATAGTTTGTGACTAGCTCACTCACATCATCTCCACACCAGTTCTGCCATTGCAATCCTTAGTGGCACAAATGTACACGTTTACTCTCTCTCCTTAATGTCTCATCTCCAAAACCTTTGTTCTCAGCTCCACTTTATAGTGCTATATCTCACATTTTGAATTTTGTTAAAAATGAAGAGTGATTCTACTATGTAATTACTAATTCAGGTATCACATTTTCTGAATACAACCTGCTTTACTAGCTATGGTTGTTTATAGACCTCAGTGAAAGTTCCAACTCATTGTCTTTCTAAATTCATATGGTCCTTCAGGCATCTCTCTCTCTCTCTCTTTATTCTAATCTTTTCTAAAATTTTTTCAGGCATATCTTTCTTGTTATCAATATTCCTTTCCAGTTATAAACACATGAAGTATATCAACTTCAAGATTATTTTATTTATTTTTATTGAATTTATTAAGATAATATCTATATATATAAAAGCCTAAGCGACTGGATGACCAAACGACTGGTTGACTGGTCGCTGTAACGTGCACTGACCACCAGATGACACATGTTCAATGCAAAGGATTGGGTTCCTCCTGTCTGGACCTGGCCTGCAGGGTTTGGGGTCCCTCCTGTCTGGATTGAGTATGTGGGGATCAGGCCAAAACTGGCTATCTAACATTCCCCAAGGGGTCCCGGATTGCGAAAGGGCACTGGCCAGGCCAAGTGACCCCACCTGTACATGAATCCATGCACTAGGCCTCTAATTGGTTAATAAAATTATATAGGCATCAGATATACAATTATATAATACATCATCTGTATATTGTATTGTGTGTTCACTGCCCTGTAAAGTTTCCTCCCCAGTTCCATCTTTACCCCTGGTAATCACCATAAGGTTGTCTGTGTCTATAAGTTTTATTTATTTATTTATTACTTAATCCCTTTACCCTTTTCACCAGCCTCCCAACTCCCCCCCCTCTGACAACTGTTGGTTTGTTCTCTGTATCTGTAAGTCCGTTTTATGTAATTTGCTAGTTTATTTTTTATTAGGTTCCACATATAAGTGAAATCATATGGTACTTGTCTTTCTCTGACTGGTTTATTTCACTTAGCATTATGCCCTCCAGGTCCATCTGTGCCATCACAAAGGGTAAGATTTCTATCTTTTTTATGGCTGAGTAGTATTTCATTGTGTAAATGTATATAGCTTTTTTATCCACTCATCGACTGATGGGCACTTGGGCTGTTTCCAAATCTTGGCTATTGCAAATAATGCTGCGATAAATATAGGGGTACATATATTCTTTCAATTTACTATTTTGGGATTCTTTGGCCATATTCCCAGAAATAACTGGGTCAAATGGCAGTTCCATTTTTAATTTTTGGAGGTAACTCCCACATTGAGAGCTAAGATTTAGAAACAATCTAAATGCCCATAAATAGATAAATGAATAAAGAAAATATGGTATCTTCATACAATAGAATATTACTCAGCCTTAATAAAGAAATAAATCATATTATATGTAACAAAATGGATGAACCATGAGGACATAATGCTAAGTGAAGTAAGCCAGACACAAAAAGAAAAATAAAGTTTGATTGCACTTGTCTGAGGTATCTGAAATAGTCAAACTCATAGGACTAGGGAGTAGATTGGTATTTATTTGATGGGTAGGGGGCAGGAGGGAAGAAATTAGCACTTGTTATTCAATGGACATAAAATCTCAGGTATGCAAGATGAAAAAGTTCTACATATCTGATCTACAACATTGTGCTTATAGTTGACAATACTACCAGTTAACAGTACTGGTCTGCACACTTATAAATTCATTAAAAGGATATATTTAATGTTTTTTTTTGTGTGTGTGTGTGTTTCACCACAACACAAAATTAAAATATATATGGGTAGATTCATAATTAACTATTATTTTATATCTGTGTATGAAGTTCTTTACCTCCCAAACTGAATAGAATATTATTCAGCCTTAATAAAGAATATCTAAGAGTTGTGTTCTGCATTTTTAAATAAAATAAGCATTGCTCTTTTGTTTGCAGTTGGCTTTGGCCATCTAATTGGTTATATTTATGTTATGGAAATATACAGTTTAATGACCATTACCTTAATAGCTCTTCTTTGTGGTGGAGTTTCATTATACCTCTGGTTTCCTAGACTATCCCTCATGTTTATGATCCAAATATCCTTTCTCCCATAGATATTTAGCCAAGAATAAAATTTTTATTATTTTCCGTAAGAGATAAGCTAGGCAGAAACTGAGGCTTGGCTTGTTGATTATGTTTTTAATGTTATTACTATTAGCAGTAGTAAACATAGATTAAGTGCCCATTGCGCATTACACAAAGCAGGATATTGAGAGTGGGCATGCTTTCACAGGAAGCTTTCATCCAAAAACATGACCAATTCCTCCTACTAGAAAATATACGGTACTATTTAAATTTGCTTTATAGAACTATAAAACTTAAACTTGGGGGAAAAGTTCATTGTCAGCTAATCTGAATTGCCCTGGAAGCTTTGAGTCCTTGTACAACATCTCTTTGCTGTAAAAGGTTCTCGTTTTTTCAGGAAGCGAGATTCATTTTTAGATAGCTCTAAATGTTATAGAGACTTTTCTTCTCCTGAGATAAATCCAGGATATAGGTGAATTTATCTAAGATGGGGGCATGGTCCAGATAACCCCTAAATATTAGGGTCATTATTTTGAACACAAGACAGGAATTATTTTTACTCACTTCCCTTGTGGAAAGGGAAGGAGGCAGGTAATGAAGTTGTCGCTGGACTGTTGAGAGACAATGCAGCACGGGGTATAAGGAAAACCCACAAAACATCTTCCTGCTGTCATTCTGTCATCTCCTAGTGGTGCTTATTTCTTGGTCAGGGTGACAGGGAAGAGAAAACCGTGCCTAATCACAGTGACCTTTTCCTGTATGTGAATGTCTAACTCGTGACCAACTTTTTACATAGTATCACACTGAGCATATTTTATTTATAGGGTATTTTAGGGAGTGCATCTATGATTTAAAGGGATTAATGTATATTGATTAGTTTGTGAATTTGTAAGAAAATACCTGTTTGGATATTACACTAGTTTTTATAGGGTTGCCATAACAAAATATCACCAACTTGGTGGCTTATACAATAGAAACTTAGTGTTGCAAGAGGCCCGGTGTACAAATTTGTGCACAGGTGGGGTTCCTTGGCCTGGCTGGTGATCAGGGTGGATCAGGGAGTCTAGCCCAGTCCTGATAAGGGTGGGGCCATCTGGCCTTGGGGAGGGACTGCCAGGGGTTGGCTCTAGGAGCACACTGACTACCAGGAGGCAGTTCCTGAGTTATAATTGTCCCTTAGACACACACACACACACACACACACACACACACACACACACACATATAGTTCTGGAGGCTAGATGTCAAAGGTCAAAGTGGTGACAAGATCAGTTCCTTGTGAGGGCTCTGATTGAGAATGTATTCCCAAGTGTCTTCCAGCTTCTAGTGGTTTTGCTGGTCTCTTTGGCATTCTTTGGCTTGCAGATGAGTCACTAATATCTTAGTCTTCATATTTAGATAGTGTTTTCCCCGTGTACTCTAGTATATCTGTGTCAAATATCTCTTTTTTTTTGTAAGGACACCAGTAATATTGGGTTAATGGTCTACCCTACTACAGGATGACTTCACCTTAACTAATTATATCTGCATCAACCCTATTTCTAAATAACATCACTTTCTGAGGTCCTGAAGGGGCGAGGACCTCAACACATCCATTTTTGGAGAACACAATTTCATCCATATCAAATATGTGTAAACATGTGTTTAGTACTTTTTAATTAATGCTAATCCATGAGCCATGAGTATCCTTTGAAACTCAAATAGATGGATGAAATTTCCAAATAAAGGGATAATTATAAGCAGAATCCCAAAGAAATGCATATCCAGAAAATCAGGTGAGTTGTCACTATTAAGCTGTTCTACATAATGATTTTGAATTCTTGTGTATGTGAGTGCTTCTACTTCATGGCGTTAGCTGAATATGTGCAGGATCAATGCAACTGGAATAGAGAACATTTTTCTTTTAAGAAAATGTATAAAGATTCTCTCTAGATCTCCCTCATAGGTGGAATATAAAAAACAAAATGAACTGATGAACAAAATAGATTCAGAGGCATAGAAGCTTGGAGCAGATTGTGGACTCTCAGAGGAAAGCAGGAGTGGGTGGGAAGAGATTAACCAAGTAACTTGTATGCATATATGCATAACCCATGGACACAGACAATAGGGTGGTGAAGGCCTGGGACCAGGGTGGGTGTGGGCTAGAAAGGATCAATGTGGGAGGGGGGAAGAAGGAGACATCTATAATATTTTCAGCAATAAAGATACAAAACCAAACAAAATCTAGGTATTGTTATACTTTTTTAAAGAAAAATTAGTAAAGAAAACCAATGAAAAGAAAGATGATAATTAGGTTTCAATTATGTAAATGAAAAAAGCAGTACTGATAATACAAAATAATCAATAACCAAAATGTCTTTTTCAATAGGATGGCAACGTATTTATCTTCTAATGTATAAATTGCTTAGTTTATTTTTGTTATAGACATTTTCCATGGGCAGCCCAGAAAGACTGAAAATGGATGGTTATGCTATTTCTTCACTTCGCCACTTGGGGCTTGCTAGTTTACCTTTGAATCTATAGTCTACAGATGTGGCATTCTCATATAAAAAGTGGGAAGAAGTCAACTCAAAGTGATGGTTAACATGGATTTTGCCATTAAAATATTAGTGCTGTTCTATAGTATTTTGAGATGTTACCCCTACTTTGCTTTTCAAGAAAGTGGCATACCGTGACCCCCCCACACATGTACATTTACTGAAAAATATGCAGTCACACTCAATACACAATACACAAGATTCATAAATAGAATTAATAATTTCTCAGATTGAATTTCTAATAAATTTGTTGTAAAATATGGGTCATATGTGTTTTCTTTAAAACACGTCTAGAAAATCAAACCTAGAAGATGTGAAGCACACATCTATTTAAAGGTCTGCTTGCATTGACCAGACCTCACACCTCCATAAAACCTTAAAAGTTCTACCACTTAGATTTCTTTTTGGGTATACATACTTATACTAGCAAAATAATCTAATAAGTATCTGTTCATCTGATTTGAAAGGATAAAAAAATATACAAAGATCTTTACTACATAATGGCAAATAAGAGTAGTGAGAGTGTGTCTTCAGTACTTTTAAGAAAACTTAAAACTTGAGCTCAGCGTCAATAAGTATTAATATAAAAAAATCATTATATATCTGGTCACTGAGCCTGCTGAGATTATTCAGCTTTGGTTTCAAGAATCTAGTGATTATTCTTTAGCTCATATCTCTAATACGGGAGAGAATTACAAATGGACACATATATTTCTAGAAAAATAAATGTTTATAGTATTTTATTTCTTTTTTAAAAAAATATATTTTATTGATTTTTTACAGAGAGGAAGGGAGAGGAATAGAGAGTTAGAAACATCGATGAGAGAGAAACATTGACCAGCTAGCTGCCTCCTGCATGCCCCTACTGGGGGTGTGCCCACAACCAAGGTACATGCCCTCGATTGGAATCGAACCTGGGGCCTTTCAGTCTGCAGGCCAGGGCTCTATCCACTGAACCAAACCGGTTAGGGCTATGGTATTTTCTTTCTAATATGGCAGTATACATGTAAAACCTTGTCTAAAATAGGATTATTTCTATTTTCTTTACATTTTAAATTTATTAACTGAGTTTTAATACAATCAGTTTTCTTAATAAGTTAGTCAGTATCTTTGCATCATAAAAATTGACATACTGCTTTTGAACAGTTTTGCCTGAAGTTTTGTTTTTATGATTAGGCTCTGTCCAAAGGCCATTAGGAAATGTCATTTATGCAATTTCCATATTTACTTCAATTTACTTTTGTGAATGAGTTGTTATCTTAACCCTGTATATTTCTGAATAGCTTAAAAAGGACAGCTATCTCCAGATCTTTAACAGAAAATGAAAAATATCTTACTTGTTGATTGCATGTAACTAAGAAAAGTAAGTTGTTAAGAAAATTAAAAACCCAACATAATTTTTCCAAATAAACGATATGTCCTATTCATTGGATATCAACTTTTAAAACATTTTACTTTTTATTGAGCACATTAGAAATATCATCACATTGACTTATTCACTCAGTCATTTGTTTTTTCTTTGTTAAATTACGATTATTTTTGGTCCAAGTGCAAAATGGAAAATATGTTAGTATAAAGTTGTATATGCAAATGTAATGACAAGCACTGCATCTAGACATATTGGAACATTTCTGGTCCCTTGGTATTCGGATTTGTTTAAATACTAAACACAGCCAAGGTGAATCCACAGCCTCCTACTTGCAGTTCTCAAATACCAACACTGGATTTTATTTCCTCCCCTAAATTCCTAATGGCAAACCTAGCCTCATGAATTAATCTGGTTGTAACACCTGGGGTTATTTCCACTTATTGTAAACAGTCACCGTATCTATGTTAATATTTTCATTACTGACCCATTGAAAGGTATTGCTTTTCCCAACTCTCCAAAATTCTGATTTCCTCAACAAATCCGGCACCAAGAGTTTCCAATGAGAAACCGGGAACCTGTGTTTTGTCTCTTCTTTTCCAGAGGAAATGATACAACTGTATAAATGTCACAAAGGCCTACCCCGCTGAATGTGACTTTGGTTGTGTGTTTGCTTTTCTCTGTAGGTATGAAACCTACATTGTTGTGACCCATCTTAAAAGACTGAATAATTGATAGAGGAAGGTGTACAGCGTTGCAATTAACTCAGAAGAAAGTTCCCACATGCTCATTGGTAAGTCGGGGGGTCTACCAATAATGGTAACAATTTTGATAATGCTGGTATTCATCATTGTTGGTGATGGCTGTGGGTATTGTTATGATGTGGGTTATTGGAAGAATTCATTTGTGACAGAGAAAATAACTCAATAAACGTAAGTGTCTTTATGGCTTGAGGACATAATTCATTCTGCCACCGTGATTCATAGGTAAGGGAGGCTGGGATGCTACAGGGTCAGATGAGATTTTGGCTTTTAAGATTAAAATGTTCTATGTTAGATGAAGCAGGTCTCCTGGGAGGCGATTTCATCATATCCCCGACGCCAGCAACATTTCTCTGATAGACAAAATTGTCATTTTCCTGGTTTCATTCTATTGGTCCTGGTCCCTTTGCAATACTCCAAATAATTCAATATTTTAGCTCCTGGTAAAGGGCTTCTTTTAATTCTATTTCCTGTTCACACATTATCCAAAAAAGCCGTCAGTTTAATTTTGCTGTTCTTTAATATCTTTTCATTTTATTCTCCGGATCTCGGTCTATGAATCATCTGGTCAGAGCTATTTAACGAAAATAAAAATATATTTTTACACAAAAGTATAAGCAAATCCAGCAATTCTTTTTGTCGTTGTTTTTTTGTTTGTTTGTTTTTCTAACAGTTCTGGGATGTTAAAGGTTTTTTTTCTCTGCCAACATCCAGCTGTTTTCCAATTGTTGCTAAGACAAATATACCTAATAAAAATGATGACTTTTTAATAATTAATAGCCAAAAACTAGCTGTATTTTTTCCCATTTAACAATTGCAAACACCAAACTGACTTTATCTATACTAATAAGAGTGGTTAGGGGCGATCAGGCAGGCAGGCAGGTGAGCAGTTAGGAGCCAGTGGTCCCAGATTGGAGAGGGTGCAGGTCAGACTGAAGGACATACCCCCATGCATGAATTTCGTGCACCATTGCCATTAGTGTTCTATAATTAGCTAACATTTGACATTACGTTGTTTTCCTTGACTGATTTTTAAATCACTGTTCTTATTACTGAACATCGCCTAATGTAACCCATTTAGAAAATTTCAAACTCAATCTCCTTGTACTGTTGCCATGTTTTCTCTGACCCTAGATTCATTTCATTAATTGTGTGAGGGGAAATTAATTGGAAATGTATACCCCCTATTGTTTTTGTACCTTGTACTTAGTAAATTACTTACAAGATAGCAGAGCGAATGTCACATGAGTTCTACTCCTAGCAAAACCTGCTACATTATGAAGAAAACAACCCATACAAAGTTAGAAAGGATGCCATGCCCTCAGGCGCTGGGGAATCTATGTGTGGGTAGAGAGAGGCACATGAGACCTGAAGAGCTGCGTGTCAACTAGTGCCAGACTTCCAGATAAAATGATGATGATGAGGCCACTTTAAATTCATTTGCAACCTGGTTAAGATGAGAATCAGTGGAAAGGTTTAAAGGTTATCACAAAATGCTTCGGCTTCTTCTTTCAAGATATGGAGACCCATCTTTAAGCCCTTGAATGAAGGCTAATGTTGCCTTTTGCTTTGCTCAATAGAATGTGGTGAAAGTGATTTTCTGGTAGTTCTGAGCTTAAGCCTCACAAGCTTTCAGCTTGAATGCTCTTGAAACACAGAATCTGCCATAGAAAAATCCCGAGCTAGACCATGCTGCAAAAGGGGCCCAGAAGATAGCCAGCAACTCCATCAGGTCTGTAACAGGCCAGTCTGGTCCACCCAAGCACAGGTGAGTTGGAGGATGACCGTGGCCACATGAGTGACCCCAGGTGAGACCAGGAAAACGATTTCCCAGCTGAGCTCAGACTAAAGAGCTGACCATGAAATTGTGGGCAGCATGGATTTATTATTATTATGTCAAGCCACTAAGTTTTGGGGCTGGTTTGTTAGGCAGCAGAACGTAACGAATGCAGATGGCTACAAACAGGGTGATAGAGCAGCGGTTCTCAACCTGTGGGTCGTGACCTGTTTTCTGATGGTCTTTAGGCTCTACAGCAGTGACACACAGGTTGAGAACCACTAGCAGGGTCGCCTAAGACCATCAGAAAACACAGATATTTACATTGTGATTCACCACAACACGAGGAACTGTATTAAATGGTCGCAGCATTAGAAAGGTTGAGAACCACTGGTGATAGAGGAAATGCTTTCAAAGTGTTTTTATGAGAATCTAGTGTTGGTAGTTTCTCTGGAGGTGCCCACTAGTCCTGCTCTAATGCCTGTTGTACCAAATCAGAACCAAGCAGTTGTATCACAGTCAAGCGCACTTTCTTCAAATGGTGGTTTCTATCTAAAATGTTTGGCCAGCCTTGGCGGTGTGGCCCTGTTGGTTGGATGGCATCCAGAGCACCAAAAAGATGCCGGTTCGATTCCTGGTTGGGATTCAAGTGGGAGGCAGATGATCAGTTTCTCACATCAATGTTTTTCTCTCCCTCTCCCTTCTTTCTCTTTAAAAAAGTAATAAAAATTATCTTTAAAAAGAAATAAAATATTTGACCCTTCAACTTTAATGGGTTTAAATCTGATGTATGGTGTTAAAAAGTTTTTTTTTTTCCTTTGTAAATTTAAGCATTAAAAAATTAATTCGAGATGGTGGTAGATGTTAACAAAATATTTTGGTGATAATGTCTCAATATACACAGATATTGAATTATTATGGTGTACCCCTGAAACTAATATAATAAGTCAATATATTACAATAAAATAAACATTTAAATATTTTATTTATAGCTTTTGCGAGTAGGAAGAATCATAACAACAACATGATTAAACTTGCTGCTTGAAAATAATTAGATAGTGATATGTACGTTTGATATTTCATTTTAGACTTATGTATCAGAGTAATATATGTACAAATACATTTTTCACTCCTACACACTACTGATTTCCACTTCTCAAAGCCAGTCTGACTAATCTGTTCGCCCTTTCTTCTATTTGTCTTTATATTCACAAATAACATACTTATAAATAATACATTTTGGCTTTCAATTTTAGATATTATCACTTGATTTCCTACCATGGGCAAGAGGATTTAGCATTCACATATACAGGCTTCTCCTTTCTTCTCTTTCCTAATGTATTGCTTAGGGTTTAATTAATATTCAGAATTAAATTTTGATTATGACATAAATTTTCTTGAAATCAAAACCATGCAATGTGGACTTTCTTCTTTGTAATCTTTTTAGTTTCTCCAAAGTTAGTAATTGCTTCCATTATTCATTTTCTTAGTCTTGTAAGTCTCTATTACTAATTTATTACCATAGGTGCCTCTGTGTTTATAAAACTTCTCACAAAATAATAACATACATCTGGGAATCAATAAATTCAATGCTTTTCTTTGTAGAATCCAAAGCTTTAAAACTTATTTTCTGGTCCAATATGGACTGTTTTTCCTTAAAACTTCTCCTTAATTTCAATCCTGAGTAGTTTTTTTCTCCTCTGCCAGGTTGGAGCCACTGTTTCCTACATCCTAGGTCGTCTTTCTTTTTTGAATTAAGAAGTTATTTTCTTGAGCCCATTCTCTGGAAACTTTATGACAAAGGATAGATAGAAATAGAATCACCTTGATGTGGAAATATATTATAAAATTGTACACTTGAAAGCAATATAATTTTGTTAACCAATGTCACCCCAATACATTTAGTATTGAAAAATCTTGACATTCTATACACCTTGCAGTCCATGTGAATGGTGATGATTTCTAAATATTGGTACTGCACAGTTTGCATATTGGCACCTCTGGCATCAAAGTAAATTTTGAGGCATCTTTTTTTTTTACTCTTTAAATAATTGCATTACCTTTTAAAATTTCATTTGAGAGAGAGAAAGATCGATTTTTTGTTCCACTTATTTATGCATTCATTGGTTGCTTCTTGTATATGCTCTGAACAGAGATCAAACCCACCGTCTTTAAATTATTATTTCTTAATGTTTAAGTCCAATTTATTAACATTTTAAAATTTTAGGTTTAGTGATTTTTTTTCAAGTTGTTTACCCTAATGTTAAGGAGCAATTGAGCTTTTTTCTCTAGAAGGTTTTTGAGCATATAGATATTACAGTGTCCTAATCACTTAACGTAATCTCCTCAGAACCCCTTGTGAATTATTATACCCATTTTTACAACATCTGAGACAAAGAATATATAACTTACCTGAGGTCACAAGGGCTAGTTAAATGACCTTAATCCCAGACTTTCTATTGTAGCACTCATGTTCTTAAGCATTCAGGAATTCTGTATCATAAATATAAAATCTCTGTCGATTAATAGATTTCCCTTAGAATCTCTTAGTTCACTGTCATATGACTTTGACCTTGAATTATAAAATTTCCCAATGGTTAGAAAATTAAGCTTTCCAAATTTCAAGCTCTATACTTGAACTCCTATAGCTCTTGGAGTTTTAGATTAAACTAGAACTGGGCAGATATTTTTCAAAATGTGTTAGAAGGATTGGAATTGATCAACCATCCCCAGAGGTTTCAGCTCTGGGAGATGAGGCATCTCAAATTAGATAGCCTAGGTTTTTAAATAATAGAGTGAAGGCTATATCATGGAGTGGGGGAAAAGTATGAGAACTGCATAGTGATTTCTGAGAAGAGCAGTTATTCAATCTGAGAAAGAAACAGAAGCCATTAAATGTTCTGTACTCTAGCCAATGGATAATCCTTTCATTATTTATGAATTACTGGATTCTAGATACTTGTACATATTTTTAAACCATCACTCTTCTTATTATCTTTTAATTATTTTTATGTATATCTATATATCTATCTATATATCTACCTATATCATCTATAACTATATCTATGTCATCTATATATCTATATCGTGCTCAAATTTCTTTCTGTTTTGTTTTAAAAAGAAAACCTAATAGTATTAAAAATTATTCCCGTTATCCCTAAGATATATGCTTACTACTAAAAATCCTAGATTTGAAGGAAGAAAGAAAAAGTAGCTACTAAATGCTGTAAAATAAGCAGGTGACTTCGTTACTAAGCTCTGCAATACCTACTGCTTTCTCTTTAAGGAAAAGAAAATGCTACAGGCCATGCAACTTTCTCATATCACTGATGCCTAGAAAGTGGTAACCTGCAATTAGCCAAGCACGTGCTATTTCTGGGACATTGGACATTTCTGTTTAGTAGTTTGACAATCCTTCTGTTAAAAAGGGAAGGTAGCCTTTTGAGAAAACTATCTGTAGTCCCTGGGGAATATTGATTATCTACATTTGCCAGTGCCTGGGAAAAGGGAAATCGTTGTGATTTGCATATAAACATACTGATACATATGCTTGACAATGTTGAAATCTATCATTTACCCATGATGAAGAGAAAATTATCTGCTGACCTAAGGAAGGGACTAAGTGGCAATGGCAACACAACTCATTCCTTCTTTATCCCTCTTTATCCCCATCCAAAGCTCCTATTTCTCCTTCTCTGCAGACGATCTCCCCAGGCCTGCTCATAGCAGCTTTGAGCCTCCCAGACACCCACAAATGGCTCTGAAAATTGCTGTGCAAAGGGATTTGCCCATTTCCTGTGAACCAGAATGCCTCAGAAGCTGAGCCCATATGGGACGTGTTGAGCCTCCAGATCCACAGAGCAGTTTCTCTTTTCTGATAAGTTATTCTTTTCCTACCTGCACGTGATTCTCGCCCAGATAACAACCAACCTGTGCAGAGAGGAAAAGAAGGAAGGGACCTCTTGGATCTATTGAGACAGTCTCCAAAGCAGCATTTCATGAGCTCAGGCCTGGGAAGAGAGCTGAAATTGCATTCGTTTGTGGCAAATGAGAAAGACCATCTCTTTTCCGTCGAGTTGTTTGCATCTTTTGAGAGCGCACTGGGCAATATGGACTCAGAATATTTATCGTGGCACTTAACCCACTCTGAAAGAAAACTCAAATACCCCCAGGGACAGTTTCCATTGCCAAGATGATATCCAATATGCATCTTGCCCTAAATGCAACCTCTGAGGATGAAGGCCTATTTAAATAATCAATTCTAATCATCCCACCCAGCAATGTCTGGAAATGACTCCAAAGAAAAGAGGAGCAGGATAATTAACTTTGAAAGAAATCCTTTCTCATATTAAATTTGAAAGTATTTTTTCCCCCTCACTCTCATCCTTTGTGTTTTGCCAGTACATCGTATCAACAAACACACACATCATCAGCACATACCACTCGCTGAGCTTGTGAAGTACATCAAGGCCTCCACAGGGGACTGGTATTTGTTTAGCAAGAGAAAAAAAGAAAAAGGAAATGAAAGAGAATTGAATTCCAGAAAGCAAGTTATAATGTAGTTTAATATCTGTGATTATTGTATTAATGAAGTCGAATTTGCATTGAGAGGAGAGGAGATTTGAGTATGTTCTCATTGTTGGACGGAGGTCAGAGGGAACACTGATTCATGGTGTTAGAAGGTTTGAAACCAAAAAAAAAGGCGTTTGGGAAATTAACTGGTTATCCTGACATTGCAAAAAAACCAACAGATCTGCACTGAGAGTGAAATAAACACTCCTGAGGACCTGGAAGAACTCCATTTTATGACGAGATGTGAATTACCTTAGTTTGTTATTCTTTATTGATCAAGAAACTTGGCAGTAATGGAATTCTACTTCATTATGGTGCTATGCACAGAAAACTACAGCAGAGCAGCAATCAAAGAAATGAGTCAAGATTATAATAATTCCAATCTTTTGTTTTTTAAATGACACTTTGCCCTCTATTCTTTCCATTGATGCTTACACAAACCATGTGGTTTGGGCCAAAACTGATTGAGGGTATTTTAGTGCTTCACACAAAGTCTGTTTTTCCTTAGTTAGGTACTTATGTGGGTCTTCCATGTTGCACAGTGTATTGGAATCATACACAGCAAATACTGGTAGATCTGAATCTATGTCTCTGTGGATTCTATCTTGACATATCAGACTGGCATAACTTGTGCTTTCCTGAAATACTGTGTCAAGGAATAGTTTTTGGCTCTATGATTAGTATTATAGGTCTTCAGACAAAATTCCACTTTCTTCAACATACTGGTCACCTTTCAAATAGAGCTAATGTCTCTTCTGTCCCTCAGTTACCCATAGGGCTCCTTTCAGTTTGAGATAATCAACTTCCTTTTCAAATTTGATGATTAAAGATATATAAAGGATACACTCCCTGAGGCATTTGGGAAGTTTAATTGTATTTTTGTAATGAAGTCTCTCATAAAAGAAGCACAGATTTTTCAGAAAATAATGAAGTTAAATAAAACAAGATAAAATTGGAGTAACTATTTCTGATTAGTAAAAATACTGTATTAAGTGATTTGCAGTATAATTGTATGCATTTTCCCATTCATCAATGACGTGTGTAATTATTTACTTACACAAATTTTGTTCCTATTTGTACAATGCAACCAAAATCCAACCCTTATTCTCTAATCCTTGTTAATCAAATAAATTAATGCTTGGCATTGTTAATCTCATGAGGGTAGGGTTAAGGGGAAGGTGTTTACTTGCTTTCTGTTGCAAACATATGGGTACCCCTTAGCCCCCATGTTAAAGTTGATAAACAAACTTAACTGCCACTGGGGTAGGAGGTTGGTATGGTCAGGGTTAAGGCCTTAAAACACGGTTTAAATGAGTGCTCTTCTAGGTCACTTCTCTATTGAAGATCCATGTTTATTGCTATGGAAAGTGATTTGTCTCAGATCAATTTCAATTCAGCACACATTTGCTCTGCCCCTGTACTTACAAGATATAATTCTGAACTGTATGAGAAAATGAAGGGGCAAAAGCTGTAACAGTTTATAATCTGGTAGGAAGCGATAGTTGCCTCTTAAGTGCAGTGAAAGGCAAAATATAATGTGACACCAGGTGTACACTACTTCTAAGACTAAAGAAGGAAGAAATTACTTCTACCGAATCAAGGAATATATTAAGGTAAAGTCTGAATTTTCTGGATTATGAAGGAGGAAAAGCAGTAATAATATAAAATTTATGAATTTTATATTATTACTAGAGGCCTTGTGCATGAAATTCTTGCATGGAGTGGGGAGTGTCCCTCATGCCAGCCTGCACCCTCTCCAATCTGGAACCTCTTGAGGGATGTCCGACCTCCGGCTCACAATCCAGGACTTCTGGCTTCCAACTGCTCCCTGCCTGCCTGCCTGATTGTCCCTAACCACTTCTGCCTGCCAGCCTAATCACCCCCTAACCACTCCCTTACCAGGTTGGCACCCCTAACTGCCCTCTCTACAGGCCCAATTACCCCTGCTGGCCCAGTCACCCCCAAGTGCCCTTCCCTGCAGGCCTGGACCTTTCCAAACTGCCCTCCTCTGCAGGCCTGGTCCCCCCCAAACTTCCCTCACCTACAGGCCTGAGTTCCCCCCCAACTGTCCTCCCTTGCTGACTTGGTCACCCCTAACTGTCCTCCTCTGCAGGTGTGGTCCCCCCAACTTCTCTCTCCTGCCAGCCATCTGGTGGTGGCCATCTTCTGTCTAACAGGGGTGGCCATCTTTGACAAAATGGAGGCAACCATCTTGTGTGTTGGAGTGATGGTCAATTTGCATAACATCTCTTTATTATATAGGACTAGAGGCCCGATGCACACAATTCGTGCATGCATGGGTAGAGTCCCTAGGCCTGGCCAGCAATCAGGACTGATCAGGCCTTCTAGCTGCTGGCCAGGGCCTTCTGTTGTCCCACATCACCCCCTGGTGGTCAGTGCACATCATAGTGAGTGTTCAAACTCCCATTTGGTCAAACTCCCAATGATAATTTGCATATTAGTTTTTATGATATAGAATAACTAATCCCACTTTAAAATAAATTTATGTCTGAGTCCAGAGAATTCCTTGTTGAATAAATGTAAATCATGATAAAGGCAGAAAGGGATCACTAATGCTATCATCGGATTTGCACTGAGACATTTTGAGGCTCTAAAGTACTTGATAGAACCCTCCAGGAATTCCCTGAACAGGTGACTCATAGTAAGGGTATTTCTCATCTTCTCCCTCAGCTTCAACCATAAAGATATAATCATTCAGAAAACATAATACTCACTGAATACCATTTACCAAGGAAAGAATGTAAATCTAAGAGGAATCCTGAAATATACATATTAATAACTAGAGGCCCAGTGCACAAAATTTGTGCGTGTGGAGGGAGGGTGTCCTTCAGCCCAACCTGCACCCTCTCCAATCTGGGACCCCTCGAGGGATTTCTGACTGCTGGTTTAGGCCCAATCCCAACCTCACAATCTGGGACTGCTGTCTCCTAACCTCTCTCCTGCCTGCCTGCCAGATTTCCCCTAACTACCCTGCATGTCAGCCTGATAGCACCCTTACTATGGTCCTGCCAGCCTGATTGACACCTAACTGCTCCCCTGCAGGCATGATCTCCTTCAACTACCCTTCCCTGCCTGCCCAATCACCTCCAACTGCCTTTCCCTGCAGGGCTGAGGGGCTAGGGAACTCAGGCTGAATGAGGCAGGGCTGAGGGGACTGGAGGACTGAGGCTGGATGAGGCTGGATGCTTCGGGGACTCGGTGAGGTGGGCTGAAGAGACCGGAGGACTCTTGCTGGATGAAGTGCGTGGTGCCTGCCACCCACTGGTGGGGCTGAGGGGTCTGGGAACCACCATTTTGTGGCTGTGAACGACACCATCTTATGAGGATATAAAGGTCAATTAACATATAACCTCTTTATTAGATAGGATTTCTCTACAGAAAGTGGTCTCTACACTATAGCATTAATGTTGTTCTCTGAGGTACTGAATGTGGAGTAATGGTACAATGAGCTTTTTGGTTATAATGTATATCTGTGACCAGTCGTGAAACATTTATCTAAAAAATATATATATTTTTGATAATTAGCTTCCATATTAAATGGGAACTTATTGTATGCACATTATTTCTATTTTGCGGATTGTAATAGAATAAGATGGTACCAATCAATACATCAGTAATTGATATTTGATTTTTATTGATTCTGCTTCATAATTTTGATCCTTTGTGATGAATGACTATGTTATATATGTACAAGACAGTAGAAGGGGATAGCACATATAGATTTTTACCAGGTAACAAAGAAAAACAGGAATAAAAAAAAGATATGGATGTTTTTTACTACAAATGAATTTGAAATGGAGAGGCAAAAGTTCTCAACTAGAATATTAGATCAATGATGTGTGTCATTTACATAGTTATTGTGTATTATGTTCTGTGCTAGGCACCTCCACAGTGGGAGATACAACAGTATTTACCACGCTTTACAGGGAAGAATCTGAGGTTGGAAGAAAATTAATAGCTTTTGCACATTTACATGGACAGCAAGTGGTGGAGTCAAAATTCAATTGCAAATTCAGTCTTCACCAGTTTCAAAGCTCATGTTTTTTTTTCAATATGCATTGGTCTCAGAGAGTAAAGCTAACACCTACCTTATATATTTCACCACTGAGGTATCTTTTACATTCATTCTTCCTTTTGATATTCTTTCTCTGTCCTGGCCTTTGTCTGAACTAATTCTCTCCTGTATACGACAATGGTTTCTGAATTGATTTTTCTTACTCATCTTTCCATCTGTGCCAATTGTCAATTTATTGCTTTTTCACTTCAGATCTATCCTTGTTTATCCAGATTTCCGTATTGATAGCTGGGCCCTTTAAACATTTCTCCCTTGCCTAAAGGCAGAAAGTTAGGCATTGTCAATAGAAGGCACAGCAGAGGAAAGGGATCCTCCTACACATTCTGGTGTGTGTTTGCTTTTTCTTAAATCCCACCAACTAAAACAATGCTTGGCACATAACAAACACTCACAATAAATGAATATTTGGCATCTAAAGGTATTAGAGCTGTGCCATAGTCCCGAGGAGAGAAATATATACCAGTATGTCGGAGCTATAGGGAAATAAGCTTTGTTTTAATATAGATAATAATTTTATCACAGTAGAGATATCTCAATAAGAAATCATATAAGACTCATGTAGGTAATTGCTTAAAGAATAGTGTTTCTCAATAATACATACAGCTGAAACCGGTTTGGCTCAGTGAATAGAGCATCGGTCTGCTGACTGAGAGGTCCCAGGTTTGATTCCGGTCAAGGACATGTACCTTGGTTTCGGGCACATCCTCAGTAGGGGGAGTGCAAGAGGAAGCAGATCGATGTTTCTAGCTCTCTATCTCTCTCCCTTCCTCTCTGTAAAAAATCAATAAAATATATATTAAAAAATAATACATACAAATTCTAGAAAACAAAAGAGTAAGTCAAAGTGAGTGTAGATTGCACAGTAATTCATATTCCAGGTGAGGAGTTTGGTGGTAGTAACTGTTCAGATTCAGATTTTATCATTTATTTCATAGAAAAACAATTCATTGCAAAATATTTACTCTCTGTATCCTTAAATACCCTTTTTTTCATGTACCCTGCCATTATTAGTGCCATTCTTTTCTTTTAAAAATATTCTGGATGCTGCATCAGTTAGGTAATAGTTTATGTATCTGCAATGAAGCAGCAGGCAAGTTCCTCCTTGCCATTTTTATTCTGAATGCCCAGGAAATGTATGATAGAAAACATAAGTTTAATATGAACATCTTGATATTAACACTTCAGTTTCCCCTCATTGTCTTGTTTCTCTACCAAATTCGAAACATTTTCCAATGTCAGTAGAAAATAAGGCATTGCTGTGGCTTGGTTAATCACCTAAAATTTCAGAGGTTGGGCTAAATACTCAAGTATATATGTTGGGCCCAAAAGTCCAAATCAATATAAATATAAAACAAGCAGCAACCTTGGGGGAAATTGTGTAAATATGGATAAAATCGCTGATAAAGTGAGAACACACTCTCCAGGCCATGTACATTTTCCTCTCCTCTAGTCTGGAGCACACATTCCTTGTCCATCTACCCTTGTCAGAGGAAATCCCAGTGGATTTCAGAATCTGAAGAGTTCTGCGAATTCCAAACAGGAATCTACACCCCAGGACCGGCCAATGGTCCATCCAGTTGAGCATCCTGCCTCCTACTGTGTCGAATGATGGATGTTTTAGAAGAAGCTCACCGGGGTGCACCGACTTGAAAAATATAGCGTCGCCAAAGAAACTTCTTCTTAATTCTTGTAGTTGGTTAGTTTATCCCATGGTGCCAGAGGCCTGATAACTATTTATCTACATACCACTGTTACAGAGAAACTCTGGTTTTTCCTAAGATACACCACATTTCTCATAAGCATCTAATCCTTAATTGAATCTCATTAACCTCTTCCGATTAACAGCTCACTGTAGAGGGGAGTCAATCGCATTCCACCTTTTAACTTGGCTTCAAAACTTCCAGCCAAATGGATAGAAAGTAGCTGTATCTCTCTACCTGATGGGTTTCTTAATATAACACCTCTACAAAGAATAACCCACTGGAAGTCACCATTAAAAAATAGTCTGTAATTAGGTACAGAATGTATTGTTTGCTTATTAAGATGTAAGAAGAGAAAAGTTCAATGCATGACTTGTGAATGTTTCAAGGGCTCTCTGTATTATTTACTTAAACCTTTCAGGAACCCCTTATTTCTTTACTAGGGGAAAACTACCGCCGAGGTAGACTGTATTAATGTAAAATATGTTTAACAATGCACTTGCTTGGAAACTGCGAACAACATGTGAACAGTTTTCCAGGACACCATGGACAGTGTATTTTATTTTATTTTATTTTTGTGGACAACAGGGCTGCAAACCGCATTATGCTACTTTGTATAACGCTGTTGAGCTGTTGGTGGAAGGGCTGTAAGTAAACCATCTATGTCATCAAAAGACTCAGCACACTGTCATCACCTATTAGAATCTGAGCAATGTGGCCAAGGTCAAAATCTCGCACTAGGAAACTACTACTCAGCTTGGAGGAAGGGCATTTCTATTTGCTGGCAGACTAATTAAAGCTAAAAATATGCCACCAGAGTTCTCTTCTCGTCGTTTTTTATACTTGCATTTATTCAGGGCTATGCTTGGTTTAGTGGTGAGAAAGGCTAGAATAAAAAACAACACTAATTCTTTAATGAATCTGATTTTTTTTTCCAAATACAACAGAATTAATCACCTATGTTGAGTGAGAAGCCATAAGCAAATCCCAAGTAATAGTGCAATATCCAGTCAAATTCTACAGGTCGTTCTTCTGAATAGAAACATAGCAATCAAATATTTTATCTATTGTTACATCCAACGTGATGAAAGTGGGAGATATTCAGACATCATAGAACAGACATTAAGCACAGGACTTCCAAATGGATGCTCTGAATCTGAGTACTGAGTCCAGGCAGTCATTGCTATATTGGCATCAGGCAAGTCATTTACCTTCTGTTACCCAATAGAAGGTAGTACCAAGTATAAATATATTTAAAAGAATGTAAATTTAAGCTAGTTTTCCTAGATTAAATGAGTCACTATACTACTAACATAACATCATCCATGAAAAAATAATTCTAAGATAGATTTCAATTCACTCCCCAAATACACATTCTCTCATTCTCTCTCTCCCTCTCTCTCTCTCTCTCTCTCTCTCTCTCTCTCTCTCTCAGCAACCTGAAACATCAACTGCTCTCTCCTTCTACATTCTTGCCACCATTATTTCCTCTCTGCCATACCTGTACATTACATACACACACGATTATACTGTAAACATTGGAAAACATATAGAATTTACATTCTAAATTTATTGTACCTCAGGAGTACTATGTTAGGATTGGAAATTCTAACAACATTTTCTAAATCATTGCTCCTATTAGTACTACCGTTATTATATTTTAGAATTTATGTAATGTGATTACCATAAATCAGTAAATTATATGAACAGAACTTATGCTATAATTAAAGCTAATTAATTTTGAAAACCAGGATATATTGAGGGTTATTTGGAAAAAAAACTGAAAGGAATAAAAACTTGATAATATTTTGCATTTATATAGCAAATGTTATTAGGTTTTTGTTTTACACTGGAGTCTTGCAAAAATCTTATGAGGTGTGGAAGGATTATTATTCTAAAAAATTGATAAAAGAGGTGTTTTTTCCCTCCAGGAATCAGGATCATTTAAGGAAGAGGCACACACATTCTTTAGTTCTGTTACAGGGAATGCCAGGCTGATAAAATGCTTCCCGTTGGGTCCCTTCCTCAGGGAAAGCATGTAACACTTCTACTTAAATAGCTTTGGAGCTTTCTGATTCTCTAAGTGTCAGAATCAAGTTGTTTTTATTTATTTATTTATTTATTTATTTATTTAAATATATTTTTTGTATTGATTTTTTTACAGAGAGGAAGGGACAGAGACATCAATCAGCTGCCTCCTGCACGCCCCCTTACTAGGGATGTGCCTACAACCAAGATACATGCCCTTGACTAGAATTGAACCTGGGACCTTTCAGTCTGCAGGCTGATGCTGTATCCACTGAGCCAAACCGGTTTTGGCTTGAGTTGTTTTAAATTGTATATTCTTTATTTAAGCCCAGAACTTGCATATATAGTTATCCTGGTAGGGTTAAACAGGTTGACTACAATTTGTTTCTTTACTCAGACTTTTAGTTGCAAGGCAGGTGAGCTAAACAGCCACTGTTCCATGCACTTGAGGAGAAATACAGATACCCACAAATGTAAAAATGGACAGAGGGTTACCAAAAATTAAAAATAAACACATCATGTATGGGAATACTTAGCATGAAGCCCCCTGTACGCCTGCTGATTATGTAGAGAATGTAGAATCACGAAAAATCTTGTTGATCAGCCCAACAATCATTTTAGAACTAGTCAACACCTAGCTCCTCATACTCCTGTTCCCATATTTTCCAATCTTGTTTCAAGAGGGGAAAAAAAAACCTGTCACAAAAGAAAGTAGTTTGTAAGTAATCGTTTCTGAATTCTTATATTTACCAGAAGGAAACAATGTATTGGCAGCAACAATTCAATTCATTGAATTCACTTGGTTTTGCTTTCCTCCTTTTTTCCCCATAGTTTTCTTCTCATCTATATGGTTTTTTTTTCTTTTCTTTTCTTTAGTTCTCTCCCTCTGTGTATTGCACACAAACCACACCTTTTATTCCCAACCCCAACATTTCTATAAAGGTGATATCTCATTACACACAGCACAATGGGAATTGTCTTTGAAATAATGGTGGCAAGAATGCAGGAGGAGAGAGCAGCTGATGTCTCAGGTTGCTCCGTGTGTGATTGCACTGGAGAGAGATTACTATGGGAATGCCATCTCAAGAAGGGCATTTCCAGGTACTGCTCACTACTCGCATCCTTGTATCCCAGACTGTGCCTGCAGGGACTGAGTGAATATTTACTGAGTATTTTAAAGATGTCTAAAACCCTCCCAAAGATGCAGCAATTAAGATATTATTACATTTTATTTCCACTTTGCTGCTTGGGAACAGAAGCTCAGATGGGATTCATATGTGTCCAAAGGTACAGGAGAGGCATGCTAAGCCTGTTACTTGGATCTGCTGAGCTAAGCTTCTGGAAAATGACCTTCACACCATCCATTCTTGTAGATGCACGGAAATGTGTAATAGTATTTGGTACCAATCACTTATTCGCAGTGAGCAAGTACGTAAATGGATTCATTAGGAGTGAGGTATAGGAGGCTCTATAACAGGAGCCAGAAATCAAAAAATCTGATGATAATGCTGTTTCCCTTTAATCCACACTGCCTGGCATGGGAAAAGGGGGATGGTGTTGCGATGTAAATTCTGTATGTTATCTCATGTTTACAGTATCACTCTGTGTATGTAAGGTGTGCAGGTATGTGTGTGTGTGTGTAGGAATGAAAGTCCTATTTGGGGAGTAAATTGAAATATGTCTTATAGTTGTTTTCTCATGGATTATTTTATTTTATCTGATAGAATTATAGTGATTTATCCATCAAGGAAAATTAGCTTAAATTTACGTCTTCCATAATATATTTATTAATATTTATCAGGTAAACGTGATTTCTCACATATCTTTGCACATACATAACAATGCACATATCTCTCTTTCTTTCAATCACAATATAATGCATTAAATTAAATATTCTTTCCAAATAGAGAACTGTGTCTTATTTTATATGTGCCAGAACATTGTCAAGTCTCAAACAAATGTGTTCTGAATTAAATTGTTGGACATATAACAACTGTTTTAGTTACCGAACAATAATAATTTAACATCTAGCAAACATTTACTGTATGGTGCTTTGTATAAAAGCTCCATCTAATCCTCACTACAATCCTACCAAATAGATCCTATTGTTATTATTCTCATTTTTCTGATGATGAAATTAGGGCAAAAGCATATGCCCAAAGTTATACAGCTAGTAAGAAGGAGAACTGAGACTTAACATAAAGACCCAGTCTCATCAACTTATGTGTGTGTTTTTCTGGTGAGGAATGAGGCTACCGCTTAACCCCATGCACAATATTGACTACTTCTTAATGAATGTGAGAGTGATGATCTAGCCAAAACCGGTTTGGCTCAGTGGATAGAGCATCAGCCTTTGGACTGAAAGGTCCCGGGTTCAATTCCAGCTGGGGGCATGTGCCTTGGTTGTGGGCACATCCCCCTGGTGGGGAGCGTGCAGGAGGCAGCTGATAGATGTTTCTCTCTCATCGATGTTTCTGACTCTATCCCTCTTCCTTCCTCTCTGTAAAAAAAAAATCAATAATATATATGTATATTTTAAAGAGTGATATCTATGCTATTTTGCTCACTAGTTTAATAGTCAAAAGCAGGATCCATATATGATGGCCAATATAGTGATATTGATACTACTTCACTAAACTCTAAATTACTGTAGATGAAACCACATCTGTCTTATTGAAAGTTGTGTCCCAGAACTTGGTATAAGGTCTCTCAGATAGCACATGCTAAATAAATATCTGTTTGTTGCATTCATGATTGCAAACAACAAAAAAGAGTTTCCTGACATTTCTCTAATAATGTGTCCTGATGTGGAAAGTAGTTATTTCAGACCCACAATTGCAGTGGTAAGGCCTCGGTTTCTAAAGGAACACACTCTTAATCACTTTGTAAACCAATACTCATTAGGGACCTGCATTTATTATTTTGAATATCAAGTCTTAATAACAAACTGAGCTTGTTTTTAAATGACATTGGTTCGAATGTATATCTGGAGCAACCCCCAAGGACCTTGAAAAATCTGAATATAGACACTATATGGTTCATTGCTTACCTAGGCATCTCTAGGGTAAGTCATGATGGCTAGTGTTCAGCCACAAGCTGGTGAGAGATATTTGGAAACGTCAGAGCTAGCAGAGAAGATGATATCTACAACTGAAAACTCACCCAGAGGTTTCAGTGAGGCCAACTCTTCTGAGATCTGCAAGGGGGCAACATGCCAAGTTCCAGAACCATCTCAGCAACCGAACAAACACACATCTACATGTGACAGTGACAAGTGACAGATGATCTGTGGGAGCTGGCCGGAAATAAGACTGGGTGAGCGCTGGACTGGTTGTCTCCCTTCAGCTTTATACAGTGGGCTGATTTCTGTTCCATGGTTCAGACAAACATACTTCCTTGTAACACTGGTATGCAGCCACAGTTTGGATCCATGTATTCTATTAAATTCTTTTTTTTTAATGGGTTATCATTCCTCAAGGCTTTATTTGGAGCCCTAAGATACATAATAAATATGTGGGACACTTGCCTAAAGGCTAAGTAAACATTTCTTTTGTTGGGGTAATTGTAAAATAGAACAGGACAAAGAGTTTGTGGGCATTCTAGCAGGAGCTCTCAGATTACCTACTGAATCAGTGGTTCTCAACCTTTCTAATGCCGCGACCCTTTAATGCAGTTCCTCATGTTGTGGTGACCCCCAACCATACTTCATAACTGTAATTTTGCTATTGTTATGAATTATAATGTAAATACCTGTGTTTTCTGATGGTCTTGGGCGACCCCTGTGAAAGTCTCTTTCCACCTCCAAAGGGGTCGCGACCCACAGGTTGAGAACCACTGTACTGGGTGTTCTCTGCGGAGTGTGATTTGACTCTTGGGCATATGACAAATGAAGTGATCTCTACCATTCTATTTTCTCCTCCATAACTCAATAATATATTTTTTATTTGTAATATCACTCAACTTTTCTGAAAGTAGTACCCAGCATACCCAACATAATAAAAGTGAAATGTGTAATCCTTACAATCCCATTTATTTTTGATGCTATGTGGATTAGCTCTTGGCATTAAGTACATTTATGTGTTTTAACTATTCCCTATAAATATCCTTCAAGCATTAAATCTGTTTCCTTTTTTTTCCCTTTATTTCCTTATGTAAATTCAGTACAGTGAAGTAAGAAAGTGAAAAGTATTAAAATGTTTACATGAACTGAATAATTAGGGACAATTTCTTGGAAACTTCTACATCTGGCTATCATAATTAGAATTATAACCATGGATTATCCAGTCATTAGGCCATGCATCTGGCTATTACAGAATCATAACTATGGATTATTCAATCATTAAAGAAAAGAATATTTACAGTAAAACCACAAATTGCTCATTCAGCTTGACAAGACTCATTGGTCTTGGGTTTGAATGTAAATCAAAATTACAAGACACAATCATCATTATCCACCAGCAAGTTAATTTAGCTATGAGAAAAGATACAAGAATTGCCATACAACACGAACATCAAGAACACAGCAGGAATCTCAGGTGCAGTACCCCACTTTTCCAGTATGTTCTCAGATGTTGATGGTAAAGAGAGATGGGACTGAATGCATGGAACTACTTCAGCCCAGAGAAGCTAGCCTCATTGGGGTGGGGGGTGGGGGTGAGAGGGTGGACTCTTTTAGCTTGTATAACTTTCTGGTAGCACACTGCCCTCTGAGATTTGCCTCACTACCATTATTTAGAGTAGCTCTATCTCATTAATTACAGGTTACTCAATAAATATTCTCAACAATAAAGTACACTTGCTCAGTCAAAACACAACATTTATCACGGATCCATTTGCTCCTATAAATTTCTTGACCTATTACTGTAAGAGGATTCTGAAATGCATCAGCCTCAGGTGTTTCTGTGGCTAGACAAAAGAATGCCGCTAACCCTTAACTAACCTTCCAAATAGAAAACCATTAACATGCAGATAATTAAAACACATGCAAATATTCAGGAATTAAACAGTACGTTTCTAAATAAGTCTTGGTCCAAGAGAGAGACAAAAGAAAACAGAAATGTTGTAGGATATAGGTAAAGTTTGTTTAGAAAAAAAGTTAGGATAATATTAGCAAATTAAACCCAGTTAATATAAAGAGGAGAAAAAACGAGAGATCTAGTAAACACACAATAGAATTATGAGTCAAAGCTAAGTTGATTTTCTTTGAAAAAAATTATAATAAAGTTGATAGAATTAATGATATATACAATGAGCATACACATATTAACAATATTCAAAATTTAAACAAATTTGAGGAAAAATAAAACTAGATATGAAGCAGTATGTCCTCTGATAGTTCTGCCTTATAAAAATGAAAATTGGCAAAACTCACTGACGGTTATAGACATCAGAATAATGTTTACCTTCCCGGGGAATGATGTCTGGGACAGGTCCAAGGCAGTGTTCTGCCATGCCACTAATTCTCTATTTCTCTATCAGGTAGCAGTTACACACGTGTTTACTTTTCAATAATTGTCAAACTGGATTGTTAGGATCTGTGCACTTTTCTCTATACAAGCCATATTTAAAAAATGGATTAACAAATATTCTTCCTGGAGCACAGAGGTGATGCTATAAGTCCTCAGAGTTGTTCTTTATAAGCTTGAAGAGCAGTGGTATCAGGTACTTTTAACCTCAAGGGACCAGTTAAAAAGTGGAAAATTGTCTCGTTGTGCTTCTGAGATAATTTGTGGATAACAAGAGAATTGGAATTGAACTAATGTTCTGAAAAATTACAGTGCTCTGGCAATAGAGAGTCAGCCTTAGGGAGGTTAAATGGCTTTGCCAAAATTTTAAATAAGATATTCAATCATTTTAGCACTGGTTGTATAACTAGTTCAGGGAGACTGAGGAAGTTCAAATGGAGGAAGAGGTAGAAATAAACAATAGATAAAGGAGATTACATTGCCAACAAGATAATGCCCTGAAATCCAATTGGAGCTATATCCATCTTACCTCCTGGGTGTGAAGGTAGAACAGAAGGTAATAACTCATAACTATTTATAAATTTAAACCAGAAACGTTGCTTCGTAAGTGATGATCCTGTCTATACTTGTACTCAAACCTACTCCGAAAAATAGGAAGCACACAGCCTCACTTTTACATGAGTATTTTCAGCAAATGTTATATAATAGTCATATTTCACTTATTCATTCATCAATTATATGACACATTAACTTATTGAAGTAGAGTTGAGAACCAGAGAATGAATAACATAAGGTCTTAAACCAAAGAGATGTCAGTAATAAAGTTCATTTGTTCATAGGAAATGATTCAAACACGTTAAGATTATGCATCTAGACTCTGACTCTAATATATGTCCTTTGACTCTTTAATGCTGTTGATAATATCCTTTCCATAAAATTTCAAAACCAGAAATGGGTGATAGTCTAGAATGCCAGTATGTGTTTATGCAATAATTTTATTTCAGACACTAAAGGCCCAGTGCACAATATTTGTTACAGAGTTGGAGGGAGTGTCTCTCAGTCTGGCCTTCACCCTCTCCAATCTGGGACTCCTCTGGGGATGTATGGTTACAGTATTGGGCCTAAACCAGCAATTAGTCATCCCTCTCGCAATCTGGGACAGCTGACTGCTAACTGCTCACCTACCTTCCTGCCTGATTGCCGTAATCACATCTGCCTGCCTGCCTGATCCCCCTAACTACTCTCCCATGCCCCTAATCCCTCTAACTGCTGGCCTGATCATGCATGAGTATTTTCAGCAAATGTTATATGACAGTCATATATAACTGCTCTCCCTTGCCAGCCTGATACCTCTATCTGCTCCCCTCTGCCAGCCTGATTGCTCCTAACTGCCTCTGTCTCAACCCTGCCACCATGGCTTTGTCCGGGAAGAGGTCTGGAAAGTTGTCCAGAGGATGCCCCATCTAATTAGCATATTATCCTTTTATTGTATAGATTGACTAGTGGCCTAAGTCATTCTATTGAGAGAGTTTGACTCTTGTCATTTCTGTCCTTAAGAACACATCTCTTATTATGCTATCATTCAGTTCTAGCCACAAATATCTTACACCCTCTATCTCATCTTGCTCCCTGACAAGGACAAAGAAGAGATGTGCTTGGATCTTGTTGGGGGACCATCTAAAGCAGGTGATCATTCCACAGGAAAAAGATGAATTGGAGGTTTTGTGTCCTAGCTTGATGGGAAGGGAAATTAAAAGTGCTGGACAGAAGAACTTCCCAAAGTAGTGCTTCTGAAAGATTCAATCATGGAAAAAGAGCATTGCAGGAGCCCATTGTTGAGAGAAGGCAGAATAGGCAGGAATTGAAGTAGAACAAAGTAAGAGACCCAGTAGTTGCTAAAACCATCCATTAAAATGAGTATGCTTGTTTAACATGTATAGTAGAGGAAATGTGTGTTTTTATTGTAGTCTTGAAATATTTATACATTTTATGCTAGGAATGCTTTTTCTGTCTCATTGAATTTGCTTCATGAATAATTTGACTTATGAATTATAAATCTATAACGTGATATATTTTTTATAAATATAAATATATCACAACACTTTTTTTAACCAAAAATAAAACATCAATATTTGGTATTATACAAAACAGATACATATATGTGTAAATGTTTGCATATATATTTATATAACTGATAGATGGAAAAGATGGGTAGATGAATGAAGATCACTACAAGATAAAGCATATTTAGAGCAAAAACAAAAATTGGAAATAGAAGGTAAGTAGAGGCAGGTTCGCCAGAGGCAGTGAAAAGTGACAGTAAGTCTGACAGTGATAAAAAGAGAGAAACATGTCTAGAAAGTATATATCACAGGGGATCATATTTTCCCTTAACAAAGCTATATGGTTAAAGGCAAATATGATCCCCTGTGTACCTCTCCACCACAGCCTGGGATAATTTTCACATTCATACTGATTACCCTGAGGGGTAGGGAAACTTATTGCCTTATGCTTTAAGGCGGCATCAAATACTGTTGCTCTGGATTTATAAGAATAGCTGGGTTTCAGATGTGCCAAGGAAACTTGCAACATTAAAACATAACTTATAATGTAATTTTTTTGAATATTTAAAAATGCATGTATCTGTGTCTCTCTTTGAAAACCATCTCCTGGTAGAAGTTCATTGAATTTTTCTATCTTAATAGAAGAGGGTTCTTCTTGTTAAGGCACTTTTGTTAACTACACACTTCATGAATCTCCACAGGAGGTCTACCTTGAAAGCAGCAGGATTGTATTCCCCAAGGAAATGTTACTCAAGATTCTACTGACAGGTGTCCCCAAGTGAACCCCTCTTTTTTCTATCAAGGCTCTAGTAGTGTGGAGACTTGGAGAAGTTCAACAGGAGTTTATGTCTCTTTGCATAGAAATATTAATGTAATAGAGATTTGTGAAGTTACTGCATTGGTACTTAGTATCAATTAAGGGAGATTTTATGACTGTAATAAAAGCACTGATTTTATGTTTTAGTTTAAAATATTATAAACATTTTTAAATTAGTAACTGTTATGTTTTCTTAAAGGATGGCCTATGAGCATTTCTCTTGGCTAGAGAAGTGTCATTTATTGGGCCAATTAAGTGACAGGCTTCATATACATTCATTAAATAAGTCTGTAACCAGGCAGATTATAATATTATCTGAGAAGAATGGAAATTGATTAGCACATGAATTATTAGCATAGTTAATATAGTGTAATTTTTTACACTATAGTTTAACACATAACTACAACACTATTCACGAAGACATAGGAAGTAATGTCTAACACATATATGGATTCTGTAATGCACATATTATAACATTATAACATGTGGAGTAATTGAAAATGACATAAAGCGAAACTTTTTGGGAGTTACTTTTAATGAAAATGAGTAACTGCAATGAACACATCTTCAATTTTAATTCCTCATTTGTTAAACATTGATTTTTTTTTCTTTAACATATTAAACATTACAACTGAAAATGTCCTTCAACCACTGATTTACTTGCTAATATTTCCTTCACATTAAAATAAAATATTAAATTCCAGCTATCCAATGTCCACACACATTAGATTTCAAGTAGTGGAGCCCTGAGGTGTGCATTTTTCCCTCAAGGAAAATAAAGATATTCTAGAAATAATAGTGATGGCTGTACAATAATAGGAATGCATTGAATGCCCCTAAATTGTGCACTTAAAATTGTTTAAAACATCTTAAAAATAAATAAAAAATATATCCTCTTCAAAAAAAAAAGATCTTATAGAAAAAAAATAAAATTTATAAATATTAAGCTTACCCAACAATCTCATAAAACAGATATAACTGGGAAGTCAGTAAAAACTATTTAAGTGTTTAGCCAGCCTTTGAAGTGCTTCTGGGATGTAGAATTGGTAGAAAGGCACCTTTTGAAATGTACTAAAGGAAAGGAAAGAGGTCCTGATGTATTTTTGTAGGCATAATCAGATTTTTAAGACCTCATAATTATTGTTTATTCTGTGTTCTCTGAGCTGCAATTTATTTAAATAGATTGTTCAGAATAAAACTAGAATTAAACAGAGTTACAGGTCATACATACTCACAGGTAAATTTCAGGTTGGCTCTCTCATTAGATATCTAGGGGGCTCTGGAAAGTGGGAGCTAGGTGTGTGAATTTGGCAGGTAGAATGAGCTCAGATTCAGAGACTACCCAGGATGCACATGCTATCAGTAGTTACTATGAAAGTTTAAAGAGATCTAGAGAATGCTGATGTCAGCAGCCCAAAAGCATGGCTTATCTCTCTATATAAAAGGCTAATATGCTAAGTGTCCATCCAGACAATGAGGTGACGGAGCAATGCCCAGCTTCCTCTCCCTAGGAACGATTAGCCTCCTTGCAGTTTCTTTAGCCCAGGAACACGACTTGCATTATAGCTAGGTGGAAACATTTTACATTTTAACCAAATATCTGTGAAGCATTTTCCCATGACTCATCTCATTTGGTCCTTCGAGAAGACCTTGAAAATTACCTCAGGTTTTCTTACTGCACAGAATATAGTCAAACACTGCTGCAGTTAAATATTTTACCCTTTGTTCTTCTTTCATGATCTACAATAATAATCTGCTTCATTTTGATATTTTCTGCTGTGTTGCTACAATTACCTGAAAGAGAAGTTGGGGTGCTTCACGGGGCTAGAAAAAGTTTAGCTACAGCAGAAAGCAAGTCAAATTAAGCAAGTTTATTCTCTCTATATAAAAGGCTAAGTTGACTCATGTGGGCAATATATATAAAGGCCTCTCTGGCACCAATCACATGTGTGTGTTTTGATCTGTCATTGTGGATCATGAATTTGCTTGACACTTCTATTATAGAGAAAGGGCTAATAGCAATGCTAAAATATTTCTTCTAATTAATTTCCTTTCAATGTTCACGAATTCATGCATCAGGCTGCTAGTTTCTGTATAGTTTCATGATAGCATGAATTATATTACTTTAATTCTTTACTAGAGTACTGCTATGAGGCCTCCCATACTGACACGGTAGTCTATTATTCAAAGTATATTGCTCTTATTAGTTAGCTGCTTCCAGACCAGAAACCTGTGATCCTCTTTTTTCTCCTTTGGGTTTTTGAGTTTTATTTACATGTCTAATATCTGCTTCACTCAGAGCAACAAACCATCAAGACTTTCCTAATAATAGGAGCCTTAGGATTTTTATTTACACATTTCAAAGTCTAAAATATACACATTCGGAACACACATTTCTAGTCCATGCAAAGGCTTCAGAATTATTTTTTAACATTTATCAGTACCAGTGATTTGCCTTTTTGAGTTTGCTGTGTGTGTGTGTGTGTGTGTGTGTGTGTGTGTGTGTGTGTGTGTGTTTAAGATTTACCAATGAAGTTTGCAAGGCAGGACTGAGCACAGAGAAAGCTGATTTGGAAGGCAGTTGTGACTGAGCTTTAGCTGATCCTACAAGAAGCTCTGGAGCAGATATGACCTACCAGAGTGGTTGCTCCTAGTGGGAGTGGAGTAGGGAAAGGGGAGAAGGAAAGGTAACCTTGGGTCAAGCAGTTCTTATGGTCAACAGCAATTCCCAAGGACAGATGCAGTTGTAAGCTAGCAGCATCTGATGTTCACAACAACTGGGGTACAGCTGTGTCATACCTGACATTTTCCATACTTTGTCATATCTTGCAGTTTTTACTATAAGGGGCTTTGGCTTTATGTGCTGTGTTCCTACCTATATCTCTAAAGCTTAACTGATACCTAGCAGATAGCATGTGCTCAGTAAATAACTGCTCAAAGAAAACAAATGATCAAAGTTTTGTAACTGATAGCTTATTAGAGCCACATAATCCTGAAAAAATTAACAATGAATTATATATAGTACATACTGAAAATAAAATGTAGTGTTTCCCCTATTTAAATAAAGCATAGATAAAATATTATCCTATCTAATAAAATAATAATATGTATATAGACCATACCTCTGCTACACCCACAGCCACACCTACCAGTTAATCATGAGTGAGTATGCACATTAACCCAACCAAGATGGCTCGGCCATGGATAGAGCAGGAGGCTTAGGTTTTTCTGGCAATGGAAGAAGCCAAGCTTTACACACACCCAGGCAGGCCCAGGCCACAACTTAAGGCTACAAAGTTTCAATTATAGAAGATAAATAAATCCCAACAAAAACTGCGACAGATATGGAGCTGAAGCAAGCAAGAGGCTTAAGTTGCCCCTGGCAATGGAGGAAGCCAAGTTTCTACAGCCAGCCTTGGCCTCCACTTAAGGCTATAAAGTTTCAATTTTTAAGATAAATAAATCACAGATACCAAGGCCTCCACTAGGGTTGCCAGGAGGTGTGGACAGCCTCACTCAGGCCACCCCATCCCCCAAGGGAACAGCCACCCTGATCTGGGACACCCTTCAAGGCAAACTAGCTGTCCCCCATCTTTGCACCAGGCCTTTATCCTATTTAATAAAAGAATAATTTGCAAATTGACCATCATTCCAACATACAAGATGGCTGCCACGAGATGGCAAGCAGGGAAGGACAGTTGGGAGGGACCAGGCTTGCAAGGGAGGGCAGTTGTAGATAATCAAGCCTGAAGAGGAGAAAAGTTAGAGGTGACCAGGTTGGCAGAGGAGGAAAGTTGGGAGTGACCGGGCCTGCAAGAAGGGCAGTTGGGTGGGACCTAGGCCTGCAAGGGAGGGAAGATAGGAGTGACCAGGCCTTCAGGAGAGGGCAGTTAGGGGCAAACAGGCTATCAGGGGAGCAGTTAGGCATCAACCAGTCTGGCAGGGGAGTGGTTAGGGGGTGATCAAGCTGGCAGTCAAAAGCAGTTAGGGGCAATCAGGAAAGCAGGCAGGTGAGCAGTTGGGAGGCAATTGTCCTGGATTGTGAAAGGGATCCCAGATTGGAGAGGGTGCAGGCTGGGTGGAGGGACATTCTTCCATGCATGAATTTTATGCAATGGGCCTCTACTGTTTAATATAAAACTATAATTAGTAGAGAGAGATAAATGATTTTTTTCAACATACTTTCAGTTTATAAGGGAGAAATGCTTTCAAAAATCCTAACACTATATCAAAGGCACTCTCATTAAATGGGAAAAGAAGAAAAATACTGTATAGGTGAGACCATTTGAAACTTTGCAATTTGCAATAAATATCTGTGAATCTGGTAATAGATATGCCAGTTTATATGAACATATTTCAAATAAAGTGTTTGAGGAAACTTCAGTTTATAAACCAATCAGATCCTACATTTTTTACTAGTACTATAATTTATTGGTTAAGATATTGTGTGATGTCTTTGGTTTGAAAAGTTTTATTTCAAGTAATTGAATTGAAATCCTCAAAATATTTATCTGTAAGCTCAATCACTTCAGCCATTCTAATAAATCCTAAATCTATTCATAAACTAGTTGAATGCTCATTTCTGTAGATTCATGTTAAAATTGGGAATATAGACAAAAGCATATTATGGCTCCAGAGAAGCATGGAATGCATATATGTGAAGTATTATAAGTGTATCATTTATAGAGAGACAAAAATATGAGGCTGATCAAATTTCTCCTGGCAACACTTTAAGTCATATGAGAATAGAGAAACATTGATCAGATATTCAGGAGAAAATTGTGTCAGCCATAGCATAGAAAGTCAGTCAAGCTTGCTTAAAATTCTCAAGGCTATGGAGAGTTCTGCACATGTTAAAAATCAAGGAATATTTCCCCCACGATTTCTTTACAAGAACACTACTTAAAAATAAACTAAAGCCATGAAGGTATGTCTGGGGTAACTACATACAGAACTCATATTGGACATTTTAAAAATGCTTAACTGTAACACTAACAGTAAAACTAATGTGGGATTAGGTTGTAAACAGAATGTAAATGTAGATTCTCTGACGATGTAAAAGTAACACAATTCTTAGGAGGAAAAGGGGTAAAGAAATTAGGAGACAGAATAAGTTCAGTGTTTGTCTCTTCTCCAAGAGATGACAAGTTTAAGTGATAGATTCATAAAAATTAGAAAGTATACAAAGAATATTGAGGAAATGTTAATCTGTGAAGAATGTTAATTTTTAGGGTATGCCTAGGAGGGGTGGGGGGGCAATGGGAAGATATGTATACATGTAAACATTAATAAAAAAAAGAATGTTAATTTACCAATGTTCATTTAGGCAAATAATAGATTAGGTAAAGAAACAGAGAAATTCATTTTTATATAGCAAATTATCCTATCTAATAAAAGAATGATATGCAAAGTAACCATTACTCTGCTACATCCACAAGACACGCCCACCAAACATTCAGGAATGAGGATGCAAAATAATCCAAAGAAGATGGCTTTGGCCACTGAGTGAGCAGAAGGCTTGGGTTTCCCTGGCAATGGAGGAAGCCAAGCTTTCCACACACCCTGGGCTGCCTTGGACTCTGCTTAAGGCTACAAAATTTCAATTATATAAGATATATAAATTCCAACAAAAATGGCTACAATCACAGAGTTGAAGAGAGCAGGAAGCTTGAATTATTCTAGGTGATGGAGGAAGCCAAGCTTTCTGCACACTCTTGCAGGCCCAGGTCTCCATTCAAGGCTACAAAGATTCAATTATAGAAAATGAATAAATCTCAACAAAAATGGCTGCAGCCCCAGAGTTGGAGAGAGCAGGAGGCTTGAGTTGCTCTGGGAAATAGAGGAAGCCAAGCTTTACACACCCCTTGGCAGGTCCAGGCCTCCATTCAAGGCTACAAAGTTTCAATTATAGAAAATAAATAAATCACAACAAAAATGGCTGCAGCCACAGGGTAAGCAGGTGGCTTGGCTCTGCTCAAGGCCACAGAGTTTTAATTATAGAATATAAACAAATTCCAGATCCCAGGGTCTCTGCTTGGGTCGCCGGGGTGCATGGCCAGCCTGCAAACCACCATAGGCTCCTCACCCAGGCTGCCCCATGCCCAAAGGGAATACCCACCCTGATCTGAGACACCCTTTCGGGCAAACCAGCTGGCTCCCATCCATGCACCAAGCCTCTATCTTATCTAATAATCCTATCTAATAAAAGAGTAATATGTAAATTGACCATAACTCTAACACACAAGATGGTTGCCCCATGCGGACATAAGATGGCAGTAGGGGAGGGCACTTGGGAGGGGTCAGGCCTGCAAGGGAGGGCAATTGTGGGCAATCAGGCCAGCAGGGGAGGGGAGCTGGGAGGGACAAAGCCTGCAAGGGAGGGCAGTTGGGGGTGATCAAGCCTGCAGGGCAGGCCAGTTAGAAGTGATGAGGCAGGCAGAGGATGGAAGTTGGGGGTAACTGGGCCTGCAGGGAAGGGCATTTTTTTTGGGGGGGAGGACCTAGGCCTGCAGGGAAGGCAGTTAGGGGTGACCAGGCCCATAGGGGAGGGCAGTTAGAGGCAAACAGGCTGGCAGGGCAGTAGTTAGGCATCTATCAGGCTGACAAGGGATTGGTTAGGGGGTGATCAGGTTGGCAGGCAGAAGTTGTTATAGGGGTAGATAGGCAAGCAGTTGGGAGCTAGCAGTCCTGGATTATGAGAGGGATGCCTGACTGAAGATTGGAGAGTGCAGGCCTGGCTGAGGGACACATACCCCCATGCATGAATTTTGTGCAACGGGCCTCTAGTTTTATAATATAATTGTATAAAATATAATTTTAAAGGAACAGAATTAATACAAGGCCTAGTTAGGTAGCTCAGTTGTTTAGCGTGTTCTTCTGATACATCAAGGTTGTGGGTTTCAACCCTGGTCAGGGCACATACAAAAAGCTACCCATGAATGTGTAAATGAATGTGTAAATCATTGTTCCCACCACCTCAAATCAATAAATAAAAAATAAGAAAATAAAAATGTAAAAGTACTGAATTAATCTATAGTATCAGGGGGCATGCACACACATACACACAGCAATGAAGTTTGACCTAGATTATTATGTTAAAACTATAAAAATGGAAGCTATAACCTGAAATAATCTGATAAAAATAATATGAAATATATCTTCCAGGCAATAAATGTAAACTAATTTAAGAGTTTCAATAAAAGAAATGATTTATCAAATGGGACACAAAGAAACCCGAAATCTAGGTTATAAATTTAGAATGATAAAGAGACACAGATAAAATAATGATTTAAAAAGTTGGAAAAAAAAGGAAAATTAAGAATATATTATGCAAAGGCAAATAAAAAGGAAGTCTGAAATTCAGAGTATTATCCCAGACTTTTTAATAACTCTACTAAAGAGCATAATATCTATATTTATAAAGCAAATATTAAAGGTAAACTTTTATAATTTAGTCTCCAGTAACAGACTTCATGTCTCTCCTAGTTTATGAAAGACTCCATAAATACAGGAAAAAATTAAAATAATTCAAACAGATTTGACTAATTCTGAATATAAATGCCAAATAAATTCTTTAAATAACAATACCAGAAATAAACTGATCTTCCCACAGATATTAATATACTAATATACTATGTATTAGATTACTCTTGAGTAAAAAAGAAAAACTTAAACACAAATAGCAAAATTTCAGGAAAACAAAAATAATGGATTAAAAATATCATTATTCAAAACAAAAGGAACCAAGAAAAATTAGTGCTGTAAGGAAAATGTATATGATTTTAAATAGATGAATAATAAATAAAATTGATTAATTATATTGATTAAAATAGAAAGAAAACAAATTAATGAAATTTCCATACAACAAAAGTTAGAAAAGTCCCTGAAAAGAACATGAAGGGAGGAATTAATAAATATAAAATAAATTAGTTTTCAAAATTAGTGCAGTTGTAAATAGTTACAAATGCTCATTGTTTGAATGAAAATAACAAAATAGAAACATCAAACCTAACCTAAATAAGACAACATTTTTAAATGCAAAATAATTAAAATGAGGAGAAAAACCAAGAGTTATTTAAAACAATAAGAAGGCTACATTGCACAAGACAAATAAACTTGAACAACTGGATAACAATGGATCCTATAAAATAAAAGAGTAATATGCAAATTAACCACCACTTACTACACCCACAAGCCATACCCACCAGCCAATCAGGAGCAAAGTATGCAAATTAACTCAACCAAGATGGCTGCAGCTAGAGAGGAAGCAGGAGGCTTGGGTTTTCCTGGCATTAGAGGAAGCCAAGCTTTCCACACATCCTAGCAGGCCCAGGCCTCTATGCAAGGCTACAAAGTTTCAATTATAGAAAATAAACAAATCCTAACAAAAATGGCGGCAGCCATGGACTGGAGAGAGCAGGCACCCAGGGTTGTGACTGGCAATGGAGGAAGCCAAGATCTTACAGCCCTGGCCTGCCTCAGCTTTCACTACAAAGTTTCAATTATAGAAGATAAATAAATCCCAGATTTTCCCAGATTTATTTATAAATCTCAAATACCAGGCTTCTGCTTGGGTTGTTGGGAGGCTTGGCCGGCCTGCAAACCACCCCATACCCTAGCCGAGGCCTCCCCATACCTCAAGGGAACCCCCACCCTGATCTGGGACACACTTCAGGGCAAACCAGCTGGCCTCCAACCGTGCACCAGGCTTCTATCCTATCTAATAAAAGAGTAATATGCAAATTGACCATCACTCCAACA
The DNA here is from genome assembly GCA_011751065.1 of Lasiurus cinereus. NCBI lineage: Eukaryota > Metazoa > Chordata > Mammalia > Chiroptera > Vespertilionidae > Lasiurus > Lasiurus cinereus. Next base: position 3,305,781 of record JAAGEH010000076.1, on the reverse strand, counting down.
CACAAGATGGCCACCACAAGATGGCTGGCAAGAGAGGGTATTGGGAGGGACCAGGCCTGCAAGGGAGGGCACTTGGGGTAGGGGAAGGCAGTTAGGGGCAACCAGGGTGGCAGGGGAGCAGTTAGGCATCAATCAGGCTGTTAGGTGAGTGGTTAGGGGGTGATCAGACTGGCAGGCAGAAGCAGTTAGGGGCAATCAGGAAGGCAGGCAGGCAAGCAGTTGGGAGCAAACAATCCTGGATTGTGAGAGGGATGTCTGACTGCCCATTTATTGGGATTGGGCCTAAACAGCAGTGGGTTATCCCTAGAGGAGTCCCAGATTGGAGAGGGTGCAGGCTGGGCTGAGGGACACCCACCCTCTGTGCACAAATTTTGTGTACCATGCCTCTAGTATTTTTATAAAGATATATATTACCAAAGTTGACTGCACGGGGAATAAAATAATCTAAAATGAATAGCTTTCATAGTGGAATAGAGGGTGGGTTATCTATAATAATAAAAACATGATTTGCTAGTTAGACCAGATGTCCTTCGAACCTCCTTCCAGACTATCTTCCGGAAGAAACCAGGGCTGTGAGGGAAGCCGGGGTCTCGGGTTCCAGAGGGAAGCCCAGGTCCTGGGTTCCAGAGGGAAGCTAGTGATGGCAGCTGGGGGAAGGAAAGCCTACTCTTGCATGAATTTCATGCATCGGGCCTCTAGTAAAATGATAAAACAATTTACAAGCCACAACAAACTTAGGTGCACCTCATGAGAGGACATTCTCCTTTTTGAGAATTGCGAACTAGGAGAGAAGGCAGGAAGCTTTTATAGGATAAAGGATAAATGATAAATGATAAAGTACAGGGAAGAAAAATATAGAAAATATTTAATTGGGGCCACATGGTTAACCGGATTCAGTGTGAGAAGGTCCAGAGTTTGTGTGGTGTTTGGGGATTGGCTGACTGGATATACTAAGTTCATGGTCCAGTGCAATGTTTATAGGAACATGTAAGTTTCTTAAGTTCTGGTTTGCAAACATGGCACCCAGGGCAGGAGTGACTCCAGGTTGGTACTAGAAATTTGTCTCATCGGTGTTATAAAAGTTCTGCTCTCTACAACATACCACCATAGCCAACAATTTTACAAGGAAATTTCAGTTAATGTTTAAAGAGATGATTCCCAGGCTATTTAAACTATTTCAAAATATAGAATCAGGAAGGAAAACTTCCAAGCCTCGTGTATGAAGCAAGTATAGCATTGATTCCAACTATTAACATATAAAAATTCAAAGTTTCATTTACCACTATTAATAAAAGTCATAAAGTATAAACAAAATTCCAAGGAACATAAAAATAAAAACACATGATTAACTAGTGTTTATTGCAGGAATGCTAATGCGTATTAATATTAGAAAATATCTTAACAAACCATTGAAATGGCAAGGAATAAAAAAACAACAATCATTGTTAATAGAAAAACAGTCTAAATAGGAACATATATTTGTTAACATCACAAAAATAATCTTTCTCAAACAAAAACCAAGAATATACTTAAGGAAAAAACAACATGGTGAAGTCCCATTAAAGACAGCAACAAGACATGGATCTCTAGTCCTGACTAGTGTGGCTCAGTTGGTTGGAGTGTCATTCTGTACACTGAAAGGTTGTAGGTTCGATTCCTGGGCATGGCACATACCCAGGTTGTGGGTTTGATCCCAGGTTGGGGTGCAAACAAGAGGTAGCTCATCTATATTTCTCACCAATATTTTTCTTGCTCTCTTTCTCTCTCCCTCTCTTTTCCTTGCTCTCTCAAATCAAGAAAAACATATCTTTGGATGAGGATTTAAACACGAAAAGAAGTGGATGCCTACACTGACCACTAATATTGAAAATTGATGGCAGACATATTAGAAAAGAAAAAGAAAAATGTGTAAAAAATTTTAAAAGGATGGGTAATATGGTCTATAATAATAAAAGTGTAATATGCTAATTAGACAGAATATCCTTCTAGAGGAACCCAGGCCTGCAAGGGAAGCTTGGGTCCTGGGTGCCAGAGGGAAGCTGGTGCTGTCAGCTGGGAGAAGGAAGGCCTACTCTTGCACGAATTTCATGCATCCAGCCTCTAGTTATATAATAAGATACTGTATCTAAGTTGGAGTAGTATAAAATTACACACAAAGTCAATGGAATATATTTATAAAAACAATTTGTAAGATATAATAAGAAAATTCACTTACAATAAATAATTTTAAAATAAGGAAATATTTAGAAATAATTTTAATATGCATAGACTGATGTGAAAACAAAAACTCCCACTCTAGGCAAAATAACAATAACAAAAAAAAATAACAAGTACATAACAAATTCTTGTTTTTAAAGACAAATAATACAAATGTCAATGTGATTTAGCAAAATAGTATTTAAATAAAAAAGTGACATATTTGATATTTAGAAAAGACAGTTCTGAAACTCAAGTAAAAAAAAATTAAAAACTGGTATCTGGTCCAATATACACAAGAGCTTAGAAGGAAATAAAAATTAAAAATGAAGAGAGAAGGAAAGTAGGCATTTGGTGATAAGAATTTCTACTTTCAGCATTTTAGACAGAGTTTGCTCCTATAGGTTCCCAACTGAGCGTATTAATTTTAAAAGTTGTTTAATTATTTGTCTATTGTTATAGAGATCAACACAAACTTTCCAAAATTTGGAAAAAAAGTGTGAAATGTTATGAACATTAAAGCTTGTCCTGAATGCTTATATGGAATGGTATTAATTACAATATTGTATAACTAGAGGTCTGGTGCATGAAATTCTTGCATGGGGGAGGGTTTGTGGGGGTTGTCCCTCAACCCAACCTGAAACCTCTCTGATCTGGAACTCCTCGGGGGATGTCTGACTGCCGGTTTAGGACATGATCGGGCCTAAACCATCAGTTCGACATCCCTCTCACAATCCAGGACTGCTGGCTCCCAATTACTTGCCTGCCTGCCAGACTAATCACCCCTTAACCACTCCCTGCCAGCCTGATCAAAGCCCAACTGCTCCCCTGCTGACCTGGTTGCCCCTAAGTGCCCTTCCCTGCCAGCTTGGTTGCCCTTAATGGCCGCTGCCTCGGCCCCTACCACTGTGGCTTTATGCAGAAGTATGTGCAGATGGATGTCCAAAAGATATCTGGTCTAATTAGCATATTAACCTTTTATTAATATAGACTAGAGGCCCATTGCAGGAAGATTCCTGCAATAGGGCTTCCTGCTGTGGTCTCTGCTGCCCCACCTGATTCCCTCCCTTCTCCACCACCCCACTTGCTTGCTTCTCACAGCTTCCCTCCCTTCTGTAGCACTTGGCTTCCTTCTAGGCCAGTGGTTCTCAACCTTTCTAATGCTGCGACCATTTAATACAGTTCCTCATATTGTGGTGAATCATAATGTAAATATCTGTGTTTTCTGATGGTCTTAGGCGATCCTGCTAGTGGTTCTCAACCTGTGGGTCACTGCTGTAGAGCCTAAGACCATCAGAAAACAGGTCACGACCCCCAGGTTGAGAACTGCTGTTTTAGGCTGTCTTCAGTCTTCCCTCTGTACCAGGATATGCAAATTAGCTGCCATATTGGTTGGGTTAATTTGCATACTCACTCTGATTGCCTGGTGGGCATGGGTGGTGGGCATGGCTGGTGAGTGTAGCAGAGGTATGGTCAATTTGCATATTACTCTTTTATTAGATAGGATAATATATATGCCCCTAAAAAGTTATATTATTTTACATACTTTAAATTATACAGTACATGTCCAACACCTTTTACTCTGTTTTATTTTCCTTTTTTTCTAAATGTATCTTATTGATTTTTTTTCACAGAGAAGAAGGTGGAGGAACAGAGTTAGAAACATTAATCAGCTACTTCCTGCACACCCCCAATTGGGGAAGTGCCCACAACCAAGGTATATGCCCTTGACCAGAATTGAACCTGGGACCCTTCAGTCTGGAGGCCAATGCTCTATCCTCTGAGCCAAACTGGTTAGGCCTCCCCCCCTTCTTCTTCTTTTTTTTCTTTTTAGATTATCCACATTTGTAGATACGGCATTAATTCATTTTTCCATTGATTTTTTTTTTAAGCAGACATGATTGTCCTAAATTTTTTATTAGGTAAGAATTTTACAAACAAACTTTCATTAGTGGTAACAGTGGAGCTGGAGAATATTGCGCTTTCTTCAAGCTGCAGGGTGAGAACCATCAGTTTTGTGGTGGAACTTGTGGCCCTTCCCAAGGCCACGGATCTTGCAGCCTGCAGATGTCAGTCGTGGCATCTCCCTGTGCTTGTGGACTGGTTTGGTGATCCATTGGGTCTCAGGATTTCTTCTGATAGCTTTATGGAATGGATCGATGAGGATATCCTCAAAGAATTTGTACGTGGAATCTTTAGCAACTCAGTAAGAATTCAGGAATCTCAGAACCCCACAGTGATGTCCAGCTCGCTCTTTGGAAACAGACTGAAGACTTTGAGCAAATTTTGGCTGGTTAACACCGTGATGGACAGGTTTGCCCTAGATCACACCTTTAGGAACAGGGCGCTTTTGGCCACCACCATGCACACGAATCCGATATTTGACATAACCTTGCTTGGCTTTGTAGTCCAGTCTGTGTGCTTTGTCGGGCCAGGTGGGGCGGGGTTCCCTGTGGAGCGCAGAGAGCTGGCGGTACTGCTAGCAGCGCACCCTGAGAAGGAAGTGCATGACATCAGACTGCTTCCTCCATAGCTCCTAGATGTACTTGTAAGCACGCATCTTGGTTTACCTGTTGGCTGCAGCCAGAATGGAAGGCTCCATTGATTTTCAGAGAGTGGGAAAGGGATAGAGAGAGAAAAACATCAATGTAAGAAACACCCCTTCAATTGCCTTCCTTAAGGGGCCCTGGCCAGGGATCCAACTTGAAACCCAGGTATGTGCCACGTATGTTCCCTGACCTGGAATCAAACCTGCAACCTTCCCATGCACAGGACAAGGCTCATGCTCAACCAACCGATCCACTTCAGCCTGGATATTGTACAGTTTCTGGAACTTTATTTCAGTTCTTGCAAAGTATGTGGTTTAGGTATTATTCACATTTTGCTGAGAAACACACACACACACATACACAAACACACACACACACAAAAAAAACAACAACCTCTGCCTTTATTCTTCCTTCATTCTGCATTTTCCTACCAGCCCTAGAAAGGCTCTTGACAGCGGTTTCACTTAGTATCCAGGGACAGAAGCATTCTCTGCACCACTACCCTCTCCAAAGCCTCCTCTGCACTGGTACTGAGGCTGTCCTAGAGAGCGCAGAAACGATGACAGGATTTGGGCCACTGGAGCCACTATAATCACCTGTCCTCTCTCAGCCTTTCTCCATCACTTTGGAGAAGGTGGGGCCAGAGCTTCGGGCAGCACCAGGCTTGGGAATAGGCCAGGGTTTGCAATGCTAGCTCTTTGGACACTGGAAGTGCTGTTGTCGCTCCCTCTCCCAAGCCCCTGATGCCCAGAGGTTATGGGGCTGCCCTGAAAGTCCTCTGCATGCCTCCCCTCCATGGCAACACGGCAGTGGACTCAGGGATGGAACTGTTATTTTTAGACACTTTTAAACACCCCAGCACTGAGGTAAGACTTTGCTTCTTGATTCTGACACTGCTTCTGGACTGTGGGACATATACAAGAAACCCTTAGCATGCTTCCACCTTCCCTCCTGCCCATGGCCTTAAATCCTGCACGTACACACCCCTCCCCCAAACCAGGTGTGAGCACCATGTTTGAGGGAAGGCATCGGTGGCCAGGACATTTCTCTGTTATCTTAGGCTTCTGCGTCTTTGGTTGAGTTGGCTGTTCTGTTTGCTTTGCTTCCCTGACCTCTTACCCCCGTCAACTTTGGGCCTTGGAAATACCTTGGTTCTCAGGTTTAGCTCAGGTGGTGTTGGGAGGGTCTCAGCCTGCCTGTGTTTGACAGCAGTTCTGGAGACTGAGTAAGTCACGATGGCTTCCTGATTCCTAAATCCCTCCCTCCAGGTCCTTTTTCTAATGAGAGTTAGGTTGCCCAGATGTGACTCTCATTCGGTGTAGGATTCACCCATGGGGACATGACATATTTGCACAGAATGGCTTTTGCGTGGAGGATACCTGCAAGGAGTGGAATCAACCATGAAAGGAACCAAGGGCAGGATTGGAACCCCCAAACAGGGAACCTCACTCACTCCCCGCATGTCTCCCCAATGCACTTTCTGCATATTTCCCTCAGCTGCTGGCCTGGGCATGCAGGCTTGGTTTCCTTCGTTGCCTGGAAATGAAGGAAGCCAAGCCTTCCGCCTGTTCCACAGGCTCTGTGACTCCAGAGGATGCTGCCATCTTTGTGGCTAATGGCACCGCCATTTTTGTCATGGAGTGACCATTAATTTGCATATTATCCTCTTATTAGATAGGATAACCGTCTATGTGTTTAGTCTAATGACTTCATTTAGCTACTTTTTCTGATAGCCCTGTCCTTCAGGATTGTAAGATGAGAATTCAAACTAGCATAGTATCTAGGACATTATTTTATGGTTTCTTTTCTGCTTAATGTACTGGTGCAACTCCAGGATTAATACATCATTCTATTCCCTCACTTTTTTACACACCGAGAGAGATGTTTTATCTACATTCAGAATTCATTTTCTTTGAATTTGTCCCAGACTTTGCTGACTACCTTTTTAGGGGTTACTTATTTCAGAACACAAATAAAGAGATTCTAACTGTCTGAGTTTTTCTGGGGATAGATAAGACTTTTGCAGGTTTTGGAATTACAATGATAAATCTTCATGTATATACATGATGTTATCACACCACAGACAAAAGAGAACAAGGCTTGATAAATCAGTACTTTTTTCATTTGATTCACAGCTTTTGCACTAGGGTTTGGATTTCATCCAAATTGATCTTTGCATACATTCCAGCAACTCAACTAGACAAGTTCATAGTAAACAGACAGAAGCAAAGTAATAATGAAGATGAAAGCATTTTTGCATGTCTGGCCTAACCTTGGGCAATGTCACTCTTAATAATAATAGATGGTAGTCACTTCCTCTGAATCCTGTTTGCTGATGTTTATACATGACGAAAAATTGGGATTTTTAGTGAAAGGCTATCCTAGATCAAAAGGAAACTTTTTAAGAAGATAAAATGCTCCTTATCTTTTTAAAAATATATATATTTTATTGATTTTTTTTACAGAGAAGAAGGGAGAGAGATACAGAGTTAGAAACATCGATGTGAGAGAGAGACATTGATCAGCCGCCTCCTGCACGCCCCCTACTGGGGATGTACCTACAACCAAGATACATGCCCTTGACTGGAATTGAACCTGGGACCTTTAAGTCTGCAGGCTGACACTCTATCCATTGAGTCAAACCGGTTTTGGCCTCATTATCTTTATAGCAGTGATTGTATAATGGCTCTATGTATATGTCAACATTCATCAAATTGTACAGTTTAAATGCGTGCTGTTAAAAAATGTTGATTTTCCTTTAATTTACTCAGTAACCCTAATGCCAGGATGAGGACCAGAAGAGAAGAGAGTAAGTGAGGGTTGAACTGAGCAAGGGAACAAGTATAGCTTTAAAGGATGCTTTCTTGAAAAGGAAACCCAATAAGCAGTGCCAACCATAGGTACACTGTGGTTGTACCAGAATTAATGGGATCACATAAGGATGTGCTGGCAGACGCCTTTAGGCTGTAGTCATTCTTGTCAGGTAAATGGAAGCTTCCTGTTTCACCAGATCTGTTTCTGAGTTGATTTATGGATGGATGTTTGGTGAAGATAAAGGATCTAGTCTTAATCCTTGGGGCTTTCTTTTAGACAGTAATAAAGAAGAGGAAAATGGTAAAGGAAAAAAAAAACCTGAAAAAGAATAGCTCATGAAGTAAGAGGAAAAAAAATCCGAGAATGTGAAGTTTTGGAAACCATGAGAAAAATACATATTTTATGAACTAGAAAGTGGACATTGTCAAATGCTGCTGATAGATCACTAAAACTAGGATTCATCCCTGGCACACTGAGATTGATTCTAAATCTCAATTTCTGATGAGAAGATTACTTAATCTGCCAGTGCTAGTTGTGGTTGGCTCAGTGGTTGGATGGAGCTTATGACTAATACCTTTGAAGTTGGGATAGGGGAAGGCTAAGAGGTAGAAACATTCCTTCTATGCCATCAAACTGGCATAATGTTACCGCTAAAGTAGGCATCTGATAAATATTTGTTATTTCACTTCTACATCAATAGAAGCAAGGAATTTGCAGGTGATAGTAGGCTTGAATACTGCATATGACTCTTCTGAGTCATATGATTAAATTCTACGAGATTTTGAAGGATCTGAATTGAATGTATGCAAACATCCTCATTAAATGCTTGATTATTTGTATGTTGAGTCTCTCTTTAATCTTGGAAGAAACAACTGTGAATAAATTAAGGCAATAAGAGTAATGATAAAAAGGTTAATATACTTTTGGACCTAAAGTGGCAAGATGATGGGCTGGATGTATAGGTAAGCTTGAAAAAAAAAAGTGTTGAGAAAAGTTGATAAATGATAAATCCAGAGTAGAAATTTTAATATAATTCCATAAGCAGTTGGGGACAACCCTACAGCTACTTGAGGCTGACATTATGGAACATAACAGCATCCTCCTATAAACACCTTCTCATTTTCCCCTTTAACACCGTGATGATCTGAACTGATGGAGGTTATGTCGTCTTTCACACATTTTCAATTACGGACAACTATTTAGAATGAGACCACAACTACTCAAAGACTTTGCAGCGAAGAATGTTTCTCCTCTGTTTGGGCATATTATCTGTAGAATCAAGGATGTAGCTGCGAGTGTACTTGGCTCTCCAGATCAACTACACCAAACTTGGAAATGACTATGAGATGCTGCAGCCAAATAGTTTTCACCCACAAGTGGGAGAATATAGATTTTCCTGTGATTGAGTTCTTTGAATTTCATGGGTAAAAGCATTTCGAATAAAAGGGGGAGATAGTTTTTGTTGAAGATCCTCAATTTGACTCTTCCTATAGAATTCAGTTTATTTTGTGATTGTTTTCTATTAAAAATACCTTACAATCTGTTGGACATAGTATTTTACTGAGTTAAAGATTTTTCTCTAGATACAAATGATTCAATTATATATTAATAGTTATTATCAGTCAATGACATTACATAGCATTCATATTTTTCCTTGGTATTTTATTTGATTAAAATGCATATCTAAATTTTTACCTCCGTTATACTAAAGAATGGTAGAACTCAGGTCCCAAACATTTTCTTAGTGATTTATGTATATATTTTATATAGATAATTTAAAATAGGAGACTCTTTTATATATTAAATATTAAACTTAAGAATAGCAGAATAGTTGTAAGACATGTCTATATTAACAATCAATCTTGATAAAAGCATTTTACATCAGAAGAGTTTCATTTAAACCTACGTTTAGAGTCCAAGTACTTTTATAAAAAAAAAAAAAATTAAAATGCAAAAACTTCAGTTGGCCTACAATTCTAGAAATATTTTCTAAGATCATTATTTTTAAGCCAATATGCGTGAATAACTTGCATTCTATAAAGACTTTCTATAGAAATAGATTGTTTAAAAGAGGGTTAATTGCTAGTGTTTTATTTGACCTGACAGGACAGTCAATGTTTCCCATGTTCCTGTGTCAATGTGCCAGCACCCCCTGGTGGGCATTGTTAAAAATAAAATGTAATTCTACTGATAAGAAAGGTTAAAGGTGTTCAGTTGCATTAGGTCTATTACGATGGAATGCATTTACACAGTATAGATAGCTTGCATTTTTTTATTGAGTATTATCAAAAGACATCACATAATTATAAATATCCTAATTAAGATATCACCAATTATTATTGCCCTGAAACATCTGTGTATCTAAAAAGTTTACATATACATTAACTTTATGCATATGTGTTTTTAGGTGTACAAACTAACAAGCCCTTCATTTACATTTGTTTGACAACCTTTTAAAAAATAATTTAGATTTGTGCTATATATACTTGCAATGTGGACAAAGTTTTGTCTCCTAACTGGGGATATTATAATATTAAAAAAATAAAAGCATGAAGTTCTGCAGAAACAGATTTTATTTGAACTCTAATTGCCTCAATTATCACCATTCTGATCTAGAGAAAATTACCCTTTTCTGAACCTAATTTGGCTCATCTGTAAAACAAGGGTAAACGTATAATGACTCTAACTAAGTAAAAATGGTCAATCGTCTCCCCAGTTTTTTAAGCAATTTTTTTCCTTTAGTTTTGTGGCATCCGTGCTTTACAACAGAAATATTTAAAATGTATAAAAATGTACACATTTTTATTATTGAACACCAACAATAGTGTAAGGAATGTAAGCATCAAAATGCATTATAAATCGTGCTTTGGACTGAAATAAACACAATGTTAACAACTGGATGCTTATCTTGATAGAAATAAATTATATACCTTTTCTGTGTTTTCCAAGGAAACTGATAAAGATCAGTTCTAGAGAAATTACAATAACTGCTTAGCAATTAATTGAGAGGACATACAGGAGCACTAAAAATAGCCAAATCCTGTGCTAGAGCTTATTAATGAAATGAGATTAAACTTGATAGCATTTACATGAATACTGTTTTAGTGAAACTATGTGTAGATGTAAAAATAAAAAATCTGTTTACAGTGTATTCCTTTGCTTGGCAGCAGTGGCTATCTTTCTTTCCCTCTCCCTCTCTAAAATCAATAAAAATATATTTTAAAAAAATAAAATGAATTCCCAAGACATTAGGCTATCTCTATGCATATAAACTATGTCTGAATTAAGAGGCCATTTAAAAGGATAAAGTAAAGTACTATTATGAAAAATGAGTGAAAATTTAAAAATATTGGACAAGTTTCCTGATAACAAGGTTTGAGAATTGTGGAATGGCTGAGAACATGGAATAGAAGGATTGTGAGGCACCACATACTCAGAGTGCAATGACGAAAACAAGAAATAAAAAGCCAACTCCATTTGCATGTATGCCCTGTGTTATCTGGAAGCTGTCCAGAACCATTGTTTCGGTGACTGCACTTCAGAATTTCTTGGTTTCATGCTTTGGAAACAATCTGGTTTCTGGTTCATTGGACAAAGTCGATCCTCTGTGACCACAATGGTCTGTGGTAAAGGCTTTCACCAATGGACTCCAGTGCTCATTTGCATTTGCTATGCCCTTAATTGAACACATGTTACATGTTGTATTTACATAACTGTTCCCTCACTGCTTGATGGGAATCTTCTCTGGGCATCAATGTCCTTTTTCCTTTTAATGTCACATGTTATAGATAAGCTGGCCAGATTTTTCCAATAAGTTTGTTTCCAATGAGTTTGCACCTATAAGGTGGAGTTTCCCAGACATTTGTGGTCAGAAGAACCACCTGGAATGAAGGGAAAAACGTAGATTACTAGAATTTAATCCAGAGACCTGAATCATAATTTTCCTTTGGAGGTGTTTGGGAATCTATGTTCGCAAGACACAACCAAATTTATTTTTATGGTTGTTTAAACATATGGTGTATTAAATTGATTTAATTCACAACAAATGTCTATAAAGGATGTGCATACAGATAGCTCAATTTAAACATTAAAAAAAATGCTAAAATTGCAATTGGAGTGGTAGTCTTTCCCATCACTTTAAGTATTATTTTCATCCTTTAGATGGGGTAAAAGAATGGACTTCTATTTTTCAAATTCTTGTAGATTTTAAATAAAAATATAACCAACAGATAATTTAATAATTCAACCTTTTTATTTTATTTTATTTCTGATGAGAAAACCCTTCTTGTCAAAGTGGAAAAAAAACACACTAACGTATCAACAGCTCTGAATTTGTTAACTGGATATTTTGATTTCAGGTAAAACGCTGAAAAGATGTGAGATTCTTAGTTAGCAACTCTATGAGCTTTCTATTGCTACTTCACTAATTAGAGCAAATTTTGCATCTTAAACTGATAAAATTTGTATCATTTCGCAGAAGACCTGCCTGAGGATTCCAGTAGATTTTAACTGGATCCCCCCTCAGACTCTTAAAAAGCCGAAACCAAGGTGTCAGCCAGTCGCCTGCTCATTTGGAGTCCTGACTGGGGAGAGATCTGTTTCAAGCTCCCTGGGCTTGTTGGCAAGAATTCCCTTTCCTGTGGTCACACTGCAGTTCCCATCCAGTTCCCATTGCCTTGCTGACTGTGAGTGTGGGAACACTCAGCTCTTACAGGCTCTGCACAGGCCGCTGTATGTGGCGGTCTCTCAGCAATGGATCCTTTCCTTCATGTCAAATCCTTTTGGACTCTTCAAATCTCTGGTTGCTTTTTGCTACCAACCCAAGAAAACCATGTGGGTTTTTTTTGTTGTTGTTGTGTTGTAGTTGTTGTTGTTGCATGAGTTGTTGTTGTTGTTGTTTTTTTAACTTTATGAACAGATTCAAATAGTTTTTCTTGATTAAAATTAGGGAAATATTTAAAATAAATACAGTAGTAGATGGTAAGGGGGACATCTGTTGTCAGTTGTCATTTTGAATAGATGCCTATTTTAGAATAATGCTTTTTGGATACCAATCTTAAGAATTAGAACTCTAGATGATTCCCAAATAGCTACTAACATTCATTTTTTTTTCATCTGCATCTAATAAAGATAGTTGGTAATGGCAAACTATAATGTAGTTCTCTCTTTCAATTACTATTGCTAAAGGGCTCATGTGATTACTATATCAGCCTCACCCAAATTATCATAATTTAAGTTCAATTGATTTGAGACTTTACACCTGCAAAATCCCATCACATCAATACCCAGAGTAGTATTTGAAAGCTTGGGATGTCATCTTAGATTTTGTCTATCACAAAAGCTCATATATTGAAACATTTTTTTTCCCAAATATAATGATTTAAAAATATGTTACAAAGCCTGGCCCTAGATTTCTACTGGACTTCTATAGTTCCTAAGAGAGCCAAAATGAAAGAAACCACACATCTGAAGGATATTCAAGAACTACTGTCAGATTTTAGAGAAATGTTTCTACACTGAGGTCATAACCTTTTCTGGTCAATAATCTCTTTGAGAATCTGAGGGAAGATTGGAATCAGGTCCCTATGTCCCTAGATATATACATACATTTTAAGGTTTTCTGGAATCCCAAAATAAGAGTTTCTGGTCTAAGTTAAAAGGGAAAAAATAAATTAATCAATACATAAAGTATCATTAAAGAAGAAGTGGCAAAAGAAAAAAGAGTAATTGTAGAAGTGTAGAAAAACAGAGAAGGAATTAGAAGAAAAAAATTGAAAATGGGAAGAAATATAAAGAGAGAGAGGGAGGTATAGAAATCCCTTTAAAGAGTGGTTCCAGTAACCAATTCATGATCTAGTACCAGAAATTTCATTTCAGTACTACAGTACAGAATAGGATTTAAACATGAGTTAACATGCATAGGTGGATATTAGTGACATAGCATTTTGTTTATTATAATATAATGTAATTAGGTATCTTATAGTTACACTAGAGGCCCAGTGCCCAAAATTTGTGCATTTCAGCCCAGCCTGCACCCTCTCCAATATGTGACCCCTTGAGGGATGTCTGACTGCCTGTTTAGGCCCGATCCTACCAGGGATCGGCCATCTCTCTCACAATCAAGCACTGCTGGCTCCCAACTGCTCACCTATCTGCCTTCCTGATTGCCCCTAACTGCTTCTGCCTGCCAGCCTGATCATCCCCTAACCACTCCCTTGCCAGGCTGCTTGAAGCCTAACTGCTCCCCTGCCTGCCTGTTTCCCCTAACTGCCCTCCCCTGTAGGCCTAGTCACCCCCAATTTCCCTCCTCTGCCAGTCTGGTCACCCCTCCCTGCCCTCCTCTGCAGGCTTAATTGCCCCCAGCTGCCCCCCCTTGCAGGCCTGGTTTCTCCCAACTGCCCTCTCCTGCTGGCCTGATCACCCACAACTGCCCTGCATTGCAAGCCTGATCCCTCTGAACTTCCCTCCCCTGCTGGCCATTTTGTGGTGGCCATCTTGTGTCTACATGGGGGCAGGATCTTTGACCACATGGGGGCAGCCATCTTGTGTATTGGAGTGATGGTCAATCTACATATTACTCTTTTATTAGATAGGATTAGATAGGATAGAGGCCTGGAGAACAGATAGGGGCCAGCTGGTTTTCCCTGAAGGGTGTCCCAGATCAGGGTGGGGGTTCACTTGGGAGGTGGGACGGCCTGGGCGAGGGGCCTGTGGTGGTTTGCAGGCTGGCCATGCCCCCGCCCTGACCCCCCCCCCGACCCAAGCGGGGGCCCTGGAATCTGTTATTTATTTATCTTCTACAATTGAAATTTTGTAGCCTGGAGCAAAGCCAAGCCTCCTGCTTACTCCGTGGCATCAGCCATTTCTGTTGGGATTTATTTATCTTCTATAACTGAAACTTTGTAACCTTGTGTGGAGGCCTGGGCCTGCCAGGGTGTGTGGAAAGCCTGGCTTCCTCCATTGCTGGGGAAACCCAACCCTCCTTCCTGCTTGCTCAGTGGCCACAGCCATCTTGGTTGGGGTTAATTTGCATACTGGCTCCTGCTTGGCTTGTGAGTGTGGCTTGTGGGTGTGGCTTGCAGGTGTCTTGGAGTGATGGTTAATTTGCATATTATTCTTTTATTAGATAGGATATCACAACATGCTGGCATTTTAAAGTCTAGTTTTGAATTCATTTTTCTGCAGATTAAGAAACTATAAAAAGACAGCATTAGGACATAAATGGCCCATTTCATAATGCTTTTTGAGAGTTACTAAACATGGTTTCCTGAGAGTTATGGTAGAGTTGCATTTGAAAAAGCACAGGATGTTAAAGCCTGGACAACTTGTGTTCAGACAACTGAGTGATCGCTTCTTGCATGAATGGCTTTAGGCAATTTAAATCAACTATTTCTGTGTCTCACTTTCCTTACACAAAAACATAAGATCTACTTTCAGAAACTTCTGTGATAATTGAATGATTAAATGTCTAGGATGCTGTCTGGCTCATTGGAGGTAGTTTGAAAATGTGCAATTTCTTTTATTTTCTCAAGAGTATGAATGCTGGCTATTAATAGCCCTGGATTTTTTTTTTAAAGTATATACATATTTGCTTTTTGTTTGATGCATAATATCCAAAAGTTATCAATTTAAATATGTCCAACTTGCCTATTCCCTAAATAATTCACAATGTGTTTTGAAGTAGTTTCTTTAAATTCCTTTAAGAGCTGTGAGGAAATAGAAAAATTTTATATGTAGGACTAGAAAAGGGAGGAGCAGAAACCATGACAAAGAGGTTAGGCTGGAGTAAATTGTGTGGATTCTGGCAATTGGGTAACTGGCTGGGTCAGAATGAAGGTCACGGAGGTCACATTATTTTTACTTTATAATTGAGCTCAGGGCCTTCCCTATTTCGTTTTGCCTAAATGCAGTTATGTATATAATTTCATCATTCCTTTTCTCAATTATATTTTGAATTCTTTTAATAATTCCAAATGCATTTATATTTTACTATGTCCTTTTCTTTAAAAAAGCAAACAAATGACCAAAAAGGAAGGAAGCTATATCCTCAGAATCGGGGTTTAGAAAATATTAATGAAAGACTGTGTTCACTCAAGAAACTGGTTCTACTTAAATGTAAAACATACATGTTATTTATTTATTTATTTATTTACTTACTTACTTACTTATTTAGTTATTTACTTACTTACTTACTAGAGGCCTGGTCCATGAAATTCGTGCATGGAGTGGTATGTCTCTCAGCCCAGTCTGAACCCTCTCCAATCTGGGACCCCTCTAGAGATGGCAGTTTGCAGGGAGTAGGTCTACCTGGATCTGGCCTAAACAGGCAGTTGGACATCCCTCTCACAATCCAGGACTGCTAGCTCCCAACTGCTCGCCTACCTGCCTTCCTGATTGCCTGTAATCACTTCTGCCTGCCAGCCTGATCACCCCCTAACCTCTCCTCTGCCAGTTGTCCCTAACTGTCCTCCTCTACAGGTCTGGTTACCCCAACTGGCCTCTCCTGCAAACCTGTTTCCCCCCAACTGCTCTCCCCTGCAGGCCTGGGTCCCCCCACAACTGCATTTCCCTGCAGGACTGGTCACAACCAACTCTCCTCCTCTGCAGTCCTGGTTACCCCTAACTGCCCTCCCCTGTAGGCTTGATCGCCCCCAACTGCCCTCCCTTGCAGACCTAGTCCCTCCAAACTGCCCTTCCCTGCTTGCCATCTTGTGGCAGCCCTATTGTATGTTGGAGCACAGGTGAGGGCTGGCTGGTTTGCCCTGAAGGGTGTCCTGATCAGGGTGGGGGTTCTCTTGGGGCATGGGGCAGTCTGGGTGAGGGGCCTGTGGTGGTTTGCAGGTCAGCCATGGCCCCTAGTGACCTAAGCAGAGGCCCTCGGATCTGTGACTTATTTATCTTCTATAATGGAAACTTTGTAGACTTGAGCAGAGCCAAGCCTCCTGCTCTCTCCAGCTCCGTGTTGACAGCCATTTTTGTTGGTATTTATTTATCTTCTATAATTGAAACTTTGTAGCCTTGAGTGGAGGCCTGGGCCCACCAGGTCAGGTGGAAAGCTTGGCTTCCTTCATTGCCAGGGAAACCCAAGCTTCCTGCTCTCTCTCTGTCTGTAGCCATCTTGGTTTTGTCAGTTTGCATACTAGCTCCTGATTGGGTGGTGGGCAGGGCATGTGAATGGGTGTAGTGAGGTATGATCATTTTGCATATTACTCTTTTATTAGATAAAATTATTTTTACTTTGCAAATTACTTTATTAGCTCATACCTGTCTACTCACATGAAACTAGTGTATGCCCTGGGAGGCCAAGGGTAATTTTCATCGTGCTCTGAAATGAATGAAGCACAGAGATTGCCACATGCCCAGGCCATCCAGTGGGCTTTCTGGGACTTCCTTGGTTTCCACCTGTGGACCCCTCTTGCGTACAAGAAGTGTCTTTTTATCTATCTTTTCCTGGCCTCCCTTCTCCCTGAAACATACATTTTAATCTAGCTCTCTTAGAGATCTTTATTTGACAATAAAGAAAGTCATTTTCCTAAAACACAAACCAAACTATTGACTTACAGAAGATAATTAGAATTTACTAGCTAATTTTGAGTGACCGTGTGACACCTTGGAACAGATGCTATGCCCAGATGAATTTGTGTTCAGAAATATTTTTGAAGGAAGGAAAAAAAAAGAATTTAGCCTGACTAACAAGAGACTAGTTATTAAGAAAGAAAAACAGATGAAATCTTCCTTTGTTTGCAAACAACCTAATGTGTCCATTTGAAGAATTTCTTTCTGTTCTGTTCTCTTTCCAGTCAGTGTATAGCTGTAATTTATCTCACGTTCATGATACAAAGATGTTATGACACCTTGAAAAGTACCTGAACCAGACTTAAAATACAGCAGCCTATTCATATGACCGGATCCCAGGATCTAAATCTGTTAGTGAAACACTTAAGTTCTAAATGTTGAAACTTCTCATTATAATAAAATAAAATAAAATACCACATGGAATGAAAGCAAGGGGATGCTCTAGAAAAATAGATAAAACACCCTCAGTGGGTAACTAGTGGCTGCCTCCTCCAAGGTTTTATGGAGGGATATTTGATTTCTTTCTCCTGAGACACAAAATGGCAGGTCCAGGATGTGTGTTAATGTGTAACAGTGATTATCTTAACGTTGCTGCTCTGTGGTAAATGCACGCCTGGCTTGTGGAAAGTTGAAAATTAAATACAGACATCAGAAGGATGGGGTAAAAGGGATTTGTTAGGTGTTTGCACCAAGATGCTAAAGAACCCCTGTTAAGTTACATGTTGTAATAATTAAAACCTTGCTTTGAATTGGTTTCAAATCTTAAGCAGATCTAGAGAAACTAGAAAGGGAATTAAGAACTAATTATATTAAAGTACTAAAGATCAATTTTTCTTGATTGGTGCTTCATCTTATTGTTTCTTTAAAACACTGAAGGTGAATATTCTAAGGAAATATCAAAGGATGCTTGTCCAGAGTTCTGCATTATTCATCAGTATTATGCATTGTTATAATAGAGTTTGTGTGAACTTAACTTCGTTTTAGTATTACACATTGTACCCACTCTGACATTTGCTGTTCTTAGCAACAACAAGTGCCCAAAGAGATTTATTTTTTTTAAGTCAGATTGACAGTGTGAAAGACTGGATTTCAAACCAGTATTTTCCAATGCTGAATGGAAGATGATATTCATATATGATAAAAAAAATAGAATAAAATCCAGTCAGCATTATTTTATTCTTTCCTTCTTTTTCCTGAAGAATAACACTGACATTTGATTAGACCAGCCATGCAGTGAACTCCACCTTCAAAATGAAGAAAGCTTTCTGTCCCTTCCCTTGTACTTCTTGATAACTTTGGTGGACCCTGGAGTTCTCCCACACTGGACAAGGAGGCTGGTCCCTACAGGGAGTGTCTGTTGATCATTAATTTTGTGACATTATTTCATGTCTGTATCATGCTACAGGATTTCTTCTATCCTGTTGATTTTGACTTTTCCTCTGACTGATTGGAGCTTACTTTGTTACACCTGAGAGTAAGGGTGAAGGACATTTTCCAGAACAAGCTGTGGCAGCCATGAGAGTGTGCTTGAAGGCTTTAGAAGAAAGATAAGGTAATGGGAGGAGGGTACTAGCTGTGTCTGTGTTAAACAAAAATATCCATGGTCACATTGAGCAGAGTAAAGTTATCCTATATAATAAAAGGCTAATATGCAAATTGTCACCTCAACCTGATTGGGGGTGGGGCCTGACAGCCAACTGCCCATGGCCCCTCCCCTTGGATGGCCCAGCGCAATTGGCCCTGACAGGATAGGTCGTCTGGACCGACCCGTGCACGAATTTGTGCACAGTGCCTGTAGTATACTAATACTAGTGAAAAGGCAGAGAGAAAGAAAATAGGAATGCTTTCGGAATTGTTACAGAAGCATAGAATATTTACAGCATTTCATACCTGAACAAACAAAAATGGGACTAATGATGGAAATAGGACTGAGGGGATTTGGTTTCATCTTAGAGTGCCAAGTCTCTGTTGTCATAGCAAATTTAAAATTACATGAGTGTTTCTTGTTTACTTATTGGACTTTATTAAGTCATATCATTTAGGCTATCTACACATACTTTTAGTATATTTAAAAAAGGTATTGGATTTAAAGTTTATATCTGAGTTTACAGGCAGGCCATGGACAAGTTGAGTTAAGCTCTATTATATATTCAGTTTATTCCAACTGTTATTTGATGTGACTTTTCTTTTTGCTTATCTCCAGCTCAGCAGCCAACCTTCACCAAACTAAAGGCAATAGAAACCACTATCATAAAAGATAAAAAGCATCCCTAATCTAATAGGCTCTCCTGCCATCACTCTCTTCTTCCTATAGAAAAAGAAACAAGTTCAGAGGAGCTTTTTCAGAGTTATGTAGAGAATATGTGTTTTCCTGCTATATACTGTGCAGACTGCTTAGCAGGAGGAAAGAAAGCACATATTTATTTTAAAAGCAGAGCCCATTTAAACTAAACTTTTATAATTTTAGGTCCCATCAGTTATTTAATTAAATTTATTTAAAACAAGTTAATTAAAATTAAACTGAAGATATTCTATCTTTAATGAACAGTTCTACAAATTAAATATTTGGTGGTGACACATAATTTTGCTATATATTATTTTTATATAATTTCTAATTATTCTGTGTTTAAATTATATTTGAATCGAATCTTAGTGGAAGCCTAATAGTCTATATGATGGAACAAGGAGATCATAGTGTAAAAATGACTGAGATAAAATATAAAATGTATATAAATATCAAAGAGAACTAGATTATCCTTTTGTTATATGTATAATATACGCATATAAAACATTTATAGATAACACGTATTTATGGTTTTCATAATTACTTACTTCCTCTCAGAGAAATGTACTTAAGACTATGCTTTCAGAGAGAAAAATAAAATGCCTAAAATCAATTAAAATGGGAAATGGGATGAGGCATAAGAATTCAAACAGATGTTTTGTGTTCATATTACCAAATACATTTTCTTTAGATTAAATTGCCATGGAATATTTACTATATGCATGCACAAAATCAAAGTTTAATAGATCTTATTCAACTCACTGAATTAACTTGATTTCACAGAATCGTGGAAACAGTTTTGACTCTATTTTAGTGCTTTGTGCAGTGGTACTATCTTTTTCACAGTAGGTCACTTCACTTCGAAAAAACAGACCTCAGGGTGTCATATGGACCTTCCTAATTGCATATTTTTAATTAGCACAGTCTTCTTCAACATTTAACCTTCATTTAAATACACCGTGATACCCAACATATGTACACATGTGTGTGTGCGTGCCTGTGATCTTTATTTTCAAATACAATGCTGCTGACAGTGGTGTTGATCGATGTGTGGATGTGGCTGGGAAAATGTATGCATCATTAACAATACTCACACACAGACCATATCATCTTAGTGGCCGTAGGGCTATTTGAAAAACCTGTTATAATTTGCTCTTGTCTTTCTCTGTTTGGTGTGAAATCTTTACCCAGAAAGAACTGATCTATACCGAGGTCACGACTACCACTAATAAGAAATTCTTTTTACAATGTAGGGCATGGCAGCGGCAGGAGACAGGGAGGGGATTGGCAGCTTTGTGCCATTATTGCTGATCTTGATCCATCATTTAAAGTGCAGGAGGATTTATTGGTAGAATTGATGAAACCATACAAAACAATTTTGCTGAAGTATAGCATGGGCAGATACAAATGGATATTGATTTCGAGTGGGAAAAATAGCATGATGGGCTCACCCTTGGTGGAAATGCAATGTGGTAAAAATTCGCAATTCTTCATTGGTTACACTCTGCATCCAGGGAATGCACAACACATGTTACGTGCAGGGCGGATGTTGTGTTATGTGGATACTGTTGTTGAGACTCCCTGAATGTCTTAGTTCGTAGTGAGGCAGACAGTGAAAGCACTGCTATTTATGGGTGCTTTTTGGCAATGACCCTGAGCTGCTTCCACCTTCTAAATCCCCACAGTGGCACTGCGAAGATTTACATTTCTAACAAGTATGCAACCCTGGAGGGAGGGGTGTAGCTATGAAATTTACCTCTTAGCATATCTTTGGCAAGGAAATAGGCGACATTAAATTTTCCCCCAAACTCTCCTCACCTTTGAGAAAAATAATGTTCTTAATTCGACCAAAGCACTAGAAAGGCTAGGACGAGTCCAAGAATCTGCCAGGAGGGAAAGACTACCAGGTGCTTCAATGGCACACATCCATGGGATACAGTTGAATGAATAAAGATGAATGGGGATGAAACATTTAATTTGAAATGAATTCAAGTGAAAATTAAGCCAGACTCTGACTGAAATATAATTTAATCTCTTCATTTTGCTCTAGTTAACCCCCACAGATAAAAATATGCGCTGAGAAAACAGGAACAGGGTATGATATATATTGTAAAAACATATGGTGAGTATCCAAAGAGAAGTGTCAACCTCAAAACCAAGCAAACATAGTGCTCCCACTGGACACAAATTAAACCTGGGAAGCCTGTTAAGTGCAGAGCCAGAAAAAAAAATATATGGCACAGAGGACATGGGAAAGATAAGCCAAATAGGGAAAGATAGAACATAAAGTCTCCAAACTCCACCAGATGTTTTACCAATGCGGACCCTGTTCTTTCACAGATTGGTAATCATCTCTGCCATGGAAACCTACAGACTAAGGCTTGGCATGGAAAAAAAAAAAAAGGACTCTTTAGTTTTTATTTCTTTCTTTTTCTGTACTTTTGTAAGGAAACAAACTATTAATAGCAGCATAATTGGAGGTTAGACAGGATAAAGTCACAGGTCATGACTATAGAAACATTTTTACGTTGTTGCTAGTGGAAAATTATTGAGGTGCTGTTTATCTTGGATTTTCTGGGAGTTCTAAGAGTTCTCACTTCAAATATTGTCTTCTGTTTTAGGCCATGTGTCAAAGTTCGAAGTTCAGTACTTAGGAAATTCTGTTCTCTAGAGATAGTCTATTAGTCAGGGTTCTCCAGAGGAATGGAAGCTCTCTCTGTCTGTGTGTCTGTGTGTGTGTGTATATCACACACATATATATATATAAAACATAGATAAGGTGTATATCTATATATACTTAGAAAACAAGAGATACAGAAAGAGAATAATTAAGATTGATTGACAGCGAAAGAGAAAGATTTTGCATAGTTGGTTTTGGCAAGAGCTCCTTTGCAGTCTTGAGTTGAAGGCAGTCTGACAGAATTCCTTTCTCTTCAGAGAAACTCAGTATTTTCTTTGAAGGTTCCCAACTGATTGGATGAGTTCCACCCATATCATGGAGAAAATGTTGCTTTACTCAAAGCCTACAGATTTAAATGGCTTTTACATCTAAAATACACCTTCACAGCAACATCTAGACTGGTGTTTGACCAAATCACTGCGCACCATACCCTAGCCAAATGGGCACATCGGTTAACCATGGCAGCTAATAGGAAGCAGACTTAACACCGTAAATGGGGATCACCTAAAAAATTAAATAACACTGTGAACTTGTCACCGTAAGGCCAGAGAATGTAGGGTGAAAGAATAGGTATTTTGTCAGAAAGATTTAATATTAGGCAAGTGTCTATTTGCTCATTGTAATTCCAAGTTTCCCAGACTGTTATGTTGGGATTGTCTACAATGGATTCAGTTACTTTTAGACTGAAGTTATTAAGAACTGGTATATATTCTCCATTTTTTTTTCACTATTGTAAGATGGAAGAAAGAGTGTCTGATCTGCCATAAAAGTTATATGAGGGCAAGTAAGCCTGTATTTTTTTATGTGCCATACAGATATCAATAGTTTTCTGTTATATTAGCCCAGTTAACACAGTGTCATTTATTTGTATCAAAAATAATTTATTCTCATTAAAAAAGAGATCCACTTTGTTGAACTTCTTAAAAGTAATATAAAGAAGAAAATTAAGATTAGATAAACAGCCCTTATATCTTACTGCATGTTCTTCCAATATTTGAATCAATATATTAAATTAAAAATGTAGTCGCTCTTAACTGTGACTCACACTGATACACATATATGCAATTACACCACCACCACCCCCCCCACACACACAGGCACATTTTGTCCTTACATTTACAGACATAACATAACTTGTTGTGTTTGATTTCATATCATTACAATTCTTAAAGTAAATTAGATGATCATGATAGACATTGTTAAGAAAGTATATAAGATCTAATTATATTTATGTGGTTTCCAATATTATTTAATTGTAAAATTATCTAAATTAAACATCTGTGTTATTGACAAAATTGTATTACCAATGCACCCCTTTATTATTCGGGATGTCCCCACTTCCCTACTCATATTAGTCAGCTTCCTAACCTTACCTGAATAATTCTGTGTATTTGTATCCCACAAACGCAAAAATTGATAAATTAATTCCACATGTTAAATCATATTTAATGGCTTTTAATATAATATTTTGTGCCTAAATATCTTAAAAACAGTATTGTAAAAGTTCAATGTTATTAAAGTACTTTTTTTAAATTTATATTTTTATTGATTTTTTTTTTTTACAGAGAGGAAGGGAGAGGGATAGAAAGTCAGAAACATCAATGAGAGAAAGGCATCTATCAGCCTCCTCCTGCACGCCCCCCACTGGAGTTGTGCCCGCAACCAAGGTACATGCCCCCGACCAGAATTGAACCTGGGACCCTTCAGTCCGCTGGCCGATGCTCTATCCACTGAGCCAAACTGGTCTCAGCTAAAGTACTTCTTAAAGATTAAAATATAAAGGTTTATTTTATATGAATAGACAGATCTTATACAGTTGTTAAGATCTATATAATTACTATATAGATCTTAACAGAATCATAAGATTGTAATAGAGCTGAAATTTTTTTATGATCTAGTGACATTGTAGTTATTGTAAAGTCCTAGTGCGATGCATCACTCATTCATTTGTGGTGATGCTGGTGTGAATAAGCCTCCTGTACTCTCAGGAGCATAAAGGTAGAGTGCGTATAGTTATACACAGTACATAATAGTTGTTAATGATAATAAATGGTTATGTTATTGGTCTATGTATTTACTAGATGCTCATTTTATCATTATTTTAGAGTGTATCCTTTTACTTAAAAATGTTTGCTGTAAAGCATTATGTCATGTTATGCTGCCAGCAGCCTCATCTACTTCATGCTTACCATGTCTCGTGATTGCATTATTTTCTCTTGGCTTGATTTCATTGCATGTTTTGTTCATCATGGCTCCTAAGCATGCAGAATCCACTGCTAATGTTGCCAGTAAGAGGCCACATCACATAGTAAACCTAGAAATAAAATCAAAAGCGATTAAGGACTACAAAAGTGAAAAATGAGTGAGGTTTCTGCTCACCATTCAGGCATACCTTATTCCACCACAACTACCATCTTGAAGAACAAGAACAAAGTAGTAAAAGTTATTGATGGATCTGCTTCACTGAAAGCAATGAAATCAATGAAAATTTGTGAAGGGCCCATCTCAGACATGGAGAAACTTCTGATGATCTGGATGAGGGACCAGACACACAAGCATGTCCTTGTCAGCAATATGTCCAAAGCAAAAAGTTTGTTTGCAAGATTGAAAAAAAAAAAAAAAAACAAGGCTGGACCCAACTATAATGTTGAATTGACTGCCAGCTCTTGGTAAACTATTCAAGGATTATTATTCATTTCCTAATGTGAAAGTGAATGCTGTGTCTACAAGTACTGATGTGAAGGTAGCTAAACAATTCTGGAAAATTGCTTACCGGAGCAAATATTCAGTATTGATGAAACCTCCCTGTCCTGGAAATGGATGTCTGAATGGACTTTTATCCATAAAGAGGCCAGTCAATGCTAGATTTCAAGGCTGCTAAGGACAGAATAACAGTCTTGCTTGGGGGCAATATTGAAGGGTACAGATGGAATCCCTTTGTGATTTGGCACAGTTGAGAAACCCTAGATCTTGACGCATATCAGTAAGCACTCACTGCCAGTGTGCTAGAAGAGCAGTAAGAAGCCATGGATGACTCAGCTCCTCTCTTAATATATCTTCCTAAGTTGCTATATTAGCAAAAAGGTGAAGTTCTGTTTGAAGAATCACATATAAGATTTTGTTTACTGTTGACAGTGCTTCCAAACATCTTCTTTTTATTAATGATCTTCACCCAATAGCAAAATGGTGTTCTCCCTCCGAACATTACCTCTTTGATCCAATCAATGAATCTAGGAGCTATCGAAGCTTTTAAAGCATACTCTCTGAGACAGACCTTTACCCAGGCTAATGCTGCAACTGAGGAAGACATTGAATATTCACTGATGCAATTCCGAAAAGATTACAACACCCGTCTCTGCAGCAGGAACCTTTGTCAGCAGAGTTGATGTCACCAAGGAGTGTATGAATGACTTTTGGAAGAAGACACTTGTGAGTTTGGCCATGACTTCAAAAGATTTGCCAAGGATGAGAAGTTCGCAAAAATCAATAAGGTTGTGGTTGAGATGGCAAACAACTTGAGTCTGACTGTGGGTGAGAATGACATTGAGGGGCTCCTAGAGGTAGTTACTGAGAAGTTGACTGATGGGGTGTTGTGGGAACTGCAATAGGAACACAGAGCTGAAGAAGAGGCAAGAGACATGGAAATTAAAGGAGGAGAACAAGAAGGACCTCTAAGGAAATTCACAGTAATGTGTTTAGCAGAATCTTTGGCAGACCCAAGAAAGCTCTTTACAAAATTTGAAAACATGGACCCCCACAACAAGTTTTGTTAATGGAGCAGAATGTTCATGATGAATTATCTGTTTACAAGGAAATATCTGATGAAAAAAGAAACAAAATAAGCAAACCACCATAGACATATTTCTTTTTTTTTTAAATATATTTTATTGATTTTTTACAGAGAGGAAGGGAGAGGGATAGAGAGTTAGAAACATAGATGAAAGAGCTGCCTCTTCCATGCCCCCCACTGGGGATGTGCCCGCAACCAAGGTGCATGCCCTTGACTAGAATCAAACATGGGTCCTTTCAGTCTGCAGTCTGACGCTCTATCCACTGAGCTAAACTGGTTTCGGCCATGGATAGATTTCTGAAAAGAGTGACACCTCCTCAAGAAGAGGCTCACTGTGGACTTAAATGTCCCAGGTTTGATTTCAATTAAGGTCATGTATACTGGTTGTGGGCACATCCCCAGTGGGGTGTGCAGGAGGCGGCTGATCGATGTCTTTCTCTCATTGATGTTTCTCTCTATCCTTCTCCCTTCCTCTCTGTAAAAAATCAATAAAATATATTTTAAAAAAGAAGAAGAAGAAGAAGCTCTGGCACATCTTTCAGGAGGTAATTCTAAAAGAAGGCATTGTTTTCATATAGAGATGACAACTCCATGTATGCCACTGGAGACCTTCCAGTGGGACAAGATGTAGAGGTAGAAGACAGTGATATTGAGGATCCTGACCTTGTGTAGGCCTAGGACAGAGGTCAGCAAACTCATTAGTCCACAGAGCCAAATATCAATAGTACAACAACTGAAATTTATTTTGAGAGCCAACATTTGTAAACTTAAACTGCTTCTAATGCCACTTCTTCGAAATAGATTCGCCCAGACCATGGTATTTTGTGGAAGAGCCACACTCAAAGGGCCAAAGAGCCGCATGTGGCTCGCAAGCCTCAGTTTGCCGACTACGGGCCTAGGATAATGCACGTGTTGGTATCTTAGTTTTCTAATAGGTGTTTAAAAAATAAAAATTAGCCCTCTCCAGTTTGGCTAAGTGGATAGAGCATCAGCCTGTGGACTCAAGGGTCCCAGGTTCAATATGGTCAAGGGCATGTACCTTGGTTGCAGGCACATCCCCAGTAGGAGGTGTGTAGGCGGCAGCTGATTGATGTTTCTCTGTCATCGATATTTCTAACTCTCTCTCCCTCACTCTTCCTCTCTGTAAAAAAAAAATCAATAAAATATATTTTAAAAATTAAATTATTAGATAAAAGCTGATTGAATATAAAGGAAGAGGATATTTTTGTACAGCTGTATAATGTGTTCGTGTTTTAAGCTGTTATTGAAAATGTGAAGTTTATAGCCGAGACTGGTTTGGCTCAGTGGATAGAGCATCGGCCTGCAGACTGAAAAGTCTCAGGTTCGATTCTGGTCGGGGGCATGTACCTTGGTTGCGGGCACAATTCCAGTGGGGGGCGTGCAGGAGAAGGCTGATAGATGTCTCTCTCTCATCGATGTTTCTGACTTTCTATCCCTCTCCCTTCCTCTCTGTAAAAAATCAATAAAATATAAAAAAATATATAGGTTAAAAAATGTGAAGTTTATAAAAAATGTTTATAGTAGCCTAAGGTTTATTTATGATTAAAGAAAGGAAAATTTGATAAATTTAGTGTAGCCTGTGTAGAACATTTATAAAGCCCACAGTAATTCACAGTGATGTCCTAGCCTCCAAATTCACTCAGCACTCACTGATTCACTCAACAACTTCCAGTCCTGCAAGCTCCATTCATGGTCAGGTCTCTATAGAGGCGTGCCATTTTATATGACAAAATTGCACAGGATTTGATTCACAGCTTACGGAAGTATATATTTGCTTCAAATTTAATCACTTTGATTCCACATATGCTGTGTATGTAGCACATAAAACAGCACATTTCGAAGTGTCAAATATGGTGTTGCAAATTGGTTGCAAATATAATTACCGATTTATCATATGATACATCCTCTATTTTATCTAACAGCAAGTAAATTTAGATATCTTTGCATTTACTATAATATTATTAAAAATTTTTTAAACTAATTTAATATTCTATACCGTAGTCATTTTGTAATTTCAGTGTAAATAGATTATTAAAGTAATTTAAGAAAATAAACTATTAGGTAAAAATTAAATAATTTTAGTTGGCCATATATTTGTCCTCCAACTTTAAACTTGTAAATATGAGCTCTAAGACTGTTATGATGGCTGTATTCTTCCTTATACCCTGCATATGTCTTCTTATTCTTACCTTCATTAACCATGAAAGGAATTATCTTGCCTTCCCTGATTTTTTTTATTTAAAGTTGAAATAATCCACCTCTTCTGAGGTTTCTCCTTCTGTAGACCTTTACTCACCCCAAAATGGGCATGACTTTGAGTTAGGAAAGACTTGCACTAGAATTCGCTCAGTTGATCTGATTGAGGTGAGAAGCAGATTGGAGATTCAGTTGCCTTTGAAAGATTGATAAACATATTTCAAAATGGCCAGAAGGCAGCTCTTCAAACCGTAAACAGTTCTCTCATCAAGAAGTCATGCTTCTAAATCTGCAGCTCTCCTTCCTCAGAACAGCATATGGGGGTTCTCTTCAAAAATAGCGTTAATTTGTGCATTCATTAAGCTTCTGGGGGTGCGGCGGAACTGGGGAGGAAGGGGTTAAGCAAAAAAGAAAAAGAGAGAAAGAACTCATGGATATTAACAACAGCTTGCTGATTGAGGTGTGGGGGGCTGGTGTGCGAGGGGACTTGAAAGAGGGTACAGGGGGGGTCAATGGGGATGGACAGAGACTTGTCTTGGGTGGTGAACATACAATAGAGTGCACAGACGATGTGTTGTAGAATTTTGCACCTGAAACCGGGATAAACTGTGTTCACCAGTGTCACCCCAATCACTTCAATAAAAAGGAAATAAATAAATAAATAAATAAATAAATAAATAAATAAATAAATAAATAAAATGGCTGCATTCATTGACACTAAAAACTGATACGCAATTTGGGGGGCATTTTTTAATGGAAAATATTTTTATTTACAGTTTACATTCAATATTAGCAGTCCACTTGTGTGCATGATTAAATGTTTACTGTCTTTGGCTATTGACTAATAAAGCACAGGCATCTGGGAGTGTCCCAGGTAAGGACCCCTCAAAGTTCACCCCATTAGCCGTGTGCCATGGAGATGTTGAGCATGCATACCCCTGTACAGATAGTGAAAATACATGTATGTAATCTTCCAAGAAAAGGCTATTGAGGTAACCCTCTTTTTCTAGATGAGAGACATGAAACACTGTATAAGTAGATCAATAGAGAAGGAGAGAGAGGCGGATGTAATAGAGAGAGGCTCAGGAAATGGACTCGGGTAAAGAATGCCTCATCTGTGTGCCAGCTCTACCATTCCTGATATTGAGCACATCGCTTACCCTGCTTTTCCTAAAAGCTGGCCCATAAAACCTTTGAGATTATGGATGCAAATATAATCTAATACTACTAAATCAAGTGGCACATCCTTGTTTGCATAACCCTAATGCAGGCTGACACATCCTTGAAAACAAATGGGAAAAATAAGATAATGAAGCTGGTTGTAGTAATAATACATTTGTTTATTCATCTAACCCTTCTTTTTCAAGATAAAGAACTGTACTTGGCCCAGCCTTCTGAATAGTTGCACCAATATTTCTGTGTATCTTTTATACGTGTTTTTCTCTAATAGCTTACGTTGTTCTCTGGAAGCTTCGGTGGCATAATCAAAAGGGTTCTGACATTGGATAAGGAGAATGTAGGGTTGTGAGTCTTTTGGGCAAGTCTATGATACTGAGTTTCCTCATCTCTCAATCTTGTTGTAAAGACAAAACCAGGCAATACACATGACAGGTCCGTGGAGGCTATAAGGCTCTAAATCACATATGAATTGTTTTCATCATGTTGTTATAAAAAAAAGTAAAAACTTTCAATCATGTAATATACTTTAATTAAAAAAAAACCCTCTAAACTATATTGTAATTCTTTCTAGCCTTCGGCCATTCTGTGTTTGTTTGCTTTTTTCCTAATCAGCCAATTAACTGCCATGTGAGAAGATTCGGGGGGGAAGAAATGTACATTTTTATATTTAAGATGTAAAAATTGTTTCAGGTCCTCGTCTCCTTGGCTGTCCACAGTGTAATGCGGTTCCTTTTAAACTTTGCGCCATGGAAGGTGGTATTGGTATTAATACCTTGTGTTGCTTCTTACAAAGACACAAAGAGCTGCTTTTATAATAAAACAAACAAAAGAAAGAAGAAAGTGAGGAAGGAAGGAAGGAAACCAAGAAGGAAAATTGCAAATCATTGAATCCTGATCCACGAAACTAATACTGGAAAAGCATCATCGAAGACTAACCAAGCAATACTGCCTTTAACTCTCCTTGAGCACTGTTTTAATGTCTAACAAATGTAAGAAGAGAGACAAAAAATATTTAAAAAAAATATATATAAACAACACACACACACACACACACACACACACACTTGACAGGCTATGACAGAGAGAAAAACAACTCTGAAGCAGCTGTTTCTTTTCCCCCTTTTGAACAAACATTTTTTTGAAATTCTTCACACCAGATTTTACTAATTAATCTGGAAGGAGGAGTGACGGGTGCTGCTGATGCTAATCACAGGAAGCAGACACCACACTGCGGTCCATTTGTCCTGCCGGTGACAGCAGCATCTGGCTCCTTGGCTGGCCCTGTCAACCTCTGCGCTGACGTCCCAGGACTTGCCGGGGGTCTGTCAGTTTCCTGGGATGTCGCCCTCGGGCTGAGGCTCACCACAATCATTCTATTTCATCCTCGGTCACACAGGATCTTGAGAAATATTCTCCCTTCTGTTTCTGCAATCATGGAGCTATTACATACCAAGTCAACTCAACGATATTTTTCTCTAACCCTGACGTATCCATAGGGGCGTTTTTCTTTTTAAGGTTGAATTTCATCTTTGATGTACTTTGCATTTCAGCCCCGAAGGAATGGCCAAATGGAGGAGAGTCAAATATATCTTTAATAAAAGTGCCCTAACCGGTTTGGCTCAGTGGATAGAGCATCAGCCTGTGGACTGAAGGGTTCTGGGTTCAGTTCTGGTCAAGGGCATGTACTTTGGTTGAGGGCACATCCCCAGTGGGGGGGTGTGCAGAAGGCAGCTGATCGATGTTTCTCTCTCATCGATGTTTCTAACTCCCTCTTCTTCTCCCTTCTTCTCTGTAAAAAAATCAATAAAATATATTAAAAAAGAAGAAGAAAAGAATAGCAATAAATTATTTAGAAGATCATAGGAGCTTATTATGGGCTCAATGATATAAAACCAAGACAAGGAAGATTCGAAAAAAAGGGAGGAAATGTTCCTAAATTGAGTCTCAATACTGGAATGTTTGGCTAAAAAAAAGGGGGGGGGGCAAAATAAATCCAATTGATCAAGAATTAAACACCCAGTACAGTGGAGAAATGGGAACCCAAAGGAATATCTTAGTTTCAAACTTTATAGTTTATAGATAAACTAGAGGCCCGATGCATAAATTCATGCAAGAGTAGGCCCTCAGATATGCAGCTGCCTCAGCCCTCGCAGCTCCGTGGCTTCCCAGCTTCATCCAGAAGGTCGTCTAGAAGGTCATCTGGATGGTCATTCCTCTGTTTGGCCATTCAGTTGATTTGCATATTATACTTTTATTATTATAGATTTAATATAATTGTAGAATCTTGGGTCATGTCATGTGGAAAACTTTGTCACAAGTTAGGCTACAAAATATTAGTAGCAATCATGTTGAGTAACTTGTGTTTGTTGTGTATTGTATATCATGTATTTAATTTTTATAACTTATTTAATGTTCATAGCCCTGCCGGAGCTTTCTGGTAAGAGAAATAGCGTGACTTAAAGGAAAATCAGTTGTTAAAAAACTGAATATTTTCACTTCAAGGAAGAATTTTGGTCCCAGCTTCAAAATGTAGAAATGTTTATAAAATATATTTTTTATTTTTAATAGTAAATGGATATACTTTATATTATCAAATATTTAAACTACATAGAAAAACATTAAAATGGAATATCTCCATAATCTTTCCCTCAGACTATCCCCTCGTAAGAGACCATCCCTATTAAAGAACTGACCAATCCTTTCTATGCATTTACATGGGTACCTTTTATACAAATACCATTTTTAAAAATACAAAAAGGAACATATTTTATGGTTTTTGATTATATATTAAACAGTGTGTTTTGGGTACATTTTAATATCAATTCATAAAGAATTCATTATTTGTAATGGTTGTATAATATTCCATATTTTGAAGATTCTAAAATATGTAATATAAAATTCCCTTTTTAAAGGGTACTTAAGTTCCTTCTAATATTTAAAATTATGAGACAATATCATATTTATAAGAATTATTTATATGTGAAAATACTAAAGATGATAGTATTGTAGAGATGAAGTGTCTGAATTTAAGAATACAATCATTAAAATTGTTGTTATATATTACCAAGTTGATTCATTAACTTTTTATAACATACAGTCATTGAGAGTATAGAAGGGATCTCATTTCCCCACAACATTTTTCAGCTTTTAAAAAGTTTTGTTTGCCCTAGCTGGTTTGGCTCAGTGGATAGAGCATCAGCCTGTGGACTGAAGGGTCCCAGGTTCAATTCTGGTCAAGAGCACATGCCTGGGTTGTGGGTTTGATCCCCAATGTGAGGCGTGCAGGAGTCAGGCAATCAATGATTCCTTCTCATCATTGATGTTTCTATCTCTCTCCCTTCCTCTCTGAAATCAATAAAAATATATTTAAAAATAAATAAATAATAAAAAGTTTTTTAAAGAGGTATCTTTCTATGGCTTTTCATATATATTTATCTGACGATAAAATATTTTTGTCATTTCTATTTATTGGACTGTAAATTGAATTATCAAATCATATTCTTTTATGTTGAAGCATTTATAATTTTCTTAGTTATAGAAAATTATAAGTTTATATATTCTGCACATTAATTCTTTATTAAATATAGTCCAGCTTTTTTCAAAGTTTAATTCATATTTTAATTATTTTAAGACTTGAAGTTATCGTAATGAAAATTTAAATTTTGACACTTAACTCTATAGGTTTATTTCTTGATGGCTTTGGTTTGGGTTCTTTTTAGGAAAAATTTCTATAATCCAAAATTATCAAAACTTTTATTTTATATTTTTTATTGTTGTTTGGTTATTAGTTCTTTACACCACTGGGTGTTTATTGCTGTGCATGATGGTTCTAACTCATTTTTCTTTCTTTCGTTATAGCAATTTTCTACTGTTTATTGACCAAACAATAATTTCCCAATTATTTGAAATTCTCTTATTTTAAAGCTCCTTAAAAATGGTGATTGTTCTATTCTATTCTGGTTCATTTGTTGATTTTGGGGTTATTCCACACCAGAATGGTAAATACTCTAATTTTGTAAAGGTACTTAGTGTGTAAGTTATTTAAAGAAATCATAATATATATATTTCCAAACAGAGTGCTCTAAGGAAAATTAGGCAATTTACTAAATGGTTTGCATTTTTTATTATTAATGGGGTGTGATAAGTGAGAATGTATTTTGGACCTCTGTCTGGCATATTTACATACATACTAGAGGCCTGGTGCACAAAAAATCATGCATAGAAGGGGGTATCCCTCAGCCTAACCTGTACTCTCTCGCAATCCAGGACCCCTCAGGGGGGGGTCTCCAAACGCTAGTTTAGGCTCCATCCTGTAGGGCCTAAACTGTCAGTCAGACATCCCTCTCACAATCCGGAACTGCTGGCTGCTAACCACTCTCCTGTCTGCCTGCTTGATTGCCCCTAACCGCCTTTGCCTCAGCAAGCAAGTGCCACCACAACTTAGTCTGGAAAAATGTCCTGAAGGTCATTTGTATGTTTGGTCTAATTAGCATACTATGCTTTTATTATTATAGAATTATTGGGATGATTTTGTTGCATTAGTCAAAACTAAGTAGAAGTAGTCATGACAGGGACAATTGCGTTCTTTTATTTTTTTTTCATTCATGATGTACTCCTTCAAAATACATGAACTGAACATCTAATGTGAGTGGTTATGCATTCAGGTAGTTACAAGGATGGACAAGCAACTGAGCACATTTGCATGATGAATAAGAAGCTCATAAGGAGTTCCCTACTAAGTGTTTTAGTGTGTTTCTTGGCGGTTAGGAGGGGCTTGGGACATAAACCTTAAACATAAATTTCTGCTCTAATACCCAGGGGGTATCCTCTGAAGAGTTTCTAGGTATTAAATCCATTAGAAAGAAGTAATAAGAAGCTAGGGCATAGGCACACTTAATTAATAATAAAATATGAAGACATCTGCTCAGAGGACCTATGGTGTTGGCTGTACCCAGAACCATAACTTCAGGTATTTTAGAAGCCCGTATAAAGATGAGTGCCTCAACATGCTTCTCTCTTAGTTTCCTATTATTGCTGTAACATTTACTTCAAATACAGTAGCTTAACCTACGCATATTTATTATCTTACAGTTCCAGATTTCAGATGTGCAAAAGGGATCACATTTGGCTAACATCAAGGTGTTGGCAAGGCTGCATGCCTTCCTGTAGTTTCCTTTTCTTTTCCAGCTTCTAGAAGTTGTCCGAATTCCTTGGCTCATGGCTCCTTCCTCCATCACCAAAATCAGCGCTTGTACAAACCCTCTTTCCACTGGCTTCTTGCATCACAATTCCATTTCTTATTCTGACTTTTCCTCCTTCTTCTGTCACTCACAGGACCCTGATGGTTACACTGGGTTCACCTGTATAACCCACAATAGTCTCCCCCTTCCAATATCAGAATCGGGAAATTACATCTGCAGAGCCCCTTAAACTATGTACAGTAACATATCACCGGATTCCAGGGGTTAAGGTTTAGACATCACTGGAGGGCCATTGTTCTGCTTGCCAAACATGCCTACTTACTTCTACCAGCCAAAGCAGGATTCAATTGTTTGCAATCCAGAACCGTCATGGAAACACTGGGTTTCCAAAAAAGTGTGCTCAGTGCATCCAAAGACAGCCTCAGGCACACTGAGTGGAATTGTTTAAAACTAGATCACTGAACCTTCCATTTTTAACCAAGTCATTTAGATGCACAATAAATAGCCACATTTATTATTCTCATGTTTCATTTACATAAGAATAGATTTCTAAGGCCTCTTCTCTTTCAAAGATTGTCTACAATGTGTATTCCCAGTTTAAAGTAGGAAAGTCTATGCTGAAACCGGTTTGGCTCAGTGGATAGAGTGTCCGTCTGTGGACTGAAAGGTCCCAGGTTCGATTCCGGTCAAGGGCATGTACCTTGGTTGTGGGCACATACCCAGTAGGGGGCATGCAAGAGGCAGCTGATTGATGGATCTCATCGATGTTTCTAACTTTCTATCCCTCTCCCTTCCTCTCTGTAAAAAATCAATAACTATATAAAAAAAACAATAAAAAAATAAAGTAGGAAAGTTTAGGAGGCAGTGTGGTTAAATAAAATGCCTAGGCTTTGGAGCCAGACTTCAGTGTGAATTTGGGGCTCCATTCTTTTCAGCCATAATCTTCTCAGCTCTGCACATTCACATTTACGACTGACCAACTCCCTTTTCCTCGAACAGTAGTTTCCTCATCCATAATATAGCTTTATCATCTGTAAGTAGGACTATTCTACAAGATTTATGTAAAGATGAAATAAGATATCTATATAACAAATAATAGTGTCTAGATAGAACACGAGAGCTATCTCAAAATACAGCATATGTGTGTATGCTAGTCCATAACAATCATTTCTCCATTAATGCATATCCTACTTAATACTTCTTTTACTCTCCCCAGAATGCTGTGTTTTCTAACTGTTCCTGCACAGAGTTGTTAGAGAGATGATTTCAACCCCGCCTCCCCATCCAGATGTCCTTTCTCTCCACATTCTTCCTCCAATAACTTCCGGCTGCAGTCTCTTGTCGCCAGTTGACTTTTGTTCAGGGCTTTTGATTAAGGGTTTGTGGCATGTTAATCTGTGTAATGCATTTCTCTGTGGATTTTTCCAGTCAGGCCTCTTTCATCTGGACCTCCTTTAGCCATCAAAGGAACCGTTCAGGGCCAAATTTGGGGTTTAAGGCCTGGAATAAATCACACCAGGAGGCCCCTTCCTTCCTCGTTAAAGGAGGAAAGAGAGGTGATAAGACATAAAGGGAAGAGGTCTCTCAGCTTGAAGGCAAAGGCATCCGTGGTCCAGGTGTCTGGCTTCTGGGCTCTCTGAGAGTCGTAACTGTGTAATTGTCAACTATTTTAATAAATAACCAATTAGTATTATAGGTTTTCTAATGGTGTTTCTAGAAGACTGTCAGTCAGTTTTATATTTTCCCTGCAAAGCTTGTTTTATGGTAAATCCTAAATTATTGGCACCATTAAAAAAGTGGCATACACATTTACAGTTGGCATCCGAGGAGCTATTTTTATAAAGAGTAACCGAGTTATATTAGCATTGAAGAAGAGACTCAACCACATTTGCAATGATAAATCCCACAAAATAAGTAAAACATCTGGCCACACAGCTGGATTTTGCTGTATGTAAACCATGAAGTGGATGTGACTAATTTTTATGAAGGATTTTTCTCCCTCTGTTTAAGAAATATTGATCATAGCCCTGGCCAGTGTGGCTCAGTTGGTTGAGCGTCATCTCAGGCACGAGGCATTGCCTGTTCAATGGTTCTGTTCCCAATCAGGGCACATACTCGATTAGTAGGGCCAATCCCCAAGGGTCAGCTGATCAATATTCCTCACCAATATTTCTCTCTCTCCCTCCCCCTTTCTCTCTTTCTAAAAAAAACATAAATAAATAAAACCCCATATTTAAAATATTGCTCATAATTCTATTTGCTTTGTAAATATATTTTCTATTTTCTTCTTTTTTTAAAATATATTTTATTGATTTCTTGCAGAGATGGAAGGAGAGGAATAGAGATAGAAACATCGATGAGAGAGAGCGACATCCATCAGCTGCCTCTTGCACGCCTCCCACTGGGGATATGCCCGCAACCAAGATACATGTCCTTGACCGGAATCGAACCTGGGACCTTCCAGTCTGCAGACTGACACTCTATCCATTGAGCCAAACTGGTCCTGGCTCTATTTTCTTCTTGATATGGTGTATATAGATGTTACTATCTGGCTGTGAATAAGGGAATGGACATAAGGACCACCTAGCACCTGGGTCACTACAGTGCTGTGCTGATGTCTTCAGGTCAGACTTAGAGAACAGATACCGAAATACCACAGAAAATGCACTCACCTACGTGTTCTATAAAATATGTAATCATTCACTTGAATAATATATAACCCAAATCAATCTTTTTGTTCCTCTGAAAACAAGTAATTTGAATACACTTCTAAAAAAATTAGGCTAGCCCTAGCTGGCTTGGCTCAGTGGACAGAGCGTCAGCCTGCAAACTGAAGGGTCCCAGGTTTGATTCTAGTCAAGGGCACATGCTAGGGTTGTGGCGCTCTATCCACAGTAGGGGGCATGCAAGAGGCAGCCAATCAGTGATTCTCTCTCATCATTAATGTTTCTATCTCCTCTCTCTTGCACTCTGAAATCAATAAACATATATTTAAAAAATAATAAAAAAATTAAAAAATCAGGCTATCCTCATTCCTTTAACTGTTACCCATTTAAAATTAATAGATGCTCCTTTTGGTCAGTATTTATAATTTTCATTTTCTAGTTAACTCTCATGTCCCTTATCCTTATATGTAGCTGAAATACCCCCAAAGTAATTCCAGTGAAATTAAACTTTGTCCGTCACTGTCTTGCCCTGTGGAGAGATGCAACAAATTTTTTGTTATTCTTAAAAAGGACAGCAGTCACCTTTTTTAAATTGTCTTTCTAAAACCTGGAAAGACTTACCAAACAAATGTAAGCAAATATTAAGAATATACAAATTTACTATTAGCAAATATAAACTTGACAGCAATTTATGCCTTGGATACTTTTCTCCTTTTACAGGCTCCATTCCCCACCCCATTTTCTGAAATACAAGGGAGTTAAGTATTACTTTAAAAGCCCAATACATTTATCTCCTCAGTCTGATGTCATTCTGCTTCCTGTTAAATTATTAAATATTAAGCACCGACCATTTGTTCAACATAGTGTGGGAGACCAAAAAAAAAAAAGTCATAAATAAGTTTCTTGCTCTTGGAAAAATACAAGATTGTCCTTCTGTTTTTTAGCCACTGATTTTTTTTTAAATATTTTATTGTTTTTTTGCAGAGAGGAAGGGAGAGGGATAGAGAGTTAGAAACATCATCAGCTGCCTCCTGCACTCCCTCCACTAGGGATGTGCCCGCAACCAAGGTGCATGCCCTTGACCAGAATCGAACCTGGGACCTTTCAGTTCCGCAGGCTGATGCTCTATCCTCTGAGCCAGACTGGTTTCGGCAGCCACTGATTTCTGTAGAAGTTTCTCAGTACTGATCTCTATCCAAGGTAGTAAGGAACTTACTCCAAACATGGTAGAGAGGAGTCACCATTCCTCTTTTTTTAAATGTGACACCTCTAAGGTCTGTAACATCCCGCAGTTTGCCATTTTCCTGAAGCTAAATTTAATCCCGAGCTGCCTGGCCAGGAAGGAAAGATTGCTGTCCCAGTGAAGAGCACAGAGGGTAGGTATAATGTGAGTGCCATTCGTTGCCAAAGGCAAGTTTAGAGAAGAGAAGAGGGCCATCAGGGAAAGATCTCTCCCATTTCATATTTCCCTAGACTGAAACAAAGTAAGGGGATGGGGTGTTTTCTGTATCTTCTCCCACTTAAGCTGGAAGGCATTGTATAAAGTGTCATCTTCATGTTGGAAGGGAAATGCATAGAAGTGGGGTTTGAGGATCCTTGGCCAAGATACAGCTGGTCTGCTGGCTTGGGTGAATGTCGCAGATTTGGGGAGCTATGTTGGACTGGTGAGGTGGGGAAGGGTAGTGACCTGCAGAGTGACAGGCTTCAGGAGAGAAGGTGAGCAAGAAGAAGGTCTGAGATACCGGGGAGAAGACATATGCATCTCCTATGTCTGTCTTCTCAACGCGGCTGCCTTGGAGAGGGATGCATGCGTTTGAAGTTATGGTGAATAGTGTCATTGTTCTTAAAGCTGCAGTATGGTGTTGGTATCCATGGATTTAAGAGTTTACAGAGAGCCAAAACTGGTTTGGCTCAGTGGATAGAGCATCGGTCTGTGGACTGAAAGGTCCCAGGTTCGATTCCGGTCAAGGGCATGGACCTTGGTTGTGGGCACATCCCCTGTAGGGGGCGTGCAAGAGGCAGTTGATGGATGTCTCTCTCTCTCATGGATGGATGTTTCTAACTCTCTATCCCTCTCCCTTCCTCTCTGTAAAAAATCAATGAAATATATATATATATATATATATATATATATATATATATAAATGAGTTTACAGAGATGTCAAGAACCTATTGTACTAAATTCTATCCCTGTCTTGCAAACAGCTTTTGACAGGTAGGGACAACTCACCCATCGAACGGATTTCTCCATTTTATTGAAACGTTACCTGTCGTTGCCATGACTCGGTAAAATTTATGCAGACACGTACATGTATACATTTTTTTTTCCCCTGCTACAATCTCAATGGTAGGAGACGGAAACAAATTTGTCAACACTTTCGAAATGCAACAACAGATACAAAATGCATTGGCAATAAAGAACAGTGAGAAGGAAAGGCCCAGATAGGAAGGTACATGGGAACTGTAGTTGGCCAAGAAAAAGATTAAAATGTTGCAAAAGTTACCCTATACCCCAGATTGGAGATCTAAGGGATACCTCCAGTACTTCCGAGCAGGGGGGAGCCATCTTTGTGCTAGCAGCAAAATACCTCGGCTTTCTGGTATTTGGGGAGCAAATGACTGGGAGCTGAGGAATAAGAGGCATGCAAAATCATCTTACAGTTGTTCTGAGGATGTAAGGGGGGAAAGCGGTGCCTGGCAAGGAATGAGAGAAATTCAGCAGCTTAAAAAAAAAAAAAGCAGCCTGCCACCCACTGCTCCCTATTAAACCGGTCTTACAATATTGGCAGTGGCACCTGGGTTTGACTCGAAGTGGGAGAGAGAAAGCCGAACCTGGGCAAATTAAAGCCACAATGCGCGCACACACACACACACGCACACGCAGACACGGAGTCTATAATTTTTTTCATTTGTTTTTCTTCAGGCAAATTAAAGTGTGGACTTCCCCGCTAATTACCCTTATCCTGACTCCCAGCGAGCTGACCGCTTCTCAATAACTTACAGGTGACTTCCCCCCCCCCCCCCCGCCCACCCCTCCTTCCCACTTCTGCTCTGTGTTTAAACTAAAAAGGCAGATAGCCCATTTGTATCAAATTAGGCATGACAGTTTGGGGGGGAGGTTATATACTTCTATGAAAGGCACGCACACACACACACACACACACACACACACACAAAACCCCAAGCTATTGTATTTCATTACCAGTACCACCTTCAGTTCTGGAGGAAAGGGCTTTTGTCGTTTTTTAAAACATAAAGTATTTCTTGGTAATTCCATTTGCCTTGGTGCAAGGAATTCAGAGAGATTTGTCACAGAAAGGCGTAAAGAGACGGTGAAAAAGTGTACTTTCCCAATATGCTATCTGTTCCTGGAATTGGGGACAGGAAAGCAAATGATGGAACAAAACAACCAAACTACAGTGTGCGGAACAACGTTAGTCATTCTGCAAATGATAGCATTGCTTGTTCTCCACAGTCAGCCGTTCTTTCTGATGCCCAGTGAGGGTACTAGTCGATATATCTGATTAACTAGCGTCGTTGGGATCTTCTCCTTTTGAGGTTGACTGTATCGCTGTTGATGCTTGAACACCATGGGAATTAATGGTTCCATTAGAAAATCCAATGTATAACTTTTGAATCCCCAAAAACATAATACAGTGGTACCTTGAGATACGAGTGCCCTAACATATGATATTTTGAGATACGAGCCATCGAGCAAGTGATTTTTGCTTTGAAATACGAGCAACATTTGAGATAGGAGTAATCGCGCGGATCGGCTGGCTACACACGACCCACCAGTTTACCGCAACTCGAGCGTCTCATAGTTTCCCATGCCTCAAGGTTACGGAATGAATTAAACTCATATCTCGAGGTACCACTGTACAGTTGTCCCTTAACATCTGTGGGGAATTGGTTCCAGATTTCCAAGAACACCAAAACCCATAGATGCTCAAGTCCCTTGCATAAAACTAGTTGCCCTGTGCACGAATTTGTGCGCCAGTAGCTTCCAGTAGCTACTGCCACCCTCCTGTAGCTCTCTGCCCACTGCCTGCCCTCCTGTAGCCCCCCACCCCCCTCATAGCTCGCTGCCCCACCCTCCTGCTGATCCGTAATCAGGTCATTATGTGGTCAGTCCTTACACTTCACTGCGTAAAGACCATTTGCATATTACATCTTTATGGTATAGTATGGTGCAGCATAACACATAAAGTTGTGGATTACTAATATTGGGTATTCATGGCTGGTTGAATCTAAAGATGTGAACCCGGGGATATGGAGGGAATATATTTACTGGGGAGGGAGGGGGGAATCAGTGTATTGCCTGGCCAGTATGGCTCACTGTTTGAGATCTATGTACCCAGAGATCACTGTTCAATTCCTGTCAGGGCACATGCCTGGGTTGCAGGCTTGATCCCTGGTAGGGGGCATGCAGGAGGCAGCCGAACAATGATTCTCTCTCTCCATTCATGTTTCTCTTTCTCCCTCGCCCTTTCTCTCTGAAGTAAATATATTAACAGGTATTAAAAATCACCATATTACATGGACTGTTCAGTTAAAACCCTTGTTGTTCAAGGGTCCGCTGAACTTGATTTGCTATGGCCATGGGGACTTGGACCAAGTGGGTGGCAGAGCATCCAGTTCAGGGCTCTGTGGTGATATATGGAACCTCTACCAGAGCCAGAATTTCGTTGCCAAAGGAAAATGCATGTGCCTAAGAGAGCATCGTTTTGCCCCATAACCTTAAAGACCTTACTGAGCCTTCATTCAGCATTTTGATGTGTTGTAGAAGAGGATGGCTCATAAAAGTCAAGGGGATGAGCTGCTTGTACTCTGGCTAAAACTAACCGCAGATACTTTTCTGGTCCTGGGTCACACCCACAGTTAGTCTTTTGGTCACTTAGTAAAGGTAGCAAAGCTGCTCACCTGGTACATGTTGGCTTCAAAATCAAAAAGTCATTACTAACAAGAAGAGTTACAAGGGGTAGTAATGAGTTCTTTACATTTCAGTTGCTATCCTGACATCCCTGATCTACGGGTCCCCAGAAACTACGGAAACAGTAAGTGCCCTTATTTGCATAGAATTTCCATCTCCCCCACTTCACTGTGTCTGAGTCTTCTGCTGCTTCTTCCTTCCAAATCCAGTTAACATGATGCTTTAGTGATGTGCACCTGTAGGTAGTTCTACAGCTTGTGAAATGGTCATGTTCTCTTCTGACTCAATTATGTCTCAGAGCAAGGGGGCTGAGACAATCCTGAGGCAAAACAATGAAAGTATATGTTTCCTCAATGGCAGCAAAGTAGGTGTAGAGAAAAGAGCACACTTCTGAGTAAGTGCATGCAGGAATCGGAGTTTCACTCACTTGCAGCAGTGATTACAAGGAAGTCTGTATCTGATTATGTTCATTGAGAGTCCTCTGCTCATATCCAAAACCTACTTCTGCACTGGCTGAGGTGGGTAGCTAGAAGAGGCGTGACCAGAATCCTGGTCTTTGCAAATTTCATGTATCTGATTGTGATGGTCATGTCTGATTCCACTAGGAATGCAGTTGTTCTTATGTATGTTGACATGTAAAGGACGTTCCACCAAATTCTATATGACCGTTCCTATCAAAACAGCTTGTGCTCCAGGGAGCTAAATTAGGATCCTTTCGGTTGCCAAGAACATATTTCAACTATGCATTTAAGAACTGGGATGGTAGAATGCGATATTTTTGGAGTTCTGCAGGGTCTGTTATGATATAGACAAATATTACAATGCCATTGATTGTTACTACTTACAAGTAGTGTCTATGGGTAACAATGCCTTCCTCATGCCCGAGAATTAATAGAAACTCTGAACTACAGACAGAAAAACAATCCACATTTTTGGAGTATTTCCCCATCTCCTTCCTTACCGATGATTTACAGAACTATCACAATTTGCAGTTACAACAGTTACATTCTCAAGATCATCAGGTCTCTTCATTTTGGAAGGATGTGTGATTCCACTGAAGTAATTTAAGGATAGAAACTCAGGGAGGTGTCCCAAGTCCCTACCATGGCTGTTTACAAGACTCCAGTAAGACCTCAGTAGGCTGCCCATCTATTTTTACCACTCAGCCCCTGTGGTCACTGACGCCCAGTCCAACACCTCATCCTGTTACTGTGGTTGCCTGCTCTCTCTCATGGCCATCCACTCAATTTACTCTATTTTTTAACTCTGTGGCTTCTGCACCTCTGCTGTCCTCCCATACTTATTCTTCCAGGGAAGCCCTGTCCACTGTCCCTTCTCCCACCAGCTGCTAAAGTAATTTTTAGAAATGCCTGCACTCTCCTCCCCAATGTGTTTCCAAAGGACTTGGTCTAGAGGGTACTTTCTCAGACCTGTGTGGGGTTGTACTTTGATTGAGTGAGTGACAAAGAAATTTCACTGATTATTGTGATCTCCCATAGTGTGGGAGCCCCTTTCCACGTCCCGTGTGGTTCAGGGTTCGGGTTCTGGAGGAGGCCACACGCAAATGAAGAGAGAGACTAGAAAATATTAATTTGGCG
The DNA here is from genome assembly GCA_011751065.1 of Lasiurus cinereus. Classification (NCBI taxonomy): domain Eukaryota; kingdom Metazoa; phylum Chordata; class Mammalia; order Chiroptera; family Vespertilionidae; genus Lasiurus; species Lasiurus cinereus. The sequence goes on along the minus strand of JAAGEH010000076.1, from coordinate 3,262,098 downwards.
ATATTGGGGGGGCAGGAAGGAGCCTTCCTCTAGGGCAGTGGTTCTCAACCTTCCTAATGCCGCGACCCTTTAAGACAGCTCGTCATGTGGTGGTGACCCCCAACCATAAAATTATTTCTGTTGCTACTTCATAACTGTAATTTTGCTACTGTTATGAACTGTAATGTAAATATCTGATATGCAGGATGTATTTTCATTGTTACAAATTGAATATAATTAAAGCATAGTGATTAATCACAAAAACAATATGTAATTATATATTGTGAAATATTTATTTACAATTACAAATAAATGAAATTTTGTCTTGAATTGTGGGGTAGCATGGGTAACAGTCTTAATGTGACAACAGTAAACTACATTGCTACATTTTGCTACACTGAGGAGCGGTGTATTGGTTCCTAAGACCATGGGAAATAGGTGTTTTCCAATAGTCTTAGGCAACCCCTGTGAAAGGGTCATTTGACCCGCAAAGGGGTCGTGACCCACAGGTTGAGAACCACTACTCTAGTGTGGAAAGACTTCCTCCAGCTCTGGTCTTTTTCTCCCTTTTGTTAAAGCTTTGGGACACACCCATAGCCTTTAGGTAGGAAATTCCAAGAACAGAAATTCACATGAAACAAACAGGTAGAGGCTGCTTCAGCTAACAATGTTTCAACTAAACAGTGAGTGATGAGCTTTGACCTTTCAGAGCAATTAAGGTTGACCTGTCTTCTGGTCTCCTGTTCATAGTGAGACAATGTTTGGTTTCTGGCACCATAGTCCTTCTTTTATTACCCACCAAATGTTTTTATAACCTTGCTGAGGTCCTTAGCACTACGAAGTTCCAGGTTTTAGCTGCAAAGCCAGCCAACACATGGGATCTAGAATATCTGGTAAGTGCACCCACATTGCTAAAGTCAGCTCACTCTAAACGTGGCATTATTTGCTCCTTCGCCAACTACTCTCAGGTTCTATTTATAAGTATTCGCCCCAATTTTGCAAATTAAAGGAACAAAGCCCCTATGTTTTGGTATGCTTGTGTGGGCAGGGTAAACTGGAAGCTGCTTCCACTTACAGAAATAGAGACAAAGGAGGAGCAGCGGGGAGGGAGGAGGGTCCCAGGGGAGATTCCATCAGCTGGGGAAGTGGTGACGTCCTCAAGGAAGGGAGTTCTTTGGTGACGAGGGCAGTTTGGTGGTGCTGGAACCCTGGCGTGGGCCACATTGACGCCTTGTGCCCTGTAGCTCTGTGTCCGTTTCAGGGCACCACTCTCTCCTGAGGAATGTCTTAAGTTTCGCAGAAGATGTTGGGAGAGGCTGTGAATTTGACCCACTTTATTTTATTATATTTTCTTTTCCTTTTTTTTTATTGATTAAGGTATTACATATGTGTCCTTATCTCCCCATTGCCCCCATACCTCAACCCCACCCATGCCCTCACCCCCTTGTGTCTGTGTCCATTGGTTAGGCTTATACGCATGTGTACAAGTCCTTTGGCTGATCTCTCCCCCTCACCCCGTAATTGCCCTCTGAGGTTTGACAACACGTAGTCTTGAACTTTGCACTTAGGCTTTCATTGTCTGGTTTGTGCAGCTGCTAAAAAATGGAATTTCTGTATCATGGTCCTGGAGAATCCTCAGGTTTTAGTTATTATTATCTTATCGAGTACTGGGGCTTGGGGCCTGGGGGTGGCACCTCGTTGTCTTCCTTTAGCCAGCAGCCACTCCATGTTCAGGCCTCAGTCTTCCGACCTTCTTACCTTTCTCTAGAAGCAGCCACCCACCCTCCTCAAGGCCCACCAGTGAGAAGGTGGCTTTCTGTTGTCCCTAATATCCCTTCCTCAAATAGTAAATGCATTTTCACTGGGCCGGATAACCGAGACCAGATTATCTGATTTCCCTGAAGGTTTCTTGCCTGCAACCCATGACTTGTGCCAATTTCTATACCAGTCAGGGGTCTATAATGCAGAAATCAAAAACAGATCCATGCTAATTTTAATAGGAAAGGGTTTTTTTAAAAAAAGAAATAGTTGGCTGAAACCGGTTTGGCTCAGTGGATAGAGCTTTGGCCTGTGGACTGAAAGGTCCCAGGTTCGATTCCGGTCAAGGGCATGTACCTTAGTTGCGGGCACATCTCCAGTAGGGGATGAGCAGGAGGTGGCTGAGAGATGTTTCTCTCTCATTGATGTTTCTAACTCCCTATCTCTTTCCTTTCCTCTATGTAAAAAAAATCAATAAAATATATTAAAAAAAAGAAAAAGAAATAGTTGAAGTAGTTCACAGAATCCCTCAGAAGAACCAACCTCAGACATAGAGAAAGCAGCTGGAAAAACTGGCTAGCGAGAACCCACTTATGCTGGTTGGCTTGGACTCGCCCAGTGTTAGCCGGGGAAGCCCCATGTCCAGAGAGACCCCGTTTCTGGGCAGACCGGAACGGCCATCAGCCCAGTTCAGAGGCTGCCTCAAACCTCAGGTTATGCCACCAGAACAGTCTGGTTGTGTTACCCTGTCACCATCCCTGGTTCTCGAAACCTGTCACTGACTTTATGGTGACCACTGTCTCGCAAAATCAACCCACTGCCAACATGTTTAAATAGCCCCACCAAAGCTTTTCAGGCTGCTAACTGTAGATTCCATATCTCTGTCCAGATCATCTGTTTTGGTCCCTTGCCTAACTGCCAAAGGTCAGCTTTCGGTGGATTTTTAGCTTCTCTGGTTGGAGGTCCAGTTCTTGGTTCCCATTAGAACTTTTAGGAAGTTAAGTAGACAAAGAAAAAAGGAGAAATTCCATTATAAATGTAAGTAAACAAAACAATGGGTTAAGGAAGAGAAATCAGGAAAAAAAAATGCCCAGGCTGCTCAATCCAGATTACTGACATCTTATTGGCAGTTTCTGGCACTGTTGTTTTTTGTAGGTATTATTTAAATCTTTAAGGGAAAGTGGAATGAAACCTTGAAATTAAATTGGAAAGAAGGTACCTTTCCTGTAACACCAGATCTAAGAATCAGAGGTGTTAGAGGCCATTATATGAAACAGACGATCAGATTGGACAAACGCCTTTCTCAGGTCCATGAAGACCCGTCTGCACCACGTCATGTATGTATTTTTGATCTGCCTCAACAGTCAGTTGTCAGAAGGTGCTAGGAGCCTGGAGAAGAAAATAATAAAAGCTATTGCGAGCCTTTTTCTTCTTTCTGAACTTCTAATTACCTTTCACAGAGTGGTGAAGCCATTGGTTGGGCTGAATGAATTGCAGGTTATAAAAAATAAACTCCCTAAACGGCTTAGCTTTTACTCCCTAAACTGAAATATAACAGTGGCTTTGACATAAATATCTTGGAAAATGCAGACAAAAACACTTGTGTTCAATCTCCACATAGTCCATTTTGGAGACTTTTTTATGCTGTTGACTTCAGGGGAAAAATCATGTAAAATATAACTTAACAACAAAAATGCCACACATGGTTATAATAAAAAATCTATAACCATATTTACCTGTATCTCTATCATCTTATATCTATCTATCTATCTATCTATCTATCTATCTATCTATCTCCATTTTTTAGCAAAATTGCTCTCCAAAATTGAGCAATTTTATAAGTTTGCATTAAGATACAGTATAACATTTATTCAGTTTTAACACAATAAACTTCTTCAATTGTGAAACCTGAAGAAATATCAACAGCACAAAGATGACCTAATGACTTGAAATCTTTCTGCCTGGAATTTTTCTAATGAGTACCTGACAACCCCAGCTCAGCATTTTCAATCACGGGGTCCGGGTGAGAAAAAGATTGTTCTATATTCTTTTCAAACATCTGTGTGGCTGTTTATCAGATCTTTCCCTTGCCTTTGCCAGTGTGTGCTCCGAGGCTGACCTCGGGCTTACATCTGAGAGGTGTGGGTGAAACGGTGTTATAAACTGGCTCCAGCCTCCACCTGGTGTTTATAAATAGCTGTGTTGGGGCTCCTCCTACCCAGCTCTCCAGGAGGATGTGCATTCATCACTCACTCATTGTGTGCCTTGTGAAGCGAAAGAGTGGAGAGGAGTGTAAGTCATCAAGTATAAGGTAGAGAGCCATTAATAGCCCAACGGCACAGGCCACATTTCCTTTTCATCAAACTCTGCCGGCCATGGTGTCTACAGTCTCATGGCCTAGTTGGGCGAGCTGCACCTGTTAAGGTTGATTAAAGGTTTCAAATATCAAAGCGTAACCCATCACCTGGTAAATATGCCACATCAATAAAGCAATTAATACGTTGTACTGTTTGAGCCCATCCACTCTCACATGCGTGTTTTCTCTGTTTGAACTGAGGAATCAACCCAGCTACTTGATGTGGCAAAAGTCCTAATGACGAAGGCAAAAAGCCATATGCGGAACATTTCCTCCATTAATGCTAAGAGTGCATTCACAATTAATTTTAAATCACTCATCATGAGAAGGAGGGCATGTTTACTAGACTTGAAGCTTTAGATCAGTCTCCTTGACTATTCTTGTTTGCTCCGAAAATACAGATGCATTTTACTTTCATATAAAAGAGGGCAATACTATATCAAAAATATAAAATGTAAGTATGAAAATTAAAGTTTAGGGTCCGTTTTATTTTAGCAGCCTGAGCTTCAGAAATAGGTAAGCCCGGAGAAGGTGGGAATTTGCTGATAGGGACCCTTCATTTCTAGAGATCAGAGTAAAATATAGAGATTAATTTCCTTCCCAGGGATTTATAATTTGATACCTCAATTTCCATGAAATCTTCTTGGGGCATCTTGGAGATTGAGTTGTGTAAGTCTGTTTACCCCACCTTTTTTCTTTTTAAAAAATCTTTATTGTTAAAAGTCCCCTGTTTCCATCATTGACAGTGGTTCTCAACCTGTAGGTCACGACCCCTTTGGGGGTCGAATAACCCTTTGACAGGGGTCGCCTAAGACATTCTGCATAACAGTAGCAAAATTACAGTTATGAATTAGCCATGAAAATAATTTTATGGTTGGGGTCACCACAACATGAGGAACTGTATTAAAGGGTCCTGGCATTAGGAAGGTTGAGAACCACTGATCATTGACCTCTTCTAGCCAATCCCACCCCCTGCCTCAGGCCATTCCTACCCCATTGTTTGTGTCCATGGGTTATGCATGTATGCATACAAGTTCTTTGGTTAATCTCTTCCCCATCCATCCTCCTTCCACAGACTTCCCTCTGAGATTCCACAATCTGTTCCATCCTTCTGTCTCTGGATCTATTTTGCTTTATCAATTTATTTTGTTCATTAGATTCCACTTACGAGCGAGATCACGTGATATTTGTTTTTCTCTGACTGGCCCCACCTTTTTTAGAATTTCCACTGAAATTCAAAATGACTAATATAAAAAGAAAAATTGATAGCAAAGCTGGAAACTAAGAAACTTGACATCTTTATGCCTGAAGCCTGAATGAGTTTGGGGAAGATACAGTTCAGGGGATAGTGTGGTAGAAAAGTCAGCAAACACATGGGTTACAACATGAGGAGATATTGATGCCAGAGCTTGGAGTTCGTGGGAAGCACAGGCTGGAAAGGCAGAGAGAGAGGAGGTGATTTTCAACATTGGCTGCCTAGTAAGTCACCTGAGGAAGTTTACAAAAAATAGGCATGTTTAGACTGCATTCGCAGACACTTACATTATCATCTTGGTGGGAGAGAAAGCTGAGAGTCTAGGAGTTTTCTGTACAAACTTCCCAGGTAATTCTGTTTGCATGGCGTAGGAAGCAAACATCAAACACACTTGTGCTTTCTGGAGAGTACAGGGGTGCCATACACAAGGGCCAGCTGTCACTCCCCTGCTCAGCTTAAACTGGATGTTGGTGACAGACAAAGTGAAGCTGAAGCCACTGCTGTAATCATAAGCCTGTGAGGGAAGGTGAGGGGAGGAAAGGCAAGATTTTGCGTTGACCTATCAAGTGTGTGTTAATCAAATCTGAAGTCTTCATAACAAGTGCTTGAGGAGGAACAATAAGATGACAAAAGTTTAAATATGCCAGGCAAAAATAATAAATAGAAGTAGAGAAACAAGGCTCACAATAAAATCAAATCAGGATGCAGAAAAGCAATGCCGTGCTATTTATAAAAATAAGACAGAATTATAGGCCAAAATGTTAAAAGTAAAAAAAAAAAAAAAGATGCATCAGGGAAAAATGGAAACATAACATCGCTAGTCATTGCAATGCAATATCAATGGCAGGTGAAATGAAACGCAAAGCAAATCTCTTGAAAGAAACAAGGAAGTGTCTTTTATATTGATACAAGATGGAATGGACAAAGAAATGTCAAAGCTCTTAAATGTCCTGAATAAATTCATTTCAAAATATATTGTAGAAAAGCCCAAAGAAAAATGAGACTTTCAAAGTTGAATGAAATATAAAATAGTGGAGACTTAAAGTCTCTCTTTGTATTTGTGACAGATTTTTTTCAGATATCTGCAATTAATTAGATTGTTGTATTCATTAATCTAACACCCCAGAGTTAGGCACTTGCAAAGCAAACAACATTATAAGAATAAAAAGCATAAACTTGGTTATTAAAATGGATGCTTTATGTGAAAAATCCTTTTGAGTTATATACTTAAGATACTAGAGCTAAGTAAATATTCAAAAAATTAAAACACTCTGCTCTCCTGACCTCATGTTTTCCAGACAACTAATATCTTACAGTTTGTATTTTAAATACAAAAAAATGCAAAACTTTAAAATTAATACACTGATTCACTATCTACTTGTAAAACTGTATAAAAATCCATTCACTAGAAAACTAGGGACTGTAGGCCATCTATGTCATTTAATGACCATGTGTTTAAAAAAAATGATCAAGGGGAAAAAAGTGATTAAACTGAATTTTCAAAATACTTAAAATGGAGTATTTAGAAGTATTTTACAAACCCTCTGATGTTCACCTCCCTAATTATTATCTATGAAAAAAAAAAGAATGACTGTAAGGTAATTATTTTATAAAGAAAAATTAAAAAAAAGAATACTAGTTGCAAGGGGTTGGGTATCTGAGATGTGGCTTTCTAGTTTGCCCCTTCCAGGGTAAACCCACGGGAGTGGGGGAGTATTAATTTTATCCATTAGTGGTCTTAAGAAGAATGTCAACCCTCAGAAATCTTGATATTCACCAAGGACCCAGAAACTATGACATCTTGATGATGAATAAGCACGTAAGGGGTCTAGGTAAATAGTGTAGATTAGAGAATACTGCATTTTATTGACCCCAAACTTTACACGGAGTGTTTGAGATAAGCAATTGGTGAGCAAAGGGGTGTCTTTCGCAAGACTGTCTTTCTATGAGACACATTTACACACTGGAATGCCTTTCCTGATCACCACTCACTTCCTCTGCTTCCTGTGGCACCCACCCTCCTATCAGCCCTGAGCAGTGATGACACCCTTAGGTTTTCAGATGTGTCTCCCAGAGCTCGCTCAGAGATGCACAGGCCCTTAATGGCTGAGACCTGGATCACTGGTCAGACAGTCCTGTGGGCTTCTGATGCATTGCAGTGATGTATCTCCCCAGAGGTACAAGGGACAATGTCGAGGGCCATCAATGAAAACATAGTTTCCTTATGATATAAAGTACAATAGACTTTGGAATAGCTGTTTGGGTTTGAATTCTTTCTTTCTTTTTTTTAAATATATTTTATTGATTTTTTACAGAGAGGAAGGGAGAGGGATAGAGAGTTAGAAACATTGATGAGAGAGAAACATTGATCAGCTGCCTCCTGCACACCCCCCACTGGGGATGTGCCCGCAACCAAGGTACATGCCCTTGACCGGAATCGAACCTGGGACCTTTCAGTCCGCAGACCAACGCTCTATCCATTGAGCCAAACTGGTTTTGGCAGGGTTTGAATTCTTAATCCTTCCTTACTTTCTGTGCGGTGTTGAGTTAGATTATTAACCTCTCTGTGTTTCAGTGCCTGAGTCAGTTCCTACTTGAAAGGTGTATTATAGAGAGTCCATGTAACCATAAACGCGTGGTGTTTATTACAGCTCCTGCTGCATATTAAATGCTCAATAACCATGACTCATTCTTATTTTGCTCATTAATAAGTATGCGAAGGTCAAACGGAAAGCTAGATGGTAACAACAATGCAAGATGACTGATTCATATTATTGATCATAAGACAGGGAAAAGGAGGTTATCTTAGGTTTTACGTTCTCTAGAATCTACAGAAAATACTCTTAATGACAATAGCTGCCTTTGAGTGAAGGGCTATAAAATTCTATGCCCAAGACTAAGCTTTTTTTGTAGGTAAAATTACCAAAAAAAAAATAGTTATCTTGGTGTAGTGATGGTATGAGTATTTTTATTGCATCGCAGCTGTATTTTAGAATGAAGATGTGTGACTTTGTCTTAGAAAATAGTTTATACGGGGTCACGCGAACAAGCAAGGGCTGCACGGCCCCTCCGAGCTGTAACTCATATTGCCCCTTGCTCTGCGACACGGGACTGAATACCCGTTGTATTTCCAGCCACAGATGTTATCATTCAGTGGTGTTTGAAAGGGCCTCTCTTCATAAATTCTGTGAAGGACATAAAGGTCCTTTCATAAGAGATGCAGTCCTGGGTTACTCCCTCTACTGGGTGTGAAGGTACACATCTGTTTTTGCTGGGAAACCGAGTATTTTTCAAAGATGTGTGAATTCATAATTTATTATGTGGATAAACGATGTTTGTACATTATATTCTTCTTTTTTTCTTTCTGAAATTTACTGAAGGACAAAATAAAAAAAAATGCATCTCAACTCAAATCATGTGTGAGAACTAGAATGTAAAAGTATGGCATTTTCGGATGGTGCTTATTATATAAGTGGGGGGGAGGCAGGGGGGGAGGGGGAGAGAAACAGAAATAAAAATATATTCAGGGAAATTTAAAGTAAGACAGAGATAAAATAATTTCCAACCTGGAAGTGTCCAGGTTTTTGTAGTGGTGGACTTGTGGGGGTGGGGATATAAAACAAAGATATAAATTGAAAAAAAATCAAAAAGTTCTTATAACAAACAAGGCATTGAACATATGTTATAAAATAAACCTTAAAGTCAGAATATCAGGTCACTCACTCTCAAAATAAAGAAACTACATTCCAATTGAAATAATTTTCTCTGTGAGCTAGACTTTCCTCTTTATCCTCCTGTAAATACCTGTGCAGTAAAAGAATTTTTAGGTCTATAATCCTATATAATAAAAGGCTAATATGCAAATAGACCTAACAGCAGACGACCGGAACAACTGAACAACCGAACAACCAGTCAGTATGATGTGCGCTGACCACCAGGGGGCGTGCGAAACATTGCAGGCATCTGCCATGGCAGGATGGTGAGTGGGGTTACCAAACCAAGGTGGGATGCTGGTCGCTGCCATTGGAGTGAGTCTCCGGTGGTTCCTGAAAATTCTTTAAACCTGTGAGTCATGGTCCCGCCCAGCGCTTGTACCCACTGCCAGTGCTGCTCATACCCACAGCCAGCACAGGAGCCACTGCTTGCACCCACTGCTGGTGCCCAGCTCTGGTCCTGATCGCTCAGTGCCGTCAGTGGGTGCAAGCAGAGGCTCCTGGCCCGATTCACTCCGGAGGTCTCCACTTCCCCCTGCTCCTGAGGGGCAGTAGCGGCACTAGCCGCTGCTCACACCTGCTGCCGGTGCTGGCCCCAATCACTCTACACCATCAGTGAGTGAGAGTGGGGCTCGGGCGGTCAGCACATGGGAGCGGTTCCAGCAAGAGTGGGGCTGCTGTCAAAGAAGGGACTGGGGACCGCAGCAGCAAGGGCTGTGCGGAGGTGTGGAGGATGGGCCCAGACCCACACCTGTGTCCGCTGCAGCCTTGCGGCCCTAGCTCCTTTCAAGGTTTATGAATCCGTGCACTGGGCCCCTAGTACAGTGGTACCTCGAGATGCCCTAACATACGAGATTTTTGAGATACGAGCCGTTGAGCGAGCGATTTTTGCTTTGAAATATGAGCAACAGTTGAGATACCAGTAATCGCTTGGATCGGCCGGCTGCACACGACCCACCAGTTTACCGCGACTCGAGCATCTCATAGTTTCCCATGCCTCAAGGTTATGGAACGAATTAAATTCGTACCTTGAGGTACCACTGTACTCTAAATAAAAGACAGGAAATTTGAAGTCAGTAATGTTCATATTATGTATTTTGGCATATAACTGGGGAAATCTAAATGAAATAAAAAATACGCATTTTAAGTAAATTCTGAAATGGTTAATTTATAAAAATGCTGGTTCATTAAAAATACTCATCCGTTCATTGTAGTAGAAATAAAGGTCATTTTTACATAAAAATACTATAAAACATACATTGTAGGAAATATATTGTGGATATATACTAATTATAAAATTTTATATAATACGTACTAGAGCCCGGTGCATGAAAATTTATGCACTGGAGAGGGAGGTCCCTCAGCCTGGCCTGACCCGTCTCACAATCCAGGAGCTCTCAGGGGCAGGAGGCAAACAATCATGGGAAGGTGACGCCCCTATCATACTTCTGCTGCTGCCACTGCTGGCAGTGCAAACCTCAGCTGGCCCTGGTTACCTGGGCCTCGGGTGGCCCTTGGAGGCTGGGGGGCTGAGAGGACTGGGGGACTCCAGAGGCAGGCACACCAGCAGGACTGAGGGAATTGTGTGCTACTATCTTTGAGGATGTGGTGGTCAGTTAGCATATCCCCTCCTTATTGGCTGTGGTGCCACCATCTTTGCAATGGTGTGATGGTAAATTACCATATTTCTTCTTTATTAGATAGGATATTTTATAAAAATATTTATATACATAATTTATATTACATATATTTACATATACATATAAACCACTATATGAATACATACATGTGCATACAAGTGTCTGTTTCTGTACATTTATAGTATATGCATAATATAATATGCATAATAGTACTTTAAACACAGCAGATCATTAAGTATAATATGTGCATATTCTAATTTTTGAAAGTTAAAATATCTTGAATTCAGATGGTTTATTTTGAAAAGGAAGTTCCGTGAACATTCTATTATAAACCTATTTTGTCATTCTTAATTGACTCATTTCACTTGATTTTCTTTGAAGTGCCAGTTGCTATCGGTTGACTTGTTTCTTCTCCCAGATTTGAGAGAGAGCAGGCTGGGCTGAAGGATATCCCCCATATCCATGCACAAATTTCGTGCACCGGGCCTCTAGTGTTACTAATATTTCCTGTTACCTTTAACTAGCCTTTTTATTCCTTTCCTTCAAACTGGTGAGGTTGGCTACCACAAAAAGCAGGAGAAAGAATGAAGAAAGCAGTCCTAGAGCCAGTTCAGGTAATCAGCCTAAGCAGGACCACAGTGGCAGTAGAAAAGAACTTTGATTTAAAAGAAGTTAGATTATTTTAATTAGGACTTTGAATTTGGATCGATCAATAACTGAACTGAAATTATTCTTGTTAATATAAATGACCAGATGCCTTTTATTTCCCAGGAGAGGATATAAGATCCAACCAATAGCTCATATATGGGCATGGGGAAAACCAGCTTCTCTGGTGTTTAAATAGGAGAGAGGAGAAAGAAAAAAAAATATATATATATAGTATTTTCTTCTCTACCCATTTTTTTTATTAACTGATTGACTAATGAAGGTGGTGAGGGGTATGGAAGGGGTTGTTATATTTGTGTGGTGCTGTTTTGCTTCAAAAAATAATATAAGGTGTCCAAGCTGGGGAATTAAAAGCTCTAGGAAACCCTTTCAGTAATAAAACCTTATTTTTCCCTCTATTTTCCCAAATCTGGATATAAGTCCCTAGGCAAATACTTTTGAGGTGAAAATATTAGATAGGTGAAGTGAAATGAGTAAAGTCTTTTGAAACAGATAATGGACATGGGATCATCTTTTATCTTTCCCAGTTCCTGGCAGATTCCTTCATATATTAGCTCCATGTTTCTTTTATCTATAAATGCCAATTAATATTTCTATTATAAGCATTTTGAAGGGAAGAATCTCAACTGCAGTGTTTAATAACTAAAAATACAGGAGGTGATTAGTAAGCATTATTTATTTAACATTAGATATAAACAAAAAATATTACTTTTTCTATTTTTTTTCCTGTTTGGACTTAGGTGTACTTGCTTAAAATAATTATACCTCTAATTTTCTGGAAAATTATCATCATTGGTATATGCAAGGACTATCTGTTGATTAATTGAATGTTTTATTCCCTTTAAGCTATATCATCCAACATTTATTTTTTTCAAAGTATTTTATATGAATTTTTTGGTACATGCTTTAATAAAATTTCTCCTGTTGTTCGGCAGTACACATGATTTTTATTTACACATATGGTATTACATTATAGATTTAATTTCTTTCTTTAAATATATTTTACTAATTTTTTACAGAGAGGAAGGGAGGGGAGAGGAGCAGAGAGATGTGCCCACAACCAAGGTACATGCTCTTGACCGGAATCGAACCTGGGACCTTTCAGTCCGCAGGCCGACACTCTATCCACTGAGCCAAACCTGTTCCGGCAGTTTGCTTCTTTAGATTCACCCATCTATAATAATAATCCTATTTAATAAAAGAGTAATATGCAAACTGACTACTTCCGCAACACCCACAAGCCATGCCCACCACCAGTCAGGAACAAGTATGCAAATAAACCCACCCAAGATGGCTGTGGCCACACAGAGAACAGGAGGCTTAGGTTTCCCCAGCAATGGTGAAGCCAAGCTTTCTGCCTGCCCTGGCTGGCCCGGGCCTCCACTTTACGCTACCAAGTTTCAATTATAGAAGATAAATAAATCCCAGATCTCAGGGCCTCCGCTTGGGTTGCTGGGGGCATGGCTAGCCTACAAACTACCACAAGTCCCTCACCCAGACTGCCCCACACCCCAAGGAAACTCTCACCCTGATCCAGAATACTCCTCAGGGCAAACCAGCAGGCCCCCACCCATGCACCAAACCTCTCTCCTATCTAATAAAAGCATAATATGCAAATTGACCATCATTCCAACACACAAGATGGCTGCTCCCATGTGGTCAAAGATGACTTCCATGTAGACACAAGATAGCTGCCAAAAGATGGCCAGCAGGGTAAGACAGCTAGGAAGGACCAGGTCTGCAAAGGAGGCCAGTTGTGGGTGGTCAGGCTGGCAGGGAGGGGAGTTGGGAGGGTCCAACTGCAAGGGAGGGCAGTTGGGGATGATCAAGCCTACAAGTGAGGGTAGTTAGGGGTGACCAGGTAGGCAGAGGAGGGAATTTGGGGGCAACTGGGCCTGCAAGGAAGAGCATTTGGGGGGGACCCAGGCCTGCAGGGGAGAGCACTTGGTGGGGGGCAGGACTGAAGGGGAGGGCAGTTAGGGGTGACCAGGCCTGCAGGGGAGGGCAGTTACAGACAAACATGCTGGCAGGGGAGCAGTTAGGCATCAATCAGGATGGGAGGGGAATGGTTAGGGGATGATCAGGCTGGCAGGTAGAAACAGTTAAGGGCAATCAGGAAGGCAGGCAGGAGGGCAGTTAAGAGCCAGCAGTCCTGGATTATGAGAGGGATGTCTGACTGCTCATTTAGGCCCAATCCTACCTAGATCGGCCTAAATGGGCACTCTGATATTTCTTGGGGGGTCCCAGATTGGAGAGGGTGCAGAGGCTGGGCTGAGGGACACACACCCCCATGCATGAATTTCATGCACTGGGCCTCTAGTCTATAATAATAAAAGCATAATATGCTAATTAGACTGGACATCTCTCTAGATGACCTTCTGGACAACCATTTAGATGAAGCCATGGTGGGCAGGAGCCAAGACAGAGGTGGCCTCTGCAGTGGGCAGAGGCTGAGGCAGAGGCAGCTTCTGGGTTAGTGGGGGTGGAGCCACTTGCATGAATTGCATGCATCAAGCCTCTAGTGTTATTATACGAGGACGATTTAGTACTTTGCTGCATTATTTTTTATGATATGCATACTTTCCCAGTTATAGACAATTACATTGCTTCCAATACTCCATCTCCCACAAATGAATTTGTGGTTAACATCTATAGCCACACCCCCAAAACAACCTTGTGATCATTTCTGTGGGATATTTGCCCAGGTGTAAACAAATATGTATAAAAATTGACCTAATGTTATCCCATAATTGTCTGGAATGGCCATACCCACCAGTAATGACAGAGTGTTTTTATTTCAATGTCTCCATCACTTACCCAGCTTCCTAAACTTGGCCAGCTGGAGAAGTCTAGAGAGATATCTTCTTATTGTTTGAACTTACACTTCTGTGTTAAATAATTTAATTTAGAATCTATTGAGGTTTTTATGGTTGCTGTTTGTAAATTACTTTAATATACCATTACCATTTTTTCCCTTTTGGGTATTAGTCTTGTTGTTGATGCTAATTTGCAGGAGTTCTTTAATCATTCTACACAGTCAATCTTTAATGTTTTCTTAATTGGTATGTAGCATTTTAGAAGTTTCAGATGTACAACATTATAATGGTATTTGTACACACTACAAAGTGATCATCACCAAAAGTCCATTACTGATTTTTGATATTGAAGATATTTCACCCAATTAGTCAAGGGGAGATTGTATACCATCATGATAAAGAAAATGAACTCTTTGTTTAATTATCCAGATGATCTTGGGCAGTTACTTAACCTTTTATATTGTTGTTGCTATTATGCTTTTTCTTATTATTATTCATCAGCAGAATGAGCATCCTATATAATAAAGAGGTAATATGCAAGTTGACCCTCATGCGCTCACAATATGGCTGCCTACAACCAGGCCAGCAGGAAGGTTAGTGAGGGATGATCAAACGACTCAACAGGCTGGCAGCTTGGGGTGATCAGGCTATTGGTGGGGGGCCTGAGGGGCAACCGGGCCAGCAGGAGGGGCAGTAAGAGGTGACCAGGCTGGCAGGTGGGTCAGTTAGGAGTTACCAAGGCCGACAGGGAGGAGGAAGTTGGGGCCAACCTGGCTGACAGTGGGAGACAGTTAGGGGTGACCAAGCTGGCAGGGGGGCAGTTAGGAGTGATCAGGCCAACATGCAGAGGCAGTGAGGGGCAATCAGGCTGCCAGAGGGGTGACCAGGCAGGTGAGTGATTAGGAGCCAGTGGTCCAGGATTGTGCGAGGGATGTCCTAGACTGGAGAGGGTGCAGACTGTGCTGAGGGAACTCCCCCCCACCATGCATGAATTTCATGCACTGGGCCTCTAGTAATAATATAAAAGGTTTATGGCACATTATTTTTATTATAAAGGTATTAACAATTATCATGTTTCATTCCTTTATTTAAGGTATCCTTTGTTGAAGAGAAATCCTTTATTTTGAACTGTAATTGAATTTCCCATAGTTCAATGTTTTGTTGACTTTGCTTTGACAGTCTTTTCCTACTCTTATATCACATAGGTGGTGTAGAGCATTCTCTTCTGTTAAATGTATTGTTCAAACCTTTATGGGTAGACTTTAATCTGCTAGATCATCAGGATTTCTCCATTGAATGTAATATTAGATAAGAATCCAGTTTTCTTTTTCTTTCAGGCTGAGTCAGTTTTGACAATCTCAACAGCTAAGCCCTATTGATTTGTGGGGCCATCTGACCATTTATTTACCTTTTAAAAATGTAAGAAAGCAAACAAAAACTGTAAACTCAGAGAACAGTAGCTTTCAGTTCAGTGTTAGAAAAGAGAATAAAACTTAAAAAAAATCATGGGAGAGCATCTAGATTTATGCGCTAAGCCTCTCTTAGAAATCAAAGATTTTGTGATCTGCATTTTCTGATTCTTTTATTTTAAATAATCATTTGACCCCAATAAAGCAATCCTGTCCCCTTTCAAGAGAGGGTTGAGTGAATGTCAAGTAAATAGATGTATATGGTTGTGTGATTGCTATCGGGAAATTGTGCTTTATTTTTCAAGCTTCCTCTGCCTCCCTTTTCATTCTAAATCCAATATAATCTGATTCAGTTATTGGTGGACATTAAAGGGACTTCATTCTATCAAGGAAAGATAGAGTGTTCCATTCACAGTCACTATAATTATCATTGAGGATATAATTATCATTAGGGTTAGAGGAAGAATAGAATGGGAAGCAAAGTAATGATGGGTTAAAGGCAGCATGGGGTTCAAATGCAGATGTCTTTCGAATATGAATCTTGCCTCCTTGACTTTTAATTTATTTATCTGCTCCGATTTTCTATTTTCTCATCTCTGCTGCTTATATTCATCTTCTCATTTAAATGGAAGAACATATCTCCAAGGTTTCTAGCCAGATGGTTGATAATAGAACAGTCAATGTATGTTAATCCATCTCTTTTTCTTTCCTAAATATAAAAAATAGAAAGACAATTTCTAATAAAAATGCCATTTCTTTTATAAAAGTATAGTTTTAACTGCCTTCCACTTTTTTTTAAGTTTTATAGAGCTAGAGCATTTATATTTTGAAGTCATCAAATAAGAATGGAAAAAAAAAAACCCTGATTAGCATGAGATCTTTGCACATCTCCTCCTGATGGGAGACTAGCTAACCCAAGAACAGAAACCCTTGAAATGTATTTTGAATACTAAACATGCTTTCACACATTGGCTTCTTTGGTGCCAGCTAATTAGAATTTGTAATTTGGTCTTAATTAAATTACAAACTACTCAAAGGCCTGCATCAGTGGCTTTTTGACTGCATCCACCCTGTTTGCAGGAAGACAAAAATCAAATTTAACAATATATCTACTTCATTCTTCTTTATTTTCCCAACTCCACCCAACCCCAGTAGACATATACTTATATCGGGCATAATGTCAACATACATCAAATGTGCCAATTAAAATCAGAGCTTCTCTTCAACTACCCTGCATGCATTTTATTTTTAACTTCCACCAACTTTCCAAAAGCATTATCTTGATGTGCTCTTTTTCTTTTGTCTTTTGTCTTGCCCCTTTCTGTCTTTCTCCTTCAGGTTATTGATGCTTTTTAGTTTGGTTAGAGCAGTGGTCAGCAAACTGCGGCTCTCGAGCCACCTGCAGCTATTTGGCCCCTTGAGTGTGGCTCTTCCACAAAATACCACGGCCTGAGCGAGTCTATTTTGAAGAAGTGGCATTAGAAGAAGTTTAAAAAATGTGGCTCTCAAAAGAAATTTTAGTTGTTGTACTGTTGATATTTGGCTCTGTTGACTAATGAGTTTGAAGACCACTGGGTTAGATTGTTTCTGATCAGCATAAGAACAACCCAGAAATGTTCTGCTTTGCAGTTATTTAATTAGATGGTTGTTGTCTTTAGATTGTAAAGGGGAGTTCTTCAATCTGCTGGGTAAGATTAAAGTAAAAATCAAGAGAATTTATGTTTCAGTTGAATCTTCTTGAGTCAGTTATTAATGGCAGTGGACTCCAAGTCAACCATCTGAATTAAAACTAATTCTGTAACTAGATAATCAATTGTGTGGCTGTATATTTACCTCATCTATAAAATGAGAATAGCAACAACTGCCTACCTCACAAGATACATTTAAAACTAATCTAAAAGCCCTAACTATAGGAAAGGGAAAAGATCATTACTTTTTTTGGAATGACAAAGCAAGATAGTGTTTTAAATCCATTCCCTTTGTTAAAAGTACAATGGTACCTCGAGATACGAGTGCCCTAACATACGAGATTTTTGAGATACGAGCCATCGAGCGAGCGATTTTTGCTTTGAAATACGAGCAGCATTTGAGATATGAGTAATCGCAGGGTTCGGCCGGCTGCACACGGCCCACCAGTTTACCGGGACTCGAGCATCTCATAGTTTCCCACACCTCAAGGTTATGGAACAAATTAAACTCGTATCTCGAGGTACCACTGTAATTTCACATATATTATTAGATCATTGAATTCTTCTTATTATCCATTATTGTTTAATCATTTTAAGAACGTAACATATTACTTTTTTATATCCTTCATACATTATTATTACTAGAGGCTCAGTGCACAAAAACTCGTGTTCTCAGGGGGGTCCTTTAGCACAGCCTGTACCCTCTCACAATCCGGGATCCCTTGGGTAGGTCCCTAGGCCTGGTCTGAGATCAGGGCCCATGGGGGCTTTCCTTCCCCTGGCTGCAGGCGACTGGCCCCATCCCCGCCGCTGCCACTGCTTGCCACCTGTGCAGCACTGCCCCCCCCCCCCCCCGCCGCTGCCACCGGTGGCCTCCCTCTGCAGGTGACAGGCATAGCATGTGATAGCTTGATTGGTCAGCCACACACCTGCCACAAAGTCACCACTGGTGGACTGCGCCTTCCCCTTTTGTGCTATGGGGTGGGACCAGCCCTATGAGGGGCCATCTGCCTACCTGATTGCCCCTAACTGCTTGTCTGCCTACCTGATCACCCCTAACCACTGATCTGCCTACTTGATTACCTTAACCACTCTGCATCCCTGCCTGATTGCTCCTAACCACTTGCTTGGGAGCAAGGGGCCCTGGTGGTTCTGGTCTCTGTTCATCCGGTTCATTCTGCTTATGGTGGCTGGCCTTTTATTATATAGGATTTACTAAAGATAGGTCTCTTAAATAAAAATTAGTGTCAATTTTTACTTAAGATTAGCACTAGTGATATGCTGTGTGTTGTTAGAAGTTAAACTAGTACACCTATTTTTCAATAATGGCTAGAATAAAGAGATAAAAAGTGCATTTTAAATAAATATTTATAAATTACATAAGTAATTTGTATAGGTAAAATAATTAATAAGCTATACAAGAATAACAATAACTCAAATACTATATGATTATAGTTTTAGACTAAATAATTATGAATCAAGTACCATGAGTAGAACATATGAGATTGTTCTCTTTTCAAATTTAAAAATAAATATGTCTAAATTGTTATTGTTTTACTAATTCAAAAATGGTCAGATATTTATCCAAATCCATCAGTTATACATTATTTTTTAAATTCCTATTTAATGGTAAGCTATAATTATCTTATTAGAATATTAATGTTTATTTTTGTGGCTCATTACATTGATAATATACAGTGTTTCTCTGTCATGGCCAGTGTTTCTCTGGCTATGGCTGGTGTAATATATGTCCAATACCTTTTATCAATTCTAATATCTGTATTTTTCAGTAGCTAAAATTTTAATAATGACAATGCTATGAATTTTTATCTAAATTTTGTAACTTATCATTGTTGACTTCTGAAAAAATTTTTATATAATACATATAAATGAATTTGGATTAAATTTACTTTCATAATTTTTATTATAGTTGTTTAAGATAACTACATTTCAGACTTCAAGAAATTTAAAAAATAAATAAGGTGTACATATGATTACAAATTTAAAAAGCCCTTGCCTATTTTAAGACAATTTGGAAGGATAAAGATGTATAATTCCTAGAGTAATCACACACAAAACAGCAAATACTATACTAAAAATCTAATAGTCTGGGATACCAAAAATAGGGGATTAACCAAAAAAGGATGGGATGTAAGACATGACACAATGAGAAAATAAAATGGGATAAATGGAAAACCAATAATAAGTTGAAAGGCCTAAATAAATCATATTTATTATTATTTCAGAAATAGATTTCCAAATAGGATAAAAAAGTGTATAATCTTTATGCTCTCTATAAGAGATATACTTTAGATACATGGAAATAGAAGGATTAAAAATAAAAGAATAGAAGATATAAAATGTGAGTAGCAATAAGCTTAAGAAGGTAGGATAACTGTTAATATCAAACAAAATCAACTTCAAGAATTGCAGGACAAAGGTTGTATACTTCATAATGACAAGAGGATTAATATCTCTTGGAAGCATAGCTATCTAATAAAAGTGCAATATGCAAATTGACCATACCTCCATTACACCCACAAGCCATGTCCACCAGCCACACTCACTAGCCAATCAGAGCAAGTATGCAAATTAACCCAACCAAGATGACTATGGCCACAGAAAGAGCAGGAGGATGGCTTGAGTTGCCCCTGGTGATGGAGGAAGCCAAGCTTTCTGCACACCCTGGATGGCCCAGGCTTCAGCGTAAGGCAATAAAGTTTCAATGACTGTGTGAGCAGAAGACTTGGCTCTGCTCCAGGCTACAAAGTTTCAATTGTAGAAGATAAATAAATCCCAGATACCAGGGCCTCCACTTGGGTCACTGGGGGTGTGTGGCCAGCCTGCAAACCACCACAGGCCCTTTGCTCAGACCACCACAGCTTCTGTCTCCCTCTCTCTTGAGAAAGCCAGCCATGCACCCAGTTGCCAGTCTTCTCCATGCACACCACAGTACCTCTGCCTCCTGCAGCTTCTCTGAGTCTCAATGTACTTTTCCCTTTCCTTCTAGTTGTAGAATTTCTACTCATCTAGCCTCCTTCCTGTGGTTATGGATGATGTCCATTTTGTCTTTTAGTTGTAATTTTGAAATTGTTGTGCAAGGCAGCAGTTTAAGTGTTTACCTATGCCACCATCTTGGTTTCTCCCCCTAATCAACTAATTTTTAAACAACCTATGGTGAATTGGCAGATATCATTTTAACTGAATGATCATCAACATTAAAAGGGTGCAACTAAAGTAGCACATTAGAGGAAAATGTTATAATAATCTACAGTTGAAAATCCAAAATTTTCATCTTTAGAAGCTAAAAAAACAACAAAAAAGCAGCTTATACTCAAACTCAAGCAAAAGGAAGAAAGGGATTAATAAAGAACAGAAATAAACCAATAAATGTAAAAGGTTTTTACTGTAAAATTTACACTAATAGAGAAACATGCAAATTAACCATCACGCTACTATGCCCACCAGCCAATCAGAGCCAGTATGCAAATTAACCCAACAAAATGACAGTTAATTTGCATAGGCAAGCATGGAGCTGAGACTGAAGACAGTGTACAAGGAAGAGGGAGGGAAAGGGGAAAGCTGGGCGGGGTGGGGGCGGCAGCAGGAGGGAAGCCCGCCGAGATGGGCTTCGCTCCCTTCTCTGCTTTGCTCAGGCTGCAGGAAGCCCTATTCTTGCAGGAATCTTCTTGCAACTGGCCTCTAGTATATGTATAAAATTCTAGCTAGAGCATTCAAGGAAGAGGGATACTACAAAATACCAATATTATATATGAAGGAAGGAGCACAGCTACATAATTTATACTCATTAAAAACTAATAATTAAATATTATGAAGAGATTTGTGCCAATGGATTTAACAAATGAATGAATGAACACTTGTAGGAAGACCCAATTACCAAAGCTCAGGAAGCAATAGAAAATATCAAGAACGCTTATATTAGTCTCCTATTGCTGATAACAAATTACCACAAATTCAATGACTTAACATAACATAACTTATTGTCTTATATTTCTCCATTGCAGAAGTTCAAAATGGGTCCATGTGGCTAAAATCAGCCTGGCTTTTTTTCCAGAGAGTCTAAGAAAGAGACTGTTTCCTTGTGCTTTCCATCCTCTGGATAGCACGTGAATTCCTTGGCTGATGGCCCCTTCATCTCTCTTCAATGCCACCAATGTCCAGTTGAGTCTTTGCCAATTGTATCATCTCTGTTACCAGCTTTTCTGGCTTCTTCTTTTGCCTGTAAAGACCCATGTGATTGGATTTAGTCTGAAGGCATGATCTAGGATAATGTTCCTATCTTAAAGTGAGCTGATTTATAAATGCTCTTTTCATTCTCCTTTGCAATGTAAAGGAAAATACTCAATGATTCCAGGAATTAAAATGTGACTATCTTAGACCTCATTATCTAATAAATCAATTAAATTTAAAATCTAAAGTCTTAGCTCAAAAAATTCTAAAGCCAAATATTTTCCTGGATATTAAATGTTCACAGGAAAACTAATACCAATTCTACCAAAAAATTATTCAGTACAAAATAATAATTTTTGCCCAGTCAGTACGGCACAATGGTTGAGCGTCAACCTATGCACCAAGAGGTCACAGTTCAATTCTTTTAAAAAAAAATATTTTTGTTATTGATTTCAGAGTGAGAAACATCAATAATATCAGAGAATCATTGATAGGCTCCCTCCAGTACACTCCCCACTGGGAATGGAGCCCACAACTCACACATGTGTTCTGACTGGGAATCAATCCTTGACCTCTTGGTTCATAGGTCGATGTTCAACCACTGATCCACATCATCCGAGCACCAGTTCAATTCTTGTTCAGGGCACATGCCCACATCTTAAACTTAATCCGCTGCAGGCAATTAATGTTGATGTTTCTCTCATGGGTGTTTCTATCTCTCTCTCCCCCTCTTTTTTTCTCTCTCTCAAATCAATAAAATTAGAAAAAAAAAAAAAGGATAGCCTGACCAGCTGTCTCAGTGGTTGAGTGTCCACCTATGAACCAGGAGGTCATAGTTTGATTCCTGGTCGAGGCACATGCCTGGGTTGCAGGCTGATCCCCAGTGTGGGGCATGCAGGAGGAAGCCGATCAATGATTCTCTTTCATCATTGATGTCTCTATCTCTCTTTCTACGTCCCTTCCTCTCTGAAATCAATAAAAATAAATTTTTAAAAAACATAGTACTTTTCAACTCATTTTATGAGGTCATTGTCCTTCTGATACCAAGACTAAATTAATACAAGAAAAGTACTATACACCAATATCTTTCATACACATAGAGGCAACAACCAAATGGAATTAATCCTAACAATTCAAGTTAGTATAATATTTACAAATTATTCAATGCTTGTAACAAAATTAGTAGACTCAAACTATGAATAAAGCCAAATTTATATGAAGCTCAAAAAACTGCATACAATTGATGGCATGTGGAATATAGAATAAAAAAATGTGGATTATAATCATGCTCTTGCACACATTTGTGTATTTTCTGGGAAAGTCACTTTCCTCCTGGAGTTTCTGTTTCCTCTGTGACATTTAAATCACAGCTTTCCAGTTCTTTCCATATTTTGATACTTGTATTTATGCCATCTTAACATCCATGCCACTAAATTTATCTTCATTTTATTTTAAGTTGTATTTATTTAGTTAGTTAGTTATATTTACCCTCAGTATTGAAAAGGGCAAAATGTTGAGAGTTTTAAGATCTTTCTCACTTTTGTCTTAATTGGTGTTACTGAGAGTTCAATAAATATTCATTGACGACCTTTGTCATTTTGAAGACATGCTGGGGCTGAGGCCTGTCTGTATTGAAAATGTCAAAAGTCACCAATGAATATTTGACATGAATCACTGTCCAACTGTGGGGGGTGAGGGGATGTAATTCCAATTTTAAGATGCATACTTTTTGTAATTCTTTCAAAATGAAATTCATAGGGATTAAGAAAAATCTCACAGATGAGTAGAAAATGAAATGTTAGCTTTTGAATATTTGAACACCAAATTACCATAAACCCTATGTCGCCAATATCTCCTCTTAACAGATACAGTAAGATGGCAGCAGGGGCCAGGGAGATATACCTACTCTCTCAGCAGAAGAAGACAATGGCAGTGGCCTCAGTCCAGCCATTACTATATTGGAATCCTGCTGACTAGCCCTTCCAGTCAGGCAGTTGAATTAAAAATACAACAAAACAAATAGAACCGGCATAGGGCTGGCCTGATTATCACTGGGAAAATATATAACTCATGTAAAGCTTTGCTAATATATGTTTTAAAGAAACCTGCCAACAAAGGGAAAGGAAGCCGTTACTCGATGTCAGACAAATGCAAACTATAATAACCCACAGCGGTATTCCCTTTTTACTGGTGAAAACTGCCTTGCAGCCAATGTGATTGAAATAATCTCCAACTTCATAAGCAAACATCCTTTTCTCTTTGGATTAGTTTTAATTCATGGAACAAGGTCTGGTCACCATTCATGTATTTCTGCCTATTTTCTTCTTTTCCTCTGTGTATATAAATCTAGCTCTTATGTAAAACAAGCTCAAATTCTCATTTAGCTATACACATTTGAGTAATTATTTTGAGTCGGAGTATTCTCTCTCTAATTCTTTAATGATGACTGTCCACAGCCCGTTAGTTTAACTATTTGTGGTATGTTCTCTTGCTTACTCCTTCCTTGCTTCCTAAGGATCGCTTTTTATTTCCCTAAGCAGATGTTAAAGTTCTGGCATGCTGATTAAGTTAATGCTTATGCTGGGTAGCTGGGATGCTATTCATATATTTAGCCTAATTTAATTGATTATTTGTTTAATTTACTATTATGCAGAATTTGAGGATTTGCAAAGTAAAATTAAGTGACATTCCACTGTGCATCTTATATAACTTTTTATGTGAATGACGTGGTTAGACAAATGTATTACTTATCTAGGAAGTTTATCATGGTCTTCCAATACTTGTGTATTTTTTTAAAATATTACTAATTCTGAAATATTTTCTTTAAATAAAAGACAGCATCATACGATGATTAAGAGGCTAGTGGCTGGTATTGGGTTGCTGACATTTAAATACAGTTTCTCCTTTTACTGTCTGTGTGTCCAAAGGCAATTAAGCTCTCACTTCAATTCTTCAACTATATGTATAATGAGAATTATACCACTTTCCTTCTGAAGTTAACACGAGGATTAAAAACTTGATTCAAATAAAGCACTTAGCACACCACCAGATAAAGAGAAATAGTCAGAAAAGTTTGGCTATAATTATTATCCACTGCATTGGGATTTGAAAACAGAGGCATTCTCATGCTGTTTAGAAACATGAAAACATACAATGAAAAAATGAGGACTTCGGTTTGTAAGTGAATCCTGTAGATCAGTGGTTCTCAACCTTCCTAATGCCGTGACCCTTTAATACAGTTCCTCATGTTGTGGTGACCCCCAACCATAAAATTATTGCTACTTCATAACTGTAGTTTTGCTACTATGATGAATCATAATATAAGTATCTGTTTTCCGATGGTCTTAGGCGACCCCTGTGAAAGTGTCCTTCGGCTCCCAAAGGGGTCGCGACCCACAGGTTGAGAACCGCTGCTGTAGATACTCCTAAACATATTCTGTGGCTGTGCCCACCACGGTCTCTTCTCTGACTGGTAGTTGGTAAGATGCTCTGGCTGGAGGTGATTCTATTGCTGCCCCATTCCAGGGGTCTTCATTGACCAGTTTGTTTATTCTTACACAGGTTGCATGGGCTATAGGCACTCTCTCTACTTTAAAACACTGTCTATTTATGAGAATTTCACTACCCAGACTGCCAATTTTTTTAAAGTCTTTTTATGGTCTCTATTTCCTGTGTTATTTTACTGGGCACATTTCATTCCATTCTCTAGAGAAGGTAATTTATTTTTCTTTTACAATGCTGTTTTCCTGTCCGGCTGTGTGTCTCAGTCCTTCCCTTATGGCATAATTTCCTGTGCCTGAACTTTACATAGTTCCTCTGACACATGTGCCCTGTGTACTTTTGGTGGATGCCCATCCGCTCATGACATTTGCTCTGTGTCACTGGTTAAAACATCCTAGCATTCAACCAATACTTATTCGATAGCATCATATGCCAGGACATGTGCTTGGGGTTTGGGATATGGTGGTGATCATACACTGCCTTTGCAGTTTAGTGGGGAGAGGGAGAGGACAGTTATCAAATGAATACATGTGAAGCATCCATCTTTTTTAAAAAAATATATTTTATTGATTTTTTTACAGAGAGGAAGGGAGAGGGATAGAGAGTTAGAAACATCAGTGAGAGAGAGAGACATCAATCAGCCACCTCCTGCACGTCCCATACTCGGGATGTGCCCACAACCAAGATACATGCCCTTGACTGGAATTGAATCTGGGACCTTTTAGTCCTCAGGCCAATGCTCTATCCACTGAGCCAAACCAGTTTTGGCTGAACATCCATCATATGTAAAAACTGCTGTTGGCTTCTATAATTGTCTGCTTGCTTACATAATAAGGAAAGTAAGACTGATCCCACTTCAGAGAGGCCATTAAACCTTTCCAGGACACAATTATCAGTGCTGACACCAGGGTAGGGCTTTGGTTGAGGTCTCAAGGTCCCAGCACATAGGGGCTCTTTAAGAACTTGCAAAAGGAGCCGGAAATACCCCATATTTGGGAGACAAAGAAGGTAAAAACATAGGGAAATTTCCACCATGTTGGGGCCCAGAATTTGAGAGATATTTTCCTCTGGACCCTCATGTAGTAAATGTAACTCCATCTCTTTAAGCGTTGCTTAGTTCTTCTCTGTTTTTCTGTAACACACACATACATAAATATGTATTTAAAGAAAACAGCAGGACCATAACCATAGGAAACTACAATTGGGAACTCTAATTTACATAGAGTTTTGTGTGTTCCAGGCAAACTCTTTGGTTTGAGGTGTCTCTGAGAGAGTGAACTTATGATCTCAGAGGCAACTGAATATGATTTTAAAGAGGATACTTAATAGCACATAATTTAATGAGATGCCTTTAAGAGAAAGTGTAGAGTGGGAAGAGATCCTAGAGCTTAATTCTGAGGAATTCTAATATTAAAAGGTTGGATGGAGAAGGAAGAGCCAGTATTGGAGACTGAGATAGAAAGAGATGTAACCATATCTGAGGAGTATCTTGTCATACAAGAGGCTTTCCCAGGAAAGAGTTAATTATCAACTATCTTGTGACTTCTGAGAAAATTAGTTGGGAGGGGAAAAAAGGATATGAATAGTAATTGAAAGTTTACTGATGACCTCTGCCAAGAGATTGAATGGAGGAGTGGAAATGGATGTCGGGCAAGAGAGAATGGGAGGAGAGGGGGAGGCAGATGTGAAAAATAAGGTCAAGGAAGTGTGAGAGAGAATGCTCGTCACCACTCCATATCTCCTCTCCTTCCTTAGCTATTAAACCCCAACTTTGACAAACCCCATAGTGAATTAAAATATAGATTACATTCTCCTTTGCCTTTTTCAGCCTTGTGACTAATGCCCAGGGTTCTAGTTTTAACAGTGTATGTTTGATGGGTAGGATGTCTCCGTTAAAAAAGCATTGCCAAACACTCACTGATGTCTTTCTCCTGTGTCCTGTCTTCCTTCCTGTCACCTGGAATGAAGGACAATGGCTGCAGCTTCAGGTGCTATTTTTAGGCCACGTTGATGAGGGCTACACCCTATTGATGTCACTGCAATAAATTAGAAGGCCCTTGTTTCTTAGCACAGTCACTGATGTGCAGTGCCAGTTCTGGATGATCAGCTTTTACATTTTATCTCAAAAGACAGCAATGTATTTCCATCTGCTGAACCACTCTTGTTTTGGGTTTTCTTTTCTAGAATCCTCAATTCAATTATAACTGAGAGAAGATGACTGACTGTAAAGAAGAGAAAACACATTGTGCAATAAAATTTTAAACTGTGTTTAAATGCAAAGCAAAAGCACAAATGAAGAGTTAAGAGATAAAGAGGAGTGGACTTCTTAAAATTATACAAATAGATGGATGATAAATTATGAAAGATGAATAGGTGGATGATAGACTGATAGATGAGTAAATAAATACATATATACATAGATGTATAGATACATCTATGAATGGACAAATATATGAATAAACCCTGGGATCCAGAAAATGGATGGACATGTTATACAATTTCTTAAGGGTAATAGAAGAAAGGGATATTGTGGATTCAGAAACAAGCAGGTTTGTAAATTTGATGGTTGGAAAATAAGGGACTTCTCATTTGATAGCTCCTATCCTTTTAATGAAGATGCTCATTAAAGGTACAAGGCAAGATAATTTTTATGAGAGTGAAGTATATGAAATTGTTACTATAAACCCATTCTTGAGCATATACCAGGTATACAGAAACAAATCTTTCAAGTAAGGGAAGAGGAATGAGAAGAATACCCAGTGACAATCACTATTAACTTCTTGGTTTTTGAATTTCTGGTAGGATTATCCTCTTAACAGATGCTCCTCAGTTTGTGGGAAAAAAAATAGTATTTCAATTGGAAAATTGGTCAATTTAGAGTAAAGTCTAAATTCCTGGAAGATCATTACCCCAAGATAAAAGAGATTTTCTCCCTTATACTTTCTGGTACCTTTACTTTCCAAACAATGTTAATGGGCCAATTGCTTCCTGGGACAGCAGGGGTTGAAAGGAGACATTTTTTCTGCTTTTGTTTATCTCTTACTTGCCATTAAATATTGATCAGGTGAATCAATAAAAACCTAGGTTTTATTTTGAATGATTACTAAAATACCAATATAGTGATATTTCTTCAGGTGATATGAAGCATTATCCCAAATATAAAAATGTGGAAAAATTAGAAAATTATCTATATTCAGATTAGGAAAGTATCATATAACCTCTTTATGTGATTTTTGGTAATAAAAAAAAAGATGTAAAAAATATCTTTGTCACCTTTCAGTTGATAATGCTACATAAAGGTAAGTGGTTCATTGGCTGAGACAGTGGTTTCTGTTTCCCTTGAATTGAATTATTTCTTAGGCCTCAAAACCATGCTCTTTGTATACTGCTCCTGAATGATCCTCAGTAATGTCAGAACTCCATGTAATATTAAGAGTGTGACTCAGAAGGGTCAGGGAAAATGAAATAGGTTGATCATAATGTTCTCTTTAAGACATTAATAAATACAAATTGTGAACAGGTGCTTCAAGTTTTAGAGTTCATTCAATTTCTTTTCAGTGGGAATTGCATTATCCTAGTATTTCTGACTAGTGAAGATAAAAGACATTAAGTAAGTGTAAGAAAAAATACTCCAATAATTAGCCATAGGGAAGACTCTTTGGCACCTGCATCATTTTTAATGCCAGAATTTTAGAAGGAAACTGAAAAAAAAATGTGAGGATTTCATATTTCAAAAGAATAACCTACGAAAGTTTTAATATAGCCAGATTTCACTTTTCTGGATAGCACTAGAGAGGTCCTAATCTTTGCAGGTCCTGAAGTTAATTATATCAGTTTAATCAAAGGTGGTAGCTCTGGATAATAAGGTTAATCAAATTGTCTTAATAAGAGATTTGGTAATAAGATACCAATGGTATTAGATTATGAAACATAGATTTCTCTAAATAGTTACCATCATGAGGTGGCAAAATTAATTTGTCTTTTGTGATAAAATTTTCATTTTCTGAAAACAGAGCATATTTCTTTTAAAAGTGAGTAGTTATATTTCTATAGTGCTGGCAAGTCATTGGCGCAATGTGTGTTCATGGTAATGTTTCTATATCAGCACTTACACTCTCTTCTTGACCTATGAGACTTGACATCATAATCAGCTTTTCAGCCTATTCATATACATTGATTATATTTTCAAATACAAAACACTGCCTTAGGTCCTGGAACTGTGCAAAATTGGAAAGCAATACTACATAAAATGACAGATGCCTCATTAACAATAATTGCTCCAGAATTTCAAAGGAAGAATTGATTTTCTTGAGTAGAAATAGTCAGGGAAGTCTGTTCATTAACTCATTTAACAACCAATATTGAGGACCTATTATACCTCAAGCACTATAATAAATCTCGAGGTAGCAAAACAGGATGAGATAGGCAATTGGGAAGAATTTCCAGTTGTTGTTTTTTATTACAGAGATCTTGCAAATCAATAGAACTGGCCCTTTGCTAGCATTCGCTATTGGTTGAATCAATTAATGAATGTCTGATAGTCATGTTGAAACTGATCCCAAAGCCACGGTTTTCACTTAAGCCTAAGGATATGTTCCAATATTGAGATTTTTGAAAAGAAATAACCTGACCTCTCTAAAGTGAGTAATGCCTGGCATTTAATAGGAACTAATTTTTGTGTCCTTTTTTTCATAATAATTATAATAGAAATAGTCTATAGGTATTTAACATTATAACCTTATTAAATATAGAGAAGAGAAGGACTTGAAAATATACTGTAGAAATATAAAATATGATGTAAATGTCCAGCGATAGTATAATTTCAGTGCTGTATTCTTTTTAAAAATATATATATATATATATATTAATTTAATTTAGAGAGGAAGGGAGAGGGAGAGAGCTAGAAACATTAATGATGAAAGATAATCATTAATTGGCTGCCTCCTGCACATCCCCCACTGGGCATTGAGCCTGCAACTGGGACATGTGCCCTGACCAGAAATCGAACCATGACCTCCTGATTCATAGGTCTATACTCAACCACTGAACCATCCTGGCCAGGCTCAATGCTGTATTCATCTTGCTGCTCATTATCTGGAACTCAGACCTCTAGCTTTTGTGTTGCCTTTTCCTCACATACCATCTGCACTTCAGTTACACAAAACGACTTAAATCCTTCTGTCCACCATATTCTTGGCCCTACAGTGCTCTTTTCCATGGCATTACTTCTGCTTAGAGATTATGTGAATCGGTGAAAGTGATTATTGGCAACAGTGGTATGTATTCAAACTAAACAAAAATATGTAAAGAGATGCAAATAACAGGATTATTGAAAAAGCTGAAAAGGCCCATTCGATGCTCCTCTTCCACCAGCAGTCTTCAAACTACACCAGAGGTCCGCCACCAAAGGAGCATTGCTTGTGCTCCATGAGGCAATAACCTCAGCGTGGGCAGCTGAGGCCGCAGCTGCTGGGTCCAGAGGCACATTGTCTCTGGTCTGATGGGGGCCAGCAACATGGAGCTTCAAGACCATTCTCATCCCTCAGCAGTTCAGCTAGGGCAGTGGTTCTCAACCTTCCTAAGGCCGCGACCCTTGCATATAGTTCCTCATGTGGTGGTGCCCCCCAACCATGAAACTTTGCTATTGTTATGCGTCGTGATGTAAATATCTGCATTTTCCGATGGTCTTAGGCGACCCCTGTGAAAAGGTCTTTCGCCCCCCAAAGGGGTCGCGACCCGCAGGTTGAGAACCGCCGAACTAGGGTATCTGATAGGCAGAACCTGAATCTCATCCAGATGTCTAGTTCCAGTGGAGTCTGAGCATTATAGTTCTAAGCTTTCCTGACATGGCTCCTTTGTAAGCATTTGGAGTGCCTGTTAGTGAGCCAATTTGAAATATCTAATATGACCTTGAGTTTCATTCCTTGCTTCTTCAGATCATTCTGTGTTTCCCTCCTAGATTTACTCACTTGTTTATTCATTCATTGTCCAGTCCTTGGTTGAACCATTATTTACTGGGCACATAATATATTTCTGGCTACACTGAGGGACTTTTCACTATACTGAGTGTTTATTGTTTTTTTTCTCAATTAATCTTTAGACTAAGATGTTTCTATCAGAGATTTTAAAACAGGTTATTGTATTCATCTGCTTAATTATTTATCTCCCATTACACTGTAGAATTCCCTGATTCATTCAGGGAGACAGTTGCCATTCATTGTTTCAAATTGATAACAGAAATATATGGATTAGAAGCATTCCCACTATAAAGGACCAGGGCAATAAAAGGCAAGGAAGATGTTACTGGAGTCAGTCACAGAAACGGGAAGTGCCAGAATTATAGGAAAAACTCTGGGTATGACCTTAGCTGCCTGCAGCACAAAATCAGGGAAGTGACAGGAGCTTGCAGGGAAAACTTAGAAATCCCAGGAGAGCTGTCCTCATAGTTCATAGCTTCTTACAGCCTTGAATGAGTTCACAAGGCTGGGCCTCAGGATCCAAATATGTCTCACATAACTAGTTATGCTGCTTAAACTTCCCCCACTGGTTCCTCTTCTCCACTATATGACTGTTAAGTTGAGTAGACTACTTTAAGAGGATATCAGAATAGTATCTATACTTTTTATTAGTTACTAGAAGCCTGGTGAACAAAATTTGTGCAATTGGGGGGTGTCCTTCAGTCCAGCCTGCTCCCTCTCCAATCTGGCACCCCTTGAGGGATGTCCGACTGCCCCTAACTGCTTCTGCCTGCCAGTCTGATCATCCCCTAACCACTCCCCTGCCAGCCTGATTGATGCCTAATTGCTCCCCTACCAGCCTATTTGCCCCTAACTGCCCTCCCCTGAGGCCTGGGTCCCTCCCCACCAACTACCCTTCCCTGCAGGCCCAGTTATCCCCAACTTTCCCTCCTCTTCTAGCCTGGTCACCCACAACTGCCCTCCACTGCTGGCCTGTTTGCTCACAACTGCCCTCCCTTGTAGGCCTGGTCCTGCCAATTGCACTCCCCTGATGGCCATCTTGTGGTGCCCATCCTGTGTCCACATGGGGGCAGTCATCTTGTGTGTTGGAGCAATGGTCAATCTGCATATTACTCTTTTATTAGGTAGGATAGAGGCCTGGTGCATGGGTGGGGGCCAGCTTGTTTGCCCTGAAGGGTGTCCTGGATCAGGATGGGTGTTCCCTTAGGGTGTGGGGTGGCCTGGGTGAGGGATTTGTGATGGTTTGCAGGCCTGCCACCCACCCTGGTGACTCAAGCAGAGGCCCTGGTATCTGGGACTTATTTATCTCCTACAATTGAATCTTTGTAGCCTGGAGTGTAGCCAAGCCTTCTGCTTGCACAGCCATTGAAACTTTGTTGCCTTAAGGGGAGGCCTGGGCTGTCCAGGGTATGCAGAAAGCTTGGCTTCCTCCATCACCAGGGGCAACCCAAGCCTCGCTCCGAGCCAGCAGTCATTGAAACTTTGTTGCCTTAAGTAGAGGTCTGGGCTCATCAGGGTTTGTGGAAAGCTTGGCTTCCTCCAAAGCCAGGGGCAACCCAAATATCCCTCCTGCTCTCTTGGTTACTGTAGCCATCTTGTTTAGGTTAATTTGCACACCTTCTCTGATTGGCTGGTGGGCATGGCTGGTGGGTATGGCTTGTGAGTGTAGTGGAGGTAAGGTCAATTTGCATATTACTCTTTTATTAGATAGGATTGTTTTTTGTTATTAGTCAGGTTATCACAAGGTACTCCTTAAGATTACATTAGATATGGATTTTTAAATTATGGCAATTTTGCCTGCTTAAGAATTTAGGGCAATTACTAATACAACCTACTTGCACTTCAGGCTCTGATAGAACCCACTATTATGTATATTATTTATATTTTAGTGATGGGTTTGGTTTTCATAGTCATGTTTATAGTATATTTGACCAGATAACACCCCATTCATGATGGGCAGCTCAGTTACTATAACTTTTTAGTGTCTCATAAACATTCAATCAGAACCAGGGCAAGTAGTAAGCCAGTTGTTATTTATCAAAGGTTTTTGCTGTACAATTATCTTCAGAAGAAGTAGTATGCCCTGTGTCCCCTATTGTGGCTTCACAAAAAGGCCCATATCTTCTGGAGACATCTGACCATTACTTAATCAACTCAATAAATATTTTTTTGTACTGATCTTGAACCTGCGTCAGTCTTCTCCTGCTTCTCATACTGCAATTGGTTATACAGAACACCAATATGTAGTCTATTTGGCCACTAAACATACTCTGTGAACCTCAAGCATGTGTCTCTTGCTTAGAGAGTTGGAAAATAAAACATTTTCTCCTTCATTTTGAAGAATATATCTTTTCTGCTTGTTTATTTGTTTATTTTTTAGATTAAACTGTTGAGAACATTTTGACAGTTGCCAGATGGGAGGGTGTTTGAGGGAATGGGTGAAAAAGTTGTGAATATTAGGAAGTACAACTTGGTAGTTACAGAACAGTCACGGGGGTGTAATGTACAACATAGGAAATATAGTCAGTATTATTCAAATAGCTATGTATGGTGTCGGATGGGTACAGGATTTATTGAGAGGTTCATGGGTAAGTTATAGGCCTATCACTGGGGTGTATACCTGAAACTAATATAATATCATATGCCAATCATTTAAACAAATGATTTTAAAAATGTATCTTAACATGCCCCAAATCACCACATACCTAGAAACTTCACAAAATGGCAAGATCCAGCTCTGCCACACATGTCTAATAGTAGCCTCTAAGGTATTTACTTTCACCTTCAGATGCACAAGAAAGTACAGAAGAGACAGGATATGACATCTAACTCAGTCTGTGGTTCAACTGTAAACTCTTCAGAAGCAGGGTGTTCTTTTAAATCTATGTTCTCATTCTTTAGTATGTACGCAATGGATGGATGGTAGGTGGGTGGTAGGATGGATGGATGGATGGATGGATGGATGGATGGATGGATGGATGAATCATTGCCTAGGTCAGTGTGTTCATAGTGAGACTGATCTCTTAAGTATTCTTGGAGAGAAACTGTGACTAATTTTTCTAGGATTATCTCCTTAGGAACTAATCTATAACTTTGGAGTGAGTGACTTTATTCTAGTATTTACTAGAGAAAATGAGTCAAATCCATGCAGCCAGGCCTATAAGAAAACCAAGATGACTTTACCTTCACTTTTACCTTTCTTTTTCAATGTCCATGAATCCAAGGCACCTGGGTCAGCAGATGAGTTGCAAATCCATTCTCTGCATCAAGGGAATTCACCTTTAACTAAGTTGATGAACTCAGTTGCAGTTGAGAACATATCTAATTTCTGCCACCACATTTCTGGAATTTGGGAAACTGTTATTTCTCAGTTTCTCATTTAACTATTCTGCCTTCCATTTTGGTTCCTTAATACATAATCTGAGAGTGCCATTGGATTAAAAAAGCACATTTCCTCTGAAGTGGCAATATTTTTCTATTTATTTATTTGGTTTTTCAATAAATACTTGTTGAAATGTGCTGTGTATCAGGCATTGTCATAAACAGTTATGCAGATGGACAAGCATCCTTCTGTCAGAAAGCTTATATTCTAGTAAGAAGCAGTGACCATAAATAAATGAATCATTAAGAAGGTTAAAAATAACATGCCAGATGAATGTTATTCCTGTGAAGAGATTTATATTCAGGTAATGGAAGAGGGAGCAGCCTTATATTGGCTACTCAGAAAAATCTCTATAGGACAATATATTTTTGAAAGAAATCTGAATGAAAGAAAGAAAAACACTTTGTAAAATTAAGGGGAAAGAGCATTCATACAGAGGGATCAGATAGTGCAGGAGTTAGCAAACTGTTTTTATAAAGGGTCAACTATTTTAAGCTTTATGAGCCCCACAGTGTTGGACACACTTGACTCTGTAGTACACAATCACATCGAAAATACAAAATGGAGTGGGTGTTGCTTTGTTCGAGTAAAACTGTATTTATGCAATCAGGGAGTAGACTGGATTTGGCTCTCAGACAGTAATTTGCCAACCCCTGAGCTAGCACAAGGGCCACAGCATGTAAATTAACTGGACGTTATAAGAACTCAAAGAAAGGTCCACTTTCAACCACTTCTACTTAGATATATGGGCTTGCTTTCTATTTTCCTAGATAGAAATTGGCTCTGTAGCCCTGGTATAATGATAGGACAAATTCCCACCAATTTATTCCATTTCTCCTTCCTTCCTTTCTTGTCTTCTTGGATTCCTTCTTTCCATCAACCCTTCTTTCTTATTTTCTACCCTTCTACCTTTCTGCCTTCTGTCAGCTCCCAACTAAACATTGAACTGAGTGCTAGAGATTGAACATCATACAAGACCAAAAATAAATCCTACTTTAATGGAATTTGCATTCAAGCATGGAAGGCAGGCAATAAATAAATGGACAAATAAGCAAGGAATCCATGATGCTCTGAGTAAAGAGCATTCCAGGCAAAGGGGACAGGAAGTGCAAATGCCCTGAGACAGCAGTATGCTTGGCATATTTATGATAAGCAAGGATGTCGGCTTAGTAAGTGGGGAACCTATTGGAAATTACATTTGAAAAGTAGCCAGCAGTCTGACCATAGGCAGCTCCTATATTTTACTCTAAATATGCAATAAAAGAATGAAGAGTTTTGACAGGATAATGGCTTAATATAACTTACATTTTGACAGGATGGTTCTGGTTGCTGTGTGAACCTCAAACTGAAGGGATTTAGAAGGTGGGAGCAGGGACATCAGGCAGGAGGCTCCTATAATAGTCTAGCTGATGATGGACTTGCAATGCAATCCTATATAATAAAAGCCTAATATGCTAAGCGTCTGGTTGTCCAGTTGACCATTCAACCAATCAAAGCGTAATATGATAATGATATGTTTAGGCCGCTCAACTGCTTGCTATGATGTGCACTGACCACCAGGGGCAGATGTTCCCACTGGTAAGTTAGCTTGCTGCTGGGGTCTGGCCGATTGGGACTGAACGAGATGGGCTGGACACGCCCTGGAGCCCTTCCTGTGGTCCCTTCCCAGCTGGCCAACCTCCTGTGTCCCTCCCCCGCCCCAGCCCCAATCATGCACCAGTGGTGTTTCACAGCCTAGCCTGTGCCCTCTTGCAATCTGGGACCCCTCGGGGGATGCCAGAGAGTCAATTTTGGCCCAATTCCACAGGCCAAGCTGAGGGACCCCACTGGTGCATGAATTTTTGCATTAGGCCTTTGGTTTAATAATAAAGATAGTGATCCTCGGGATATATACTCAATGTAAAACTGACCAAGTGTGCTCATCATTTAGTTATGAGATATGAGAGAAAGACAAATCAAGGATGGTTATACAGATTGTTTTCTGAGCAACATTCAAAATAGTAATGCTATTTATATAGAAGAGGGAGAGTAAATTTGGATAGAAAATCAAGATTTCAGTGTTGACATGTTAAGTTTCAGTTTTTTTCAGAGATTTGCAGTTCTGTATGAATCTGGAGTTGAAAAGGATCGGGATTTGGTGATAATGTTAAGAGTCATCTGCAGAGAGATGATGGTGTTAAAACCAGGCTCACAAAAGGCCTAAGTGTAGTTGGGAAGAGGCCAGAATATTGGTTTTTTGTGAGTAAGAAAATGAATAAAAAGTGTCTGAGACCAAGAGCCACTGAAATTGGAGAAAAACCAAGAATAGTTTTCTGTCTTGGCAAGAGAATACAGTGGCACCTCGAGATACGAGTGCCCTAACATACGAGATTTTTGAGATACGAGCGATTTTTGCTTTGAAATACGAGCAACATTTGAGATAGGAGTAATCGCTTGGATCAGCCGGCTGCACATGACCCACCAGTTTAACCTCGACTCGTACGTCTCATAGTTTCCCACGCCTCAAGGTTACGGAACGAATTAAACTCGTATCTCGAGGTACCACTGTAAATGTAGAGGGTGAATGTCTGAGAAGAGGATACTTATGGTTTTCTTTCTCACTGGGTTCTATATAACCAAGCTGCCTGCATCTCTCCTCCTGTCCACACAGTTTCTATGGCTAACTAACCTTATGGTAG
The DNA here is from genome assembly GCA_011751065.1 of Lasiurus cinereus. NCBI lineage: Eukaryota > Metazoa > Chordata > Mammalia > Chiroptera > Vespertilionidae > Lasiurus > Lasiurus cinereus. The sequence goes on along the minus strand of JAAGEH010000076.1, from coordinate 3,225,088 downwards.
AGTCCATGTTCACCACCAAAACGAGCTCTTGGCAGAGGCCCAACCACCTGACCACTTGATCTGACATGGCTTCTTGTCACAACCAGTATGTGGACATTAGGTATAACATTGGGCAACTGGATATATATCCTGTTACCTCTCCTGCACTCTGAGAATTATATTTATTTACTTTTGTAACAAATCCTATGTTGGCCCAATGAGATGATGCATTTTAAAGCTCTTGAACATGATAAAGTACTCTATTAAAGCCAAAATTCTTTGCTATTATTTGTAATAGAAGTCAGTGGTGGTGAGGAAAGACAAAGCAAGGGAAATGATAAAGTTCGGTTCATTTCCTTCTTGATTTAGAACGAATCGCTGAGTTTATTTAGTTTCTGTTCCTTGCCTTTAACATGAGTTTTCAACTTTGCTTCTCATAAGTTTAAGTCTTATAAAGTGTTTCCTGCTGAAATGCCATGCTGACTGGAACTCGGCAGCAAATAAATATTGCTGTCCTCACTAATTTAAAACAGTATGAGTTTTAAACCTCTAGCTGTGGGAGATTTATTAAGATTACAGTTTTCATCACCATCCCTTCAGTCCATCAAGATAGGTCAGACCTGTATAATTTGTTAAAAACGAACGGCAATTTCTATTCTTTTTATACTGTGCCCTCTGAGCGAGCAATAATGTTAGAAACACAAGCTGGAAGTAAATGAAACACATTATCTAGATATTCTTGTAAATATTTTAACCTGAGCCCTGTTTGTGTTGAATATTTTATTTAATTGTAACTCTAGACACACAATGTATTTATTTGTAAAGAGACAAACTTACTACACATCAAATTATTCCTATACTTTCTTTATAAATAATTCAGTTGTACTAGCTAACTGTAATCCAGTCATCCACTCTGAAATGGTGAATATTGGCAAGGCACTCTTTTTAACTATTGTTCTTGTCTAAGTATCATTTCAAAAAAAATTGCCTAATGAATACATTTATTGATTTAGAGTAATTGCCCTCTGGTAAACGATTAAATGGTCAATAGCATAAGTTATGTTGCTCTGAGTTCACCAGTTACTCCTCCAAATTGTGGTTCAGAAATACTTTAATATCTGTGATGGACAATGCATAGAACTATCTTGAGAAAATTACTGAAATGTGGTAAGAAATATAATTTATGGGACAACAGCTAACATTTGAAATAACCCCTCTTTGTTGAGTGGACTTAAATTAACTCAAGTGAATGTTGGTAGCTTGTCTAATAGGTCAGTCATGATCATGAAATTTTTAGAACATTGATTTGCATCACTTTTTTCTTAATAATCTACAGTGAATACATTTACAAGGCCAAAAACCAAACAAAACAAAAAGTATAAATAAAAATAAATATTCTCTGAAGCTAATGATCAATTATATAATCCAAATATCCTTGAAATGCATAGGTTTTCAGTCAATATTTATTCAGTGAGTAAATATTATTTATTTTATAAGTCTACATTTTCAGATTAAATTTATTTGCTTTAAATGATTTGTGCATATTTATGCATGGAAGGAGTATTAGATTTCAAGAAAATTATCGCATATACATTTTGAAAGGTAATACTTTATTTGTACTAATAAAACCTGAGAGGAAATTATTCATTTGTCAATTTTACTTTTTATCCATCTATTCCTTCCCTCTGAAAAAAAAAAAACCTGTTTATTATTATTCTAATATTTGAGATAGTTTAGGAAAGTAGAAAAAGCACTGAGCCATTTTGTCACTTATGATCCTAAACAAATCACTTAACTTCTTAATAATTTTTTTCTGCCTCTAGAAAATGATTAAAATGGTTCAAAATCTATGTCATCAAATCCACCTACTCATTACACGTTTGCTTACTTTCATAAATTGCTCTATAAATTCAATATATGAATGTAGAAACATAGTTTTTTTTTTCTCAGTAATGACCAAAGCATCCTACAAAGCAGAAAAATCGAATACTGCCTTCTTTATTTGCTCTGTACTTCTTAAACTGTTCAATTCCAACTACAGTGGTACCTCGAGATACGAGTTTAATTCATTCCGTAACCTTGAGGCGTGGGAAACTATGAGATGCTTGAGTCACGGTAAACTGATGGGTCGTGTGCAGCAGGCCGATTCCCCCATTACTCGTATCTCAACTGTTGCTCATATTTCAAAGCAAAAATCGCTTGCTCGACGGCTCGTACCTCAAAAATCTCGTATGTTAGGGCACTCGTATCTCGAGGTACCACTGTACTTACTTGATCAGAGCTACTTCTGAGATCATCCAGACAGGAAAGCAGAGTTTAGACACATCTCCGCTGTTTAGCACTGTCACAGAAAATCAGTGTCTTGTCTCATGGACCTTGTCCACCCTTTGGCGATGACAGGTCTAGAGTGCCATTCACCCACTGTGGGGCCCATAGACAGCGCGTTCTAGCTCTCTCTTCTTCTCTCTCTCCCTGTCCCTTTCCCTCTCCCTCTCCCTCTATCTCATTCCATTCTTCCTTAGCTACCACAGGTCTCAGCACTACTTTTCTTCACTATAACCCCTTATGCCATTGTGTTGAGCCTGAGTTACGAGCTCAGTTTTCTTCTTTATTCAATACTAGAGGCCCGGTGCATGAAATTCATGCACAGGTACAGTGCCTAGGCCTGGCCGGCGATTGAAGCACAAGCATCTGACATGGAAGGGCAGGTCACAGCTGACCTCTAGGTTCTGGGAAGCACCTGGCCCGAAGGCCCCCTCTGCACACTGCCCAAGTCCCCATGTGAAGATGTGGTGAGCATGGTCGGACACCACGGGCGGGGGGGTGGGGAAGGTGCAGTGTGGGCCTCTGGGATGCCCAGCAGCACTGCAAGGAAGCTTGGCGGGCAGTGCACTCTCTTCCGGCTGGCCTCACAGACCAGCTCCTGTGTGAATGCACAGGGACCCCAACTGGCCCCTGGCAGCTATGGCCCCGCTCACTTGAAGAGGCCACGTGGGTGTGGGCACCCAGCACCTGAGCACAAGGGTTCCCCAGCACATGAGCCTTGGTGTTCTGGGGGGAGGGGGAGTAGCAGGAAGAGTGAGAGCGAGCTTGGTAGACACCCACATTCCCACTACACCTCCGTCCTCATCATCCCCTCCTCCAGGTAGCTGGGAGAGGTTGCAACCCCCTGTCCAGATGCCTTGGGAGGTTGTTTACTGCCATTCACCCCCAGTTTTCTGTCCCAAGGGGGGAGGGGCATATTAGGTTTTTATTAAATAGAATATTTGTTACAGGATATTCTCACTCTTGTTGGGTGCATCCTGCTCTACTCTAGAAAGCAATAGCTAATGCCTTTGATTACTGGAGATCCTGAGCTTTGGGACCAATTCAGCTCTCTCTAAGGTAGGGAATCTCAGGCAAACTTATCAAAAGTGCCTTCAACCAAATTGTAGGGTATGAACTTTTTTACTTTGCCATTATTAGTGAATATTATCTGTACTAGAAAATGTATTTCAAGGGACTCTTAGTCACCATTTTGATTATGGAAGATGTGTTTTTTAAGTAATCTGCTCAGTAGGTATTTCATTAGAATCTTTCCCTACATGAACATGATGGGAATGTTTGATATCAGAACACTGTGAATTCTAAACTGTGAGATTTACCCAGATAGTTTAATTCCTCTACATATGTATATTCCCAAATAGCATAGTTCACATGGAGAAATGAGTCCTTTAGCCAATAGCCCTGCTCATCTGTAAATGAGAAGGTAGAATCTAGAATCTGTGCAGGGACAGAAATGGTTTATTTGTGACCATTAAAGGATGAATATATACCCTACTTAATCTTATTCATATTCTTATTTTTAGTGTTTTCGTCCTATTTTAATTTTAATACAAGATAATGTATTTTAAATTTCAAATGGATGATTTAAAATAATTACTTTCTTATTATACTAAATTTGGTGATTTTTAACTCTCTCCCCCCAAAAAAGCATTAGATAGTTCCTCTAAAACATTAAAAAAAATTGAGCACAAGCAAATCAGAACTGTCAGTATACAAATGAGTGGGCTTTACAAAAACTAAGAGTTACTTATTTCCTTTAGGGATGATACTTGAATACAATTTATAATTTTAACATATGGCTCAAATACATAAAATAATATATCCTTCTGAGAATAATAGAATAAATAGAATACTAGATATTTCCTACCTTACATATATGGCTTTTGTTTCATCACCATATTGGCATGCCCCTCAAGATTTCATCACTTTATCCTATTATTCTTCTCCCCAACCTGATTTGTCACTCCTACAGTTCAATTATAATTTTTTAAGAAGAATATGCTCATTGTTGTAGCTCTGGTTGAAAGTATACCTACCAACACTCTTCTAATCATCTCACTATATGAACCCCAGACTTCTAGCAATTGAATGAGATTAATTTATTCCCACAAAAGATACATCTCTCAGGACGAGGCAAAAAGTGTTCCAAGGGATACCAAGAGGCTCTTGTGCATCTGTGTTGTGTGTCAGTAATTCAGATGATTAGCTGTATGTCTTGAGTCATCTTGAAAATGATCCATCTCCCTCTGCTTGCTTTCTCTTTTGTCAAAAGGTTAAAATTTAGTCCTGTTCCTCACACATCCTTCTTTTACCAGCTATTTACACTAAGAAAAATAGTAAGATGCAAATGGACCATACTTTCGTGACTCCTACCATCCGATCAGGAGTGGGTATGCAAATTAACCCAACAATGATGGCAGGTTAATTTGCATATGCAGGCACAGAGCAGCTGAGAGCAGGGCGAGATGCTTGCATTGTTGCCATGGTGATGACACAGGCATTCTGCACTGCCCCAGCCCCTCCAGGCCTCTGGGCAGCATGGGAAGGCAGAAAGGCAGCGCTGGGCCAGAACTAAGACCGTGCTGGCAGCCAGGGGAGGGAAGGCCCATTCTTGCACAAATCTTGGGCCACTAGTCTAGTATAAAATGTTGTGTACTATAAAAAATATAGCACTGAACAGAAGGATTAAATTCTAGTGCTCATGCCACCATTTACAAGCTCATAACCTTAGTAATGATTTTGCCTTCAGCCTCATCGTCTTATACAATGTTACTACTTTCTCATTATGTGATGTCACTCTGTTGGATATCACATCTTCATTAGTTGATCTTGCCATATTAATTGAGAAAGTTTATGTTGAAGATCCTGGTCTGTCGTTGATTTTGAATGAATATTAACTGGATATAAATAGTTGTTGGTGAACAGATCGTATACAGTGGTACTTCGAGATACGAGTTTAATTCGTTCTGTAACCTTGAGGCATGGGAAACTATGAGATGCTTGAGTCGTGGTAAACTGGTGGGTCATGTGCAGCCGGCCGATCCGCAGGATTACTCCTATCTCAAATGTTGCTCGTATTTCAAAGCAAAAATCGCTCACTAGACCACTCGTATCACAAAAATCTCGTATGTTAGGGCACTCGTATCTCGAGGTACCACTGTACTAATATAAATGAAGTTGGCTGCATTTGTAAGTAAGTTGTATTATGATTGTTCATATGTTTCTAATTAACTTGCAGAATTGTGGGTTAATTCAAACTTACTGACTTATCAGCTATTTCCCAAGTGTCTAGTGTTTAGAACATTATGCTAAGTCTTATGGCAAGGGGAACTCAGACTAGAAAAGTAGCCATGAGACCTTGTTCCCTTTAGTTGGGCCAGCTTTTCTCCCTGGTGCCAAGAGCTTTTGCCCTTCATTCTATTTTCTTACCTATTTGAGCTCAAGGATTGTATTTCCTTCACTGCGTAGGCCCAGTTTTTTTGTCATGCAACACATTTTCAACAAATATCAAAATGAATAAGGAATAATTTTATTTTTCCTTAAAAGTGTAAGGGGATTACTGACATGGGATGGATATGAGCGGATGCACAGGCAGAGCTGATATGCCTCAAGATTACTTTCCTACAATGTCTGAATTTTGTCCTCTGCCATAAGTTTTGGCCCAAGTTCTATCAATCACAATTGAGCTTCATCTTTAAAATGAAGGCACCTGAGATAGAATCGAAAGCTACTGTTCATCTCCTATCAATATCAACTAATGATTGCGTGTGCATTGACTTCTCCCAGCTCTAGGCTCCAGAAGTACTTGTAATTCAAATAAAATTAGTTTGCTTTCCTTCCACACCTAACTAAGCTTAGCTTCACCAGTGCAATGGGAGTCTGGGAGGAGATTAAGACTCATTTGAGATCCTTGAAGAACAGTTTTTACAGTGAGCTTGAAAGGGGTACTGCATTTGATTGATTAAAGCTAATTGAAAATGTTTTGTAAAATAGATTTTGCCATCCTGGCTTAAGAACCTAATTACCAATAAGAACATTGAATCCATGTAAACCAAAAATATGTTCTACTTTTAGTTACTCTAGGAGGACCTTTCTGTAATTTTTATTTTCTCTCACACAGGCATACCAGTGAAGTTCTATTTCCTTTAGGTGAGTGGGGCAATATATGTCACAAAAGAAATAAAAATGAATCATGAATAATTAAATAGTTATTGATTACATACAATCTTTAGAGCTTCACAAAATCCTTATGAAATTGGTAATATTATAACTATTTTATAGAGGAGGAAAGGGAATTTCAGAGAGGAGATAGAGCTGATAAATGATAGGGCCAGAATCTGAAACTAGGTCAATTCATTTATGTATACCAGAGTTAGTGGGTATCATCTTTATGCCTGGCACAGTGACAGAGTAGAGTAGTGGACAGGGCAAAACCTCTTGTTCTTGGAGAGCTTTGACTCCAACAGAAGGAGAGAAGTTACACAAATAAACAACCAAGTAAATATATATTCACTTGTTGTAATTCATTATTAGAAATGAAAGATAGAGATTATGAGAGGGAAAAAAACACACGAAAACAGGACCAAGTTACATGATGAGATTGGAATAGTCAAGAAAGACTTCATGCAACGGTTTGATGGTGGGAGCAGGGTTTGAGTGGGGTCATAAAGCATGGAAATGAAGTATATAGACTCAGGGAGAAAAGGATCTGTACAATCAGGATGAATGTTTAAATGATCAATCTGTGAAAGCAAGTGACCTGGGTGTTCTCTAGCAAAGTGAGATTAGCCTGGGAGGGTCTTGTGTGTACTTGGTCATTCAGCTGGCTGCAAAATCAAAGCAAAAAGTTTTTAGGAACCTGCCAGATCTTGTCTGCCAAACCTTTTTCTAGAAACTCTTACACCATAACGTTAAAGCAGCTGAAGCTGGCCCGCTCCCGCCCTGACCCTCTTTGGTAGGCAATACCATTTCTTCACATTTTTTGGAAGTTGAGTCTTACAGACATCATAGTTCTCCAGGGCTCTTTGGACAGCAGTTTCTCACAGCTTGAAAAGGGGCAGATACTCTTTAATTTGACTTTCACCAAATACTTCCACTGGCAACTAAGCTTTTGGAAAATGTTTATTTCATGGACTATATGCTGTGGAATACATGTTTTTATATCATGGAATATATCCTGTGGAACAATTTGTTTGGAAAGTACTGCATGCTACTATTCTCCGAGATCATAGTCTCCAATAATAAACAAACCAACAAAAAACGCTCAATGCTGAAGCAAAAATCATGTTTACTATATTTCAATTCAGCATTTCCTAAACTCATTTGATCATGAAATGTTTTTCTGTTGCTGTTGAGAACTTCACTTCCTAACTCATGTTTTACGAAAATGGGCTTCAACTTGACAACATAAACCATAATACATAGAACTCTTTCTAAGTAAGGCATTTTGCCACTTAAATTACCACTCGACATGATCAGGTAGAAGTAAGCAGCTAATAATTCATTCACATTGATATTTCGTTGGCATGTAAACAAATTGATTTACACGGCACTCAAAAACTATTCATATGCTTAATCTCATCTCTTATTTTGTAATTTTAATTGGCCAAACTATTAATCAATTAGTGGGAAACCAGTCCGATCAGGGGAAAAATTTGTACATGTGTTTCATTTCTACGGTGCTCCTAAAAATGGAACCTAAGTATAATTATAAAAAATATATCCCCATACCTTCTTAGTATTTACCTTCAATATACATTTGTAATTAGTATTATCTCCTGCTATTTCAAACATGTTAAAGAATCGATGGTTTCTTAAAAATAAATTAAGCCTAAACTTTTATAAATGTGTAATTAATTCCAGTTCTTACTCATGTTTTCTTCATTATGTGTGTGTGTGTGTGTATATATATATATATATATATATATATGATTTCAAAGATTATAGGGATATATATATAAGATTTCAAATATTTTCTTGAAGTATAGTCATTGCTGTGTGCTGGTTTTATATTAAAGGTTTACTTTCTGCCAAAGGCATTAAGTCTCAGTATCTGCGAGCTTGGGAATACTTGCTTTGTTTTGTTGATTAGATCTGGAGGTGTCCCCTAGGTTGCCCTGGACTTAATGCTGGGATCATCTGTTCTTTTTTTCTATTTTGCATTTTCCAACTTTTCTTTTACCCCTCAAATTGGTTTTAAAATAAAAATACCACCATTTTTAAAAAAACTCGTGGGTAACTATTTGATGCATTTTCTCTCTACTTCTGTCTAAAGCAATCATGTACTATGTTGTAAATTCTTTTCAGTCGATATTTGACTGAAACAATCAGATAATTTGTACTTTTTATTTTTTAAATACATTTTTATTGATTTCAGAAAAGGAAGGAGAGGGAGAGAGAGAAACATCAGCAATAAGAGAGGATCATTGTTTGGCTGCCTCATGCACTAGGGATCCAGACCGAAACCAAGGAATTGAACCATGATCTCCTGGTTATTATAGAGACACTCAACTACTGAGCTAGGCAAGAATTTCTACTTTTTAACAGAGGAACCATGGTAGTGATTTTAATTTTAAAAAATGTCCTTCAGCTGTTCCTAATACCTTGAAATAATATTGATGTAAATCTGGGACCCAAAAATAATTTGTCCAATAATAGACAGCTAAGAGAGGCGGAGCCCAGCTTGGAATTCATGCTTTTTTTTTTTTACCATAAAATATCTTTCATAAATAAAATTCTAAGGATGGCTGAGGTTGTTACTAACCCATGCACATGCTACTTGTCATGACATTCCAGATGATTCTTTAAAAACCCAAATTGGACCCCAATGATTAAATGCCATGCAAAGTATTACTATAAGTATGGAGAAAGAAAACCTTTAGCTTTTATTTTATAAAGATAAAATGCTATCATCTTCTTTAGGAGATGTTAACTAATAGCTAAATATGACAAATGGTCTTTTGAGACACACTGCATTTAGATTAGCGAATTTATGCTTTTTAGCTGTTTTTTTTGTTCCATTTGGAATAGGTTTTCATTTATTTTTTAGCCAGGTGTGTGTGTGTGTGTGTGTAAAACAAGTTATTAGATAGCACTTTTTAATAAATGAAAAAAATATGTAGAGCTCTTAGGTTTTCCTAACACTGAAAGGAAGACAAGTCGATATTATCAACTTAATATGTATCTGAAATATTTCCCTAATTGCTATTAATGTTAATGCTATTTTAATCACTTTTTGATTTGTATTTTCATTTAACATATATTTATGGATTGATTGCTATGGGCCCGACACTATTCTACACATGATATACAAGGCAAATATAAGACTAACATGGCCCTTACCTCATGATTTTCTTTTAAAGAGATTGGGGATAAACAATGAACTTGTAATCAACTTTTTACAGATTTTGAAAAGCGTTTTAAAGTTGTTATACTGGAGAGTAAAATGTGAGGGTGACATTTAAACAGAGTCCTGAAAAATGAGAAAGAGCAAGTCATGCAAAAACTTGTGGAAAATAGTCTAGTCAGAAGGGATAGCAGGTGCAAAGCCCTAAGTCAGGAACTATCTTGGCACATTAAAAGGACATTAAGAAAACCAATATCTTGAACTACAGTGAGAAAGAAAGTGATAAACTGTAAGATTAAAAAAGGGGCTACTCCAGATCATAAAGGATCAATAGTCTATCTATAATAAAAGGTTTTAGTTATATTTTATGTGCAATGTGTACCCCAAATGCTTTTAAGAAAAATAAAAATATGATTTGATTTATATTTTATAAATATTAATCTGGGTGTAAAGTAGAAAACTAGTTATATAAACTATGGAAAAATAGTAGTTTAACCAAATATTCTATGAGTTGTATTTCTTATAATTAAATTAGAGGCCTGTAGCATGAAAATTCATGCACTCGAGGGTTCCTCAGACTCGCCTGCACCCTCTGACTGTCCAGGTACCCTCAGGGGATGTCCAACTGCTTGCTTAGGCCTGCTTCCCCCTGGCCTCCCTCTGTGGGAAGTGACCCCAGCAGGTGATCTGGGCATGCTGAATGGCCAGCCCTAACCTGAATCACCCCACTGCCATAGCCAGTGGCCTCCTTCTGCCCGCTGGTATGCACCTTGGCTGGCCTGGTGCCACCTGCACACCAGCTCTGGCCCCCACCAACCAGTCGTTCCTCTGTTCTGTCAATTTGCATATTACATTTTTATTCTATAGGATTGGGTAGGATGGGACCATCACTGGATCACTAGTGTACTTATTCAACAGATGACCATGAACAATTCTCTAGTTCTTCAATTTTCACATCATGACAATAGAGAATTCCAGATGCTGCTACTATAAGATGGTGGAGGCTCAGTCAGCCTGAGGCCATAAATGACCTTATGCAACAGAGGCATATAACATGAACGTGAAAATCTATGGGAGACTTATCAACATGAACATGAAGTGGGCACCATTTAGCTTAAGCCACTGCCATTCGTATATATTTTGTAACCATAACATAATCAAACTTATAGGGCTAACAGGGCAACGTGGAAAGAGGAAAACAAGATCACTATTGTAATAGTCCACAGGAGACAGGATGTTCTATTGAATTACTGGTGGTTAATGTATGGAGATCCAATTGGAATGAATTTGAATTCCATTTTGTTGGTAAAGCAGACAAAACTAGTGGGTGAATTGAGTTTTCTGAGTGTCTTCAATGCGGAGTCAGCTTATTTTATAATTGTCTGTTGGAATCTGAAATCCATCCTCACATTGTTCACTGTTATCACTTCTGTTGCAAGAGCTAAAAGCCGGCAAACTACATTCTCTAGACTCTCTTGTCAGCAGGGATCCCGTTTATGCCCTGCAAATGCGAAGCTCTTGTTAAAGGTTTGATAGGAGAGAGATGGAGAATTGGTTTGGCTTCATTACGGCGTGAGGGCTTTGAAAAATGGAATACAGGACGTTTTGCCAGTACATTTCAGGAATCAAATGGGAATCAACCTTTTTGATGCTGAAAGCCGAATGGGGAGTTGTCAGTGATTTTCACACATCGTGCTTTCTGAAGAGCTAGCAGCTGTTTACCTAATCTTTACTGTCCCAGCTCATGTCGGTTTTATACGCCTCTAATTCCTTGTATTAAATCTCTTCTTGATGGAAATACCTAGAATCCTTTTTCTTATGTCTTTACCCAAACTATTTCTACTTTATCCAGCATATCTCCTACTTTCTCACAAAGCATCTCAGTAATCAGGAAACTGAGGCTCAGAAAGTCAAGGGCATTGTCTAACACCTTTGCATTATCATTGTTGTAATTGACCAATAAACCTAGTTCATAACTTGTGATTCATGACTTGTGCTCTTTTCTATTATAGCATGCCTCTCTCTAAATCTTAATATTCTTCCTACCAAATGGAATCTTAAACAATTCTCTTGTAATCTTAGCGCCCATGATTGACACAATCACAATTTATGCATTCCTGCTCTGCAGGGAAATTTGTGCTTCTAAGGAAAATGACACCGACTGGTGCATCTCGGCCCAGTTTTACTTCAGTGTCTTTTCCATATGATTGTCATTTAGCATAAAGCCACCAAATCAGATTTCATCATTTGAATCTCCTTGAATTTGCTGGTTTAGCTTACAGGTAAATGATACTTTGCAGAACTGCTGTTCTGAATTCAATAACACTGCAGTGGGAAATGAGAAAATAGACATTTTTGAAGAAGTGGGGGAAAGGCTTTGAAGAACTGATTTCTGAGTCAAATGCCTTTCATCACAGAGAGAGGAACTCCAGGGAAATGCGTAAGGTAAGCAAAATGTTACAGCTGTAAATTTCTTTTTAATTTTATTTTTGCAAAGACATTTTGCTTTTAAATGTCCTGGGAACACATTTTTTTTTTTTACCTTATTAAAATAAACGAGTCTCCTCTTTCTTGTTCATATTCAAGAATGCCCTTTCATTGAATATGAGCTTCAAGTATAAATAGAATGAGCAACCACTGGTTAGAAATAGTTAGTGAGGAATCGTAAAGAGAAGCAGATACACATACACGTAAACAGACATCAGGAGTAAATTGAACACACGAGGGCATATGTAGAGGAAAAGGCCCCATGTTTTAGGTTTTGTGTGGCAAATATGTTTGCATTCCATACCTCCAAATAAACTGTGAGGTTCTAAATGTCAAGAGAGATTATTCAAATATAGATCTATTATCCTGGCAGGTGTTTTAGACCACTCAGGATGCCATAACACATTATTACAAGCACGTGGGTTAAACAACAGTCTATTTCCTCCAGTCCTGGAGGCTGGAAGTCCAAGATCAAGGTGCCATACACCCACCTTCTCTTTGTCCCACGTGTCCTTTCCTCTGTACATACATGTCTTTGTTGTCTCCTCCTCTTTTTATAAAGACATCAATTCTATTGAATTAGAACCCCATTTTTATGACCTTATTTAACCATCATTAACCTCTTAAAGGCTCATCTCTAAATCCAGTCATCTTGGGTTTATGGCTTCAACATATAAACTTGGGAGGAGGGACACAATTCAGTCTAAAACATACACATAGGGAGAACTCAAATATGTGTAGAAATAAATTTGATATTAATAAGTTACAAATGGGAATTATGATTTATGTAACCATGTGTAAAGTTCTAAGTGGCCATTACAAAGTATTTCCCTAAAAATATGGACAGGAATACATCTTCAATTACAAAGTCAGACAATCTGAAAGGAAATGTCTTTTTATGTTTTAATAGTAAGTTAGTCACTGTTTTTCCTTATATTTTAATTCATTGACTTTTGAATGAGCTAGTTATTTGGTTTTATCTTCAGCTGAATACATTTTCATTGTTTATTGAAAATATAATTTAAAACAAAGGCAATCGCATTGACCTTGCCCCTGGTTTCTTGAGAAAAGAGGTATTTCTGAGCTTAAAAGAGAAAGAAACCAAGAAGGAAGAAAACTCTGGATCAATGTATGTAAAAATTAAAATGTTCCATAAATAATTGCCAATTTTTAAAAGTGTACAGCACACCAAGAGAAAACAGTTGACAACAAAATAATACTTAATATACTGAAAATTATTCAGGAAGCAAACAGAAAAGTATTCCTTCTTACTAAAATCAAGAAGATAAAATTCATATTTTATTCTTTTCTTGAAGTTGTAATTCAAAACACTGGCAGTTTCTCAGTAAAAGTATGCTCTCATATGTTGTTAGAATGGATGTAAATAAAAGCTTAGACCTAAAAACATGGTTACTATATATATTGGGGCCTTAAAGCTTAATCCTCACTGAGCCAAACTGGCTAGGACTGTTACATTTTTTACAGTAGATACAAAAAACAGTACATGCAGATTTTTTTTTAAAAATGTTTATCACAGCACCATTTAAAAAAATCAAGTAGTTCAAATTCCAAATAATGGAAATGGTTGAATTAGTTATGGTACAGTTATTTAAGTGGGTATTATACTTTTAAATAAAAATATTTTAATTCATTTAAGATAAAATTTACATAATCCATGATCAAATGGACAAAAATTATGTAACAACAATTGCAATTATAAAGTTAAAGAACATACCTTTTGTTTTCATATACAATTCTTAATGAGATGGAAATTAATCACAGACTTGTGTGACTCTCTGGCCTAATTCTGGAGTTAGTGCAGAAGTTAAAGGGAAGTGTAGGAGTCTGAAAATCTCTGAGAAAGTCACGAGGAAGGGAAGTATAAAGCAAGTGACACTGTTGCCTTACCTAATACCCAGAGCAGCGAAGGACAACTCACATAAGTACTGGCTGGAACAATGCTTTGCTCACATAGAAAAGAGAGTGTAGAAGGCCCCCTGAGAAGGCACATGGGCATTTCTTTAAATCGTCAGCTGAACCCGAGGCGACAGGCAAAGCTGTGTCTAGGATACACATCTTACCAAAAAGGCAGATGTGTTCTCAGCACTGACTCTTATCTTTGCCCAGGTGTAGGGAAGTGGGCTTTGATATGTAAATCAAGTCTACCACTGGGATTGAGGGAATGAATACCATCAAGTCCACCCAAGTTCCTTTTATCTTAAGTTTTGGTGAAACCCCCTGGTATTTAGGATATAAAATAAACACGCTGTATCAGCTGGGGTCACTGTTTCTCCCTCAGAAGAGGACAGCGGTCCCACCCAGTCCCAGCTTTTTCCTTCCATTTTGTGTCTTGTCTCTTTCTTGTATTTCTCAATCCCCAGCTCCTCTACTCAGGAACTGGACCCGCGCTGGATGCAGAAAAGAGAGAAATATTTCAGAGAGGGAGCAAGATCAGCTTCTAGAGTGAGCAGTCCCAGGTCATCAAAAACTTATTAACCTTTTAACTTTCAATTGATTTGAATGTGACTTGGATAAATCAATAAGCACTCAGTCTCAGCTGTTCAGTAGATATGTTTTTTATTCTATATAATATAAGGGGGATCCTTGTTCTGATTCATCAGACAGAAGCTGAATTCCTAAAGAGCACCTTATGAAACTTTCAGCTCAGCATCGAGTTGATCTGCAAGGCACTCTACTTGTGCTGAAGGCAAAGGACCATACATATTGCCTCCCTGCAATATAGGTATAGCAGTGGGGCTGGCCAGGTGTCATATGTGGCACATACACTTACACAGAACAAAAGAGCACGTATGTACTCCCGAACAAGATGACATGCACAGCACAGGCTATGTATGAGGGCTCCTATCGCCCTGCAAGAAAATTCCCTCTTGCTGAAACTGGTTTGGCTCAGTGGATAGAGCGTCGGCCTGCGGGCTGAAAGGTCCCAGGTTCGATTCTGGTCAAGGGCATGTACATTGGTTGCAGGCACATCCCCGGTGGGGAGCGTGCAGGAGGCGGCTGATTGATGTCTCTCTCTCATCAATGTTTCTGACTTTCTATCCCTCTCCCTTCCTCTCTGTGAAAAATCAATAAAATATATTAAAAAAAAAAAAGAAAAGAAACTTCCCTCTGCTTGCCTCAGCTCTAGGCATTGCATGCTGATATATTTTGGGCAGAAGTGTATTGACATCTGCAATGTACAATGAAATTATTTCAAATTATGATGGAAATGAACAGTAAGGCATTATGGTTGACTCTGAGTAATAAAGGAATAGAAATGCTCAACGTAAAGCTCTTTTAATTTTTTTTTCTTTATTGATTAAGGTATTACACATGTGTTCTTATTCCCTCCTCTTTTCCCCTTATATCCCCCTCCCACTCATGCCCTCACCCCCCTGTTGTCTGTGTCCATTGGTTAGGCTTATAGGCATACATGCTAGTCCTTTGGTTGATCTTTCCCCCTTACCCCAGCCCGGCCCCTACCTTCCCTCTAAGCGAAATAAGCCAGTCAGAGGAAGATAAATATCACGTGATCTCACTCATTTGTGGAATATGATGAACAACATCAACTGATGAACAAAAACAGATCCAGAGACAGGGAAGCATTGATCAGACCGTCAAACATAAAGCTCTTTAATATATTCTGTAGGTTTGAAATTCTTTATAATTAAATGTTGAGTAATAAAACTAAGAAAGCGAATACATTTTTAAAAATATATTTTATTGATTTTTTTACAGAGAGGAAGGGAGAGGGATAGAGAGTTAGAAACTTTGATGAGAAACATCGATCAGCCGCCTCCTGCACGCCCCCTACTGGGGATGTGCCCTCAACCAAGGTACATGCCCCCAACCGGAATCGAACCTGGGACCTTTCAGTCCACAGGCCAACGCTCTATCCACTGAGCCAAACCAATCTCGGCAAGCGAATACATTTTGTACCACAGTTTTTATGTATATTACAATTATATGTATACAAGACAACATCGCGTATCATGTTGCAATAATAAATACATATGTGGATGCTTACCTGGTAGGGGAGATACCAGACCGTGAAGGTGGTTTTTCTGGGGTGAGACTTATCCAATGCTCTGTGAATGTGCTGACCCCTACAATTTCTCCAAAGGTGCGAAACTCAACTGCATAATTTTTGGTAGTGCTCTCCCCTAAATTTTTTTTTAAAAATAAATACCATATGTGAAACAAATCAGAGCAGGTGCTCTTGCAGGGATAGGCATAATAGAGCCGACTGGAGATACTACAGGGAAAAATGTAAAATTATTTCTCAAGATTCATGACCAAGGTCAATGAACTGAGTGTGATTAGATCAACTCTTTGCACCTGTGGTCCGAAATAACAAATATCATTGTGACAGCCAGTGAGGGATAATGTTGTGTAAGGCAGTCATCACATTCTCCCTTTTATATGCTGTAACCAAGTCACCAGCGAGAAAGGATTCTTGGTCTCCGTGAATCTGGCTTACAATGGCAGACTGCATTTTGTTACTAACTCCGCCTCCCAGGAACTGGCTGTCTCAGTAATGGTTCATTTCTGCTTCGACCTGACAACAGTAACATCTCCCTCTCAACTCCATCTTAAGTGGCATTGCAAAGAGAACGCGGTTACTCTGATAAAGCATCCCTGTGTGACTTCTGTGCAATCACCTGCTTCTTCATGTAAATGTCCTCATGTGTAGAATGGGAGAGGCCGGATTGAATACTTTCTCAGATTTTTTTTTACTACCTGCATCATTTTCCGGGGAGGCATCGTTTGCTGGGTAGTAAGAGCAGATATTTTAAGTCAGGCCATTTCTTTCTTTTTTTTTAATATATTTCATTGATTTTTTACAGAGAGGAAGTGAGAGGGACAGAGAGTCAGAAACATCGATGAGAGAGAGACATCGATCAGCTGCCTCCTGCACGCCCCACACTGGAGATGTGCCTGCAACCAAGGTCCATGCCCTTGACCTGAATCGAACCTGGTACCCTTCAGTCCGCAGGCCGACGCTCTATCCACTGAGCCAAACCGGTTTCGGCAAGTCAGGCCATTTCTAATCCAATTCTGCAGCATGCTCCTGCTGTAACTATGGACGCGTGACCCCATTCCACACAGTCTGTTTGCTCATCTGTAAAATGGAGCAGAAAGCACTCAGGCGGGGATAGCTGCGCGGATGACATCATTACCTGGTAAAGCACTTAGCAGGAGATGTGTCCTCTGATTTGCCTTCATGAACATTTCAATCTGCTTTTTCTCTGTGAATAGCTTTCCCAGCTCATCAAAAAACTCCTTTTTTAGCCTTTTAACTTTCATCTGATTTGAATGCGCCTTGGAGAAATCAATAAACACTTGGTATCAGCAGTTCATTAGCTATCATTTTTCTCCCGCGGAGTATAAGGGGGACCCTTGTTCTGATTCACCTCCCAGATGCTGAACTCCCCAAGAGCAGTTTTAGGAAACTTCAGCCAACTGGGGCACTTTGCAGTTCCAACTGCAAATGTATCAACCAAACACGCATTTGTTTAACAAGGAGCTCAAAGCATTTGTTAGTATCACTGTCGCCGGAGCCCTGGACCAAGTCTCTCTGCCAAAACTAACTCATTCTGTCCCAAACTCCTGTCCCTATTCTCCCACCACCCTCTTCTCTCTTATTCTTTTTTTTTTTCTTTCCCTTGAACATTTTTCTTCATTTGCTTTTAAAACCCAAGAGCCGTTTTATCATGGGTGAGCTTTCCTTTTTTTTTTTTTCTCCTGGTGTTGGGAGAGCGATGACTGGGAACTGACAGCCAGGCGCTGGAATGGAAGCCAAGACTTTTTTGTTGTTGTATTTCGGATTCTGTTCTGAAGTAGCCAGAGAGCCCCGAGTCTGTCACTCATCCTCAGGGGGGTTTAGCCATCTCTGCCCCCGGCTTTGAACACCAGAGCCATGGTCATCATGCTCTGAAAAGACAGCCTTTCTCAGCTGATGTGTTTGTGCAAATAAGGGACATGTTGATATCTATTTCCTGCTGTCCCTGCAGCCTGCTGGGTCGCAATTGAGGAAGGCACAGCACTCTGGGATCTGGGATCATTCACTATCCATTTTTGCCACTTATTCTCTACTTACCAATTTACAGCAGTGGTTCTCAACCTTTTTAATGACGCCACCCTTTAATACAGCTCCTCATGTTGTGGTGACCCCAACCATAAAATTATTTTCGTCGCTACTTCATAACTGTAATGTTGCTACTGTTAATGAATCGTACTGTAAATATCTGTGTTTTGTAATGTAATGTTATCTGTGTTATAGTAATGTAAAAATCTCTACAACAGCGATTCTCAACCCACAGGTTGAGAACCGCTAGCAGGGACACCTAAGACCATCAGAAAACACAGATACTTACATTACCATTCATAACAGTAGCAAAATTATAGTCATGAAGTAGCAACAAAAATAATTTTATGGTTGGGGGTCACCACAACATGAGGAACTGTAAATTAGGGTCGAGGCATTAGAAAGGTTGAGAACCACTGGCTTACAGACTATTCAACCCAGGAATCAGGTGATTATTTTGTGGGCATTGTAGATTCTCTGATGTAGTTGGTTTTCAGGTGACTTGATTAAGAGAGTGGCCTGAGGCCATAGACACACCCTTTTGAACAATGAGCCACTAGGTAGAGGAGATTTGTGTATAAATGGTGTGATTCTTTTTTTGAAATTTTAATAAATCTTTATTGTTCAGATTATTACAATTGTTCCTCTTTTTCCCTCCCATATCTCCCCTCCACCTGGTTCCCACCCCACCTTACCTCTGCCCTTACCTCCCCCGCATTGTCCTCATCCATAGGTGTATGATTTTTATCCAGTTTCTCCCTGCACCCTCCCTCACCTCTTTCCCCCTGAGAATCATCAGTCCACTCCCTTTCTATGCCCCTAATCCTATTATATTCACCAGTTTATTCTGTTCATCAGATTTTCAATTCACTTGATTTTCAGATTTATTTGTTGATAGATATGTATTTGTTGTTCATAATTTTTAACTTTACCGTTTTCTTCTTCCTCTTCTTAAAGGGATTCTTAAGGACTTATATAACCCTTCTATTTTTTTTTTTCCTTTTTACCTTAAGATGCCGCTGTAAGTGTTGATATTCCAAATTAGTTTAAAAGATAGAAACATGTATTTTAATCATGTTTAGAAGTTAGTGTTGAAAAGGAAATGCCTGGGAGTTCACTGAGACCACTGAGCTAAACTAATACTTGCACTGTTGTTGGCACCTTAGAATGTGACTTCACTGGGAACTAGGCCCATTACAGATCTAATTCGTTAAGATGAGATCATTCTGGAATTCTGACCGGAAGAGAAGGGACACAGAGGCACACAGAGAGAATGTCACGTGACAACAGAATCCAGATTGGAGCGATGCCCCTGTTACTGGCAACACCAGAAGCTAAAGCAAAGGCCTGAAGCAGACTCTCCCCAAAAGCTTTCGTGAGGGCAGAATGCTGCTGATACTGTAGGACTTCTAGTTCCCAGAGATTTGGGATAATAAGTGTATGTTGTTTTAAGGCACCCGTTTTGTGGTATTTTGTTATACCAGCCCTTGTGTGCTAATAGAGTTCTATTGTATGTTGGAATTTTGATACCATGAGGGCAGCCAATCCTAGAGTGAAGGAGAAAAGAAAAAGAGATGGGCATAGTGAAAAAAAAAAAAGATTTTTATCCAATTGTTCATTCGTTTGCCAAAACCTTTAAGAGTGGGAGATATGCCAAAACTGGTTTGGCTCAGTGGATAGAGTGTTGGCCTGTGGATGGAAAGATCCCAGGTTCGATTCCGGTCAAGGGCATGTACCTTGGTTGCAAGCACATCCCCAGTAAGGGACGTGCAGGAGGCAGCTGATCGATGTCTCTCTCTATTCGGTGTTTCTAACTCTCTATCCCTCTCCCTTTCTCTCTGTAAAAAAATAAATAAAATATATTAAAAAAAAAAGAGTGGGAGATATGCTGAAGATAAATTCTAAGAATGAGATCTGGCCTTTCCGCTATCTTTATTTCTAGCATCTGTGCTTCTTCCCGTTCTCATGGTAACTCCACAGCCTTCATTCATGCTCTGCGAAGGCCATTATGAGTCCTGTCCTAAAACTCCTTTATTTCTATCTCTTTAATTCTTTGGGCTATCAAATGCAATTATCCCTATGGTCTCATTGGTTAATAAAACCTGTTCAATCATTAACTATACATGTTTGGCTGTACTTTCTAAACATGATTAGACTGTATTCACAAGATGTTGAGGTCTGGTTTTAAACAGTACATAGAAAGCTTTCTCTCTATCCAGGCTAGATCTGATCCAAGACTCCCAAGAGGAGGAAATCATGCCGAGATAGGAGGACCATGAAATGCTCATTTGTTTTCAGCTTCTAAGAGAGAAAATACCACAGTGGTTATGCTTTCATCTCCTCCCTAGCTTTAGTCTGATCTCTCAGAGTGAAGAAAGGGTGAGAACTATGAGAATGTAACGCTTTGTCTTATTTCAGTTATCCCGATGGCACACAGTTGGCCGAAGATTACATTTTACGAACGTTTTTTATCTTCTTGGCATTATATTATCTTTCCATAGGCATTTTTACTACAGCACAGAACACTAAGGTTTCTGTTATTAAGGGGATCTTTATGTTTTACTTTCGAAATTAGCTGAGAAAGTCCAAGAGCCTTGTTCTTTGATTTTATTTATTTTTTTTAATATATATATTTATTGGTTTCAGAGAGGAAGGGAGAGGGAGAGAAAGAGATAGAAACAATGATGAGAAAGAATCATTGATCGGCTGCCTCCGGCACACCCTCTATTAGGGATCAAGCCCGCAACCTGGGCATGTGCCCTTGACCAAAATTGAACCCAAGACACTTTAGTCCAAAGTCTGATGCTCTATCCACTGAGCCAAACCAGCCAGAGCACCCTTGTTCTTTTATACCTAAGTGTAACTTAAGTGCAAATGCGTTAGCATTTTCCATTAGTACAGATATCTGTAAGCTTCAAATGATCTATATGTTAATATTCATGATGTGTATGTATTAACTATATTGATGGGTAAGGGAATAGTTGGCGAGTGGTTGGAGCTAAAAGAGATGGACAAATCATGGTGGGCATTGGAAGAGGTCACCCAGAGAATGTGCCCACTGGATGACCTTCAAGTTAGAGCTGGCTCCTCACCCCCTCCCCTGTCCTTAGGATGTGTGTCTGCCAATGATTCCCATAGCGGGAGCCATTTTCAGGAATCCAGCCTTGAGAGAGCAATGTGTTGTTGAGATCATCTGGATTGGATACGTGACTGAACTCAGAGAAGGTCTCCATATACACTTTTAACATTCTGGTGATGGGTGGGGAGATCTATTCATCTTGCAGCAACTAAGACCAGCCCTATATGTGAGTACTCTTGCTTATTCAACCTTCCACCTACCAATCTAGAGTGGTTTGCTTTTCTTCTATCTCTCCTTGCCCACCATGTAAGGAGGCCAGTTTGCAAAGCAATAGTGATGTCATTGAACTTAGTTTATATTTTGAAATTCATCAGAAATTATCCCTCCCATGTGGTCAATTAGCAATTACCATTTTACATATAAAAGAGACCATCAAAATCATCTAATGTTATAGGAATTTTAATTTAATTAAAGAGTGATGAATGTATTTAGTATACATTTGTCCAGAACAAAACAGTTTGAAAGATTTCCTCTTACATATTAATTTTGCATGTTCCCTTGATATCTAGACATCCGATATTCAGTTCATTAGCAAACACTATCTTTGAAGCCCTTGACCTAAAATTAGAGTCTACAGAATCCATGGGGGTTGAACAAATTTAGCCCTGTCATTTTTTGACAGTGGGAGGTACTGTATTGACAACCTGTGATCTCTGAACTTCTCTACAATAAAGTGAGTAATAAACTGTCTTCCAGATCTCAAAATGTAAGAGGAATTACATATGTATCATCAAAAGGATTGCATATTAAGCAAGTTGTTCTTTCCTAGACTTTTTTTCAGAAATATACAAACATACTATATAGTTACACCAGTTAGCAACATTCTCTTCAAAAGCCCTGTGTAATACTTTTTGATCATGAAAGAAAGTAATAATAACACAGTATTTTTAATAGAGGAACATTTTTCTATATATGGAATCTATCAGAGGAAAACAGCCAAAGGTAATTGTTAACATATAACTTAGTTTATATCTCAGCAACGTTTTCAACATGCAGAGAGATAAAAGTTACTAATAAGTTTTTTGTACTATAATAGAGATAGAAATAATAAACATGCTGAAATAAATTGGAATGTAATACAGTAAAATAAAACAAAATGTGGAGTCTTTATTTGTTTCCTTTTTGTCCTTGAGGTATCCATTATCTACTCTTAACCAATTGTCACAGGAACCTGTAAACTCTAGAATGTAAGGCAGAGATAAGCACAGAATTACTGCCTGTGGAGACCAACAAAAGAAAAGGGAACTTCTATTTTTCCAAGAGGTTTGGATGTAATTGCTGAAGGTAAATCTCTGTGTTTCCCTCCCTCTCTCTCCTTCCCTCATCCCTCCTTCCCTCCCACCCTCCCTCCCTCCCTTCTCTCCTTCCTTCCTTCCTTCCTTCCTTCCTTCCTTCCTTCCTTCCTTCTTTCCTTCCTTCCTTCATTACTCTAGAATGCTAAAAATAAATAAATAAATAAATAAATAAATAAATAAATAAATAAATAAATGGCTCTACTTATTTTTATATCAAATTTAAAGTAGTATAGGAGGTCTTATTTTAATGTTGGCAGCCTTCCCGCAAAAAAAAAAAAAAAAAAAATGGCCTCATAAAGATCTAGAAAGAGGGAACTATAAATCTTTTAGTGATTGCCTCCTGTCCCTTTATCATTCCTTTTGGAAATATCCTCACCTATCTTTATCAATGTCTTTTAAAACCTAAAACTTATCCTACTTTCTGCAGGAGGTATTCTATTCACTTCTCTCAAGCTAAGAGTCTGTTATCTCAAAGATACTTTATACATATTTTTCCTTTACTCTTTTTTGTTTGTTTTTATGGTTATGTATGTGCTTGCCTTACTTTATCTACTAAATGAGAATCTACAGATTTAAAAAATAATTTTAGTATATTTTATTGATCTTTCACAGAGAGGAAGGGAGAGGAATAGAAAGCTAGAAATGTCTATGAGAGAGAGACATCGATCAGCCGCCTCCTGCACGCCCCCTACTGGGGATGTGCCCGCAACCAAGGTACATGCCCTTGACCGGAATTGAACCTGGGACCCTTCAGTCTGCAGGCCGATGCTCTATCCACTGAGCCAAACAGGTTTCGGGAGAATCTACAGATTTAAATGCAGTCAAGTGCCAAGCTGAAAATATATGAAGCATCCAGTATGGACAATAAGGGCTGTGGAAACTTAGAGGGGTAGGCTCAACCTAAATCAAAGTTCATTAAAATGCTGTGCTGGTCCAATAAAACTATGCCAACTCTTGGTATTATCTTCCAAGCTAATAAAACAGGGTTACATGACTGTTTTCTACCATAATAGCCCAGTATATTGCTCAACTTTATTTTAAATATAGGCTTACATTAGGGCACTAAACAAATAATATGTTAATTCTCGGAGTTAGCAAAATTTTCATTGTGGTCGCAAGTATTTATTTCTCCATCCTTTCATTCTACCACATTACCTGTCACATATTTTAACTCTGAGTTCATAGAACTGTCGCCACAAATTGAGGGTGGTTTTCTTCCAGAGGGAGGTGAGGAGGAAGATCAAAATGTATAATGTTTGTTTCTGCAGTAGGAAAGATAGTCCATAAACCTTTAATGATTGCCTTAAATAATGAAGACATGGAATTCAGGTAACAGGAGTATCAGGAAGTGGAACTGTCAGTAATCACTTTTGTAAGCTTCTCTATGCATAACCTTGTACTAAATGTTAGGAAAAAAGATAGTACTAGCATTTTCTTTATAAAAATAAAAAATATATTGAGAAAATGATGAAAATGGGTAATATGTACCACATTTTGATTATTTTATTAAATATTTGTATAGGATTGAGTGAGTGACTTCATCTGGGTAGATCTCTATTTCTCTTTCTCTTCTAAGAATAAAAACGTGGTGGGGCCGGGGTGCTAAATAATTTCAAGAATTTTTTATAGGATGGAAGTTCAATGAGTATCTTTGGCAATATGATTTGGAGGGAATACAAAAGAAAAAAAAACAATTACTTGTGCACAAAAATATTATAACAAACAAATAGCTTTTTATTACCTTTTTTTTTAAAGAAATGCAAACTTATAGGAAAGGGCCCGAAACAATGCAAAATTTCCCCAGATATTCACATTCTCTTAATATTGTAATTTTATTGCATTTGCTTTCTCTCTCGCTCTTATTCTTGCTGTCACTCACTATGCTCCTCCACCACTATTTTTTTTCTGAAATGTTCTTTATGCTAAAGTGTATTTTATACTAAAAGAATCATTCTGATCAGGAACCCATCCAGGATTACATGTGACTCTTAGTTGCCTTATCTCCTTAAACTTCTTTAATTTGAAAGTGTTTTCCTCCTGTCTTTGTTTTTAAAGATCTTCACAATTTTGAAGAGACCAGGCCAGTTATTTTATACAATATCCCTCAGGTTGTGTTTGTCTAATATTTACTCAGAATTATATTCAGGCTCTGCTCTTTGGGGGCAGAAATAACAGAGAACTGATTTGTTTCCTTCTTACTGCACATGGTCAGCAGGCACATGGCTTCCATTCCTTCTATTGTATCTCTGGTTAAATACAGATACAGCACAGGCCCCATGCACTAAATCTGTGCAAGGATGTCCCTACCCGCGGGTTAAGTCAACGAGGACCCTAGAGGGGGAGTGGGGATGAAAGGGACAAGAGACACAAGGAATGGAGATAAGACAAAGTTCTGATCAAGTCTCATTTATTCAGGAGTATTTGGGGTATTTATAGGGAAAAGGAGGAAGTTAGCGAAAATTCCTAACCCTTAAGGCAAAACACCTGGTTTACGGGAAAGAGATAGGGTTTGGGGTAATAGAAACCTAGCCCGAGGTTAGTGCTAATGTGGCTGGAGCTTACTACAAAATGGCTGTCAAGCACAAGTTTCCCACACAAGGATAGGCCTTCCTTCCTCTGGCTGTTGGCACCCAGGACCCGGGCTTCCCCATCCACTGGCTGCTGCCAGTTGGGCCCACCCCTGCCTGCACCTGCCTTGACCTGGCACTGCCTGCATCCGCTGCCACCTCTCTTCCCCCTCGATTGATTGCCCTGCCAGCTGGTGGCCTGGGCCTCCCTCTGCAGGGCGATTATGGGGTGATGGTGGGGCCCCCTAATTACATTGCATCCGCCTTGGCTGGCCTGGCACTAGGGTGTGTCATACTACGGTTGTCCTGAAGGTTGTCCCACCGTTTGGCCATTCGGTCAATTTGTATATTACCCTTCTATTATTATAGATTCCTTTATTTAGTTTTAAAGAAAATTTAAAATATATTTTATCGATTTTTCAGAGAGGAAGGGAGAGGGTTTAGAGACTAGAAACATCGATGAGAGAAGAACGGCAATCAGCTGCCTCCTGCACACCTCCTACTGGGGATGAGCTCACAACCAAGGTACATGCCCTTGACCAAAATCAATCCTGGGACCCTTCAGTCTGCATGCCGATGCCCTATCCACTTAGCCAAACAGGTTAGGCAGTTTTAAATAAATTATAATATTTAGAGCATGTGGACACATTTTCTTTTTATTTTTAATGCAGACTTTGAAATATTGCACTATACTTTTTCAGTGTTTTTGGCACATATGTTGATATATGAATATGCAAATCTGTACGTTATTTTTATTTACCAATAAAAAAAGAAAGAAAATGAGCTAATACTTGGTTTACTGGTAGATGGCAATATTTCTTTACCTTTTACTATTTTTACTATTACTTTTTATTAAACTTTTTTTTAACATTAATTGACAGCTCTAGTCTTTCTTAAATACTTTATTAATCATGTGATGTTTGGGCTAAATAGACTACTTATAGCATAGGCTACAGATTGCTTTGACTCCGAAGATGTGCATTTCAAATAGTCTGAGTAATAACACAAATGATCCTTCACAAATATAATAAAATGAGCAAGTATAATAAAATGAGATTTCATTTAAAAATTAAAAACTAAACCTGAGACCTAATTGCACAGGAAATTGGATAAAAGTCAATCACCTTTTTATAAAGCAGATGGAAAATCATTTGTATTTATAGTGGCAGGAAAGTTAAAAAAAGAGTTCATTTTCAATTGATTTTAGCAACTCCGGATAAAGCAATAGCTATATAAATATTATTTTGCAGAAATTCTGTTTCATATTTAAAGTACATTCAGAGTTGATCTACAATCTTCCTCTTTTCACATGAGTCTTTCTCAGATTTTTAACATAGCTGTTTAGTAATAGCTGGTATTATTTTGAGGAGATGTTCGAAGAATTATTTGAAGAATTATTTTTTAATATGAGAATCACATTTGAAATCACTTTCTAAGAAAGTTAATCTAATATTTTGGGTGCTCCAGAGAAACAGAACCAATAGAAAAGATAGATAGATGATAGGTAAGTAGGTAGCTAAATAGATAGAAAGATAGATAGATAGATAGATAGATAGATAGATAGATTACAGATAGATTGATTTATGAGAATTTGCTCATCTGCTTATGGAGGTTGAAAAGTTCAAGGCTAGTACTTGCCAAGCTGGAGACCTATGAGGAGTGGATGGCGTAATTACAGGCTGAGTGTGAAGGCAGGAGATCAGTGTCCCAGTTTGAAGACAGTCAAGTAGATAGAAAGGATTGTTCTGTATTTAGTCTCTTATTCTATGTTGGCATTCATCTGACTAAATGAGATCCACCCACACTGGGAAAGGCATTCTACTTTATCCATTCAAATGTTAATTTCATTCAGAAACACCCTCACAGATACATTCAGAAATAATGTTTAACTAAATATCTGGCCATCTTTTTGCCACAGTCACATGGACACATACCACCACATTTTCTGTTCCAATTGTGTTAGTACTAGAGAGAAAAAATATTTGGGGGAATATGAAATTTGGAGTGTTTGTTCAGTGTTAAGATTAAACTATCTTGCAGGCTTCCCAAAAGAAGGTTCACATTTGGAAGGTAATTTCTACTGAAGCTTAAAATGAGCAGGTCATTGCCACAGAAGGGATGGCTGATGACCTAGATCAGTGGTTCTCAACCTTCCTAAGGCCGCAACCCTTGCATACAGTTCCTCATGTGGTGGTGACCCCCAACCATGAAATGTTGCTACTGTTATGCATCTTGATGTAAATATCTGCATTTTTGCATTTTCCGATGGTCTTAGGCGACCCCTGTGAAAGGGTCGTTCAACCCCCAAAGGGGTTGTGACCCACAGGTTGAGAACCACTGATCTAGATGCATTTAGGATTGTTAAAGGAGAGATGCTTCTTTGTGGCATCTACCACATCCAATGCACGGGCAGGTACAGTGCAAACACGTAAAGTGAGAGAGGTGTGATGAGAAAGAATCTGTGGTCCAGGTGGAAGAGCATGTGCTACCTGGAGCAGAAGGTGGAGAACTCACCCCTAGGAAAAGTCCTTGGGATCGGCAAATGGAATAATCTGGAGAACAAGCTCAGTAAGCTGGTGGGAGAGAGAGAAGGACAGCATGGTCCTTGATTTTGTGATTTTGTCCTAAATTTTCAAACATTACATTACGTTACATTATTTGGCTTTCAGAGGACCTTCCCCACTTCCTTTTGATAAAACAGGCTGATGAAGAGTTTTTAAAACTTAAATATGATTTGGAAAAAAGGTAAATTTTGTCAATGTAGCTATTCAGAATGGAAACTGACAAGTAAATGTAAGAATATAAGTGGCTCTTTGGAATATAAAAAAAAAGAGAGAAATAAAAGCCTCTTATCATCAAGAATGGGAGAAGAAAGGAAACGTTTTGCATTATTTTGCTAAGACTAGATTGATTTTAAAGACTGAGAAAAGCCGAACCGGTTTGGCTCAGTGGATAGAGCGTCGGCTTCGATTCCGGTCCTGGGTTCGATATCCTGGTTGCGGGCACATCCCCCATAGGGGGCGTGCAGGAGGCAGCTGATGGATGTCTCTCATCATCGATGTTTCTAGCTCTCTATCCCTCTCCCTTTCTCCCTGTAAAAAAATCAATAAAATATATTAAAAAAAAAAGACTGAGAAAAGTTAAGTATGTTCTGATGATAAAAAAAAGCCTATTTAATAAAAAGGAAATATGCAAATTGACCAACATGCCGTAACAAGATGGCTGTGCCCGCAGCAGAAGCAGGGAATCTGTAACACAAGATGGCTCTACCCATGGTGGAGCTTGCATTTCGTAACAAGCTTTAATGAGCAATCAGTAGGGATCTGAGGCTGCATGGCACGGGCTGGGGCAGGGGACCTGAGGCTGCATTTCGTGCCCTGGCACCAAGCTGGGGGAACACGTGCCCCCCGCCCAGCAGGGCTTGATGGGGGACCTCAGGCCACATCCCCCACCTGGAAGAGCTTGATGAGAAACCTCAGGCTAGGCACCCTAACAGTGAAGCTTGACGCCTCAGTCTACACTCCCCATCCGGTCACCAGCCCAAGGGACCTGAGGCCACGTTTCCAACCCAGTGGGGCTTGATGGGGGACCTCAGGCTGCACCCCCACCCTGGTGTCAGGCCAGAGGACCTAAGGCTGTGCCTCCTGCCCCGGTGCCAGGCTGGGGGAATTGCGGCTGTGCCCCTTGCCCTGAGCTTGATGGGGGACCTCAAGGCATGCCCCCCCGCACCCAGATGCCAGGCTAGAAATCCTGAGGCTGCACCCCTGCCCAATGAGGCTTGATGGTGACCTCAAGGGATATCCCCTGCCCCAGGCTGGCCCAGGAGACCTCAGGCCATGCACCCGGACCTGGCAATGAGCCGGAGGACCTGAGGCTGGTCCCCCTGCCTGGCGGGGCTTGATGGGGGACCTCAGGTCATGTACCCCAGCCTGAGCCGGGGGACCTCTGGCCACACACCCTGCCCCAGTGCTGGCCCAGGTGACCTGAGACCACACCACCTATCAAGTGGGGCTTGATGGGGGTGGGGCCTGCCAGGTCTGGGTCTTGCGCAATTTCGAGGTATATGTGGGTGGGCAGGGACTTGAGTCTGGTTCCCATGGTTTCTAGAGTCTGACAGGAGGAAGATTTTCATATCCATTTTACTAACTTTCTTTCATCTCTGACACTTCTATTATAAAAGGCAAATAGCAATATTAAAATGTTTCCTCTAATTAATTCCCTTTTAATGTGCATGAATTTTATGCACCAGGTCACTGGTAAATATATAAGGAAAAGTTGCATATTCTGAAACAAAATAAAAGAAAAACAAAACCATGAAATAATAAACTTACCTTCATTTTAGGTTTTTTTGTATAAAGAAAATTGTATTCTTTTCACTTTTAAATGGAATCTAAAATAGTACACATGAATTTTTAAATAAAATAATGCTTGTAATAATATTCTTGGCAAAGAGATAAGACTAATATAGCTGTGTCCTCTGATTTCTTCATCTGTCATTACTATTTTCCTTCTGGGATATTTTTGGCCAAATTTGAAAAAAGAAAATATGTGTGCTAATTATTGGAGGAGCTAAACCAAAGCACTCATGCTTTTAGGTTATGTGTTTAATACACACTAATGTATTAATGATGAATTAGCCTACATATTTACCTGCAAACAAATGAATGGGGCATTTTTTTCATCTTTTATATAATTACTAGAGGCCCAGTGCATGAAATTTGTGCATGGGGGTGTGTGTCCCTCAGTCTAGACTGCACCCTCTCCAATCTGGGACTCCTGGAGGGATGTCTGACTGCCTGTTAAGGCCCAATCCTAACAGGATGGGCCTAAATGGGAAGTCAGATATATCTCTCACAATCCAGGACTGCTGGCTCCTAACTGCTTGCCTGCCTGCCTTTCAGATTGCCCCTAACTCCTTCTGCCTGCCAGCCTGATCATCCCTTAACCACTCCCCTGCCAGCCTTATTGATGCCTCACTGCAGGGGCCAGCCTGATTGCCCCTAACTGCCCTCTCCTGCAGGCCTGGTCCCTCCCAACGGCCCTCCCCTGCTAGCCATCTTATGGTGACCATCTTATGTCCACATGAGGGCAGCCATCTTGTGTGTTGGAGTGATGGTCAATTTGCATATTACTCTTTTATTAGATAGGATTAGTTCTACTTGTTTAAGAAATAGCAACATGCATTTCTAGTCTCTTTCAAACTGAAACTCACCTTTCCATTTTTCGCTCCTAAATATAGCTGTTTATAACGTTACTAGAGGCTTGGTGCATGACATTCATGCACTGGGTGTTAGGAGTCCCCTCGCGCTGTTGTGGAGGCAAGTCAGACTCCTGCCACAGCTATTGCACTCAGCAGTCATGAACCGGCTTCTGGCTGAGCAGTGCTCCCCCTATGGGAGTGCACTGATCACCAGGTGGCAGCTCTTGCATTGAGCATCTGCCCTCTGGTGGTCAGTGCATGTCAGAGTGACCAGTTGTTCTGTCATTCAGTCAGTTTGCATATTAGCCTTTTATTATATAGGATTGCTAAATAGATAAATACTACAGAGAAAATGAATTTATAGTGCTACATTTCTGGAAAGTTGAAGACAAATATGAAGAGTGGAGGTTATAATTAATTATGATTAATTTATACTTTATACCAAGATGTTTCCTAAAGGACATTTAAAGATTGCCTAATTGAAATGGCATAATTATAGGCTTTAATTTCATTCATACTTAAGAGGGAAGTAAAACCGAAAATATTATTTGTCAAATTATGAAGATATCAACAATTTTTGTTTTTCTTCTCCAAGATAGATAAAATTCCACACATGTAATAACTCAGACTCTGATAGAGAGCATGATTTCTGTGCTGCGTGTGTAGTAATAAACATGGAAGCGTAAGATATACAGGATGGCGTTAGAGACAACATGCTAAATAAACCAATAATTTCCAATTTCCATTGTACCTGGGATCAAAGAAATGTTTTGTAGCTTATTTGTTGTTTCTTTTGTCCAAGCATTACTGTTTTCTTTTTTGATGAGATTTATTGGGGTGACATTGGTTAATACAATTATATAGGTTTCATGTGTCCACTTCTGTAATACACCATCTGTATATTGTATTGTGTGTTCACCACTCTTTCCATCCCAGTTTACCCCCCTCCCCCCCACACTATTCTCTTTGACCTTCTCCACCTCCCTTTCCTTCTGGTAATCACCATACTGGTGTCTGTGATTTTTCATTTTGCTTAATCCTTTCACCTCTTTTACTCGGCCTCCCAACTCCTCTTCTCTGAGAGATGTCACTCTCTTCTCTGTATTTAGGAGTTTGGTTCTATTTTGTTTGTTCAACTATTTTTTCATTAGATTCTACATATAAGTAAAAGCATTTGATATTTGTCTTTCTCTGACTGGCTTATTTCTCTTAGCATAACACTCTCCAGGTCCATTCTGTCACAAAAGGTAACATTCCCTCTACTTTTTATGGCTGAGTAGTATTTCATTGTGTAGATGTACCACATCATTTTTATCCATTCATCTACTGATGGTCACTTGGGCTGCTTCCAAATCTTGGCTATTAAAAAAAAATGCTGCAATGAATATAGGGGTTCATATATTCTCTCAGTTTGGTGTTTCAGGTTTTTTTGGATAAATTCCCAGAAGTGGAATCACAGGATCCTAAGACAGTTATATTTTTACTTTTGAGGTAACTTTATACTTATTCCACAGTGGCTGCACCAATCTGAATTCCCACCAACATTGCAGAAGGTTTCCTTTTCTCTACATCTTCACTAGCATATTGTTTATTGAGTTTATGGATGACATCCATTGTGACAGGTGTGAGGTAATATGTCATTGTTGTTTGAATTTGAATTTCTCTGACGATTAGTGGCATTGAGCATCCTTTCATATGTCCCTTGGCCATCTGTGTGTCCTCTTTGGAGAAATATCTATTCAGGATCTTGGCCCATTTTTTAATGAGATTGCTTTCACTTGGTATTGAGTTATGTAAGTTCTTTATAAATTTTGGATATTGACTCCTTATCAGATGTATCTCTGGCAAACATGTACTCCCATTCTATGGGCTGTCTTTTCCTTCTGTTGATGATTTCCTTTGCAGTTCAACAACTTTTTAGTTTGATGTAGTCCAGTTTGTTTATTTTTTTCCTTTCAATTTCCTTGCTCCAGGAGATATATCAGAAAAAAAAAATATTGCTACAAGAAATGTCTGATATCTTACTGCCTATGTTTTCTTCTAGAATTTTTATTATTTTGAGTCTTACATTTTGAGTCCTTAGTCCATATTGAATTTATTGTTGTTTATGGTATGAGAATTTGGCCTAGTTTCATTTTTTTTTGCAGGTATCTGTCCAATAAACAGATTTATCAGGATATGGTTACACATGTATTCTTTCAAAAGTATAAAACCACAAAGTGTATTTGAAAGATTAAGATTTATTGCATCATATCTGATTCCTCAGAAGGAAGAGGAGTCATTTCTGTTCTCTTGTGCTACACAGATTATAGACATGTTCACATGCATAACTTCATTGAAGCTCACTAGGATTTTGTAAAATGGGCAAGAAAAACATTGTTATTCCCATTTTGCTGTCAAGAAACTGAGACTTGTAAATGCTAATGACTTCCCATAGTGAACACGTGGTAAAGAGGGCTGAAACTCAGAACTTCAACTTATTTCCTTGATACAAGGAAACCGTACTAAGAATATGGCCATGCATCCCTGTCCAAAGAAACAATTCTTAGAAGTTCAGTTTCAGGGCGATTCTTAAAAAGTGGAAAGATTTAGTGGAGAGTGACAGTGGCTTACCTTAGCTGATCTGGCTTGTTCATCCATAAAACTCATTAAAGGCAGAGGAAATAAAGGCTTGAAATGTCAAACAGAAAGGGGGCATCTCTTTGGTTCAATACAAATACAAGCCCTGAGCACTGAGAAAACCAAGTGGCAAACAGCCAGCAAGAACTGCCAACTCACCATCTGTGACTGGAATGAGATTCCGAAGGCTGCTGTGTGGGCATTGCACCAAGGAGCACCCTAATATCCAGGCTTTCTTTGAATGCTCTAACCACTGGGATTTTAAAATTACCTGGAGGGAGGTTAGAACAGTTTTTAGGAAGGAAATATTTTTATTGTTTGTCTCAAGTCTCAAAAACATATAGATACAGAGAAACATAAAAACCAGTGAAGAAGTTGAGATGTTTAACATCTTAAATAACGCACAGATAAGAAAGGTCAAGAATGATGTTGCTAATTATTTTGATAAATGATATTTATGGGGTTTCTGTCACATCCATCTCCTGCTACGTAACTGCCTGATGAGAATGAGTATGTGAGTAGCAGGTAAAACCAATAAGATGTCTTTGGTAGTAATTGATTCTATTAGTTCAAGATGAGCAACAGATTCTCTAATATATTTTTGGGAAATAGCTTTCCTAGACGATTAATGGAACTAAAACAGATTTATTAGGGGATGTTTTTAAAACTTAATTTCTGTCTCCGTGATTATTATAATTGCTGATTTCAATAACTAATAGCACTCAGTATAGATAAAAATATACTGAATATATTCAATGTAATGTTTTCTGGAAGCAGAAAACAGCCCAAGGAAAAGAAGAGAGAATGAGAAAAAATGTATAGACATAAAGTTATAAATACAAACAGCATTGATTTAAGTACTTTTTTCAGATTTTAGTTTATTGGATGCCTAAAACAGTTTTGATAGTATAAGAAAACTATTTTATAAGTTGACAATTATATGCTCATTAAAGTACTAAAAATGAAAATAACCTAACATACCATTCCCTTCATCCCAGTTCACCCTAATGGTGTTAAGAATAAACAAACAAAACAAAACACTGGAAGCCTTAAAAATTTATTAAATTAATTGAATTAAATACAAATTAATTTATTCAGTGTTAGAGTACTACAACATATATATTGATGTTGTTTAGTTTGTAAGTGAATTCACTCCCAACACGCCCATCTGCCTTGGAAACCATTTTTCCTAATGAAAGTGCTTAAATTAATTATTTGAATTAATAGCAATAAAAGACATACCATTTGTGATTATTGAGCATTTTTAAACCATGGTTTTCTATAAAATAATAAGCGATGATATTCTAACTTCTTTAAAAAAACTTCACCATCGTTAAAATGGTATATTATGTATACTTCATGCATAATGACATCAGTCATAGCTTTTAAAACTTATGCAACATTCATATTACTAAATACACAATTCTTTGTTCCACTAATGCAATTGAGTTTCTTCATTCAATCCTATTTATTTATTTTTCTTTCTCTTCTTTACCTTCATCTTCTCTTCCTTCTTTCTTCAATTCCTGATTACCAATGAAGGGCTCGCACAAAGTTAGATTTTGGAAAATCAAAGATGAAAATAAAGTATACTCTGCATTTGAAGAGTATGAAAAATGCAAAGAAATAATTACAATATGATCGGATAAATGCTATAAAGATATCTAGTGCAAAGTAATCTAGAAAGAAGCCACTATTGTGTTGTTAGGGACATGGCAGAAAGATCCTTCTCAATAAATGGTGTGTAATATGAACCTTACAGTGTGAGTAGGTTTTTTTTTAAGCTGAAAGTGGAGGTGGGTAGAGAGAGAATGCTAGACAGCAGGGACAAAATACCATGTGCAAATAAACTGTTTTAAAAAAGATCATGATTTATTTTGGGAATGGTGATCCACCAGCTATGATTTTAGAGTGGCATACATAAGAAGAAAGAAAGAGAGGGAGATAGAGAGAGAAAGGGAGGGAGGGAGGAAGGAAGGAAGGAAGGAAGGACAAAGTACTTAAATTAATTATTTGAATTAATAGCAATAAAAGGTTATTGCTATTAGAAAGACGAGAGGGAAGGGAAGAAAAAGAAAAAGAAAAAGAAAAAAGTAAGAAGAAAAGGAAAAAGAAAAAGAAAACCTAGGGAGTATCATATTCAGCTTTGGGTTGTTAAGCAAATTACCATAGACTGGGTGTCTCAGATAACAGAAATCTAATTCTCACCGTTCTGGAAGCTGGAAAATCTGAGTTCAGAGTACCAGCATGTCTGAGTTCCAGTGAGAGCCCTTTTTCTGCTTTGCACATAATAATCTTCTTGCTGTGTCCTCACATGGCAGAGAGAGAATAATTCTCTGGTATTTCTTTTTTCTTTTTAAAAATATGTTTTCATTGATTTTTTTTAAAGAGAGAGGAAGGGAGAGGGAGAGAGAGAAATACTGATTGACTGCCTCCTGGATGCCCCCTACTGGGAATCCAGCTTGTAACTTGGGCAAGTGCCCTGAGCAGGAATTGAACCACTGAGCTGCTAGTGCATGGGACTATTCTCAACCAACCGAGCCACACTAGCTATGCTCTGGTGTCTCTTCTTAGAAGGACAGTGATCTCATCATGAGGGCTCTACCCTCATAATCTCATTACCTCCCAAAGACTGCACCTCCAAATGTCATTGCATTGGGATTTAGCACTTCAGTTTATGGGTTTTGGAGAAACATAAACATTCAGTCCTTAGCAGAGGAGTACCTGCAAATTTCTACAGAACTGTGTGTGGATCACACTGCATGCATGCATAAGTGATTTATTTTACTGGGTTCTAAATGATGTCTGCAAATGACTGTGTTTGGCACAAACATGATATGAAGATTAAAGTTAGGCCAAATAAATTCTATTTTAAATCTGTTATCTCCTCCCCCAATCAACATCAAAGATGAATGACTTACTTTCTGGAGGAGGTGGTAAATTAAGCATCCTTGCACCCAAACCTGGGAATCTGTCTATTTTTGTCAACAAAGTTTCATTGGAACATAGTCATGCCCATGTATGTATGTATGTATATATGTATGTATGTATGTGTTGTCCATGACTGTTTTTTAAAAAATATATTTTATTGATTTTTTACAGAGAGGAAGGGAGAGAAATAGAAAGTCAGAAACATCGATGAGAGAGAGACATCGATCAGCCACCTCCTGCACGCCCCACAGTGGAGACGTGCCCGCAAGCAAGGTACATGCCCCCAACCAGAATCGAACCTGGGACCTTTCAGTCCGCAAGCCGACACTCTATCCACTGAGCCAAACTGGTCTCAGCCCATGACTGTTTTTGTGCTACAAAATTAGAGTTGATTTGCGTAGAGCTGGTTCATAAAGCCAAAAATATCTACTATTTGGCTTTCTACAGAAAAAGCTTAGTGATTATTGCATTAGATAATTTGAAGAATAATTCCACATCAGATTTTTGTTTGCCTCATTTCCCTCTACTGGGATGCCACCAAGGGAATGTCTTTACCAGTAAGTCTCTAGGTAGAAGGTCTTAGATGAGGGATAATTTGGGTGCTTTCTGTGTAGAAATGATAAGAAATGGCAGTGGTCTTTGGTTCTCTTTGTTCAACAAGGATCAGTGCACAGAGGGGGAGCCCAGCGAGGCTTCCAGTTGGCACTGTCTTCTGAGACTTCCTGGTCAAGCCCTTCAAAAGTGTCTTCTCTGTGGGCTCCCTGGTATGAGAGATCAAATCCTGGGGCTCTTTCATGATACATATTTTTATATATGGTACTAATATATACCACTGGGAGATCAATCAGACCCTACTATTTAAAGGAAGTTAGGGAAGTCATCAGTACAATACAGTTCAAGTGAAATAGAAATTGTAGAAAGTTTTTAGAATATTCTGGAACAAACTTGAAAACAAAACTGTACAGCTCCATGAAGACTACTTAATTTAATTCAGTAATGGGTTAAATGTGGATCTCAGAAAATAATTCTAATTTTTGTGTGTGCTTGTTTTGTTTTGTTTTGTTTTTTAATTCTTCATTGATTTTTAGAGAGAGTGGAAGAGAGAGGGAAAGACAGAGAAGAACATTGATGTGAGAGAAACACATCGATCACTTGCCTCCTGCACAAACTCCTACCAGAGCCCGGGCCAGGAAGGCACCTGTAACCAAGGCACGTGCCCTTGACCAGAATCAAATCTGGGACCCTTTGGTCCTCAGGCTGATGCTCTATCCTCTGAGCCAAACCTGCTAGGGCTTAATTACAGTGTTTTGATCAGTTGATTCAGATTTAAATCCTCTATACATCCAATGGCATTGTTGGCTCAAATGTAGTAACAGAAGTTGGAAACGAGGCCACCTTGTTAAGAGTCATCACTAATTAAAAGGTGGTTCTTCCATTATTGTTTTTGCTTTGTTTTGTATGTGATCTTTGAACTTCACCAGGAGTTGCTATAACCACTTCAAAGGCCACATAGTCATGTTTAAGACTGTGGTGTTCCTCTGCTTAGGAGGTAGCCCTAACCCTAAGGGTAAAGTGGCATATGAACTCACTCTGTTTGTCATCTTGACAATAAATTAAATTACTGGCACCGATAAGCTTTTGCAAAGCACTTCACTCCCGTTATGAAAATGTATATTTTGGACCACCTTTAATTCAGCTCTCCAAGTTTGCAGTATTTTCCCATCTATAAACATGAATGCAAAGATTAATTTTCTGCCAATGTTTTTGTTTCATGTCATGTAATAAACTAAGTTTATGTTTAGTTTAAAACTTACATAGAGAAGCTATTTTTCTTCAGCATTTTCACTTGCCCTATCATTATGTCTTCATCATTTAAAAAATTCTTCTTAGTTCTGACTTGTGTGGGGACTGACCGAGGAACTGTACATCCTGCAGGTATAATTCTTCCCTTTGCAAATATATTGAGCTTTATGTCACCCAACAAGGATTTTATTCCACCCCCATCCCAACCCCTGCTACCATAGACAACAACTAGATGTTTGTTCTAACGAGGCTGATCGTGCTCTGATACTCTGCTTTGGTAGTTGCCCTCAATAGATTATTTTTAATATTTTCAAAAAGGGTGAATCATCGTCTTTAATTTATAGTTCTCTGTGGATCCCTTGAGACAATGTAGAGATGAGATCAGAGCTAGGGCTGGGTTCTAGATTCCTGGACTCCAGTTCCACTTGCTATGTACTGGCTGGGTGATCTTGACACTCTTCAACTTCAGTTTTCTCACACAAAATGAGAACATTCAAACTAGTTAGCTCAATAGAGTTGTAGAAAGTAATAAAATAGGGGAAATGTAAAACACATTTAACAAAATCTTGTGCCTAACCAAAGTAAATACATGTTAGTTGCTACCATTCTAGGACAAGTTAAGTAATGTATGGAAGATTCAGTAATTCTAATATTGAATAAGATATATTTTTGTTCCTTGAATTATAAATTAAAGATATTTTAAAGAATAATCTCCCAAATTAGTTATATAATTGGTATGAGTACATGGACTTTCAAGTTATTATCTTTAAAAAGATAATGTACATATCATTATCATGTAGGATTTTTTACCTTTTAGTTAGTTTCTAATCATTGCTGAGAGGATACTATGACCTCTTGGAATTACCCATCAAGAAAGGATTTAGCCCTAATGGTTTGGCTCCACAGCTAGATCGTCAGCCTGTGAACTGAAGGGTCCCAGGTTTGATTCCGGTCAAGGTCATGTACCTTGGTTGCGGGCACATACCCAGTAAGGAGTGTGCAGGAGGCAGCTGATAGATGTTTCTCGCTCATCAATGTTTCTAACTCTCTATCCCTCTCCCTTCCTCTCTGTAAAAAATAAAAATCAATAAAGTATATTTTTTTAAAAAATAATTTAAACAGATTTGAAATGTTTAATGAAGAAAGTTGGACATCTGTACAGTAATATGATGAGGGTATGTGCATCTTTGGAAGCTAGAGAGAGGAATCCTCACAAGAGAACATTTGACTCTTGACATAAAGGTTTCATAAATTTATTTAACAGCAGTTCTAGATAGTGCTTTCACATTCCATTTTATCATAAATTTTTCTGTGGTATGTTGTTTCTCTCTGGACCCTTTGACAGCTAAGAGGGATATTCTCTCACCCTCTCTAATGGGTATCCATCGGACTGTTTGTAATGTACTCTGGGCCTAAAACCATTGACATCGTTTCTTGCTATTTTGAAAATTCTTTGAGCAAAGGGGCCGCTTATTATTTGCTTAACTCCCTGGGAACTAGGCACTTAGACTCTAAAATCCCTCTCTGCTAAACAGAGCCTCTCAGTACTACCTTTGCCAAAGGGCAGGAGGCATTTATCATGGTGCTACACCAGGCATTTCAATATGAACTGACGTAGATATATAACACGATTTAGTTGAAGTAGTTGATGTTGTCTGAGTGATAACTCTTGACCTGAGAAGCTCTGAAGTAATGAAAGGGGGATAAATTTGCATGATTTGTGCCATAAGCAATATTTATAATGTAAGAGGGCTTTAAAGATTAATACATTCCCAGAGCAACACATGAAAGAGACAGGAAAGGTTATTCGATGATCATCCAAATGCACAATTTA
The DNA here is from genome assembly GCA_011751065.1 of Lasiurus cinereus. NCBI lineage: Eukaryota > Metazoa > Chordata > Mammalia > Chiroptera > Vespertilionidae > Lasiurus > Lasiurus cinereus. The sequence continues at coordinate 3,185,476 of JAAGEH010000076.1, read as the reverse complement.
TTTGCAATGCTTTCATCTACAAGATTTTCTTAGTGTGTTTTTTTTTTCTCTCGTCCCCACCCTTCCCATTAATTTAGTATACAAAGAGGGCATTGAAATCTTCCTAATTTCAATATATTTTCTGCAAGTTTAACCCTTTTAATCATCGAGATGAGGCACAATAGGGCTTGAAGAAATAGTTGATTGATTGTTTCTCATTAGTTAAATGGCCTACAGTACTTTGTAAGGTCTTATAACATTAACTCCTTAGTTTGGGAATCAAATAGCTTGAAGTATTACTCACAAAATAGTTATATTACTGTTTTATCTAATTATCAATTGGTAGAAGAAATGGACTCATAAAGGCCCTAAGGAAGTATGTAATTACAAAGTTCGAGCATTAAAGTCTGAGGTTGATAAGACTCTTAAAAAAGAGCCCTCAGCATAATTTCTTCACAATTACTTATTAGGCACTTTCTCTCTAAAAATATACAGTTTTAAAAATGGCTCTGTACTCCTTATTTTTTCATCTTAAAAATCATATGATCTAGATACAGTATGAAAAGTCTTATGGGAAAAGCATTCAAGAGAAATTTAAAGATTAGATCAGTTTTGATATGTACATATATTTGGACTTTAATTCCATTGGTAAATGGTGTACACCTCCAAAAAATTTTAAATGAACTGAAAAGTGAAGAATTATGTCAGTTAAAAATGAGATTTTTTTTTTTTTTGGTGTAGTGCCTAATTGTTTTGTTATCCCTGAAGGTACAGAATCCAATGTTTATTCTAGACATGTGGATAGAGATTGCACAGCCAATAAAATGATTGGCGCCAGCGTCCGTGTGTGTCTCATAGGCTCACACTCTTGCTTTGATTTCCCATTGCGAGCCCTTTTGCATAGTTTTCACTCTCTTTTTGGCAGATTGAATCCCAAACTGGAAAGAATTATAGAAATTATGACTTACTTTATAATATTCCTCTGAGGGAGAAATAAATTAGCTTTCCCTTATCTCATGTCTCATGAAGCATAATCAAATATTACTTCCATTTTGCAAATGAGACCCATTATTTAGGAAATTCAGCCAAGGCAATACAAAAAATATGCACAACCAGAATTAAAGATCTCCTAGTTTCCAATTTAAAACAAACAAACACATATTTTTTTTAATTGATTTCAGAGAGGAAGGGAGAAAGAGAGAAACATCAATAATCAGAGAGAATCATTGATCGGCTGTCTCCTGCATGCCTCCAACTAGGGATCAAGCAGGCAACCTAGGAATGTTCCCTCACTGAGAATTGAACCATGACCTCCTGCTTCATAGTTTGATGATCAACCACTGGGCAACACTGGCCTGCCCCTCATTTTTTTTTTTTTTTTACATTTTCTGTAATTTTTTCCTTCTGGAATCAATTGTATAATTTTGAAGAGCAATTTAGGAAAAAATATTTCTATTTTCCCTTTATAGGCACCCAAATTATATAAAAACTAGAGGCCTGTTGCAGGGATTCATCCAGGGCATGTCTGGCCCCTCTCACCCAGTTCTGACCAACTGAACCCCAGAATCAAGCTAACCTACTGGTCAGAGTGCCTGCATCCTAGTGGTCAGTGTACATCGTAGTGATTGGTCAAACCGTTGGACACTTAACATATTAGGCTTTTATTAAATAGGATGATAGTTGATTAAGATAAGTCACTTGGATCCATTCTAGAGTTGTTAAGAACAGCAAGACTTGTACATGTAAAGATACCTTCAATAATTAAGTTATTGCAGTAAATGACATGCATCCAGATTGTCTCCCAAGCATATGGTCTTCACTTTATCATCAAAAATTATTTTCTCCAGAAAGTCTCTGATCCATCCTAGTTGCAAAGATCCTTTTTTTGTAAATTTTTGAGAACATTACAATGTCCCTTTTTTTATCCCTCCATTGCCCTGCTCCTCTTGGTTCCCACCCCACCCTACCAAATCCTTCACCACACTCTGGTCTGTGTCCATGGGCAATTTATATATGTATATAACTTCTTTGATTCATTTCTTCCTGTTCCCTCCTCCCCGCCCCCCTACCCATCTCCTTCCCTCTGAGATTCATCAGTCTGTTACATGCTCCCGGTTCTATTTTGTTCATCAGTTTATTTATTTTTTATTTAGATTCCACATATAAGTGAGATCAAGTGATAATGAAGATCTATTTTTAGTTGGGTGCCACAGACTCACTTGCAAAGATCTCTCAGCCTGCCTAACCTAAACTTAATAGGCAATTCACACTCTCCTGTTTCCCTCACATCTGATGGTATGAACTATAGCTGAAATTTCCAGCTGTGGAGTCTCCATTCCAGTTCTAAAGCTTGAATGTTTAGTTGTGTCTTGGGTATGCAGCATAAACATGCACATCTTTGTAAAACAAGAATAAAATTGTTACAGAATAATGGTAGGATTTGTATAATACAATGCATAAGAAAATCTTTTACATAGTAAGTCCTCAAAATGCTCGACTCGAGCTCTGCAGTAAGGATTCTCTCTGCAGTGAGGAAAGGTTTCTGGACTTTTAATTCTTTGTTAATATTATCAAAATAACAATGCATAATACATAAAATGTGTTTAAATCTAATAGAGCTTCAAAGGTATTTTTTGGAAAACCAGGCCATGTACATGAAGTCAGACGACCTTATTTTCAAGCTGACGTTCTTACTCTCAGTAAGCTATTTTTCCTCAGGCAAGCCACTTTATCCCAAAGAGTCAACATTGCCCTTCTTTGTAAAATGGGGTACCACTATCTCCCCATCACTTCAAATGGTGTGACTCGTACAAGATAATAGGGATGAAAGTACGTTATACTTTAAGTATATGCCAAGAAGTGAAAACTCTAACATGGAAATAAGAATGAGAGCTGGCTCTTATAGTGATGTCTCAGTGCTCAATAACATAACCTTTAGTTGCATTTATACATTAGAAATGAACATGTGAATCTGAAAGTACACTCCAATACAGTTATTTGTAAATGGATACTTACAAACAAGAGCCAGAGTTAGTGGTATTCCATGTGTCCTGAAATCTCTTATTCATGTTACAAGGTCATATTCATAAATATAAAGGAAACAATCCTGGGAAAGTGATCATGTGCATGAATGTCATATTGCCAACTCCATGCATCCCCATTAGGAATGAGGAGTCAGCCTGAAGAAGAACGAGAGTGGGACAAGAATCATTTTTATGTTCTTTTCACTCCCCGACTGACCTTTCACCCTTCTGGAAGAACAGTCTTGAAATCCATCCTCCCTTCTAGGGCCTTCATAGACATAGACAAGGTTTGTTTCCATTTCTTTCAGAGGCTGGAGTGAGAAATGTTGAGATACCACAAGATACCACAAATGTTGAGATACCACAGCTTATTTATAAGGTTTCTAGCTGAGACTGATGCTGATGTCCTAAAAATTTACACAAGGGATCCAGGCTTCATGTTATTTCCAGATAAATGCTCGCCCCTGGGCACAGGGGTAAACGTAGGGTGAGCATTCAGAGGCCTTCTACCCTTGGTGCCCTTCCAAGTTGTCTGACAGAAAGGTCATTAATGGAGAACTTTAGAGAGGTTTTCATGATGCAACTTCCCCTTCTTCTTCTTCTTCTTCTTCTTCTTCTTCTTCTTCTTTTTAATGACTTCTTCTCAACCAGAGTCTGGTGGAAAATGAAGCATTGCCTACTTTAATAGGTTTCAGTCTCAGCACAAGTTTGGATAGCTGCTTCAGTGATATTTTGGAGTCTATTAAAAGGGACTCATAATTGGCCAGCAGTAAAGCACTGCCACATAGTTCCTTGAGGCTCTGTTTTAGAGATTAGCAAAGAGAAAAATAGCAAATATGTTATTGATTCATTTCTTTTGTCATTGCTTTTTCTCTATTAATAAATGATAATTACCAACAGTGTACCCTAGTAAATGGCCATAAGTAATGAAGAAATGAAATGGAAATAAAGTCATTATCATTGAAGTAGTAGAGCAGGTAAAAGTAGTCTTTGGTTTGAAAAGTAAAATATTATAACAGTCCTTCAGGATAATCTGTTATCTTTTTTTTTTTTTTGAAAGTAGTCAATTACTTACTACCCACTTCAAATGATTGGCATAATTTTTTTAAAATAATGTGATGGAAAACATGAGCACATGAGTCCTTTCATATTCAAACTCTTGTACCATAAATATTTTATTATTACCTGATGTAATACTGCACCATTATCTACCATATGTTGACTTCATCATGGGCAAAGCTATGGGAAAAAACAGGGTTTTCTCTTGCAATATATGTCTTGGATATAAAACAGAGAATTTACATATAAAAACTATTTTATTGATTAGTATTTCATTTTTCAGTTGTAAAAACAGAGACGATATGGAAGCATTTACGCAATGATTTCCATATGAATAACCATTCCATAATCTCTAATTAAATATTTTTGTAATCTTTGTTGAAAGTATTACATAGGTCCTCTTTTTTCTGCCATCAACCCCTTCCAGCCCACTCCCCCCTCGCCCCCCACCCCCTCCCGCATGCCAGATCCTCATCACTCCATTGTTGCCATCCATGGGTCATGCATATATGCATACAAATTTATTGGTTGATTTCTTCCCACCCACTCTCCCCTGCCTTCCCTCTGAGGTCCAATAGTTTGTTCATGCTTCTGAGCTTCTGAGTCTCTTTGTGTGTGTGTGTGTGTGTATATATATATATATATATATATTTTTTATTTAATATATTTTGTTGATTTTTCACAGAGAGGAAGGGAGAGGGATAGAAAGTCAGAAACATCGATGAGAGAGAGACATCGATCAGGCGCCTCCTGCACACCCCACACTGGAGATGTGCCCGCAAGCAGAGCACATGCCCCCGACCGGAATTGAACCTGGGACCTTTCAGTCCGCAGGCCAACGCTCTATCCACTGAGCAAACCGGTCTCGGCTCTTTGTATATTTTTGTTCATCAGTTTATTTGGTTCATTAAATCTTATCTTTTGAAAGATTGTTGAGTTTAGATTACTTTAAAGCAGAGTTCTGACTTTCTTCTCTGGCACCATCTTAGACAGAATACATAGTACAATGTTTTAAAACGTATACTCCCGTTACTTTGGGCAGAAACATGAGGACAATGCAGAAAACAGTGTGACAGTTGTTTCTATATTTATTTTTCATGATGATACAGACATTTCTTCTTGTTTTAAACTTTATTTATATTCTTTCCAGCATGGCTGATAATCCAGTGAGTTTGGGAAAACAGACATACAAGACAAGTGGGAGTGGTTTATTGAATGATCTGAGGCAAGCAGAGGGTAAATTTATTTTTTATGACTTCATCCTTAACCACAAACTATTTAATCATTGATCATCCTCATTATGCCAGCCCCATACTATTTTTCACAGCTTTCCTAGGTAATTTATTTAACCAAATGTCAGTGCAGCTAGGCTGATTAACAGTCCAGCTTTGCCCAAGACACACGGATTTCCTGAGATGTGAGACTCTCAGTGCTAAAACCTGAAATACCACAAGCATACTGGGTTGCTTAGTTACCCTAAATGAGGGGTGGGGAACGTCTGGCCCTCTGGTCCTATAAGGCCCACAGAGTCACTTGGTCTGGCTCTACCAAGGCATTAGGAGTGAATTAATTAAATGTTTGACCAAATATAGCAGGACACCCTTTAAGCTGATGATTTTGTATGTCCTAAGAATGATGTTATAAATATCCAAATGGCCTTTAGCAGAAAAATGGTTTCCCACCTCTGTGTCTAAATGAACAGTCTGGAAGTCATGTGACCCTAAATTTCCTGAGGTCTAACTCAGAATCCTCCAGTGTAGCAGGCTCCGATGGTCAGATTCTGCACTGTTTCTTATTACTATTTTCCTCCTCCTTTCCCACCCACAAAGCTGCATTTGGCAGCTCCAGGTTTGATTTGAAAACGTTGGCCTGGATGGGTACAGATGAAATTTATCTCAGGAACCCTCTGAGAGCATCCTGCCTTTCTTACTTCCTTGCGATCCATTTGACCAGATGCAAAGGAAGGATCTCTCACACATTCTTTCTAATACTGTCCAGGATTTGGAAAGAATTTGTTTCATTGTGTCTTATAATAGCTGCCTCTCATGATTAGGAAACTCGGTGCAAATTATATTTGTGTTAGCCACAGGTTATACTGCCTTAATGTGGGCCTGCTTTAACACCTCCAAAACATTGGCTGACATACAGAGATATATTGCTGAAACTGTTGAAATGAGCTTTTTCAAAGTTTTAATGAATAATTTGAAAAACCTTTTATTTATTGGGGAAAAGGAAGAGGAGGAGGATAATTGATGGGCAAAAGCTGTGGGCTTCCTGTTACAGATCTTCTATTGCCAAACAAGGAATAATCCTAGGCAGTTATTGTTCTGCCCTTTTATCGAGTGAAAAAGAAATGTCAGTAGCTAATAAATAAAAGTAAGTCTGTCTTCTGAACCCATTATACATGGCATGTAGTTTATGTCAGTTTTCTGGATTGGGAGACAATTCGGGAAACTCACCAACCACAGAAAAAATTATTATTTTAGAATGTTATGTAAGGCGCCCATGCTTTTACTCTCGGCACAAAAGATCCCTGGAAGGGAAGAATAGCAAGTCTCGATTTTGAAGAGTGTCCTTATTCTTTACTTCACCTTTATGTACTTCTCTCCTGAATTGGTTTAGGATTTAGATATTTTCTTGGTAGCTTAAGCACTCTGACTTTTCACATCCACAATATTTACAAAAACAGTCTGCATTCACTCTTTGAATGGGAATCACTTTGAGAAGTCAGAACGTTTCCTATAGTGAGTGAAATCTATGATAAATATTTACCTCGATCCATGCAGTGGAAAAGAAATATATTTCAACTTATAATATTGGTTAAACACCTAAATTATTTCAACCCAAGTTTTAGTTAGCTTTTATATTTTAAAACATTAAAAATTATTTTTTTTCCTGTTACAGGAACTTAAATTACATTGTATAAAAATTGATAAAATTATGAAATAAGTGTGTAGACATTCTGAATTTTGACATAATTTACTATTTACCATTCAATTCTTTCATGCAGCATAGAGGTGTTTATTTTTGGTCAGCAGACACAGACTATACTCTCACCTATGAAATATGCCTATAATAACTGTGGGGATACTTTATTTATTTATTATCTTTTTATCAAAACCAAGGTAGCCTTAAAATGATCACTAAAAATATTTAAAATAATTTGGAACATTTAGTAACCAAAAAGTTGTTTTAAATATATTAGAAGACCTATAAAATAGTTCTAATAACTTTAATTTCAGGAATAAAAATACCCATAACAACATCTGAGTATTTGAAAAATAAGCAAGAACGTTCATTACAATTTCTATTATATTATACTAGCCCGCTGGGATTGGACCGAAGCTGGCAGTCCTACTTCCCCTAAGGGATGTAGTAGTGCACGAAGTCTCAGGTGGCCGGATGGGGGTGGGGAGCCCAAGCCCAGTCCAGGTGCCATATCGCTCCCATTCACCCTGGTGCCACTGCGCCTGCCTTCACCGCTGCTTGGTAGCCCTGCCCGAGAGGCATAAGAAGCTTGTGCACCGCAGCTGTGCTTGCCAGCCGTGGTGCCTGTTAGTCAGTTGAGTAAGCGTTTGCCCCTTGGTGGTCAGCGTGCATCATAGCAACCGGTCAAGTGGTCAACTGGTCGAATGGTTGGCTTGTTGCTTAGGCTTTTATATATATATATGTGTGTTATAATGTAATTATGTATGTTATATAATATATAATACACAATTATATATTATATATTATATATTACATTAACATATTATGTATTTCTATTCTTATTTTATATTTATATTCTTTACATTGATTTTCTCCACATTTCAAAGCAAGTAGACTACTTACTCTTGGATCCTATTTTTATAATTTAAATAAAGTCTTAGTCATATCTTAGCATCTTAGTTTTCAGATCATCACAATGGTATTTTTCTATTCATAAATTGTATATGATTTTATTACTTTAATATTTTTTATAACAACTGGCTGAAATTTTTTTCCAGTTTGCCACTTATTGGCTAGTAAATGTGTATACACATAAGTGACTGAATGAATGACTATTTTATTAATTGCATTTTGTAAACCATAACATTTTAAATTCAGGAAATATTTAATTTATCTGTGTTAAGATATTACTAAATTTAGAGTAAATTTTACTAAATGGAGGACATTCTCCATTCTAAAATTTCCTTGAAATTAAAAAATATATATATTTCAGTCCAAATATATTTTTCAGTTACTTTTTTTTACCTCCATGTATAAGTTATTAATTCACAATTTTTTTTTACAAGACAAAGCTAGTCAAATATTTTGAAAAATATGCCAACTACCCATGCTGCAATCAAAGTCCACCATTTCATTCTAAGGACAGGCAAAAGAATGAGAAAACATGTGTGTGGTCTGAAACAGTTTTAGGTGTTCAGTATCGGCTTCATCACAAAAATTTGGTCACTTAGTTATTTCAAATTTGTACACATAAAATATAAATATGAACAACTATAAACTTAGTTATTTCAACATCACAACTACTCTGGACACTATTATAAGTTATATTTGCCTAAAATCCAATCCTTTGGTACATTTCTGCTCCAAAAAGTTCTTAATTCTAATATATTTTATTATTATCAAAATAAATAATGTTATGATTTTTTAGTTTGAATCTGAATTTGATATGCATGTCTTTGGCTCAAAACCAAATAATTTTATCTAATGAACTTTTTAACTCAATTACAACAGCATTCACAACAATGTTAGACTTTTTTGCCTCTGACAAAATGCATTTTGAAATATTTAATTTCATTAGTAGTATCCAAAATGTAATTACTTTGAAAATTAATGAATTTTCTATTTAGAACATCTCATATAGTGACATGTAACTGCTATATCCACTGTTTGCAAAATACATTAACAAATATTGCTTTATTTTCTGGTTCATTCATAAGCAAACTTGAAGCAGAAAATAAAGTAATTTAGAGGAACAGTCAGTTAATCTAAATGAAATGTCAAGCTTCACAGGATGGTATGTAAATTCACTTTATATATGTTAAATAATTGTGTTTATAATAGTCTGCTTTCAACAATGCATTCGTAATTTATTGTTGCATAAAAGATTTTCTCAAATTTTATGTTAAAACAACTCAGTGTTTGAGGGTCAGAAATCCAGGGACGGATTAACTGGGTGGTATCTCTGACTCAAGGTTATAATAAAGCTCTTGGCTGTTATTCAAGATTCACCTACAGCTGGACTATTGGCTACAAAGCTCACTTCCATTGGCTGGCAGGCAACAATTCCTGTGGCCATTGGCCAGAGGCTTCAATCTCTCCATGGGTAGGAATATCAGGAAGTAGGAAAACCAGGAGGCAGAGAGCACTAGGAGTAGTGGTTCTCAACCTGTGTGTCGCGACCCCTTTGAGGGTTGAACGGCCTTTTCACAGGGGTTGCCTAAGACTATTGGAAAACACATATTTCCCATGGTCTTAGGAACCAACAGACCGCTCCTCGGTGTAGCAAAGTGTAGCAATGTAGTTTACTGTTGTCATATGAAGACTGTTACCCATGCTACACCACTATTCAAGACAAAATTTCATTTATTTGTAATTAGAAATAAATATTTCACAATCTATAATTACATATTGTTTTTATGATTAATCACTATGTTTTAATTATGTTCAGTTTGTAACAATGAAAATACATCCTGCATATCAGATATTTACATTACAGTTCATAACAGTAGCAAAATTACAGTTATGAAGTAGCAACAAAAATAAATTTATGGTTGGGGGTCACCACCATATGAGGAGATGTCTTAAAGGGTGGCGGCATTAGGAAGGTTGAGAACCACTGACTAGAAGTGTTCTTGAGGCCGGCCAACTCAGACAAACAACTACTTGGTCAATGTAGAAAAACAAGTACCAACTTTGAAAGGAGATGAAAGTGTGAATGTTCTGGATTCCAAGTGGTAGTAGGTATCACCACATCCTCATGGAGAATAGGAAGCATTGACTGACATTGGCTCAAAAATACTCATCATCAACTTTCCAGAGAAACAGAGATTCAGTGCCTTATTTTTCCAAATATTCTTTTTTTTCCTTTAAATTGAAAGATTTTCTTTAAAATAAAATGTTACCATAGAATGAAATAAATAGCTATAGATTGATGCCATGTCAGAGACAGCAAAGCAACAACAACATTGCAGCAACAGTATTCAGACAACTTTTTTGTCTTACAGCTGGAGGGCTATACTTACATGTCCATACTTATCTCAGAGAAACCAAATCTATCATTGTCCTTACTTACCTTTGCCCAGTGGAATGGTAACAAGTCAAACTTGTGTGTATGGAAGGCTTTATCATGAACAATGATAGCCCGGATGATAGAATTGGCCAGTGAAGGTGAACACCTGATTTTATAGCGTCCATCTACTATGAGACCGGAAGGGTTAACTTCCTAGTTGCTGGTTTCTGGGAGTACTAGCTCTTTTACTCCAGGGTTCCATATCCCATCCTGAAATAAGATTTTTAGTACTTTGCATTGAGAAAGGGCAGAAAAAAAGAATGATGATATAATTCATCATCTATTAGATTGAAAAACCTGTCTAAGTAAGAACTCCATTTGTGGCAGTTGATTCTCACAAATTATTAATGGAGTCTGTGTGAGACACTGGGAGCACCACCAAACCTTCTTAATTAATGGCAATGTAATAATAACAAAAATGCAATGATGTAATAATAATGCTTTATTTTAAAAATAATAAAGCTTCAGAAGAAATGATAAATTGAATGGTATCCCAGGCCAATAGAAATAAACCAAGATTGCCCTGGCAAACTTAGTGTACCATCACTGTATTTAGACTGAGGAGTGATGAGGAATGTAGCTTGCTATACCTATTAGAGGAATAGCATTTCCAAACCTTTCATGGTAGTAAGAAATCTGTCACTGGTATTTTTCCTGGTAAATGCATTACCACAAATTGGAAGTTATGGGAAGGCTGGCAAAGACTCTGACCTTGTCAAAGTCCTATTTTATTATGTTTTTTGAAAATGCATAGAAACCATCCCAATTATGCCACCTTTGCTTCAGAAACAGATATACTTCCATGCAATGAGAGGATAATGTTAATAGGATGTAAATAATAGATAAATAGACTGGTGGTAAACAATTTGAACAAACATCAAGTAATAATTGGCGCTTTTGGCAAATGTTAATTACATACCTATTTCTCACACTTTAAAAGTGTTTAATAAGCCTAGAGTCATTTTGATTCATTTCCAAGACCATGCTGGTGCTTCTTCAAAGAGGAATTAAGATTCAGGGAATAAGATTCCTGATGAATGTGTGCGCTCTAGTCAGGAGACCTGCAACATACCCTCTCACTGCCATTATACTTTTTTTGGGCAAGACAGTACTGTATTTTCTCACTTGTTTTAAAAAAAATGTTTGTTTGTTTTATAAAAAGTGTCATTAGGGAAAATGTTAAGCCCAGAGAAAACCTAGGCACCTACTACTCAAATTTAATAAAAGTAGAAATGTGCTCCCCATCCCCAACTTTTGTCATGGAATTGGTACTTTATGAGCTTTTCTAATACAATGAGATATTACAAATTGGACTGTAGTATATATTGTACCAATATCCTCTGACATGGTATTTCTAGAATATTGCGCTTTTCTATTTTATTTAGTACAATATGTGCTACTTTGAATTTGCCTGACATTAAAAAAAACGTGAGCCTGTCTTCATATGGATAAGGCATTGCAGGGCTTCTGTTTCCTTGTCATGCTGTCGGATTCTTTACATTGTATTTATTGACTTATCTTTTTATTTATGTGTAGAGATTCCATATATGTGTTGTATAGTGATTCCTTCATCCTTAAACATTTTAAATATCCTTTCAAAGTCTGAGACTTATGTTCTAATATTGGGGATACTGCCTTTTGTCATAAAGAACTTCACTGAATAATCCTTTTTGTATGATTTGTGTTTTCTGTGTTTTATTTTTTAAAACCCTTTCCTCTACTTTGAGATCCTAAAGATATTCTCCTATATTATTTTTTGAAAATTCTAAAATTTTACTTTTCACATTCGTATCTTAATTAATTTGATATTTACTTAATTGTAAGAATAAAAATTAACATTCTGCAAATGCTATCTGATAAAAGAGTAATACACAAATTGACCATACCTCCGCTATACTCACAAGCCATGCCCACAAGCCACGCCCACCAGCCAATCAGATAAATATGCAAATTAACCCAACTAAGATCACTATGGCCATGAGAAAGCAGGAGGGGGCTTGGGTTGCCCCTGGCAATGGAGAAAGCCAAGCTTTCTGCAAACCCTGGCTGGCCCAGGCCTCTGCTTAAGGCAACAAAGTTTCATTGACTTTGCAAGCAGAAGGCTTGGCTCCACTCCAGGCCACAAAGTTTCAATTGCAGAAGATAAATAAATCCCTGATAACAGGGCCTCCACTTGGGATACCCGGGGTGTGGCTGGCCTGCAAACCACCAAAGACCCCTCTCCCAGGCCACCTCACACCCCAAAGGAACACCCACCCTGATCCAGGACACCCTTCAGGGCAAACCCACTGGCCCCTACCCATGCCCCTACCCATCTACTCTATTCTACCTAATAAAAGAGTAATATGCAGATTGACCATCACTCCAACATACAAGAAGACTGGCCCCATCTGGTCAAAAGATCCTGCCCCCATATGGACATAAGATGTTCACACAATATGGCCAGAGGGGCAGGCAGTTGGCAGGGATCCGGACTTCAAGGAAGGGCAATTATGGGCGATAAGGCCAGCAGGCGAGGACAGTTGGGAAGGACCAGGCCTACAAGGGAGGGCAGCTGGGGATGATCAAGTCTGCAGCGGAGGGGAGTTAGGAGAAACCAGGCCCACAGGGGAGGGCAATTAGTGGCAATCAGGCTTGCAGGAGAGCAGTTAGGCAATAACCAGGCTGGCAGAGGAGTGGTTGGGGGTGATCAAGCTGGCAAGCAGAAGCAGTTAGGGGCAATCAGGGAGGCAGGCAGAAGAGCAGTTGGGAGCTAGCAGTCCTGGATTGGGAGAGGGATGTCTGACTACCCGTTTAGGCCCAATCAAGAATCAGGCCCAAACGGGCAGTTGGACATCCCTCAAGGGGTCCCAGATTGGAGAGGATGCAGGCTGGCCTGAAGGATACCCTCCGTCCCTCTGCACAAATTTCATGTACCCGGCCTCTAGTATTTACATAATTTCTCATACATTGTATTTTGTTTTCTCATCTTTATTGAGATTTTTGATAACATTGCTAGGGACTCCTTATATTCACTTTACATATGTTCTCAAAGAATAGCCACAACAAAAGCCTCCTTTTAGAATGCTACTGCTTCATTGTCCTCCTTCCCTTCTCAGACAGAATCTGAGAAAGTTCTATCTTCACTAACACTCTGAGTATTTTACTCTCATTTTCTCTTGAGCTTGTTGCATTATAGCTTCTGCTTCTGGTCTATTGAAATTGTTTTGGCAGATATTGCCAATTATGTCCTTATTTCCAAATCCGACTGATACATTTCAGCCCTTTTCTTATTGGATACATGAGCTGGTTCTCTAATGCTTCTTTTGGATTACTTGGCCATCATTAAAACTCTCCTACTTTTTACTTTTCTTACTATTCCTCTCTGGCCCTCTGCATAGAATTCCTAAATGTATCTTACCCATGATTCTTTCATTGACTCACTGTGTTTCAGTCTGAACATGTTACTTGAAAGGCTTGTCTTTAGATTCAACTCTGATGCTTCATTTGAAATATTGTTTTTCCACCTAATCACTGCTTTACCTTTGTCCCTCAAGTCTGAGTTATAAATACTTCATATACCATACATCCAAACTCACCATTTATCTACCCACCAGTGTCACTGTCCTCCTCAAACAAAGTAAAGGTTAACTGTCATTTGTTACTGTTATTATCGTCATCATTGCTTAATATTTCTATATGTATATTTATTTCTATGGGCACTTTTAATACTATAATAACTTAAAAAAATAAACTATGTTAATAAATGTATTTCCATCACTAAATAAACTGCATACAACTCTATAAGGTCACCATCATCATCACATTATCATTACCATTGTCATGTTAGTCTACTTCCTTCCTAAACTAGTCTCAAAATGCTTTGACAGAAAGAACATAATTAACTTAAGAAACCTTCAGTTTCTTCAGAGTACCTCCATCTGGTTAAGTTTAAAAACATATTGCTTAATAAAGTATAGGAAGTTTTTCTAACAACAAGCTTTGGATTTTATTCTAATTGGAATAGGTCCTATTTTTATTACATGCCCTTTGCCCCTTTCTCTCATTACTTACTGTATTAGTTTAAGTAGGGTTGTCATAACAGAAAACCACAGGCGAGGTGGCTTAAACAACAAAAAAATTACTTTCTCTGGAATCTGATGCCTGAAAGTTCCATATCAAGGTACCAGCAGCAGGATTACTCAGATGCCTTTATCCTTGGCTTGCAGATGACCACCATCTTGCTTTCTTCTTCACATAGTCGTCCCTCTGTGCACACACCTTTGGCGTCTATGTCTCCTAATCTCTTCCTATCAGAACACCAGTCAGATTGGAATAGAGAATACCCTCACAACCTCACTTTATATTAATCACTTCCTTAAAGGCCCTGTCTCCATAAACAGTCACATTCTGAGGTACTGGGAGTTAAGGTTTCAGCATATAAATTTTGGGGGAACCATTCAGTTCATAATACCCATCCATCTTGGTGTTGTATCCTTTCTCGTGATTTAAAAAATATTCTATCACTGAAAGTAGCATATTTTTATTACTAGCCTAACCAAAATACAGTCAAGGCAACCCCACCATCAGGAATGTAGACAAATACTTCCCAACTCACCAGTTTCTTTCTCACTCTCAGTCTAGTCCATTAGACCCTTCCTTCAGAATATACTCAGATTCTGACCAGCTCTCCTCACTACTTCCTCTGCAATCACTGCACTGCAATCTGCCACTTCCCTTCCCTGATTGTGTAATGACTTCTATCTCCCTGAGCTTAAACCCTACCTGTATTTGATCTTTAATCCCCTAGAGGTTTTTTTCACAACACAACAGCCAGAGTGATCCTTCAAAAACTACATCAGGTTATGTGGCTCTTCAACCCAAAGATATCTAGTAGCTTTTTATCCCCGTCAAGACAAAAGCCAACAATACAATGGCCGCTACTTCTCTGTCTTCGATGACTCCATTGTTCACTCGTTCTCTTGCCACATAATTCTCATTGCTTTCCTTCTGCAACACCAGGTGTGTTTCTATCTCAAGGATATTTCACTTGCAGTTCCTTTTGCCCTGGAAGGTTCCATCCCCAGGTGTGCTTTACTTAAATGTCCCCTTTTCTGTGAGGTCATCACGACCTCCAGACATAAACTAATAGATCAACCCTTATCTCCTACACCCTACTATCTTCTTGGTTTTACTTTTTCCTAAAGAGCTTGGAGGAAATCCTATCTAATAAAAGAAAAATATGCAAATCAACTGTGCCTCCCCTGCGTCCACCAGCCACACCCACCAGCCAATCAAGAATGGGTATGCAAATTAACCTAACCAAGATGTTGGTTAATTTGCATATCCTGGTGCAGAATGAAGACTGAAGACAGCATAGAAGGAAGCTAAGTGCTACAGTAGGGAGGGAAGCTGAGGGGAAGAAGCAAGTGGGGTGACGGAAAAGGGAGGGAAGCCGGCAGGGCGGGAGAAGGGAGGGAAGCAGGTGGGGCAGTGGAGACTGCTTCAGGAAGTCCTATTCTTGCAGGAATCTTCCTTAAATGGGCCTTTAGTATTATGTATTTAATGATTTATTTCTCTATTGTCTCATCTAACCCTACCCCAGCCACATTTACACCCACTAAAATCTGAATTCTACTAGTATAGAAGAAATATACCCAGTAACAAGCACAAAACATTAAACATTGATTGAACAAGGATATGTGTATGAGGCCATATGTACCATTATCATATTTTAGACACCTGCTCTGTGAAATGGCTTTTTGAAAGGGATAGCTGACCATTTGAATAGACACAACAATCTTCTGTTGAGAAATACCCAAAGAGCTGTAAATTATTTCAGTAATTGAAATTTGTTCTGCCCTTCCGAAATTTTAGTTTATTTTATATTTTTATGTGTAAGCCTGTGTTTTGTTTATTTGTTTTTATTCCTTTTGAAAGGCAAATAGCCTTTCTATGTAATGACACCTCTCCTTAGGGTCAGAAGAAAAAGTATCTAAATTCTGAAACTGTCTTTGGGCACATTAGAGCTGAGAAGTAAATCGATGTGCTTGTCAGTAACAGCTATGACTAAGACTGCTTTTCTGAAAGCCAGCACCTATAGAAAAGTTAAGAGAAAGTGAATTAGTGAACCTATTTTTTTAAATAATATACTAGGAGCCCAGTGCACAAATTCATGTACCTTGAAAGGAACTGTGGGCCCTGAGACTGCATGGGCCCAGGGGCAGGTCTCGGCCCATTCTCCATGCTCTGGCCCCCTGTCTGCCATCAGCCCTGCTCCCATTGCCACCACCCCCATGCACTGATGGCACCGGCCCAGTTCGCACCATCTGATAGTGCAGAGTGATGGGGGCTGGTGCCAGCAGTGGGTTCAAGTGGGTCTGGCACCGTCAGCAGATATGAGCAGCAACTGCTCCTCCAATCACCCCTCAGGAAAAGGGGGGGTAGGGAAGCCCTCAGAGGCGATCAGGGCTGGTGCAGGGCGCTGGCAGCAGGTGAGAGTAGAGCCGTCACCAGCAGCAGGTGTGAGTGTGCGAGTGCCAGTCGGGACTGTGGCATGTGGGAGCAAAGAATTTTTAGTAATCACAAGAGGCTCACCCTGATGATAGCGACCGGCACTCCGCCTTGGACTGGCACCCCCACTCACCTGTTCCACCATCTCCCCCCGTGGCCGCTGCCCACCATCTTCCCCAATCTGTTGCCTACTGCCAACATGCACCATGTTCCACATTCACCCCCTGGTGGTCAGTGCACATCATAGCAACTGTTTGTTCAGTTCTGCTGTTCAGTCTATATGCTTATTAGCCTTTTATTATATAGGATAAAAAAAGAAAGATTGTGTTCATGATCAACAGTGATTAAAAAAAGTTAATTCCTTGGATTTGATGTATTATTACAGATATTCTAGAGATATTATTGTTTTGTATAGGCTAGGGTTTCCTTTGTTGGTTAATATTGATGAAGATAGATTGTTTCTCAGTTCTCTCTCAAAAACATACATTAAGTGTTCTGTAAATATCACATATAAGTGATGATGATAGTAATATCTGATCACAAATTTGCCAAATACTGTTATGTTTTCTAGTTTTCAGAAAGATTGAAACATGGTTATTTAAGGAACAATGAAACTGACCTAGATTCTATATGGATTGTCAGTGTTAAAACCTAATTACAAGCATGTATGTGTTATCACCAGTCCTTTTTGACCCATCCAGCAGAGTCCAGCTTACCTCTCCAGTGTTCATCCTTGATGTCCCTATTGTTGTTCTGATTTTAAAGCATCCTTAGAAAAATTAAACGCAGCATCTGTGAAGAGAAGAGCAAGTTTAGTTTAGTCTCAGGTCATTGTTCTGTGAAGAATAGGCTACACTGAAAATATGGATGCCAAGCATTAAACCTAGGAATACAGGATATCACACATTAATTCCTGGTCCTAAATTATCTTAATGTTTAACTCTGAGATTCCAGTGTACCTTGGAGCCATGACAGGTAACTTTATTTTTCTGAAGGTCCCTTTAAGCCCAAGAACAATTCAAATCCTCAAGGGTATGATATAGTGTAGAGACATCTAGGAATTTTCTTTACTCCTTTGTTGTTCTTCTGCCTCAGTTTCCATGAAGACCCAACCTTCACAGTGTCCCCTCAGGCCTGCTGGTATTACTACTTCTGTGTCTCACCTGGTCCCTAGAAGTCACTGGTAGACCTAGATCCAGGTAAATATCCCTTTCGAAGTTACCACCTCCCAAGTCAAAGGTAGAGAGAGAATGGGATACATAGTAACTGATATTACTTGATCACAAAAATTCATTTTTTTTCTTAAAAATTTCTCTACTTCTTCGATTCTCACAGGGCTTTCAGCCTAATCTCTTCAAGGCCTTGAGGTTTTGTGAAAAAACAGATGCCTTGAAGGGAATTGACCATGAACAGCTTCTGCTTTCTGCATTGTTACAAACCTTCTCTGGGTGGGGAGAGGGAGGGAAGCATAAAAACTTGCCTCATGCTTGAACAAAAAGCAAAATGGAAAAATAAGGAGAGAGGAAAATATACATATGTACATCTTTATAATATCACTGCCAAGATTTAATTATACCTAGAGTTTACATCATCTAGAAAATAAAAAAAGAACAAAAGCACTAATAAATGAATGAAGTAAAGATGAAGTAAAGGTTTTAGGATTTCATCAGAAACAGTTAAAAGGAGTAAGTAGTTGTTCTTAAAAAAAAAAGAAAGAAAGAACCACGTTATGTAGTTATCATGTTCTCTGTGGCTCTGGCAGGGAAGAAATGAAGAAAGGCATGTTTCAGGTTAACATGAAAAAGGACATCAAAGTTTGATGAATATGGAGTCAGAAAAATCTGGATTTGTTCCCAGTTTCTCAACTTTTGGGCAAGGCAAATAGTACATAAGTCTTAATTTCTTCAGTCCTCCTATCTTTCTCTCTCTTTCTTTTCTTCACATATTTGCTTATATGGTACCGCCTATGTTTCAGGATTCATTCACTATGTCCAGTTATTTTATTTTTATTTTTTGTCAGTGCACAGCAAACTCTAAATATCTTGCTTTCAAGGTACTTACTTTTTGTTGAAGGGGAAGAAATTAGCCAAAGAGCAGTTTACCTCAATGAAGAATGATAACAGTAATGAAAATTACATAGGAAAATGTATAAAGCGAGGAATGAAGTTGTGATGAAAACTCTGGCTTATTCTGAGAATGTTGGAGAATGAGATTGAGGGTGGCTTTGGGTGGTGTGTCCGTTGTCCCTGACAGATGGAATGGAAGGAATGGGTAACGATTTTGAACTGAGAAGGGAGCCTGCCACGCTTATGGAACAGAAAGAAGGTCAACAAACACAGGAAGCAAGAGGAAAAGGAGAGAGAACCAGAAAGAGAAGACAGGGTTCAAAACACATAGGGGTAGAAAGGATTAAAAATGTGATAATGAACCCTAAGACTAAAAAGAAACTAGTGTAGTATTAATAAGATTTGTAAAGTAAAGAGCTTGTGGAATATTTTCATTATTCAAATATCATTGAAAGTGATTTGTTGGGTCAGACCACTGGTCGGCAAACTGCGGCTCGCGAGCCACATGTGGCTCTTTGGCCCCTTATGTGTGTCTCTTCCACAAAATGCCATGTGTGGGTGTGAATGTACAGTGCGGTTGAAACTTCGTGGTCCATGTACAGAAGACGGTTTTCAGCTCTCAAAAGAAATTTCAGTCGTTGTACTGTTGATATTTGGCTCTGTTGACTAATGAGTTTGCTGACCACTGGGTCAGACCAACATCAGCTGTGTGTAACCATTAAACTTTCTGGAATATAAGTCACTGCATTTTGAAATAGTTGATTCCCCTATGTGTACATATTTAAGCAGAAATTATATGACCATTCATTTGGAATGTCATTTGAATTTTTTTCCTTGGGAGAGAAGTTGAAATTCTAGGGACATGTTTTGCTTGAGACTCCATGATTTTCCTTTGGAACATATTTGCTTATATTCACCTTCTATGTTTATTTTATATCTTCCTTTTCTTTGCTGAGACTCACTTTTTTCATTTGCTTCGAGTGTTCATAATTAGTCAATGATACAACTTCATGATGGTTGATTTAAAATCTTTGTCAGAAGTTCAGACATCTTTGTCATCTCAATGTTGACACATACTATCTTTGTTCTTTTAGATCTTCCTGGTTCTTAGTATGATGAGAGATTATTTTCATCAAAACATAGACATTTTGGATATATTATACAGGGTGGGCAAAAGTAGGCTAACAGTGGAGACTACATGAAACACAGAGTTCATTCTTATATCATTATTTATTAATTATTGTGTTATTTTCCATATGAACTACTCACTGTAAACCTACTTTTGCCCCAGCCTGTATCATGAGTCTCGGGATCTTATTACATCTTCTGTTTTATTGAAACTTTGCTGGTACTACTCTGGAGTGGTAAGTGAGGGGCACCTCTTACCACTGATGTCCAGATTATTTTCTTAAAAAAAATAAATTTTGCCTCGATTCTGCCAGGTATGGGGAAAAGTCTGGGTTTCCCACTTGGTCTCCATTGGCACCTAAGGGGAGAGTCTCCTTGTAACTGCTGGTTGAAGTGGAAGCTATGGCTTCTAACGAGGCCTTCACTGATACCTGCTGCTGGGGTGGGTAGGAGTACCTAGTTACTCTTTCCCATGTGGTCTAATTGACAGCACAGTGGGATGAGATGTTTGGTGGTGTCACCACTGAATAGTAGTAAAAGTTCTGTCTCCCTACTCGGACCCTGATATGCCCCCCCACCCCAATGATAGTGTTGGGGAATCTTATTATAGCCTGTAAGGAAAGAAGTTCAGGCTCCCCAGCTTTGAAGGTAGAGAGATAGTTTTTGTTCCATGATGTTTTACTAGAGCCGAGTGGCTATTCTGTGAAAGTTTTATGGGGATTTTTTTTTGTTTTTTTCCTTTTCTGATCCTTTATCTAGAGAGAGAATGCTTTTAGAAAGATATTTTTGTTTGCATTCGGTGGCATTTCCAGATTTACACTTTCATCTCCTCTAAGTCTAAGATCTATAAGGCACAGAGAAAAACCCCATGGGACACACCATCATGCATTCCTGGGATACAGAGTTTTATAGCCATTTTTGCCTTTTTCTCTCCATACTTCAGAGTCTTCTTATGTTTGTTTTATGTGCAATTTCCAAAGCTTTCAGTGTTATTGTGGAAAAATAGAAAAAATATGTCTTTTCCCTCTTTATGGAATTAGAAATGATGATGGCTGACATTTTAATAGAAATGATGGAATTCAGAAAAGGACAATGACATCTTTAAAATCATAGCTTGAAGGAAAGGTCAAGCTATACATCTATATTCCATGATCAGACCCTTAAAATGTAGGTGACATGGAGATTTCTCCAGGTAAACAGATAAAAATGATAAAATAGTAAGTATGAGTAAATACATAATGCTCTTTTTGACAGCCACAGACTGTACCTTCTCTATTCTTTCAGTCAAGTCTACCCTATGCTCTCAAACTCAAGAGAGGAAAAATATGCTCCACTTCTTCAATGGAAGACTATCAAGTAATCTGTGAACTTTTTAAAAAGCCATCACAAAAGAAGCCAGACACAACAGAGTATATATTATATAAATCCACATATATTGATTTTTTTAAAAAATTCTTACCCAAGGATATTTTTTTTTCATTTATTTTTTTTTTAGAGAGTTGGAGAGGGAGAGATAGAGAGAAACACTGATGTGAGAGAGACATCAATTTATTGCCTCTCACATGCCACTGTCCAGGGGCAGGAGCCTGCAACCAAGGTACATGCCCTTGACCAGAATCAAACCTGGGACCCTTTAGTCCACAGGCTGATACTGTATCTACTGAGCCAAAACACTGAGGGTCATATATATTGCCTTTTTTAAAGGCAAAGTGATTTCTACTAGCTGTCAGAATTGTGATTACCATTCGTATGTTTGTAGTGACTAGCTGATAATGAAAGGGAGTGCTGGTACTATTTTGCTTCTTGATTTAGAAGTTGAAGAAATAAGTCAAACTTATTTTTAAACATTATTTGAGTTGTGCGTTTTTAATTTAAACACCTGTAGGTATATTTAGTTCAAAAATATAAAAATGGACACAAAAAAAACTTGAACAGGATATTCTTTTTTTTTTTTAATTCCGTAATTTTTATTGGCAAAAACCAGACTGGGAGAAAAGCAAAAACAGAGCTTCTCAGTTGAATAGAAAGCCCATAAGCACATTTCTCGATTACCTGCATTTACTACCTTTTTCTGATGGCCTAATTTAGAAGGGAGAATTACTTCTGGTTCCAGTTTTAGGGCTAACTATAGCTCTTGCTGCCCCCTTAATCTTCATCCTTCCTCAACCCAAAGCACTTGGCATGGCTTTGAAATCTAATGGAAAAACAATGACTTTTCCCTCCATATGTTCTATTTTCTTTTATTTTTCCCACATTTCTATGAAGCTTCCAGTAATGTGTCCTTGATTTTGGAATTGTTGTGACTGCAAATCATGTGATTTTTTTTATTACACTTATTTAGTACAAAATTTGGATTATTTGCAGTCACAGAATTGAACCTGGGATCCTTGAATCTGCAGGCCAACACTCTATCCACTGTGCAAACAGGGTAGGGCACAATTTTGATTATTTTATGTAAACAGCCCTGCATATTATGGAAATTGAGAGCAAACTTAGTTTATCTAAAATACTTCAATGATTAATTTTGATTAATTTTAAATAAAAGACTCTTAAATTTTTTTTATCACAGACTGTTAATAGGATTCATTGGTGCTTTGTAAACCTCTGTAACACGGTCACAAAAAACCCCGTGAATAGCATGGAGAATCCTGGAATGACATGGTGAGCCAGGTGACATTTTGGAGTTGCTTTTGCCTTCTCTGCAGGGGGATACAGCATCAGTGCTCAGGGAGCATAATATGGTTTGGATTAAGAAGTCTAAATGCTGGGAAGAGAATCCAAATTTGGAAGGGACAATGGTTAATAAAATTATATGGGTTTTAA
Source organism: Lasiurus cinereus (assembly GCA_011751065.1). NCBI lineage: Eukaryota > Metazoa > Chordata > Mammalia > Chiroptera > Vespertilionidae > Lasiurus > Lasiurus cinereus. Next base: position 3,162,629 of record JAAGEH010000076.1, on the reverse strand, counting down.
GTGTACAATTCTATGATACATCATCTGTGTACTGCATTGAAAGAAGGTGTCCAATAGGATAATAAATACATATAAAAGTGATCAAGTTTAATATTTATTAGAGAAAAGCAAATTGAACCAAATAGATTAGTATCACCTCACAGATCAACTCAACTCTTATGTATTGCTGGTGTGAACACAAGTTGGTAAAACCACTTTTGAAAACCATTTGGCATTATCTACTGAAGCTGAATATGTACATGTCCTAATCTGTACTTATCAATTCCTCACCTAGGTTTATAGTTATGTTTATATGTGTATCCTTATTTACCAAGGATACATGCCCAAATCATCATAGCATTACTCTTTTTAGTAGTCATAAACAGGAAACCACTCAAATATTCATCAGCAATTCATGCAATTCTGTAAATAACATAAATTCCATAGTGGGAATACCCTGTAATAATGGAAATGAATAAGCTATACTCATAAATATACATACATGTCACAAACATAATGCTGCTCTAAAAAAGCCAATCACAAAAGTGTCCATACTGTCAAGTTCAAAAACAAAACAAATCTATGGTGGAAGCAAAGATAATAGTTACATTTGGAACTAGGTGATGTCCTGGAGGTGGCTTAAATAGGTCTCTGTGATGTCCTTGTTCTTCTAGTGCTGGCTTTCTGATAGTGTTCACTGTGAGGACATTCTTCAAACCAGACAGTTATGATTTGTACACTTTGATAGATACCTTATATATTAATTAAAATAAAATTTAAAAATAAAATGTGGAGGGTGCATTCATGTACACCATTGTGATATTTTGGTACTAGAAGAGAAGAGGCTAACGTTTGCAGAAAAAAAAAATCTAGAGTTAGAAACATTCTCTTGACTAAAATTAGGAGTGTTTTTTGTTTTTTTTTTCGTCATGTTATTGTTTAGCATGGTACTTTCTTGTTAGAACTCACTAGCACAATGTCAGGAAGATAGGCAAATGGATAAAGAGCCACCTTGTTTAGAACTTTGATTATTTTTTATATTTTTATTGATTTTTTAAAGAGAGGAAGGGAGAGTGATAGAGAGTTAGAAATATCTATGAGAAAAAAAACATCCATCAGCTGCCTTCTGCACATCCCCTATTGGGAATGTGCCGGCAACCAAGATACATATGCCCTTGACCAGAATTGAACCTGGGTCCACAGGTGGACACTCTATCCACTGTGAAAACAGAGTAGGGCGCAGTTTTGATTATTTTATGTAAACAGCCCTGCATATTATGGAAATTGAGAGCAAACTTAGTTTATCTAAAATGCTTCAATAGTTAATTTTGATAAATTTTAAATAAAAGACACTTAAATTTTTTAATCACAGACTGTAAATAGGATTCATTGGTGTTTCAAAAACCTCTGTAACCCTGTCACTGAAAACCCCGGGAATAGCATGGAGAATCCTGGAATGACATGGTGATCCAGGTGACATTTTGGAGTTGCTTTCGCCTTCTCTGCAGGGGGATACAGCATCAGTGTGCAGGGAGCATAATATGGTTTGGATTAAGAAGTCTAAATGCTGGGAAGAGAATCCAAATCTGAAATTTCCAAGTGACAGCTCAGATACAGAGTGCCAAATCGTATCCCTCTCATGCTGTGCTACTGAAAGCCAAGAAAAACTGAACCTCAACAAAGAGACTTTTCATGCTATCTGTAGTGATCCAAATCAGGAAATCTGTTCAGGCTGGAGGCCATTACCCCAAGAGCTGCCTGCGAAGCCGGGAATCGGCTGGGAGGTGGACCCCACCGTACCCCACTCGCTGGCATGTCGGGTCCTGGTTGTGCCTCACGGCTGTCGATCTGAAAAAGAGGGGCTCGGAGAAGAAGGTGCTTGTGTGACTGGCTCTATTGACTGGATCATAATATTTTCACTAATGATGTGTGTGTAATTCAGTGGATGTGTTAACACTCGGGAACATCTGAACCACATTATGGGATAAAGCCTAGGCTCAGCATTGACTCAGATTGCCGATATGGCCAACATATCCAGATTATTTTGTTAAAAAAAATCAGTAACGTGCCCGGATAGCTCCCAACATCTGGATATTTGTAAATAGATGTAGGAACAACCTCATGTTTTGGCATCATGTGTAATTGGGGACACTGACGAGTTAATCCTGATCATTCTTCCTTGGAAATATTGAGCAAGGAACTGTAACATTAAAATTTTAATCACATTAACAAATTTTTATTGTGCTTTATATATTTTAGAATATTTTCACAGGTACTTCTTTACTTGCTATATGTGGAAACTTTTCACTCAAACAGAGCTTATTTATTTGTTTGTTTTACCAAGAAATGGTTAACATATGTTAAAGTACCCCACTGAGGTCACAATTGGTTACATATAGATGAGAATCCATTTTATTTATTTATTTGTTTGTTTGTTTGTTTGTTTGTTTGTTTTACTTACTTACTTATTTATTTATTTATTGATCTTACTCATTATAAACTGATGAACAAAAGGATAGATACAGAGGCAGTAAAGCATCAAACAGACTGTCAAATTACAGCGGGAAGGTTAGGGAGAGGTGGGGTAGATAAGAGATCAACCAAAGGACTTGTATGCATGCATATAAGCATAACCAATGAACACAAAACACTGGGGATGGGCGGGCAATGGGAAGATATGTATACATGTAATACATTAATGAAAAAAAAAAGAACCCATTTTAACTAAAACATTCTCATTTCTGTCCTGCAACTCTGATACTATGAAACGAAGTGCAATGCATAAAGGTTATGACATGCACATATCTATTGATATAAAAAACACAACATATTTTGATATGTTCTCATTTTCACGACACTCCTTCTGAAATGAACACTATAAGGAGTGTTTCATATTTCTATAGAACAGAGAGCTGTCCTCTAGGCTTTATGGTAGAAGGAAGCCTGTTAGTCACTTATTGAGAAAGGAAGAGACGAGCTCATGGGAGCTTTGTAACCACCTGGTAAACTTAGAGTCGGTACTAAAACTAGTTCAGTGGGTAGGGCCAGTATCTTTTCACAACACTTCCCATTAATTTTTGTAGTTGAAGACAAAGAAAAAAATCCTCAATAAATACAACGAGATGCTTCATAGAAAATATTACTGAACAATATTATGCTGACATAACATTTTCCAAGATGATCATAAACAATTTTAGTAACATTTTGGAAGTGTTCTGTTTCAATTCATATGAAGATCAGCCTTGTATTTTAAAGATATTTAGCCCTTTGAGATAGATATGAGATAAGGCCAAACAAACAGCTTTCCGTAGAAACAGCACTTGTAATATTTGGAGGGCAAAACTTATTTAATTTGCTCTATGAATCCATCTGAGTGGCTTCAGCCTCAATCATACACCACACACTTATTTATAAATTTTGTACCTTTTCAATGTATATCAATGTTAACACTTACAATGAAATACCTCCACGAGATAGGAATTTGATTTTATTGAGTAAATAGGAAATGCATAAAGCCATATTTAAACTTCAGGGGCAAGGTAATTCAAAGAGCAAACATAAAAAAGTATAAAAATGAAAAGTGTTGCCCATTGCAGAGCAAAACTATATTTTACAGTTCTTTATCAAAACCCTACTTGCTGTAAATCAGTGCTATATTTTTTTCAGTACGTATTTTATTGCTGTATGTATGTTTATATTATCTTTATACTCCTTCTCTACTCAGTTTAATTAGTTACTCTGATATTTATGGGCGAACATTATCAATCCAATACTAGTAATTGCATAATCTATAAAATACTATGACATGTTTTCGGGGCCAGAAAATTAATTGATGTAAAATAAAAACATTTGTGTGATAGAGCATGTGCTTGTTAATCTTAGTGCAGCCAACTAACTTCAGTCTCTTTTCACCTCTTTTCCAAAATGTATTGGTGTCTATTTCCTCATGAAAATGGGTACAGGAAAGGGTACACATTGATTCTTCCTCTAGTAACCACAAAAATAAAAATGTTCTATAGAACACTCATATAACTACTTCAAATGAGATAAAATCACTGAATATTATAAGGTGATATTTTTCATTTTCCAAACATGCTCACTTACATACAATTGAATGATATATGCCTATTTGAAATGTATTACTATTTTTAATTTATGCAAAGGTAAAGCCCTTTTTATAACTGTTTTATAAATGTTTGATTCTAGGTCTTAACATTTAATTTCATGATTGACAGATTTTTTTAATGGAAAAGTACAATATTTGCTTATTTTTGCATACTTATATATGCCTGTGGGTATATACATGCATTTATATTAAAGTTTCAAAATGCACAAAAGCTGTCGCTTTTGACAAGTAGGTGAATATGTAAACTGAAGCTATTTTTCAGGTTTCCCTGCTTGAGAGAAATAACATACTTATCTAATTCTGATCAACAACTTAAATTTCTGGCAATACATTTTCATTTATTTAGTTAATATGTTTCTCTTTCCAAACTGTGATCTTAAGTCCAATCTTTTTTTTTTAAACTTGTACATTTTATTAATTTATTTCATTGTTTATAGATTTATTAATTTGCCCATTTTTGTTTTCAAAAGTTCTTTTTTTACATTGATATTAAGTGACTAAAACAACATGCAGCTGTTCTGCCACAACATCTACACTAATAAAACAGAAACATGCAAACTGACCATACCTCTGTTTCACCCAAAAGCACGTCCACCACCCAATCAGGAGCGAGTATGCAAATTAACCCAATCAAAATGGTTGCAGCTACAGAGCGAGCAGGAGGCTTTGGTTTCCCTGGTAATGGAGGAAGCCAAGCTTCCTGCCCACTCTGGCGGGCCCTGGCTACAACGTTTCAATTATAGAAGATAAATAAATCCTAGATACCAGGGCCTCTGCTTGTGTCATCTGGGTTTGTGGCTGGTCTGCAAACCACCATAGGCCCCTCGCCCAGGATGCCCCACACCCCAAGGGAACACCCACCCTGATTTGGGACATGCTTTAGAGCAAACCAGCTGGCCCCTACCTGTGCACCAGGCCTCTGTCCTATCTAATAAAAGAGTAATATGCAAATTGACTGTCACTCCATCACACAAGATAGCTGCCCCATGTGGACACAAGATGGCCAACACAAGATGGCCAGCATGAGAAGGCACTTTGGGGAGGGACCAGGCCTGCAAGGGAGGATAGTTGGGGGTGATCAAGCCTGCAGGGAAGGGCAGTTAGGGGTGACCAGGCCAGCAGAGGAGGGAAATTGGGGGTGACAGGGCCTGCAGGGGACAGCAGTTAGGGGCAATCAGGCTGGCAGGGGAGCAGTGAGCATCAATCAAGCTGTCAGGGGAGTGGTTAGGGGGTGATCAGTCTGGCAGGCAGAAGTGGTTAGGGGCAATCAGGAAGGCAAACAGGCAAGCAATTAGGAGCCAGCAATCCTGGATTATGAGAGGGCTGTCTGACTGCCCGGTTTAGGCCTGATCCTGGTAGGACATCCCTTGAGGGGTCCCAGATTGGAGAGGGTGAAGGCTGAGCTGAGGGACACACATTCCTGTGCACAAATTTCATGCATTGAGCCTCTAGTATTATGTATCAGAACAGTGGTTCTCAACCTTCCTAATGCCACAACCCTTTAATACAGTTCCTCATGTTGTGGTGACCCCCAACCATAAAACTATTTTCGTTGCTACTTCATAACTGTAATTTTGCTACTGTTATGAGTCGTAATGTAAATATCTGATATGTGGGATGTATTTTCATTGTTACAAATTGAACATAATTAAAGCATAGTGATAATCACAATTAGATATTGTGAAATATTTCATTCTAATTACAAATAAATGAAATTTTGTCTTGAAGCATGGTGTAGCAAGGGTAACAGTCTTAATATAACAACAGTAAACTACATTACTACATTTTCCGATGGTTTTAGGCAACTCTTGTGAAAGGCTCGTTTGACCCCCAAAGGGGTTGCAACCCACAGTTTGAGAACCGGTGTATCAGAATATGATATAATTTAAAACATTGCATCTGATATTCTGATACACTATAGATCAAGGGATTTCTCTGTGATTTAGGCTTGTTGATTAATGTTTCCTGAAATGTGTATAGTTGCTATAGCTAATTATCAGTAAATCAATAGATGTTTACATTATTATTAACTTGTATAAATAAAAATTATTTAAGTCTGTGGGTCACTTCTAAGTGAGTCAACCTTTCTGTTGGTGAGTTCATTTCTTATCAGGGTAAACCAGTGCGGTATCTTTCATCCATCTACTTAAACACCAGTTACTTTCCATCAGAAACTACACGAATCGTGTACTTAGGGAACTATGCAGTTGAATAATTTGATGCAGACTAGATTTTGCATCTTGGAGCAAAAAATAAATAAACAAAGTGATCTAAATGCCATGGAAATGTGGGTGTGTGTGAAAATTCTATATAAGAAAAGGCCAATATGCAGTCAACCTAACAGCAGAACTACTGGTTGCTATGGCAAGCACTGACCACCAAGGGGCAGGCGTTCAATGTAGAAGCTGCACCCTGGTGATCAGTGCGCTCCCACAGGGGGAGTGCAACTCAGCCAGAAGCCCTGAGCTGAGCTCACGGCTGGTGAAAGCAGTGGGGGTGGCAGGAGCCTCTCCCACCTCTGTGGCAGCGCTAAGGATGTCTGACTGACAGCATAGGCCCGCTCCCGTGGGAGATCAGTAGGCCATCTCCTGAAGGCTTCTGGATGGCGAGAGGGCGCAGGCTGGGCTGCGGGACCCCTCTCCAAGTGCACAAATTTCGTGCACTGGGCTTCTAGTGTCTTAATATTATCTGTTTACAAGTTGTTTGTCAACTTTTTAAATGGCCTTTTTATCCCCTTGCATTTATAAGTAACCAAAATAGCATGTTCAAATGAGAACCACAGAAGCCAAAGATGTCTGCCATTTTCTTGTCACGTATGTGCATTTATCGGGGTTTAATTGGACTCTTGGGATTCCCAAGGCCTTCTGTAAAGTGCTGGAGAAGAATCAGTAAACACTGAAACAATTACCAGGTAAATGTTGGATCAAATATACTAAAATGTGGATTACTCTGCTAGTTTCTATAACAAAGCTTCCAATTTGGCCATTTTTAATAGATTTTTAATTTGTTAATTTTTTTACATTAAAAATTAATAGGTAGAATTTGGGGTTTATTGGTTAAAATACTCTGGTTCATTAGTGTGGATTCAACCATGATAGAACAAAATACTTAAGACCTAGGGAAGACTATTAGTGTAGTAAAATGACATATACCCATTTCAGAGATGTAACATGTAAGTTTCATGTATGAATCTCTCATGTATCACTGGCACCATGATATATCAAAATTAGAACTTCTACTTGAAGGGACAATATATGTAACTCTCTATGTTATTACCCAAGTAATAACCAATGATGTATCCCATCTGATTCTTCTGTCTCCAGTTTTTTTTCCCATTCATCTCTCTTCAAAACAAAATAGATTTTGTGTTCAGCTTGTTGAAAATATAACTTTGAGCTACTCCCCACCACCAAAAGAAGAATTAAGGAGTTTGTATCTTCCCCTAAATTATTGTCTGTCCTTCTGGTCTCTGAAACATGGGTTAAGTCTATGACCAGACGGCACAGTAAGACTGAGTGGCCTCTCCTAAAATGGAACTAATTGCAAGCACAGTCCTCTAAACCAATGCAGTGACAATAATGTCATGTATAAGAGGTGAATACATGTAAATTACAAAATGAAGATCTAATTTACCTTTTGAACTCAAGGAACGTAGCTCGAATGGATAACATTTGAGAGTAATTGAACCTTGGAAAACTGGATCTCAGCCAGTAAAGACTGAACATTGCTCCAACTATTACCTTTCACATCACACTGTAATTTATTCTTGCCCTTTCCAGAATTTCCAAATATCACCCAAACATTATATTTATGACAGCAAAGCTACAGCGAACTTCCTCCAAACACTTGTACTATAGATCCCTCCACTCACAGAAAACAAAACAAAACAAAACAAAACAAAACAACAAAACACACACAAAAACGACGTTTTCAAATCATGTGCCTTTGGACAGACTACAAAGATCTGATCGCCACTCTCTTGTCATTTTTCTTTTTATGAAAAATATAACTTTAAACTACTTTGGGATTATGTGAGAGGAGACAGTGTATATTTTCTACTTTAAAGCAATTTAAGGTGGGGTTCTCTGGCACAAAGGCAGTTCAAAAATAGCTGGAGCTTAAGCGTTGAAACTCCCTCTCCCTTGTCGGGTATACACTGAACAGAGTTATTAGCAATCAGAGCTGTTTTCTCATGCTCAGTGCAAAATTGCAGAAGCGTTTAGGTTTATAAATACTTTGCAGGCAATAAGAGATTCAGATTGAGGGTGCCATTTGTTCCATTTCATTTTGAAGAGTGATGAACCATTCGGTGTCACTTTAATCATCGAAGCCCTTCCAGAAAGGACAGAAGTTAAATGTAAAAAATATATATAAAATAAGGACATCTTGATATTTCATGTGAAGTGTTATTCTATTACCTTACTTACAAATCATTAAAATGCACCACTTGGAGTGGGAAAAAAAACCAGTATAATACTAAACTTAGGATTTTTGGATTTAAGAAGCATATCCTATTTTCAATCTTTTCCTAATTATTGTAAGCAAATCCCTTAACCTATTGAGCTTGCTCAGTTTACTTCTCTATAAAAATATGTATATCAGTCATATCTCACCCACCCTCAAATTAATTTATAGCTTTTGGGAATAAGAAGTGCCTTCCATTTTAGAACTGAGATTCACAGGGGAGATGAGAGATGTTTTAAAAAATATTGTTTAAGCTGCCATGTGTTTCATGAACTAATAAATGTGAAGTAAGTCATTACATTTATATGCTATATATAAGAAGCAGCTCACTGCAAAATCCCATGCACAGAATTCTTGACAAAGTCCGAACCCAGAGACATATTAGTGTCACTCATGTGGGTAGCTCTGCACACATCTTTAAGATGCCATGAGTTCTTAAGGGGCAAGCCAACATTGCTCTATGCAAATGTCAAGGTGGCTCTATCCTGACAGATGGCATAAGAATAAAACATTAGCATATGAAGCAGATCATGTTTAAAAAAGGGAACTTGATGCTACATTACTTTGGGAAAAGCTGCAGTAATATGCATAAGGTAAGGAAGATGATAGTTAATGAGGAATAAAATCACACATATGCCCTGGTAGGGTGACTCAGTTGGTTAGGTTGTAGGTTTGATTCCCAGTCAGGGCATCTATCTAGGTTGTGGGTCCCATCCCTGTTTGGAGTGCATAAGGGAAACGACTAGTGGATGTTTCTCACATTGATATTCCTCTCTCTCTCCCTTCCCCCTTTTTTTTAAAATATGTATTTTATTGATTTATTTTTTACAAAGAGGATAGAGAGTTGGAAACATCGATGAGAGAGAAACATCGATCAGCTGCCTCCTGCACACTTTCTACAGGGGATGTGTCCCTAATTAAGGTACATGCTCTTTTTTTATAAATATATTTTATTGATTTTTTACAGAGAAGAAGGGAGAGGGATAGAAAATCAGAAACATCATGAGAGAGAGACATTGATCAGCCACCTCCTGCACCCCCTCCCTACTGGAGTTGTGCCCGCAAGCAAGGTACATGCCCCCAACCGGAATTGAACCTGAGACCTTTCAGTCCGCAGGCCGATGCTCTATACACTGAGCCAAACCAGCCAGGCTTTCCCTTCCTCTTGTTTCTCTAATATCAATGAACATGTCCTTGAAGGAGGATTAAAAAAATATCACATATAAGCTAGACTGCTTTTTGTATATGCCTTTGATTTAATGTAAATAATCATGCCAACTGTGCATGACAAGTTAATAGATAAATGACTCTTCTATTGCTAGCTTCCAGAACATATTTTCATGAGCATATGTTGAATTTCACCCAATGTTTTTTTTCCATCTATTTACATGACCATAATATTTCTCTTAATTTTTTTAAATATATTTTTTATTGATTTTTTTACAGAGAGGAAGGGAGAGAGACAGAAAGTCAGAAACATCGATGAGAGAGAGACATCGATCAGCCACCCCTTGCACACCCCATTGTGGAGATGTGCCCGCAAGCAAGGTACATGCCCCCAACCAGAATCGAACCCGGGACCTTTCAATCCGCAAGCCAACGCTCTATCCACTGAGCCAAACCAGGCTCGGCCTAATTTTTTATGTTAAATCACCTTTGCATTACTGATGTATAATCTGCTTGGTTCGCAGTATATTAGCTACTTATATATTGACTAGAGGCCTGGTAAATAAATTTTGTGCATGGGTATGTGGGGAGGGGGGGTGTCCTTTAGCCCAGCCTGCTCCCTCTCAATTCTGGGACCCCTTGAGAGATCTGGACTAAATGGGCAGTCAGACATCCCTCTCACAATCCAGGACTGCTGGTTCCCAACTGATCACCTGCCTGCCTTCCTGATTGCCCCTAACTGCTTCTGCCTGCCAGCCTGATCACCCCCTAACCACTCCCCTGCCAGCCTGTTTGCCCCTAATTGCCCTCCCCTGTGGGCCTGGTCCCCCTCAACTGCCCTTCTCTGCAGGCCTGATCTCTGCCAACTGCCCTCTCCTGCTGGCAATCTTGTAGCGGCCATTTTGTGTCCACATGGGGGCAACCATCTTTGACCACATGAGGGCAGTCATCTTGTGTGTTGGTGTGATTGTCAATTTGCATATCACTCTTATTAGATAGGATAGAGGCCTGGTGCACAGGTGGGGGCCAGCTGGTTTGCTCTGAAAGGTGTCATGGATCAGTGTGGGTGTTCCCTTGGGGTGTGGGGTGGTCTGGGCAAGGGCCCTGTGGTGGTTTGCAGGCTGGCCATGATCCCCAGCAACCCAAGCAGAGGCCCTGGTATCTGGGATTTATTTATCTTCTACAATTGAAACTTTGTAGCCTTGAGCAGAGCCAAGCCTTCTGCTCACACAGCCATTGAAACTTTGTTGCCTTAAGCAAAGGCCTGGGCCCACCAGGGTTAGTGGAAAGCATGGCTTCTTCCATTCGCCACAGGCAACCCAAACCTCCCTTCTACTCCCCTCGTGACTGTAGCCATCTTGGTTGGATTAATTTGCATACTTGCTCTGATTGGCTGCTGGTTGTGGCTGGGTGTAGAAGAGGTACAATCAATTTGCATATTATACTTTTATTAGATAGAATGATTGGACTTATTATGTTTTGAGAAGGGTTTTGATCTATCTACATAGGGATAGTGATTTGTTACCTTATATCCTCAAATTATCCTTGACAGATTTTTTATTTGAGGCTAAAAAATGAAAAAAGAATAAAAAGAATAGAACAGCCGGTGTGATTCAGTGGTTGAGCAGTAAACCTATAGTCTATGGGGTCACAGTATGATTCAGGTCAGGGCACATGCCTGGTGGCAGGCTCAATCCTCAGTATAGGGTGTGCAGGAGGCAGCTAATCAGTGAATCTCTCTTATCATTAATGTTTCTACCTCTCTCACCTTTTCCTTTCTGAAATCAATAAAAATATATGTTAAAAGAGAAACGATTATATAAAGTAGTTTTGCAAGTTTTCATTTACTTTTATTGAATTTATTAGGGTATCATTGGTTTCAAGTATATAATTCCACTGGCAAATATGGGATATTTTTGAGCATCAAAGAGTATAACAATTAAAATAGATTAAAAACCATTATATCAGGTTCAAAAATCATAGATAAACTTAGGATATAGAGAACCATATTGTTATTCTGAAAGATTTTTTTTTTTAAGGAAACAAGAATAAAACATTTAAGTTATCTTTTCTATATAAAGATTACATCATGTAAGCAAATAATGGAAGAGAGAAAATGTATCTTAAAAGAAGTATTTTAGCTAATAAACAAATGATGTGAGATAATTAATATATTAACCTTTCCAAAATCCTAATGGTTTATATGTCTATGCAAAATTCATCAATAACTAATAATAACTCAGAAAGAATTTATCTGTCATACACACACATACATTGCCTCACACAACATACATAACATTTAAGTTATGAATCTCATTGTGACAACTTTGGATAAGTTTTACCAGAATAAACTTTAACCTCAATCTGTCCAAGATTCTAGATCTAATTTCAAATTTATAGAAAATACATGGACTAGAGAATGATGTTAAAATATATTAAAAGTATATAATCAGCAGTATTCAGAATGGGCCACTCTAGGGAAAAATGACATGGTTTCATCAACCAAAAAAAAAAAAAGTTAAAGAGTAATATTTATATTTAAAGAGACTTAAGAGATATATAATTTATTAAGATGTTCAACACTATTCGGAATTTAAATTGTAATTAAATAATATGTATTTGCATATATATGAATACATGCATATATAATGCACATGCATATTGTTTATTTATACTTTTTAATGTGTTTGAAAAATTCCATAATAGCAAAATATAATAGACTAGAGACACAGTGCACAAAATTCGTGCATAGGAGGGGGGCTGTCGTTTAGCCAAGCTTGATCCTTCTCCAATCTGGTAACCCTTGAGGGATATCCAAGGGGCAGTCAGACATCCCTCTTACAATCCAAGACTGGTGAGTCCCAACTTCTCACCTGCCTGCCTTTCTGATTGCCCCTAACCACTTCTGCCTGCCAGCCTGATCACCCCTAACCACTCCCCTGCCAGCATGATTGATGCCTAATTGCTCCCTTGCCATCCAGTTCTCCCCTGTGGGCCTGGTCACCACTAAGTACCCTCTTCTACAGGTCTGGTCACTGCTAGTTGCCCTCCCTTGCAGGCCTGGGTCTCCCCCAACTGCCCTTCCCTACAGGTCCAGTCACCCCCAACTTCCCTCCTCTTTCAGCCTGGTCACCACTAACTGCCCACCCCTGCAGGCGTGATCACTCCCAACTGCCCTCCCTTGCAGTCCTGATCTCTCCCAAATGTCATCCCCTGCTGGCCTGATCACCCACAACTGCCCTTCCTTGCAGGCCTGGTCCCTGCCAGTTGCCCTCCCTTGCTGGCCATCTTGTGGTGGCCATCTTGTGTCCACATGGGGGCAGGATCTTTTGACTACATGGGGGCAGTCATCTTGTGTGTTGGAGTGATGGTCAATCTGCATATTAATCTTTTATTAGGTAGGATAGAGGCCTGGTGCCTGGATGCAGGCCATCTGGTTTGCCCTGAAGAGTGTCCTGGATCAGGATGGGTGTTCCCTTGGGGTGTGGGGCCTGTGACATTTTGCAGTCCAGCCATGCCCCCCTTGGTGACCCAAATGGAGGCCCTGGTATCTTGGATTTATTTATTTTCTACAATTAAAACGTTGTTGCCTTAAGTAGAGGCCTGAGCCTGCCAGGGTATGCGGAAAGCTTGGCTTCCTCCATCGCCAGGGGCAACCAAAGCCTCTCTCCTGTTCTCTCTGTGGCCGTAGCCATCTTGGTTGGGTTAATTTGCATTCTCGCTCTGATTGGCTGGGGAGTGTGGCTGGGGGGCATGTCTTATGGGTATACAGGAAGTGCAGTCAATTTGCATATTACTCTTTTATTAGATAGGATGGCATAACGACATAATGTGTTTTTCTAATATGATTAAATATGCATCAATGGTACCACCTATGACGTTTTTGTGCCAAATATGATGAATCTGATTTCAATCAAACCTTTTGCTGGAGCTTCCAGTTTAAATCAAACCCAAGGCTAGAGGAACAAATGAACAGCAATAAGAGGATACAATAGATAATTTCAGTATGTGAAATTATTCTGGAAACTGAGTAAGTCAGTATGAGGAAAACTAGATGAAAAACTCTTCTAGATTTAAACAGAGTAAAGAGACACCATCCAAATAAAATGTGTGCACATCAGTTAGATCCTGACTAAAACAATCAAGTCGTGAAAAGATGTGGGGTAGAGGTAATTGATTATGGCCTAGGTAATGATGTTATTAAAATGGTGAATTAATTTTGTTAGCTATTTTAATCATATTATGATCATGCAAAATATATTTTACATGTAACTTTTATTAGGTGTGATGATAATATCATGGTCATTTAAGAAAATGTTATTTTTCAGATTTGTATTCTGAACTATTTAGGGATGAACTATCCAAGGATTCTTTAAAATATCATTTCAGCAAAGAAAATATAAAAGGTGAAGCAACTATGTCAACATTTTGATAATTTTAAAATCTTAGGTTCTGGTTCATAATCTTTAGTTTAAAAAACTCATAATTAAAAAGTTTTGATATAAAAGTAATATTAATAAAATGACTTAGCAATATGCTGTTTACCATCAGTAATATCCATATGATTAATGTTTACTAAAAGTTACAATATTTTTATGAAATCAATTTGGCCATATATGTGCTAAGAAATATTTTGCCATTTAGATTTGTGAAGCCTGTGTGAATTCTTGAAAGTTGTAAAAGGTATGAGTTTTAGAATGTCATTTAACATAATTTAATCAATTTTCTAACAAATCTGAATAGTTAGGATTTACTTTAATAAATATCCAGAATTAAATTACCTTTAAAAATAAATAAAACAAAACTACATATTGCTATATACATATTATCATTGCACACCAGGTGCCTCTTCTCATTAAATTATTGATTTTCTTAATATAGACAAGGAGGATTTTTTTTTTATGGCTTTAACCAAAATGGGTAGAAAAAATATCATAAAATTCAAGATACTCTGACTCATGAAGTCCTTACAGATACACAGTAAAATAAAGTTATCTTGCTAAGATTTCTTGGAAGTAAAGGTAAAGTTACCATGATTGTAGTATCTTTGATAGCTGGAAATCAATATACTAAATTACATATTTTATATTCACATATAAATGCATTAGATACATTCTGATCATTCCTTACCTTCTTGTAAATTTCCCTAATGCAAGCTGTTTATGTTCCTCTATAAATAATACTTTCCAGATAGCTATGTTTTCTATTTTAACATACAGTTAACTGTAATCTTTTATATGCTGTAAATTTGCACCTAAGCAATTTCTCACTTATAAAATTCTAATCACATTCAAAGTTCATTGTAAACTTGAAATTTCCCCTGAAGCTCATACCATATAAAGGTCAGTGAAGAGGTAATAAGTATTGAAAAAATAATAGGATACACCATGATGATGTTAATAATCTACTTTATCTAGAGTTGTTTGTTATAAATATATTTTAAAACTGTAAGTTCAGAATAAATAAGTTTGATAATTTAAAGAAATCTCTAGATAGAGCAAGAAACAGCGAGGGTGCCTAATCTGTGACCTTAAATTACTCAGTTTTATTAATGGTGACAGCAACTTTGGGATTCTAATGGAGATAAAATTACGTGGAAAAGTAGAGCAAAGGGAAGAGAATAAGTATTCTTATTTGAAATAATAAATCATCTTACGTACAAATTCAGCTTAGTTTCTTCTTTTTTATCAAACTGTTTTTAATGGATTTGTGTTTTTTTTAATCCACATTTTCCCATCTCTGCTGATCTTGGGAATGCATCTCTCTTCTTGGGCCCATTTTTAGGCATGGGATTCCTGAGTGTCCCTAAGCCATTATTTCTGGGTCTTTGTCATGGAGGGAATATATAATTTCTCTTCCAAACCAGAACACATTGCAGAGTGAAAGGGAGAACTTTGAATAATTGCACTAAGATAATAAGCTTAATGGGCAAACTGGTCATCTGCTTACCCTCCACATGACCTCTCTGTTCTGAGTCACATAAGATCAATGCCTCATACTACATGGTCGTTTGATGTCCGGTGCCAGTGGGACATGGGTCTTTACCACAAAACCATCTGAATCTCAGGGTGTCTGTCAGATAGTTACCAAAATGTGGAGTTAACAGAAGACACTGGACCCCAAAATAACTCAGGAGACACACAGATTCACTGATGGTCTCCCTGTTTTCAAGTCTCTTGCATGTCTCTAATCCCAACTCCACTTGCATTCTCAGCGATATAACCTCATTGTTCTCCCACATCTCCCATTCTTCAATTTTAAGTCTTCTTCCCAGAATAAGAAAAGGCAGGTAGCAGCATGAGTCTGCTCCCTGAACTTACTAACTAGATAGGTTTCCTGGAACCTGATGATTTGTTTATTTATTTATTTTGTAAATGAATGGTGTCAATCTTCCTTTTTCTGTTTCCTTACTGACTATAGGTAGGTGTGTCTCAATAGAATAGTCTCATTTGGGGAAGCTATTAGCCACATGTGTCTATTGAGCTTGAACTCATGTAGTTAAAATCGAGATAGAATCTAAGTGTGAAGTGCAAGCTAGATTTTCAAGACTTGATATGCAAAACTTAATATAAAGACTTCAATAATTTTATGTTGATCATATTTCAAAATGATATGTTGGGTATATCTAAATGGACCACTCACTATTGAACACCATTTTTAATGGCTACCAGAAAATTTTAAATTACACATGTGCTCTCTCTTTTATCTCACATGAAGTTTCTGGTGGTGATTTCTGGTAAAGATTTGCTCTAGTTTTCCTTCTGTTGACATAGTAATGAGTGCCTTCCATTTTTCTGTCTTTTACTTTACATCTCATTGTTTCAGACAACACTGTGCTTCTCAATCCACATGTTTCCTTTTGCAGCCTCTTAAAAAAAAATTGTCCATGCAATGTCAATATCCTTCTAACCTAGAACCTTCCATAGTATCAGTAAGACTTTTTCAGAACAAGGCCCAGTGCTTCATCTGGTTCTGTCTACACATATCTTCAGTAGATTTTCAGCAGAAACTACCTCCCAACACAGCAACTAACATAACCACTCTTAGCATAATATATTATAAGACTAGAGGCCCAGTGGGTGAAAATTCATGCACTAGAAGAACGGGTCCCTCAGCCCAGCCTGCCCTCTCTCACAGTCCAGGAGCCTTCAGGGGCGGAAGGTGACACGGTGATCAGGGTAAAGCAATGCTTCATCACACCTCTGCTGCTGCCACCACCGGCAGCGCAAGCCTTGGCCGGCCCTGGTTACCCGAGCATCGGGCTGGCACTAGGCAGCTGGGCAGCTTCCATCAGAGGCTTGCCTATGCCTCTGGCTGGCCCTGGGAGGCTGGGGGTGCTGAGGGGATTGGGGGACTCCAGAGGCAGGCATGGACTCCTGGGAGCAGGGCCAACCTTGCCACATGCCTGCCACCCTGGTGGGGCTGAGGGGACTGGGCTCCACTATCTTGTGGCTGTGGGTGCTGCCATCTTTACGGGTGGGGCATTCAATTAGCATATTCCCTCCTAATTGGCTGTGGGCACCGCCATCTTTGAGGGGAGGGCATTCAATTAGCATATTCCCTCTTTATTGGCTGTAAGTGCCTCCATCTTTGAGGGCGGGGCAGTCAATTAGCATATTCCCTCATAATTGGCTGTGGGTGTTGCCATCTTTGAGGGCAGGGCAGTCAATTAGCATATTCCCTCTTTATTAGATAGGATAGATGGATAGTAGTCTGTGGAATAAAGCTACCCTTTTATATTATTTTGAGAAATGTATCACATATAACCTTGATCAATATTAAACCACACACTGTTTTCTCTGATTAAAATGTAAGATACAGCCGAGACTGGTTTGGCTCAGTGGATAGAGTGTCGGTCTGCAGACTGAAAGGTCCTGGATTCGATTTCGGTCAGGGGCATGTACCTTGCTTGCAGGCACATCTCCAGTAGGGGGCGTGCAGGAGGCAGCTGATCGATGTCTCTCTCTCATCGATGTTTCTGACTTTCTATCCCTAACCCTTCCTTTCTGTGAAAAAAATCAATAAAAATATATTTTTTTAAAAATGTAAGATGCACATTATACCCATAATCCACATTTTTTGTATAGATCATGTTAGCCAAAAAAAAGTCTCTTTAATTGTAGGATTTTTTATTCCTCCTTAACTATCCTCTCCTTTTCCCTGCTATAAAACAATACGACAGCTGTTCCATATTTACTAAGTACTTACATTTTTTAATCTCATACTCTGCATCCTATATGTTAAATAACATATATCAATAGCATATATATTATATAACATATAGAATGTAGAGTTTTAGGTATAAGAGCATATGTATGTGTATATATGTGCATATATACATGTATGTGTGTGTGTATATATATATATATATTTAAACTATGTCTTTTTCAACTACTGTTGTCATTTCAAGGTATTTAAGTTATTCACTAAAAGTTACATTCACAGTATTATATACTTTAGGATGGCCATTAATTGATGTAACAGATATAAACTATCAGCAGAGATAATCTGACAGTTACTTAATGTAACTACATCTTTACTGACTATAGTAATGCATGCTTCTCACACTATACACTCATAAGATTGAAAAAAAAAATAAACTTCTGCTCTGATTTATGGATGGAGAGTTGACTTCTGAATTTACTACCCACTCCCAATAAATAAAAAATTTTAAAACCCTGTTAATTCTTCACTCTGCTTACATTAGTTTGGGTCAATTTAAATCATCTCAGGAAATACAGTTACATAAACATGGCTCGGAAAAGAAATGAATCATTGAAATTCATTTCCCTACTAGAAAGGGCACTGTACAGAGATGGCTCTGAATAAATACCCACCATTATCTTCTCTTTTTTCTGGTTTCTGAAAGCAGAAAATATCATATGGAAAATTGATGGTGGCTTGGAAGATGTGAAATCTCAAAATAAGTTCTGAAGCCCAAATTCTGTATCACAATGGAATGAACAAAAAGGATGCAAATAAGATGCGTGCATATGTAGGACTTGTTCACTTGCCCTTTGAAAGCTGTGTGACTCTCCTTTGTGAATTGATTTCACATGTTTATGTATTAAGAAAATATTTATTAAACAGGAAATCTGGTAAGGATTTGGCACAAAGATGAATTAAACACAAGCATGTATTAAACATGCTTTAAGATATAACACCCTAATATTATAATTTTATCTGTCCCAAAAAATGACAGCACAGAAATAAGGTGTCATGTGCACAGTTCAAGGGGCTATGAGATTTCAGGAAGCAGGGAAAAAAGAAAGTTATGAAACAGATGGGTTTTTTCCTCTTAATAATGATAAATGAGAAGCAGGAACTTTGATGGACACAATAAAATGTCATCCAGCTTCTGCAAATATATTTGCATACCTATCAAACAAAATTGCTCATTTTTTTGGCCTTCCAATTGAACTACCTCCCCCTCCCTATTTTTAAAGAATTAAACAAAGTTTGTTATGACAGTTACAGGTAACATATGCAAAAGCTTTCTTTCCACTTGTTGGTTTTGTTTTTGTATTCTTACCTGAACTATCTAATATATATAAAAAGCCAGGGTCCATAATGACCAAGGCTCAACTGAACACCAGAAATTAATGCTGGGTTGCCATGGCGACCCAGCACTGACCACAGCTGGTGCCAGCACAGCGACCCAGCACTGACTGCTGAGGGGGCTGCTGATCAGGCCCAGAGAGATACCTGCAGAGAGAAAGGCAGGGTCTGAGCCCCAGCCTCCATGGCAGCTGTTGATCAGCTGTTGCCTTTTTCTTTCCCTCCCAGCTTTGCCATGCCTCTGTTTCTCTCCAAGCCTCCTTGGGGGCTGCTGATCAACCCTGCCTCTTTGATCAGGCCCAGAGATAGGCCTGGAGATGCTGTCTGGCATAGAAACGGACCAATCAGAACCTACTCTGGGTGAACTGAAAAGATAGAACCTGAGGAGGGGTTTTAAGGGCAATAGCTGTTTGATTTAAGGTGTAAGAAAGCAGTTCAATTTTTTCATGACTGGTTTGCTAGTATAGTGCAGGTGGCTGGCTATCAGTCCAGATATAGGGATTATGTGTTTTTTTCTCTGCCAAGAGCATCTCCTGCTGAAAAAGGATTCCCACCACCCATTTAAGCAATCCTATCCTATATAATCTATCTATTCTACTAAAAGGTTAATATGCTAATTAGACAGGGTCTACCAGCCATCTCCCAGACATCTGACTTCCTTCCAGACAAAATCATGATGGTGGTGGCTGAGGCAGAGGCAGTTAGGGGTGATCAGGCCAGCAGGGGAGGGCAGTTGGAGGCAACCAGGCCGGCAGAAGAAAGCAGTTGGGGACGATATCAGGCCAGCAGAGGAGGGCAGTTGGGGGGCAACCATGCTAGCAGGGAGGGCAGTTGGGGATGACCAGGCCAGCAGGGGCAATTAGGGGCAATCAGGCAGGCAGGCAGGTGAGCAGTTAGGAGCCAGTGGTCCCAGATTGTGAGTGGGATGTTTGACTGTCGGTTTAGGCCTGATCCTAAAAACCAGCAGTCGGACATGCCCTGAAGGGTGCCAGATTGGAGAGGGTTCAGGCTAAGCTGATGTGATCCTCCCCAAGAGATGATCTGAAAGTGTGTGGTACTGTTTTTTTCTAATCAATACCACATACTTGCATAAACAGAAACATTTGTTATCTGAACATTTTTTGAAGCTGCAATCAATTTTCTTCAAAAACAACCTGGGGAGGATAAAATGAATCATTTATAGAAATACCTCTTAATTCTGCTATAATGAATTGCCATTTACAACTTTATGAGATCTCCACTGAACAGGGGTGAGTTGGAGAGGGGGCAAGGAGATAATACGTTCTTATACCACAAGAAGAGAGGGGACCACATGAAGGTTATTCTGGCCTCTCCTTCGCTCTGGTTGTTTTGACATCATGTAGACAAAACATTGCCACCCCATACAGTCAGGTGTATTTAACCTCCTTTGTGCACTGTACTCTCCCAACTCTATTTTGAATCCAGTTCAGGGGGCAAGGGGTTCTTCAAACGCTGAGCCATTCATAGTCTCAATGACTCAAAGTGAAGACCTTTGATTAACCATAAAACAGTGGAAATGTAAACAGTTATCTAATCTAGAAATCAAAATATCAGACCAGCCCTACCTAGTAGGCTCAGCGGATAGAGCATCAGCCCTTGGATTGAAGGGTCCTGGGTTCCATTCAGGGGCACATACCTCAGTTGCAGTCTGGATCCCTGGAGTGCGGTGCCTTGGAGGAGGCAACTGATTGATATGTCTCTTTCACATGGATGTTTCTCTGTCTCTCCCTATCCCTTCCACTCTCTCTAAAAATCAATGGAAAAATACCCTCAGGTGAGGAATACCAATAACAACAAATATCACATCAAACGGAAAACCATAGAGAGTATTTGCAGGGTGCAAAACCATGGGATCTGCTAGTAAAGCTAATCTGTGACCGGGATCATTTTGCTGGAGCCAATTCTTCTCAGTTTTTATTTGTCAGGCTTTTAAAATGGGCTTAATTAATCCAGGCTCTGACATGGTACATTTTTAGGTGAAGAAGATAAAAGTGGACTGCCAAGGAGGAAAATCATTTAATTGTGCATTATAACTTGAATCGCCAAAGAGAAAAACAGCAAAATTAGAATTGATGAGGCCTAGAGTGGATTTTGGTGTTAGGGTTTATCTTAGTTTTTGTCACAGACACAAAGGAACAAGAATATTCTTTGCTTTGTTTTAATCTTTTCTGGGACAAATCCCATTCTTGTGTTTAGGATGAAGGCACTGATGTAATTTGGGCATAAATGGCATCCTTTGATAGGTCCTTTTAAGATCTCTTGAGAAACTATTTTCCTTGTCAGAGCTTAAATCTTGAAAAATGAAGTGCTCTCTGAAATATGGTGTTTAGAACCCACTGTATGTGGGGACATTTTATTTAATATAATACTAAATCATTTGAGAGCAACTCAAAACACCTCCCCAAAGCCTTACCTCAGTACCACCGCATTGGCGGTTGGAATTTCAACCTATGAATTTGGGGGCAGGGACATAAACATTCAGTCTGTACCAGATAGGAGGAATGGGTCAATTAGTAGATTCAGGATAAAATGTGAGAGCTGATTGGGTGGGAGTGGAGTAAATAGATTCATTTGATCAATATCTGGGATGAGGAATTGACACATTTCTGTGATGGTTTGGCTTGGCGGGGGGGCAGGGAGAAAGCAAGGATAGACTCCCAGCTTTTTGGCTTCAGCAAGTAAATGAGGTAAATTGAGGCATTTACCTCAATGGGGAAGCGTATAGGAGAGACAGGCCATTGGAATCTTTGGAGAGAAAAATCAAGATTTATGTTCTCAACAGATTAATTTAGAGACGTTTTTAGACAGCCCAGTGCAGATTGGTAAGTAAGGAGCTAGGGAGTTTTGTGTTGTTAGAGGTTTGGGGAAAAACAGCTTATTCAGAAGCTTTAAAACCAAGAGACTGAATAGCAACTGAACACCTATAATATATTCCCCATAAAGATGAGGGTAATACAAATGGTATAAGGAGAAATTACTTTGATCTGGATATTTTTGGAAGATGCCACCTTACCTACCTTGGGGGATGTACAGTGGTACCTCGAAATACGAGTTTAATTCGTCCCGTGACCTTGAGGCGTGGGAAACTATGAGACACTTGAGTCGTGTAAACTGGTGGGTTGTGTGCAGCAGGCCGATCCGCGCGATTATCTTAAATGTTCCTCATATTTCAAAGCAAAAATCGCTCGCTCGACGGCTCGTGTCTCAAAAACTCATATGTTAGGGCACTCGTATGTTAGGGCACTCGTATCTCGAGGTACCACTGTACTTCAGGCAAGACCTGGTGCTCAGATGTCCATGCTCAGAAACTGAGTATGTCAACAAATTGAGAACCAACTCTTTTCTCACAGAAACACAGACCAAGAAATTCACACAGCCAGATCATCATTTATTGTATATGATGGCTGCCCCATAGAGCTGTGCTTTTTAAGCAGAAGTAATCTTTTCTTTTCACCGTAGGAATTTCTGTAGATGAGACTGTATTTTGTGTAGTACCATTCTTATGCTAATCCTTTAAATGCCTCTTGTTCTGATGCCAATCCTGTTCGCATTTCCTACAATGAAAAGAATGTGTTCTCCTGTTAACAGAATCACTTTGAGGTGGCCTTCCTCTCTCCAGGAACAGTTTGCCAAGAGCACCATAAATACTTTGATGCAGGTTTTCTTTCTAGAAGAACCTTTTCAATTGTGCTGTAATGGGTTTACTGATATTGGCCTCTACAGATGCTGCGTGCGGGCTCCCTGTTTTCTGATTGAGACCTTCTTTTCTCTGAATATATTAACGCATTCAATGATATCTCTTCAGGATTCTCAATTCTATTACGTTAGTAACTGAGCTCCTGTAGGGATGGAACATTTTCCTTCTACCTTCTGGGCTCCGTGGCTGATCTAATAATCAAACGGACATAAAACAGATCAATAGGAGGTGAAATTTACATTACGTATTCATGGGAGCCCCATAAAAATATGAAACCCAAGGGAAAGTTGGGCAGCTAAGACTTATATGCCATCCTGAAGTAGAGGATGGGATAACAGACTGGAGCTTCAAAGGGGAGAAGGGCATCTGATAGGACAATAGGAGAAGATGTTTGGTAATTAGATGTTTGCCTTGCCACATAGGTAGATAATTCAGATAATAGTTATCTCTGGTAATAGCTCACTTTCTCTGAACCAAGCCTCCTATCTAATTTTTTTTTTTTAGGTATTTAAGGGAAAGGGGAAGTCTCTTTTGAGCCTTCTTGTGCCTTGATTGCCTTGAGCTCAAAATAATCCACCTGTCAAAGTGACATATTTTTTGGGTCCCATAAAATGTTTCCCTTCACTTCCTAGAAGCAATGCTGTATTTCTTAGGTGCAAGTTCTTGTGGGAAACCTATAGGTGCCCTATAAGATCGTGAATCATGTAAGAAACTTTCAGCAGTGCTTACTTGGCTATATTTCTTGATATAACCACCAGGATTAACATTTCCCCCACAATATGAATGGGAGCAAAACAAAGTATGTGTATGACAAATTCAGGTTATTTATGTATTCCATTAGCCATTATTTTCCCAACCCCAAGATGTCAGTGAAACAATACTTTCATGGCGGTGTAATTTGTGAATTCAGATGACCTTATTTCAAAGTGTGTTTATTCCAACGTGAGAGTTGGAACTGGGGAGAAATTATTTAGAAGTAATTGCAACTCATCTCACAATTTGCAGATTATCCTTGAAGCTTGAAGCAATCCTGCCATGCGTGAAATTTCCTGGTTAGTAAACATTCAGCCAGGGTCTGGAAACTGCTACCTGTGAACACTCGGTCTTATAATATTGATAGCCTGGATATTTCTGATAAGCTGGAAGCACCTTGCATTTGCTTCAGCGATCCCTTCTGCTTCAGGCGTCAATTGTTTTTAGACCCTTTCAACGCTGTTCTGGTCTTTTTTCTTTTACTCTTGGTGTCTTCCTTTCTTTCCTGTTCATACAGTCCTCTGCCAAGAAACAGAAGGCGAATTTTATAGAGCAAGACCACAGTTTCCCTCTGCAACATCGCTAGGTGCTTCTGCAGAAGCTTTCTTCTTTTCTGCACATAGAGTGATTCTCTACCCTGGCCACAGTTTTCTGCATTTCAGCAAAGTCTTCCATTAGGAGTTTCTATCTGACTATGGGGAAGCCCTCTTATTCTGTCTGAAAGTCCTTTTGTTTTTTTCCCCTCTTGGTTTATAGCAGAATTGGTAATTAAAACTTCTCAACACCAGTGTGGTAGTAAATCCTTTCTGAAGTACAGACAATGCTATGTGTTCATCGGTTCCTTTAAGGAGCACCCACTAATCACAGAGAAGGCCCCGGCCATTTCTGTATGACATCATCTCACACTTACTCGACTGTTGATGTTTGAAACATTCAACATGATCTGCCATTACCAATCTAGAAATTATGCTTGGGCAGAGCAACTTCACATAACTGGCCGCTAAGTACATAAAGGTTCAAGGAAGGCTAAGTCAGTAATAAAGTTCTTATTTATATAATCAACCTCTTCATTAAGTTATTATATTATCTTTTTATACATCAACATCCTCTCATCTATAGAATGAGGTTGACACAGATGTTGCCAAAGGTATCTTGTTAAGCTTCTGTGAGTCTATTTTTGGTTGTGTTTCTTGATTTTAAATTATCTTTTTCAGAAATGACTTATAGAAACTTCAAATCTAGGCTGGGAACCCCTTTTGCCTTCTCCCTTTGTAACTTGTATATAGCTGTGTCATGTCTATTGCCACACAGTAATGCGATTATCCGTTTACTTGTGAAATGCTACCATCACTAAGACCGGAGATTTAGGAGACTAGCACATAGGAATGTATTACTTCTGAATAAATAATCTCATGGTGATTACATATGCAATAGGCTTGAACTCCTGAATATAATTTACATCAGAATTACAGATAATTCTGTTTTGACCGGAATATGAAACATCTGCCATGTACTACAAGAGAACAAGACCTTTACCAAAAGCAGATGTTGTAAAGTTGGATGAGGCCATCATTCAGACGTGTGGAATGTCCAACACTCTGTCACTTTTTGGCAACTGAGGCCATATGTCTGCTCTGATATCTTGATTCGGAGACATGGGCTCTTTTCAACAGGGATGTATTATAAAAAGTTTATTTAAATATCCAGGTTACAAGGAATATTTAAACTCATTTCTGAATCCAACATGGATCACTACCAGTTCTATTATTCTATTTTTGGCTTTTATCAGATTGGCAAACATGGTGTATTAGATCATATTAAGCTTTATTTAATATTATAGAAACCATTTTATAAGTTTCTTGTGCATATCATATATTTTTGGGAGTAAAGTATGTTACATTTGGGATATTATTATTAGTGTTTTCAAGTCACAACTGAAGCCCTACTTTTACATTTCAACTGAAACCAAAATTGTCTACTGTAGAAAAGTATAATATGATTTTACTGTAACTAAATAGTACTCACAAATATAACTGTTCATGCACAGTGTTGTCAAACTAATACTTTCTGATTACATTTGAGGAAATACCAGATTTGAAGGAAATATTCCCAATTTTGTTCATATATACACAAAAATAAATCTCTTCTTATATAAACATTCTATTACATCAAATAAGTAGACTAGAAAAGTAGAAATCCAAACAATTAACATTATAGCAGTAAATCCCCTAGATAGAGGCAGTGGGGGGAAGGGGAGGTAGGGGGATTTACCACTCTGAAACATCTTACAGCCAAGGAAATAGACAGAGGTGTGAATGCAGAAAAGCTCAGCAGATGAGGGAGGGAAGACCCAGGGCACACTTCCAAGAGAATAGAATAATGACAGGAAATTGTGTGAGGCTATGGATGAACTTGGAGATAGCCAGCCTGTGCCCTTTCACAGTCCAGAAGCCCTCAAGGGATGTCCAACTGACAGCTTAGGCCTGCTTCCCGTGAGGAGCCGGCCTAAGCCAGTAATCGGACACCCTTAATGCTATCCCTGAGGCAAGAGAGACTCCTGCTACCGCTGCTGCGCTGCCAGCTGTGAGCCTGGCTTCTGGCTGAGTGACTCCCTCTGTGGGAGCGTACTGACCACCATGGGGCAGCTCCTGCATTGAGCATCTGCTCCCTGGTGGTCAGTGTGGGTCATAGCGAACAGTCATCCACAGTTAGGTCAATTTGTGTATTAGTCTTTTATTATATAGGATATGCATCTTGAAATAGAACTCTTGTTAGGGAGACAATTTCCTGAATCCATTTCTGCCTTCAAACATCTAGTTGAACCAGATGTTCATAGCATTGATGAGAAAACTACAAATCTAGAGTAATATCCAGAATTCAATAGTATACAATAGTTTTATGCTTTGACATAAAAACTTTTGAATTATTGTGTTCTGTCGTAGAATTTTGATAAAAAAATTAGAATTTTGGGGTGGGAGGGGTCCTTCAAAAAGTACTCCAGTTCCAAGCAACACAGTTTAAATATATCTTTATTACTACCACAAGAATGAATGTGAATAGATTTTTCCAAAGGTATATCTGTTCTTGCTTCTCTTCTAACATTAAACTCTTTATTTAGCTTCACCATTATGCAGAAGATTCCTTCCAAACTCTTAAGACCTACAAAACCCTCTGTATTTTAGCTTCTGTATACTGTCATAATAATATTTTATCTTTCTTTTTTTCTTTAAGCAGACACTTCTTTGTAAAGAGAAATGCAACCAATATGCACTTTAGCCTATTCTGAAAGGCTAAGTATTAACATCAATATTCAGAATAAACCAAGGTAGAAGCCAAATATCAGCATCATAGATAAAATTAATTTATAATTTTCCAAAATGAACGTGAAATCTCATCAGTATTAATTATAGCAGTTGTATCAAAATGTTAAGTAGATAAATTTAAAATGTTTCACATTATCATGTAAGAACAATAATTTCTTAGCACTCTCAGCTGCTGGTGGATAATTCCTATAGTCTCTCATTTCCCTTTGAGGTTGGAGCAAGAGTCAGATTTTATATTGACTTCCCCATCATTGGGTACTAGTGATTGTTGTGGCCTAGTTAGATTACTATCTTTCCCTCTGAGATGACTAAGTAAGGTCTAGATAGCTTTATCCCTCTTCTAGACTGGAAGACATGACTGGTGAGTTTCTGAGCTTTCATTGATATGATCCTAAAATGATGCTTACCATAACTGTGTAACAAAGTGATTTTTAATAATTTCAGGCACATATCTAATATAATTGTCTTCATTCAACACTTTGTTTTATTGATTTTTAAAAATTGATTTCAAAGATTTCTACAGAAGTTTAAGGGAAAATTGTCCTGATACCACGGGGTCAGAAGTATAGCAGTAGAAGTAGGTGATTTTAAGATAACAAAGCAATACATTAAGATTCACCTGCCAAAATTCAAATCATGTACATTTATTATAGTATCTTTGCAATGGATTGTTAGCAGCAGCTTTACAATAGAAACCAAAGAAAATATGCTTACACTCTGAAGTTAAATCAGCCCTGGTTACTTGAAAGAAACTACTTGATCTTCAATTAACCATTAGCAGTAAATAATATCAGGAGCAGGAAATATAATTTAAAATTTACATTCAAGAATCCTCTTCCACAACAATGGCAAATTTGTTCTCCTTTTTTTTTTTTTTCTAAAAAGCCAGTGTTAGAATAGGACAAGCATGATGCAATCTATCCTGAATGTCATATAGTTCTTTAATATAGAAAAAAATATGCTGAAAGTAGTCACTCAACTTTGCACTTTGGTCACATTAATTCTGTTACGTATCAGCTATTCTATAAATATTTCCTGAACATTCAACTGAAGGATATGCACAAAACATTGCATGCTAGTGACCACTAAATCATTCATAGCCAGTAACAATTCCATGACACTTTTGTATTGATTTTCCATTGTAAAAATACCCCATCCATTTGAATCGCTCTCTTGTTGGCCCTAGGAAATCCAATAGTCATTTATCTCTCAATAAATCATGAAGGAAGTTGAATCCATTTGTGGTAGTCAGCTCTAGCTGCTATAACAAGCACTATAACCTGGGCAGCTTAAACAACAGGAATTTATTTCTGACAGATCTGGAGACTGGGAAGTCCAAGAGTAAGGTGCTGGCTGATTCATTTTCTGGTAAAAACCTTCCTGGTTTGCAGATAGCTGCCTTCTCATTTTATTTTCACACTAGGGACCCAGTGCATAAATTCGTGCACCTTGAAAGGAACTGTGGGCTGTGAAGCTGCATCTCACCCATCTTATGTGCCCCTGCCAGGCCCCTCCCACCATGGCCCCCAGTCCAGTCTGCTGGCAGTCCTGCTTCCACCACCACCACTCCCACACACTGACAGACACAGGCCCCATTTGCATCCGTTGCTGGCAATGGCCCCAATCGCTCTGTGCCCTCAGCAGGTGCAAATAGAAGCTTTGGCACCAGCTGTGGCTGCGAGCGGGGTTGGGTGTGAATGGAGACTCTGGTGCTGACAGCAGGTGTGAGCAGGACTATCGCCAACAGCAGATGTGAGAGGCGGCTGTTGGCCCTGATTGCCCGTCAGTAGCAGGGGGAGGTGGAGAAGCTCTGAGGGGCAATTGGTATGGGCAGATGCTGCTTTATCTCTCTGAAGGTGCCAAGTGATTGGGGCCAGCACTGGGCGCCAGTAGCGGGTGCAAGCAGTGCCTCTAGTGCCAGCAGCAGGTGCAAGTGGGGCAGACACTGGCAGCAGGTGTGGGTATTGGGCACGACTGCAGCGTGCAGGAATAAAGAATTTTCAGTAACCACCAGAGACTCACCTGGATGACAGTGACTGGCACCCTGCCTTGGCCTGGCACCTCTGCTTACCTGCTCCACCATCCTACTGTGGCTGATGCCTGCCATGTTCTGTGTGCGGCCCCTGGTAGTCAGCGCACGTCATAGTGACTGGTTGTTCAGTTGTTCTGCCATTCAGTCTATTTGCATATTAGCCTTTTATTATATAGGACGGCAGAGAGAATGATTCCTCTTTCTTTTCTTATAAGGACACTAATTCTGTCCCCGAGACATCATCCTTGTGACCTTGTCTGTATTGAATTATCTCCAATGGCTCCACAGTCTAATAGTATCCCTTAGGTGTTAATGTTAACGTGTGTCTTTTTTGGGGTGTGGGATGAGGCGCAAATGTCCATTCCATAACATTTTGCCTCAAACTCACTACATTTTGTATTCTCACATGGGAAATAAATTAATTTTATCCCAATAGTCCTCAAAATCTTAACTTATTCTAGATTTAACTTTTAAAGTCTACAGTTCAAAGTCTCATCTAAATATCATCTAAATATGATATGGGTGAAACTCAAGGCAGGATTCACTCTGAAGCAAAATTCCTCTCCAGCTATAAACCTGTATAACCAAAGATGTATGAGCTTATGAAATACAATGGTGAGTAAACATAGTACAGAAATTTCATTCTAAAAGGGAGAAGTAGAGAGAAACAGTGGCAATCCAAATCAAAGCAAGACAAATCCCATTAGGTCTTAAACTTGGAATAGTCCTCTTTAGTTCCATGTTATGCCTCCGAGGCCTACTGAAGTGGCAATGTCATTTTTATGGCTCTCTGGGGTATTACTTTTGAGTAGCCCTGTCTATCAGAGGCTCTTGGGTGGGGGACATGTCATCAGGGCTTCTGTGTGGGGAATCATACCCTAATGGCTCCACAGCTTCTGTTGACTTATTGAAACCTAGGTGGCAGTCCTAATAACGTCTGAATTGCCTTTGAGCCATTTTCACTTTTCTTGAAGAATAGTGCAAGTTTGCAACTATTTAATAATCCTTTCCTGTAAGTTCTAAGTCTGAAAAACCTTCCTTTATTCCATCCTATCTTCTTCTCCTTCTGGGGAGAAGTGATAGTTTCCCTTCTGGGGTGGCTGATTAAGTCAGTGGTTTATGCCCATGGTTGCTGGGCCATAGTCTTACTGTTCTCTTCAGAATGTGCTTTCTCATTATTTGTAACATGGATAGGCTAAGACTTGTCCACATCTTTAAGTCCTGGTTTCTTTTTTCTTACCAGTTGCTTCTTCAATTCATTTCTCCCTTCTTGCATTTTACTATAAGCAGCAAGATGGAACAAAGCCACTCCCTCAACACTTTGTTTAGAAATGACAACTATGGGAGGAGGTATAAAAGGGTGAAGGAGGGATAAATGAGGATGGAAGGAGACTTGACTTGGGCTGGTGAGCACATAATACAATATCCAGGTGATGTATTATAGATTGTACACCTCAAACCTACATAATTTTATTCATCCCACTAAATTCAAAAGAAAGAAAAAAATGAAATCTTCAAGTTTATTGCTCACCAGTTTCACGTTTAAAAAAAACACCTGGTATAAACATATTTCAGCCAAGTTCTTGCCATTTTATAACAAAGATTACCTTTAACCGGTTTCCAGTTAAATAACATGTTTCTCATTTCCATGTGAGACAACAGAATGGCCGTAACCATCCTTATTCATATCAAGATTCTTTACATGATTCTTTATATAGTATGTCCTCCCCACTCCTTCCCCCCAAAAAACAAACAAAGAAATAAACAAACAAAAAACTAAAGCTTTTCCCAGAGCTCTCCTCTTTTTGTTCTAAGTTTTCCACAGAATTCCCTTGAAAATTCCCTTCACAGCAATATCAGATTTTTCCAGCCTGCACTTCAAAACTCTTCCAGTGTCTACCCATTACCAAGTTTTAAAGCTGCTTCACATTTATAGATATTGGTCACAGCAGCATTCCACTTCTCAGTACCAATTTCTGTCTTGGTCAGCTCCTCCCATAGCAAAATACTGTCAACTGGATGGCTTAAACAACAGAAATTTATTTTTCGCAATTCTGGAGGCCGTGAAGTCCAAGACCAAGGTGCCAGCTGATCCTATTCCTAGTTCTGATTTTGCAGATAGCCACCTTCTCATTGTACCCTCGCATGGTTAGATAGCAAGCTTTAGTATGTTTCTCTTGTGAACAAGAACCCTAACTCCATTATAGGATTTCACCCTCATGACCTCATCTAAACCTAATGACCTCCTAATACTGTCCCATTGAGATGAGGGGTTCAACATATAGATTTTGAAAGAACATTAACATGTAGTCCATAATATTGCTAAATCTCAAAGTGTCAAGCTAAGAAAAAAAATTCTTATTTCCTATGCATGGATCAATATTTTATATGTTATGAAAAGGTAGTGTATTTTAAAATATCACCATTTCATGCACAGCAGGAAAATATATCAAGAGTGTTGTATATGACTTTCAGGTCAAAAACTTAAGAAATAAGCATGTTTCCTTCCTTCAACACTGCTCTTCCATTCCTTTCTCTGGTTATAAACAGATAATCTCATGTCTCTAGGGGGACAGTGAAGCTAAATAGTGGAAAGTCTGGGCAACTGAATCACTACATGGGAGTGAGCTGTCTGCTAAGAACTCCCTCTGTGAATCAGTACATGAGCAAGAAATAAACTTTAATTGCAACAGGAACACTACTACCTATTTGTGATGATTTTTTTAACACTGTCTTAGGTGAATTATCTCTTTCTCCTCTCTTTTATACGTAAGTTATCTGTTTCTCCTCTCTTTTCCATGTTCTACTGCTTGTTTATATTCTTTATGCTTTAAGGCTGCATGAAATCTGAATAAAATCTGATTTCTCTTAAGTGGTGTGTATGATATTGGAGTTCTTTTTGTAAAAAATTTAGATGACAATGTTGATATGGTGTTAATGCATCCCTCTCCAGATTAAAAGAATTTTCAATTCTCAATTTATTTTCTTAAAAATTCTTGAAGTCCCTGGTTTTAAATGACTAAACATTTAAAGGTTATGTTTAGTGGCACAAATATAAAACAATAAACACATATGAAAAACAGAATTTTGATG
Source organism: Lasiurus cinereus (assembly GCA_011751065.1). Classification (NCBI taxonomy): domain Eukaryota; kingdom Metazoa; phylum Chordata; class Mammalia; order Chiroptera; family Vespertilionidae; genus Lasiurus; species Lasiurus cinereus. The sequence continues at coordinate 3,130,416 of JAAGEH010000076.1, read as the reverse complement.
CGGACTCATCTGCATCAGTCTTACTACAAGTTAAAATTATTTAAACATATTTAACTCAAAAAGGATATGTGTTTCTTCCAAAGTTATTGTGCTTGGGGTAACTTCTTGGTATTTATTTTCAATCTAATCTAACTATTTTTATATTTAATTAAAAACATTCCATTATTGGACACTTTTCTTTTGTAATGATAAATGCTCATTTATAGTTCAACTGATAATCATTTGGGAAAAATTATTCCTAAAGAGATTTTACTCCTCATTATATCCAAAATGCTAATATATATTGGAATGTGGTTATTCAGATATTAACTCTAAACCCAAGTGTGTTGTTTTGATTGTATTGCTGATGTTTTGGGGCTGATTATTATGATCTTAGAAATGCAATCACAGCATTATTAATGACGCACAAGTTCAGGTCTGACAGAAATGACATTGAAGTGGCTATTTGACAGTTTCTTGGTCCAAAGCCCACAGACAACATTGAACAGCAGATTCCTGCCAAATACTAAAGACAGAACTTAACATGTTGGTGTGTTATTACTACTTCCATGACACTATACAATATTTCACACCTCACTAGCTTTGCACATATAGCTTCCCTCCCCCATTTACCTCATCATTACCTCATCTGTCTGATAAATCCAGTTGAAGCATCTTCTCTTTCCAAGAAATCAACCTTGGACACTATTTTTTCAGCCTCTCAACCTCTATAATCTCAACCCCTATAATTCAGTGTGTATCACATTGAATGTAGTGATTTAGTTGTTTGTGTGCATCATATAGGAAGTCAGTAAATGCTTTTTGAATACTAGTAAAATAGTCTTGTAGGATTTAAATATAAAAATACCAGGGAAAATAATATTTGCAGGCTGCTGCTTAGAGAGAGAAAAATGCGCCCAAGTACTGTCCTACTAGTTTACAATGAAATGCCCACTGTGTTCTAATGTGCAACCTCGAGGGGAACCCCATTGCTTTGAGCAGGTGTGGGAAAGGCAGGCTCGCTGGCAATCAGAGGCATTTACTGGGTTTCTGGAAACCAGGAGACGCAGGAGAGAATATTCTCAGATAAAAGAGAGCTGAGGAAGCCCTCCGGCGTGGGAGAGATCCCTCGGTGGAGGTGGGAGTGCTTCCTAACACTGATTTAGAGGCTCCAGCAGCAGAAGTGGCTGCCATGAAGAGTGGGAGGGAGTGTTTTCACACAAAGCCAGGGCTCTCCCAGAGGAACTGACTATAGTGCAGCTCTGATGCCAGTCTTCCATGCTGGGCATCCCTTTCCTCCACCCCACGAGGCCTGATCACCTGGGATAGGGACAGACGACCATAAAAAATAACCAAATCTTTTATCTCTCTTTCTCATTAGGCTCTGACAGTTGCTTTGCCCCGTTCTAGCATTTGAAAGAGGCCTTAGCTATTTTCTGTCCTCACAAGCTACAGTAATTCCTTTTTTTTTCCCCCCTTTTCCATTTTATTTTGTGCTGTTTTAGGTGTGCAGTTTAGTGGTTAGTCAATCATCTGCTTTACATAATGTTCTGATCTATATTTCCAGTAAAAAATGATATATTAAGGGCTGCTCCTAACTCGTGTTCTGTGGTGAGACTTTAATGCAATGGATGGCAAAAATGCTATGATTCTCCTAATAGCAATGGCATGGGAGATAGGCCAGCTCTAGGAATCATTCTGGTGAATAAATCTGCTGCATTAATAGGATTTGAAATGATAATTATAGCCATCATTTTTATGTAGCACTTCTTCATGCCAAGCATTTTTCCAAATGCTTTACACATGCTAACATATGAAATCCTCACAACAAACTAAAGGGAATGCATTGCTATTCTCCTTTTTTTTAGGCTGGTTGAACTGAGGCATAGAGAAACTAATTTGCCCAGATGATGTGCTGATTACCTAGACATTGTACCACTTCCTTATCTTGGATTAACCAATCAGCCTATCTAATAAAGAGATAATATGCTAATTGACTGCACACATCCTCACAAAGATGGCAGCACCCACAGCCAATAAGGAGGGAATATGCTAATTGACTGTCACACCCTCAAAGATGGTGGCACCCACAGCCACAAGATGGCAGTGTCCAGTCCCTTCAGCCCCACAGCTGCCCAGGACCATACTGAGGCATAGGCAAATATCTGGTGTCAGCTGCCCAGATGCCCAGGCTCAGGTAACCAGGGCTGGCTGAGGCTTGTGCTGCTGGCATTGGCAGCAGCAGAGGTGTGATGAGGGTGTCGCCTTCCACTGATCACCAAGTCACCTGCCCCTGAGGGTTCCTGGACAGTTGAAGGGGGCAGGCCAGGCTGAGGGACGCCCCCTCCAGTGTATGAATTTTCATGCACCGGGCCTCTAGTCTATATAATACAAGCCTAGCCGAGACCGGTTTGGCTCAGTGGATAGAGTGTCAGCCTGCGGACTGAAAGGTCCCAGGTTCGATTCCGGTAGGGGGCATGTACCTTGGTTGCGGGCACATCTCCAGTGTGGGGTGTGCAGGAGGCGGCTGATGGATGTCTCTCTCTCATCGATGTTTCTGACTTTCTATCCCTCTCTCTTCTTCTCTGTAAAAAATCAATAAAATATATTAAAAAAAAAAAAGCCTAAGCGACCTTTACAGTGAAACAACCAGTCGCTATGATGTGCACTGACCACCAGGGGGCAGATGCTCAATACAGGAGCTGCCCGCTGGTGGCCAGTGTGCTCCCATAAGGGGAGTGCTGCTCAGCCAGAAGCTGAGCTCATGGCTGGCGAGTGCAGCAGCAGTGGCAGGAGCCTCCCGCCTCCATGGCAGCACTAAGGAGCAGCAAGTCAATCAGGAAGGAGCAGCAAGCATGTGGGCAGTACAGAATGAAGGGTCCCAGACTATGAGAGGGCACAGGCTGGGCTGAAGGACCCCCCCACCCTAATGCACGAATGTCATGCACTGGGCCTCTAGCTTTAATAGAACAGAAGTCTTTAGTCCTCATAAGCAATGTTTCTGTTCTTGTGTTTTTTGTTGTTTTTTTTAAATATATTTTATTGATTTTTCACAGAGAGGAAGAGAAAGGGATAGAAACCCAGAAACATCGATGAGAGAGAGAGACATCGATCAGCCGCCTCCCGCACGCCCCTACTGGGGATGTGCCCACAACCAAGATACATGCCCTTGACCAGAATCGAACCTGGAACCTTTCAGTCTCCAGGCTTACGCTCTATCCACTGAGCCAAACCAGTTTAAGCTGTTCTTGGTTTAATATAGATCTCTGAGATCTAAATTTGAGACATTCCTGTGTCTAAAATTAAATAATCTTGGAGAAGAAAATATCAACTGTAAATGAAATTCAAACAATTCCCATTAATTATCAACAACGTAATTATGTGTTATTACTTTTACAAGTTTATTTTTAATTTATAGAATTAAGTAATTGCATAGAAAATGAGAAAATTTTGCCATTGTCTAATCCATACTATGAATCTAGACACAATGATTTCATTTCTCTCAATCTATTGATTGCTCTTGAAATGTCTTGTTTCTGTAAATAGGACATGATGTAATCAACTACATTCTACGCCTTTATTTCAATAACTGTTTTGGCATTTTTTCCCCCAATTGCTCTTCTTGAAATATAAAGTGCCTCACAAAATTTCAGGTCTTTGGGTAAAGCATAATTTAGTTGGGAGTTCTTGCTAAAAAGTCCTAACTAAAGTTAAAATGTGTTTGATGATGTTGCCTTTAAATGTAGCTTTTTATATTGCTCACTGGGTCCTCAAAAACATTTTTTCTGTTGGGTGACACTGCATAAATTAAACAGTGCTGATTTATGTTATAATTAGGTATATGGTGCAGTATCTTAAAATAATTTCTCAGAAGAAAATTGCCTTTTATTTTAGAGGAAAAATGGTATAAATGCTTTTAATACCTAAAACCAGTTAGCTGAAAAAGTCAGTAATTAAAGGGCAAATGCCACATGCATACATCAAAGATATTGCTACAGAGTATTAGCCAATTTGCTAAGTTCCCTTGAAAGCATGCTGTAAATTAAAGAAATAATACTTTTTCAAAACATTTCAAAACCCTAACACTGTTCTTCAGTTTTTCTACATTACCTCTATTTCCTTACTATGTTTTCAAAAAGTTTGTACATACATGTATAAACACATACACACAAATTCAATAATTAAAATACACATATTCTAAGCCCAGTATCTGCATTAGGATTATATGAATTTGGTAGAAATACACTGAAAATTAACAGCTTATTCTTGTACAAATAACTGTGTTAGCAGGAGTAAAAAATGGGATACAAAATGAGGAAATATTTACAGATCACATATCTAATGAAGTCCTTCAATCCAGAATATGTAAAGAACTCTATAAACTCAACAATAACTAAATTGGCAAGAAAACAAAAAAGACACATGATCATAGATAATATACAAGATTTCAAATAAGCACATGAAAATATGTCCAGCATCATTGTCCATTATATATATCAACTGCTGGTGATAATGTTACTCTCATACACTACTGGTGATAATGTAAAATAGCAAAGTTATTTGGCAGTTTACTAAAAAGCTAAATGTCATTTCATAGGAAAAATGTTTGATATACTCTACCTAATAAAAGAATAACATGCTAATTGACTTTTAGTGAGAGCATAAGGGAGAGGAAAAGAGAGAGAAACATCCGTGTGAGAGTGAAACATCCATTGGCTGCCTTCTGTAAGCTCCCTATTGGGGATTAAGCCCACAACCAGGGTTTGTGCCCAGACCAGGAATGAAACTGTCAGTCTATCAGTGCCTGAGATGATGTATAACTTACTGAGCCATACCAGCTAGGATTGCAATTATTTTAACATAAATTTTTTACATAAATCAATTTGGAATATTGATTTACTATTAACTTTTTTTATGTATATAAAATTACAAATTGAAACTTATCACCCATAATATTAGATTTTAAAACAGGTAGAACCTGGCCAATTTTATCTCTACTTTTAACTTTTATTTCTCTGTGAAAAATAACTTTCACACAATCTATCAAGTAAATGAGAATACAAATGAGAGGAAACATACATGGGTATCACCATTTTAGGAAGGATTTACAGATTTAGAATTTAGTAGATATTTAACTGAATTGGAAACATTTTTTATGAAATAGAAAAATAATACTTTTATATTATTACATTTGTTTTATTTTATGCTAATACAGTGGTACCTCGAGATATGAGTTTAATTCGTTCCATAACCTTGAGGCGTGGGAAAATATGAGACGCTTGAGTCGCTGTAAACTGGTGGGTCGTGTGCAGCCGGCCGATCCGCGCGGTGACTCCTATCTCAAATGTTGCTCGTATTTCAAAGCAAAAATCGCTCGCTAGGTGGCTCGTATCTCAAAAATCTCGTATGTTAGGGCACTCGTATCTCGAGGTACCACTGTAATACATATTTTCAACTAACTCGTCATATAAACAGAATCCTCTTAGACAAAAGATATAATGGAATTATGTAATTACAGCACTATAAGAAAAGCTGCAACATTAATTTGACCACTGTTTTTTGTTTCTCTTGTGATTGATTAAAAACTTTTCATCATATAACTTTGTACCATTTTTCCTTAACTGATTTTATGGGCTAGATTTCTGAATGTCAGCAGAGGACTAGGTAGATAGAGCATGTTCATTTCAGCCTTAAATTCTTCCCTTTTCTTGAGACTGGTGATTTCCATAGTCAAATGCCTGTGTGGACTGGCTCTTTTGTGAGAAATCTATTACAATATATTTTTCCAGACAGAATAATTACCTAACAACAGGAACTGCATGTTACAGAAAACTCATTATTCTCTTTTCTGAAAAGAAACAGAACTTTTCATAAGAGAGAGGAAATAAATTAACAAAGCACACCAAGCAATATGCTTGAGGACAAAGGAAGGTTAAATAAAAGAGACACCATTATGCTAGGTTCTTTGCTAGATGGACTGATGATTACTGTTAGGATAAAAGGGCAAATAATTACTAGAAATTTTAGATGATTATTTTGACTTGTTGTTTCCATTCATATTGAAGAGCATATCTGACTTTGACAAAGATTTTTTTTTCAATGTGTACTTCCAAATATTGAGGGTAAGAAAGATAGAAAAAAATACCATAAAAATTATTTTAAGGTAGTAGATTTAAGTAGTAAATCCATAATAATGATAAATTTCTGTTTAATCTACACTAATAAAAGAGCAACATGCTAATTGACCATACCTTCACAACACCCACCAGCCAATCAGGAGTGAGTATGCAAATTAACTCAACAAAGATGGTGCATTCCGCACCACCCCCAACTGCTCCAGGCTTCTGGGCAGCCTGGGAAGGCAGAAAGGTGGCTCTGAGCTGGAGCAAAAAGGCGACTCCAGCCATAGTGAAGGCGGTGCCAGCAGCCAGGAGAAGGAAGGACTATCCTTGCACAAATCTTTGTGCATCAGGCTTCTAGTTACAATATAAGCCATTACTTAGAAAAAATTGCTATGTCCTTGAATAAAATACCTATGATTATTTTTTAACAAGTGTTTACACTGGACATTTGACACTGAACTATGAATAAACATAGCTCCTTTATTTGGAAAAAATGTATGTCTAAATGGATATAAACATACTGTATAGTAGACCGACATGTGTCCTCTACAAAGAGATGGCCCACTCCTAACCTCGGATTTCTGTGGATGTAACCTTATTTGGAAATAAGGTCCTTACAGATGTAATGAACTTAATGATTTCATGATGATATTTCACTGGATTTAGAGTGGGTCCTGCATCCAATGACTGACATTCATATAAGAAGAGGCAAGGGGCAAGGACACAGAGACACAGAGATCATATGAAGGTGGAGGTGAGAAGCTCAACTTCATATCCCTCTCATCCTGGAACTTGCAGGCCATTTGAAATGCATTCTCCTGGCAAAGGCAGATGTACCAGAGTGCTAGTAGAAACATGCAAATCCTCAGAAAACCTGGGACTGGCCCACTAACTTTCCCACTTCATTCTGCTGGCCAAAAGAAATCTAAAACTTGGAAAAATTTATTTTACTCCTTCAGTCAGAATGACTTCAATGTTTCATGGGAGAGGACCAGGAGATTTTTCGAAATAGGCCATTAAGCTCTAGCTAATTTGGCTCAGTGGATAGAACATCGCCCTGCGGACTAAAGGGACCCGGGTTCAATTCCAGTAAAGAGCAACATGTCCGGGTTGTGGTTCCACTAGGGGACATATAGGAGGCAGTCGCTCAATGATTCTCTCTCATCATTGATGTTTCTATCTCCCTCTCTTTCTCTCTGAAATCTTTAAAAACATATTATAAAAGAAAAAGAAATAGGTGCAAAATACTACTGACTGTACTTGGCTTTAGAGCACAAAGCATTCCCACATTTTCTGTTTTATTTCAGGACATTTTTTCTTTTAGACCCTTGGCTTTTTTTTTCTCATCTCCCAACCCTCTCATCAGTGGATTGTCTCAGGGCTCTGTCCTGCAAACCCTTGTCCGAACACTCTTTTTAAGTTTTCTCATTTCATTTAGTTTCCTAGGTCTCCAATAGTATATGTTCTGTAAAAGCAGGGATTTTTTTCTGTTTTGTTTTGTTTGTCTTTTACTAATATAGCCCTTGTGTATATAATAGAGCTTGGAACTCTTTTTTAATTTTCACCTGAGGGTATTTTTTTTTTCATTGACTTTTTGAGAGAGTAGTAGGGAAGAGGAGAGATAAACAGAGAGATATAATGTTTTGAGAAAAACACAACCATTGATTTCCTCCACATGGGCCCTGACCAGGCCTAGGAATCGAGCCTGCAACTAAGGTAGGTCCCATTGACTGGAATTGAACCTGGGACTCTTCTAATCACTGACTCAAATCAGCTAGGGTAGAATTCATTTTTTAATAAATGCATTTGTTTTTTTAATAAATTCATTTGTAAATCTCTGATAGTATGGCTCTGGAACTCTAGCCCTGACCTCTCCTTTGAACAATAGTCACATCATATATGCCACTGCCTTTTGCAGATTTCTACTCAGGTGTCTTTTAAGAATTATAAGTTAAACTTTTGAAAACTAAACTCCAAAGCTTCCCTGTCTAAATTCTCTACAAACAAGTAAATGGCAGATTCATATTTCCACTTAGTAATAGCTAAAACTTTGAAGTCATCTTTGATAACTTTCTCTCACAACCAATATTTACAGTGTGTGTGTGTATGTATATGTGTGTGTGTATATATATATATTTTTTCTAAAAGTTGGTCTGGAAATTTCTTAAAAAGTTGAACGTATTCCTAGCAGCTTTTTCATATTAGCCCCAAAGTAGAAACAACCCAAATATCTACTAACAGGAGACTAAATAAACAAAGTTTGGATATTCATACAATGAATATTACCCAGAAATGAAAGAATGAAAGGGAAGAAGCTAATGATCTATGCAACAATATTAGTGAACCTCTTAACCATTAGGCAAAGTGTGTGTGTGTGTGTGTGTGTGTGTGTGATTCAATGTATATAAATTTCTAAATTATGAGGAAAAAATTAGAACAACTTTACATAGGAGTCAGTGATGGACTGGAAATGGAGATAATAAATATTTATGGAATGATGGAAATGTGATATATATGTGTGTATGTATATATATATCATACATATATATATATATACACATACATATATATATACATATATATATACATACATACATATATATATACACACATACATACATATATATGATACATTGCATAGATTTGCATGTTGTAATTGTGTGAAACTATATGGTTTTGCAATTTTCTGCAATTTGCTTTAAGTTTCTTTAGATGAGCAGAAGTGCAGTAATCCCCCCCTTTTCCACAGGGACACATTCCCAGAACCCCAGTGGAATCCCGAGACCACATACTAAACCTTCTATTTCCTAAGAGTCTCCAGCTTTCTGTCCTGTTCTACAAATGTTGGGTTTGCCACGATCACATAAGTCAATTCTTTGAAATCTCTTTGCTCTTATTGGTTCTATTCTCTGGAGAACCCTGACTGATGGACGGTCTAAGTGAAGACCTCATTGTCCAAGTTCTAGCTTTTTTTCTACTCCTTCAATCAGAAGCTGTTCTAGGTCAGAGCTGTGGACTGTATTAAGCAGAAAACTTTTTCCAGCCTTTCCTCCAAATTTTGTCTTTAGGTCCACTCCCCTCTCTTGAGAAATACTTTTCTTCCTCTTCAGTACATCAGAGGGATAGAAATCCTGGTCCCCACCCATGCTGTTATCTCTAGTCTGGTTCACAATTTTGAGTTTTGATCTTCAAATTGTTTATCTTGATTTTGAGGCTGGATCTATCTTCTTTCCAGTTGTCTTAAAGTTTATTACTCTTTGTAATAGATTCTGTGCATCAGAATATGCTTAATTGTCATCCTGATTCATTCTTTATTCATAGGTACATGTCTATACATTTAGGAAACAATTATTATTTTATGTTTTCAGATATATAACTCTAAATTTCCCACTAAGTAGGCTCTTCAGATTTTCTTTCTATTTTAAATGTTTACAATGAAATAAGGTTTTGAGATGAATGTTTACAGTGGTGAGTCATTTGAAGGACGGATTTTAGAAAATGGTTGACCAATAAGAGCTGATAAACTATGTACTCTATAATCTCTGAGTTTTATTTCTAATGCCTTGTGTGCAGAGCATAAAAGCACAGTCTGCTGATAATGGGAACGGAACATTTAATTGGGGCTATAAAATGATTTGAGACTTCTCAAGGTTAACTCTGTCTGTAAGCTAGGGTTCTACATTTAGAGAGAAGCAACACTGTAGGTGTATCTATTGGGAAGGCGGTTAGGTCCTCTTGAACTTCGTATGATCAGTTTGTTTCAAAGCATTTCTTTTAAACTGTGACTGTGGGTAATGCTAAAGGATGAAAGAAATACACACTGAGGCCTGACACAGGAATAAAACCCTCCTCAGGAAAGAAGAATAGAGCCCATAGGTTTGTTTCTAAGTTGGGAGAAACCACAGACTGCCGAACAAATGAGTACAAAGCCTGCGGGTAGCATGAGGATGGAGGTTGTCAGGTTTGCCTGTCTCAACATGATTTTCAGAAACAGCATCTGTGTGCAAGGTCAGGCTTGTGGTCACCACAGAGAGAAAACTGAGAGGTGAGCGTGTCCATCCTGCCTCACCAGTGTTTGGCACTGGGACAAAAACTCAACTCTTGGCACTTAGTTTTCACTGAAACCTCAAAGCAATCTATTTCGAAGGCATAGGGAACAGGCTCTTCCCAGAATCCGTCACAGGAGGAACCCAGAAATGGACCGGCTGGATGGTCTGAGATTGTAAAAGCGGGGATCACCTTTGAGAAACAGCCATGATTTATGACCTCTGGAACGGTCTGCTTGCTGCTTAGACTTCTTAAACAGATTAAGAATTCATATATAATGATTTGTGCAAACTGCATCTTTTCTCATATACTTGCTCTCCTCAAGTTTTAATGTATGGAGCTCTTCAAGTTTGCTCATTTTTATCGTTTTGTACCCTAACAAAGCAATGCTTATAAAATGATGTATATTTAAATATGAGGTTTATTGAAAGTATAATATTGATGCTGCTTTTCAGTTAACTGCATTGAAATACGGGGGTCACTTGTGTCTCCTAAGAGAGTTAATGTAGCCGAAGTGAGATTTCTAAAACCTCCCACCTTTAGGATTAATGATATATTATACCATGACACATCTATGATGTATCTCATGACATATTTTTCATAATATGCCTCTCACCCCGAATAACCTGATATATTATCTTTGCAGTAGCATTTTATGATCTTCTTTTATTGAAATCACACAAAACAAAAGGGAGAGGCATACATTTACTTTAAATGTGTTGTACCGGAGTGTGGAAAGTTAAATGTGCGCAGCTCTTACAAAAGCCCGAGGTTCAACTTCTCAAGGTGACTCTAATCTACGTTTCCGCAGAAAATGAGAATATATATCGTCATAATGGGTTTCTATGGTAACTCTTTTTCATGCCGAAAATAATAAATCTCATAAGAAGATTGCCCTTCATGGGCCTTGCTCAAATAACTGTGTCTTTTTATTTATCAATTCGGAAAGTCCTTCAATATTTATTATGCTGATCTTGGCTCATTCATAGAAGCCAGAGGGATTCAGGTTGTCTGGGTCTCCGTGTGCCAGGAGGCAACATGCAGACGACTGAGCAAGTCAGATAAGTGGTCTCACTAGGAAAGAATGGGTCTGAATTAGTTCCACTGTATTCTGGGGCACACGGGTGCTAGGAACCAAGATTTCTGCTGCAGATGAAGGCCTGGACAGAGGCTAGGCATGAATGCTGGCAATTCCAATGAAAGAGACAAGATCCTCTTAGTACCTACCGGCCTTTAATTGCCACAAAAATGTCTGTGCTATGATATTTAATTACTATAGTAAGTAACTATATTCACATTTAAAACCTACATAAGACACTTTCAGATTTTAGTTATCCATATTCCAAAAGCCAGGTGCCGATAGGGCAGTGGTTCTCAACCTTCCTAAGGCCACGACCCTTGCATACAGTTCCTCATGTGGTGGTGACCCCCAACCATGAAATTTTGCTACTGTTATGCATCGTGATGTAAATATCTGCATTTTCCGATGGTCTTAGGCGACCCCTGTGAAAGGGTCGTTCGACCCCCAGAGGGGTTGCGACCCACAGGTTGAGAACCACTGCTATAGGGCAACAATCCAAAGGTCTCTTTTGCTCAAACTTTGCCCTACATTTACCAGTGTAGCAGATATCTAATGCAAAATAAGAATGGTGGGATTTCTCCTACCCTCTTGAGGAGACTATTTGGAGATTAAATAAGGGATTGAGACAGATTATTCCACTAGCCCAGTGGTTCTCAACCTTCCTAATGCCACATCCCTTTAATTAATTTTATGGTTGGGGGTCACCACAACATGAAGACCTGCATTAAAGGGATGTGGCATTAGGAAGGTTGAGAACCACTGCACTAGCCAATATCCATCTTGGTAGCCACTGCTGAAATGCCAGGTGCTTTCAGGTGATCTATGCAGTTTTCCATGTCTCCCCAGTCGGGGGACTTGCTTCCAGAGTGCATAGTCACAGCTGTGATAGACCAGGGAAAAGGCATCAAAGTAAAAGACCTGTAATATTCCAGACAAATTGCTTCTGGGGATGAAGCTGTCTCCAGTTGAAGAACCCGAAAGCCAATCTTGGCACATTTAGATGTAATATAATGTCTCATTATACTGCGGAAGGCATCTCAAGGAGGGAGTAACAGAATCTTCTGTAAAAGAAATGGTCCCCACCACAATCCTTTTTTTTAGGCCTTTTAAAAATAGGGCTCTCCAGTACTTTGAAACTGTTCTCACTCAGAGGTGAGGCTATGTCCCCTTCCCTTGCATCTGGATCAGAAGATGTGCAGTGAGTCCTCTTAGGGTGGCGTTGGAAGGTGGGATGTCACCAAACCACTCATACTTGGAGCCCTGGGTTCCCATGGAAGACACCTGACTATCCTAGAGCCAATTTGTTGTGAAGAAGACAACCCAGATGGAGATGTGACACCCAGTGGCTCCTGTCAGCTGCCCCAGCTGAGCCTACCCTTCCAGCTCACCCGTTCCCATCCCCAAGCAGGTGGACACAGGAGCCTTCATATTGGTTTAATGGTCCCGACCTATATGTCTTCCCAGTAAAGGTCCCAGGCATCGCACAGAGGAGAAAAACCCTTCTCTCTGCCCTGTGTGTGAAGTCTTGACCTTCACATTCTGCTAGAATAATAGAAGAGTTGCTTTTAATTATCATTCTAGGGTAATTTGCCTAAGAAAAAGTAAATGCTATTGAAATCTTTCTGTGGAAGTGAAATAGCGAGATTTTCATTTGGCTTGATGCCTTAGTAGAATGAGTCTTTGGAAGTGTGTGTGTGTGTGTGTGTGTGTGTGTGTGTGTGGTTGGGGCATCTTGAATGCAAGAAAAATATAAATAAGTTGTGGTCAGAAGACTCATCTTATTCTTTTGGTTGCTGTGTATCTCACATTCACAGCAATTATGGGTGTTTTTTGTTTTGTTTTGTTTTGCTTTGTTTTTACTTTAGTCAAAGGTTGTGTTTGTTTGTTTGTTTCTTTGTGTCTTAATTTCTGAAGTTTCTGATTATTGGCAAGCTTTTTATTATTGTTACTAAAATGGCAATGAAGGAACACATATTTACAGCATAGGTAACTCTGGGATCAAAGTATAGAAGTGATGATGGAAGATCTTCAAAATAATGTGATTAATTTTCCTTTCATACTATTCTATTTTTTAATATTAATTTGGAAAATCAATCAATTTTGTTGGTGCAGAATTAGTACTTTATACTTCTCTACTTAATTTTCTAAAATAAACTCTCTGCAGCTTTTTATTAAAGAGTATAAAGTTCACTTGTAGCTTAGACTTTTCTTAGAATTGCCTCCCAGGAAGGAATAAAGTAGCAAATGAGAAATCACAAAGACTCTAGAATTTGTAGAATTTTATAGTGCATTAGCATCCAGTTTTTATTGTTATGACCCACTGTTTATTCCCATAATTCTGTACAACAAAGATGTATGATGTTTATAGTCTACTAAACTACTAAACGTTGATTACTGAAGACTGATTATATAATCTTAGATATATAGCTAACGTTAGCAAAATTTGGATGGCTCACAAGGGTTGAATATAATGTTTGACAGAGCATGAACTGCAATTTCCCATCTTCTCTGAAATTCCTAGATCCAATGAAGTAGTGGCTTCAAAAAAATCAGTAATCACCTTAGAAAAACAATAAGAGAAATCCTTGAGGATTAGAAAACTTTAGAAAATCCCTAAAGGCATAAGGCAGGCAGGGTCAGAGCTAAATAAGAAAACCTCATCTTATATGTACTTAAAAAAAAGTATTGCTGTAAAATAGTACCAGAAAAAAATTAAAGTTCTATTCTAAAAGATGAGTGCCAGTTATAAAAGTAAGTATAGGTGTAATTTATAGGGTGATTAGTTGGGCCTGCATAGAAGGTGGACTCACATCCTCAAACACCTCTCAGTACACACTGATGCTATCTTGGGCTCCTTGGACATGACAGTTGTGTGTGTACCTCCAAGGTGGACAGTAGTTGGGGGGAATCAGGCAGTGCACTGAGTGGCTAGTGTTTGCCAGTAAAAAAGAGGAGCACTCATACGCAGCAGATGAGCATGTAAAACATGCCAACAGTCATATTCTATACAGAGCTTCTTTTTGTAGAGACTTTAAGTACCAAAAAATGAGCAGCCCTACACATATACCCTTATTCTCAAATCTTCTCTGAGCAAGGAAAGAGATTTGGTATTTGATGGGACAAAGAACTTCAGATATAAAGATGAGCATATAACCAGGGATTGCCAATCATCTTAGGAAGAATCAGACTCTGAAAAGTAAAACAAGAAAACAAAAAACTGCTATAAATTCACAAAATGGTCTCCAAATATAAAGCCTAAATAGGTAAACAAACAAACAAAAGACCATCTAAGTAAGTGAGTAAACATTATAAACAGTGAAAATATAGCATAATATAACTAGGGAATTGCAATCCACTCCACCATCCCTTTGATATTGTTTCTCTAAGTATGAACTCTGACTAATAAGAAGCTTGTAGATAAATACAATTTTTGTAGAAGAATCCTAGGAACTTCAGAAGATATAGACTCTGACCTTTAGTCATCTCAGTTCTGAGAGGTTTGCTGACCTTCAATGTAGAATGAGGATGAAATAGAACCAGTGTGATGAAGACCAGCATGAGGCATACCAAACCATCACTTGACCAGTTTCGAGATACTTATTGGACTGGACTGTGCTGGTGTTCATGTTGAGAACTTTTTAATCGCCTCCCCTTAATTTCTTTGGTGTGTGTGTGTGTGTGTGTGTGTGTGTGTTTTTTCCCCTCTCTCCTTATAAAAACTTCTGCCTGCATTGAGATGGTGAGATGGGCCTTGTGACAAGAGTCCCCCATCTCCTCAGGCAACTGGCACTTGAATAAACCACTTTTCTTTTTCACCAGCCTCTCTCTCTTAAGTTTGGTTTTGTGGCAGCAGATTTGGGTTCCAGTTGCAGGGCAACTCATGTCTTCCATCAGTTTGAGAAGTTGTCTTCCATCATTTTGTTTGATATAACCTCTCTTCAATCAGCACTGTTCATTCAGATAAGGATCTGGAAACTGGTCAAGTGATAGCTTGATGTACATCATCCTGGTCTTTGTTACTCTGGTTCTATATCATCCTAGTTCTATGTTGGAGGTCACCAAATCTCCCAGAACTGGTGTGACTGAAAGTTGGATTCTGTATCTTTAGAAGTTAATTTCTAGGATTCTCATGCAAACATGCTACTTATTTATAAGCTACATATTAGCCAGAGTAAGCACTTAGAGAAACAATGTCAAAGGAATGGTGGGGTGAGGTTACAATTCCTCACTGTCACAAGAAGAGTAGGGGGAAGAAATCTCTACAAGTCAATAAGAGTTAGCTTCTACATCACTGTTATGAACTGACTGTTTGTGTGCCCCTACAATCTATGTTGAAACCCTATTGTGATGGCATTTAGAGACCAGGCCTTTGGGTGGTAGTTAAGTTTACATGAAATCACCAAGGGTGTGGTCCCATGATGGGATTTGTATCCCTATAAGAATATGCAGTATACATGCTGATAATTAGCTTTCTGATTATAATGTAAGTGTCTGAATTTACTTTGTAGAGCAATCCATTTCAAAGATACCCATCTCACTTGAAGAAACGCATTGCCCACTATACAACTAAAGTGCCTGGATGCCCCACCTATGAAGTTCCCCTTTCAGAAAGCCCTGCTTGACTAGTTAACTTACCTTTTGCAGGGTCCTGCCTTTCCCTTTAGCATCTTTAATTCTCACTGCAGTACTTTAACTTTACCCATGAAAAGTAAACCCATGAAACTCTAGGCACTCCGCCCTCAACCCCATAAAGGCAGAACCACAGGTCCACACTCTCTCACTCTACCCACAAACTCACTGTGTGATGCTGGACCTGCCAAGTAGCCTACAGGACCTGTCTGTAATAAATCTCTCTCTCTTTTTCCCCCCAAAGAACTCTGATGACTGTTGCTGAAGTTCATCTTGCAATTATAATAAACACCAAAAGGGCTGACCCAGCCACAACATTGGCACAACATTGGGACAATGTCTGCAGGAGCTTGCTACAAATAGTATAGGTCAGTGAGTGCCCCCATTTCTGGTCAATAGCATCACTGCCTATAGGCTGACTCATCTCAGATGTCCAGACTCCTGAACTGTGAAATAAAAGTATGTTGTTTAGGTCACCCTACCTCTATTTTGTTATGGCAGCTTGAGCTAGGACAAATTCTCACCCACAATATTCTCAGTATGAAGTCAATAGAGCAATCAACTCAAATATTTGAAGGAAAATAATTTTAAACCTATCCTTAGTAAATCAATCAATCAATCAATCAATCAATCCTATCCATAGCAATTGTAAACTTGGTAACATGCAGGCATTTTAGATATGCAAGGATTCTGAAAGTTACCCCTCACAGGTTTTACCTAAGAATGTGATTAGCGATAGATAATGAATGGTTGTGGTTGCACAACATTGTGAATTCAATTAATGCCACCAAATCATGACATTACAAAGGCTTTAAATATCATTTATGTTATATATAGTTCACCAGAATAAGAAGAATGTTATTAGAGGATTCATTCTGGCAAGACAAAATATGAACCCAGGAGTAAGAAGAAAAATGAAAGAAGCAATAGTGGACAGTCATTACAGGATAGTTAAATACACAGTCTAAGAATATACAGAGTAATTCGGCAAAAAATTAAGATTAAAAAAGATTTAAATACTATAATGCAAAAGCCCTATCTAATAAATGCATAACCAAATTCTTACCCAATAAAACATATTAAATAACTTTAAGCAAATGAAACACACATAAATGATCATGTACTAAACCACATGATAAGCACAAAATAATACTTTGAAGTTACATATGATGCTAGCCATGTTCAATGGCTATCATGCAATACACCTAGCGATCAATAGTCATAAGTAGCTGAATATGTGATTATCTAAAAATTAACATATTTAATACATATTTATATATGTGTGTATGTATACATGTACACATATACTAAGTTCTATATATATTTTTTGTTTTAAATAAGTTCAATTGGAAATAGAATTTTTTTTTGAGAAAAACAAGAAAAAGTTTTACCCAGGCAAATACAATTTATAAAAGCATTTATAGCCCTCTGCTATAAATTCACAAAATTGTCTCCAAATATAAAACCTAAATAGACCAAAAAAAAACAACTATGGGATCCATTAAACCATAATAAAATATTTACCTCTTAAAATTAAACAGACACAGATGTTTCGAGAGTAAATTGCATCAAGCTCTCGGGAACAAATAACTCCTACCTTATAAAAGATGTTTAGAACGTAGAAAATAGGTGGGAAGCTCTCCAAGTCCTTCTGCAAGGCATATGTAAAGACAACTTTACTGCAGTGTTGGGATTTCCATAGAGACTATGAAGTTGAGAACAATAGCTTTCAACTATCGCTGCAGGACATCCTATACAATAAAAGCATAATATGCAAATCGACCAGATGGCCGAACAGGGGAATGACCACCCAGATGACCCTTTGGGATGCTATGACACCCACTGGCACCAGCCAGCCAAGGCAGGTGCGATGTGATTGGTTGGGGGCCCTGCCATTGCCCCATGATCGCCCTGCAGAGAGAGGCCCAGGCCACTGGCCTGTGGGCTACAGTGGGTGGTCAGGGCCTCCCTTTGTGAGGGGAGGCCAGGTCCTGCATACTGGCAGCTGGATGGAAGCCTGGGTCCCAGTCCAGGTGCCAGGAAGAGAAGCTGGTGCAGGCGGAGGGGCAGGAGTGGGAAAGAAGGCCTACTCTTGCATGAATTTCACGCATCGGGCCTCTAGTGGAGAGAGAATGTGAACACTCTTAGGTATTTCAGCCCATCCACTCAACCAAAAGGCTTCAATCTGAAGGTGAAGAGATTGATCAGATGGGCTCTAGTCAGAACGCCTTTTCAGAGACTTGAGAGTATACTGTGGATGCCACCCCTTTCCCAGCTGAGAAGAACTTAAGATAAGCATTCAGAAGCCTGATGTGGACAGACTACAGGTTGGAGCACTCAGGAGACTGGAACCAGCTACCAGAAATTAGTAGGGCAAGGACTCGTGAATTTTCTGTGGGTTAAATGAACCAAAAAATAAAAGCCAAGCCTTCCACAGCCTGAAATCGATTTCTTTCAAGAGGGTTATCGGGAGGAGTAAGGTATGGACAAAAGGAAGAATATGTATAGGAAGCCAGGGACTATCAGCTTACAAGAAGCAGCCAGAACAAGGGGTCTCCTGCATTAGTTGACATCAGTGTGACATTCTGAATCCTGGGAATTGCCAGAATCAATGAAAGACCTGCAACAGAGAAAAAGCTGGAACTGCAACATCTGTCACACAGATGGTCCCATAGCAGATAAAAATGAGCACATGAGCCTCATTAGACCGTGATATGGGGGATACACCAAACTAATGCACCTATTACCTTCTGGAAACTGGAACTTTGGTAGTGTGAGGGTAATAGTCTAAATGATATTCAGTGTGTCAGTCATGTTTTCATTTTATAGAACAGTTAATCTGTCACTTTATGGCCGTAGGGTTCAAAAGAGGAAAACTATGTGATCATCTTGAGATATTCATATGAGATTTTTCTTATCCCATCTGTATAGTCTACTAGAGACCCGGTGCACAAAATTCGTGCACTTGGGGGTTTCCTCAGCCTGACCTGCATCCTCTTGCAGTTTGGGAATCCTTAGGGGATGTCTGACACATCACTTCTGGCCCTCCCCCTACAGGGAGTAGTCAAACATCCTTAGTGCTGCTGCAGAGGTGGGAGAGGCTACTGCCACTGCCATTGTGCTTGCCAGCCATGAGCACAGCTCAGGGCTTCTGGTTGAGCAGCGCTCCCTCTGTGAGAGTGCCTGCATTGAGCATCTGCCCCCTAGTGATTAATGTGCATCATAGCGACCAATGGTTCCACTATTCAGCCAATTTGCATGTTAGTTTTTTATTATCCTATGTAATAAATGAGTAATATACAAATTGACCATCACTCCAACACACAAGATGGCTTCCCCCATGTGGTCAAAGATGGCTGCCCCCATGTGGACGCAGGATGGCCGCCACAAGATGGCCTGCAGGGGAGGGCAGTTGGCAGGGACCAGGCATGCAAGGGAGGGCAGTTGTGGGTGATCAGGCCAGCAGGGGAGGGCAGTTGGGAAGGACCAGGCCTGCAAGGGAGGGAAGCTGTGGGCGATTAGGCCAAGAAGGGAGAGCAGTTTGGGGGTGGGGGAGAAGAGACCATGCCTGCAGGGGAGAGCAGTTAGGGGAAAATAGGCTAGCAGAGGAGCAGTTAGGCATCAATCAGGCTGGCAAGGGAGTGGCTAGGGGGTGATCAGGCTAGCAGGCAGAAGTGGATAGGGGCAATCAGCCAGAGGCAGATGAGCAGTTGGGAGCCAGCAGTCCTGGATTGTAAGAGAGATGTCCAACTGCCCGTTTAGGGGATGGGGCCTAAATGGGCAGTTGGACTTCCCTCAAGGGGTCCTAGATTGGAGTGGGTGCAGGCTGGGCTGAGAGACACACACATATCCCTGTGCATGAATTTTGTGCACTGGGCCTCTAGTATAGGATAATTATAAATTGTACTGTATGAGCATTGCATTTGTAGACTGATTGATATTCTCCTGTAGGAGAAAAAGAATATGAATGCTTTTCAATTCTTTTTAATGTGAACATGCAAGGATATTGCTTATAATTTTCAAACAATTGGTATGTACAAGTTTTGTGGCACTTGGTCATAATTATTTTTGAATGAATCAACTAACATAGTACACTTTTTTTTCTTCAATGATGCCAGCATATATAGATAAAGAGATACATGTGTGTGTATATGTAAATGGTAAATCAATGTATTTTACCACATTCCAACTATTTAAAATTTTGCCTAAAATAAGACCTGACTTTTAGGACTGAAATAAAGATTAAACTGCAGTGAGAAAATGAACCATCATCTTTCCCCAAGGGGTCAAGGCAGTCCCTCCCTCCGGCCCCTCACTAGCTCCCCCTTGTGGAGAAAAGACAGTCCATTCCCAAAGTTGACAGCCAGCTGCAATGGGCAAAATAATGGGTAGCATTTGTTGTGCACTTGAGGGAAAAAAGGTGTCCCTATCACTTAAAACGGTGAGACAGCCATGAAGATATGGCAGATAGAGCCGCATGGGCAGTGTGGATGAATATTGCGCCCTTTCAGTCTTCACTTTGAGTAATGTCTGGCAAACATAGAATTCAGCAGTTATTTTCAAGAGCTGATCCATTTGATGTCTAATACTTTGGGGCTCTTGATGACTTAGCATGGGCTTAAAATATGCCAAAACAGCCTCCAGAGTTTACAATAAAGTCAGAAGTGAACCTACCCCCAACCAAGCATAGGATTTCAGTAATTATCATATAAATTGGATTGATGACTATACTCAGCAGAATTACATATGAATATTAATATGATACATATAAAGATACTGTTAGGTCTGATCCAATAATTGAATGGATACCCCCTCCCCTGGGAACTGACCTTTAGATCACTTCACAGGAGACATTCCCTTTTACTTAGACACATTCCACCTGCTAAAACCGCATTCCATTCGCTAAGACCATTATCTCCCCCAATCTGGACCTGCCCAGGATCTGGATCCCCAGAGAATCCTCCACCCAGAAAGAGCCCACCTGGAGCCCTTAAAAACCTCTGATTCCCCGTTTTCGGGTGCTGGTGCCATTTGGGGGCTCCCCCCATCTGGTATCCAGATGACCTAATACATTTATCATCCCTCACCACTTTGGCCTCCTGCATTCTTGCTTCAGCAACCCTAACAGACACATCCTGTCCATTCGGTGAAAGATGAAATTAAAGAGATGGCTGTGTGAAATAGCACAGGGTGTGAAGACTCTCAAACACTAGATTTCTGGAGGAAAAAATGGCATTGAGAGGGGATTGATGATGGTGCTGAATGGCCAGATCAAGGAAAGCCTTGACTGCCAGGTTAAAACTCTTGGGATTTTTATTGAGATAATCAATCTCCGGAAGTAAGGCTGATAGGTATGTAGAGACTTTACCAGCAGTGCGCAACAAAGCTAGTTTACAGGAATCCGTTTTGAGAACCACAATTTCCAGATCCTTCATTTCTACACAGTTTCTTTCTAAAGTTGTGCAAAAGAATGCTCATGGTCCCATCAGCCCTTCCCCTGCACAGAAGAAAGGCATAGCCCTTACCTTAGTTGCAAAACAAAAAGATGGGCTGTATTGGTGCGCAGAAACTCCTTTAATGATTAATAGGTAGGACTTGAACTTAATGGTCTTCCTGCTTTTTCTTACATTTTACATGTAAATGTTCCGAATTCAAAAAGACTCATGCATGAGGAGTAACTGAACCTGATTCTTTTAAACCTGACTGAATTTTTTTGTCTAAATGACCAAATATCTCAAGATAGAGAAAACCCAAGGATAAGGAAGTTACATAACTTTTTAAAATATGGGCTGTGCATTATTCAATAAGGTCCTTAAAACCCATTTTATTAAAGTATAAAATATTTATTCCAATTACAGTACATTTTATTCCATCTTACACAGTAGTTAATATCCTTATTTCCTGATTTTTTAAAAAATAAACTTCTAAAATTAGGATGAAATGTTTATAAATGGGAACTATTCTTGGAGAGAGCATGAAGCAAAATATTTCAGGGATTGCTGTTGGAGTCTTCAGTGATGAATGGTGAGGCAGGAAGAGGCTAGGAAGGGCAATTTGGTAACTGCAGTTAACCTTGGGGGTTGGGAAGTGGCAGAGGAGGGTCGATCCTATGTATCCAGTGTTCAGAAAGTACCAGAAGCCCCACCAGCATGGCTCGGTGGATCAGCATTGATCGATGAACCAGGAGGTCACATGGTTTGATTCACAGTCAGGGCACGTGTCTATCCCCAGTTTGGGGCATGCAGGAGGCAGCCGATCCATGATTCTCTTTTATCATTGCTGCTTCTATTTCTTTTTCTCCCTTACTCTATGAAAACAATAAAACTATATTTTTTTAAAAATTAAAAAATGATAATAAAAAGTACCAGGAGATCAAATTATTGCTGCTGTGCCTCCTCCAAGTGCACAGCCTGGAGGTACTTGGTTTAGGACAATATTTCTCCAGCTTTCCGGTTGGGGAATTGGGGGGCAGATGATGTCATCGCTGCAGATCTGTGTCTTTTACCAGGAAAAGATCCTGTGCATCAAAATCCAGTGCCCTTAATTCTTCCTCTTACTATTGACTAAATCAACTTTGAAAGGTCTGTAGAAAACTTAAATTTTTATACAATGCTTCCCTAGAAAAGCATTATTTCTAGGATTAAAAAAAAAAGGCCCTGGTGAAAAAGGTGAAGGGATTAAGAAGTACAAAGAGGTAGTTACAAAATAGTCATGGACATGTAAAATACAGCGTAGGGGAATATAGACAACAGTCTATAATAATAAAAGCATGATATGCAAATCGACTGAACAACCAAACAGCAGAATGACCATCCCGGCAACCTTCTGGACGACCATGCTATGACACGCACCTGCACCAGACCAGCCAAGGCGGGTGCGAGGCAATTGGTCAGGAGCCCCCTCATTGCCCCACGATTGCCCCACAGGGAGAGGCCCAGGCCACCCTCTACACAGCAATCAATTGCGGAGCCCCAGCCGGGTGGGCGGGACCTCCCTCTGCTGGGCGATCCATCTGGGTGCCCTGCAATCCATCGCCTCAAAGACGGAGGGGGCCCAGCCAAGACCGGTTTGGCTCAGTGGATAGAGCATCCGACTGCAGACTGAAAGGTCCAGGGTTCGATTCCGGTCAAGGGCATGTGCCTTGCTTGCGGGCACATCTCCAGTTGGGGGTGTGCAGGAGGTGGCTGATCAATGTCTCCTCTCGTCGATGTTTCTGACTTTCTATCTCTCTCCCTTCCTCTCTGTGAAAAATCAATAAAATATATTTAGGAAAAAAAAAAAAGAGGGAGGCCCAGGCTGCCCGGCCAGGGATGCTACGGTGGGTGGGCAGGGCCGCCCTCTGCATAGCCATCAATCACTGAGCCCCACAATCCATTGCCCTGCAGAGGGAGGCCCAGGCCAGCCAAGCGCTGCGGGCAGCTGGGAGAAGGAAAACCCTGATAGGCTCTGGTCGAGGCCAGGCCTAGGGACCCCCCCTAAGGGATCCCAGATTGTGAGAGGGCACAGGCCGGGCTGAGGGCCACCCCCTCACGTGCACGGGGTCTCTAGTAATGTGATAACTATCTATGATGCCAGGAGGGTATTGGAGATATTGGGGGACCACTTTGTAAAGTATATGGGTGTCTAACATCTATGCAGTACACCTCAAACTTAATGTAAACTGTAATTGAATAAATACAGGTTAAGAACCAGGGTCAGAGGCTCTGAATCTCTTGCCGAGGCAAATCACTCTTCATTTCACCCTAGTCTCCTTTCCTTCTTGTCCTCTTTCTAGTCTTTTTCTCCTCATCCTGTTTCTCTCTCTCTCTCTCTCTCTCTCTCTCTCTCTCTCTCTCTCTCTCTCTCTCCTGTAGCTGTGCCTCAAAATGACCAAGGATGCTGCCGAGACCGGTTTGGCTCAGTGGATAGAGCATCTGCCTATGGACTGAAAGGTCCCGGGTTGGATATTCCAGTCGGGGGCATGTACCTTGCTTGCAGGCACAACTCCATAAGGGGGCGTGCAGGAGGCGGCTGATCCGATGTCTCTCTCTCATTGATGTTTCTGACTTTCTATCCCTCTCCCTTCCTCACTATAAAAAATCAATAAAATATATTTTAAAAAAATAACAAAATAAAAAAAAATAACCAAGGATGCTGATTTTGTCCATCATTTCACATTCTTCTTCCCTGGATCATTCCCTAGAGAGCTTCTCCCATTGCCCACCTGCAGGAAACCTGAGGTGTGTCTGTCTAGTCATGGAACCACAGGAGGCAGAGTCAGATCTGTAATGAGCGTACTGGAGCCCACCAGCTGAGAGGGCACGGTGGTCCTCTCAGAGCAGCCCATTATTGAACATCGATGAAGTGATTGGGCTCCCGTCCATATCCGGTAGTGAGCACCGTTAAGAACGTTCAAAACCCAACACGCCTGCAAAGTTCTAAGAGAACAAAAACTACCGATTTTAAACTGTGGCTGTCTGTGCAAACAATAAAGAATGGTCGTGCTGCAACTAAAATTGGAAAGTACGTCTGTGACCTACCACCTCGGGCATAAAAATGGAGTGGGCTTCTTTCTTTGTCGCGTCTTTATCTGGGTATGGAATTAGGATAATGCTGGCCTCATCAAGGGAGTTTGAAAGGGCGCCTTCCTCTTGGATTTTTTGAAATAGTTGGAGGAGTAGCGGTGTCAGTTCTTCTTTGAATGTTGGGTAAAACTCCCCTGTGAAGTCGCCCAGACGTGGGCTTCTGTTTGCTGGAAGTGTTTTGATTACTGCTTTTAGGGGCCTATTCAAGTTTTCTGATACCTCCTGATTCAGTCCTGGGAGGCTGTATTTTTCTAGGAATTTGTCCATCTCATCCACATTGTCCAGATTGGATTTTTTTTTATTTGTTATTGTTGTTGTTGGTTTAAATCAGAAACAACAGTTGTGAAGTAAACTGTAGATGATTGAAATAAAAGTGGGAACACTGAGTAATTACTATTTTTAAGAAGTTGCTGGGCAGGTGTGGCTCAGTGGTTAATCCAGGAACCAAAGGTTTGATTCCAGGTCAGGGCACATGCGTGGGTTGTGGGCTTGATCCCCAGCAGGGGATGTGCAGGAGGCAGCCAATGGATGATGTTTCTATCTCTCTATCCCTCTCCCCATCTCTTTAAAAATCAATAAAAACATTAAAAAAGAAAAGAAAGAAACCTGTGCATAGTGACGACATGACTTTGAGAAGTCAATGCAGAATAAGAAAGTCCAGTTTTCATATATTTTTAATTGCTCTGAACATTTCTACATTTTTAAGGCATTTTAATCATTTATTCCTTTTTTCTCTCCCTTTTTTCCCTCCCTTGGGGAATGTATAATTAAACACAATACCACCATTCATATTCCGCTGCCACCTTTTACATTTGTAAATCTAAATTTTTGTTTGACATTCAAAATTTTGTTAAAACTCAAAGTCACTTTGCATAACTCCATACATGAGATCAAAATTGACATTTTTTCTTTGAAAACAGCCATCATCGAAACTCAAGTCAGAGAATGAAGGCCTGGAGTTGCTGGCTGACTTACTGGTCGTTTCTTTTGTATCATGTTGTGAAAGTAAAATCTGACTTTCTAGTCGTAATAGCAAATTTAAA
The DNA here is from genome assembly GCA_011751065.1 of Lasiurus cinereus. Taxonomy (NCBI): domain Eukaryota; kingdom Metazoa; phylum Chordata; class Mammalia; order Chiroptera; family Vespertilionidae; genus Lasiurus; species Lasiurus cinereus. Next base: position 3,104,951 of record JAAGEH010000076.1, on the reverse strand, counting down.
ATAAAATTTCACTGTCACTCTGTGAATTAAAAGCGAACTTCTAATTGAAAATAATAATAATAATAATAATAATAATTTTATAAAAGCTTAGAGCTTAGACAAGGTCATAGAAAGACATTTTCTGGTATGCTTACCTATTTGATTAATAAATATGCCCATGTTGCATTTTGGGTGTCAAAATAGAAAAATGAATCTGTATAGCAGTCCTTGTTCACCAAATGTAGATCCTTATAAAAGCATGTGTTGGGGTGTTTCATGAAAGCTCTTGACATATAATAAGTGACACGGTAACCAATTTATCACTCCTTGTATTAATATTGTGGGGGGAAAGGATCCGCCACTAAAAATAATCTCTTATTCTGAGACTAATAGCATCAAATAGGTAGCTGCAATATTAATGCAAAACGTCAGTGTAAACTGTCAGGGTTGTAAGGTAGCATATTAACGCTCCATTAAAAAAATGCGTGTTATGTAGCATACGATACTGACTGTCAATTCCAAGGCTGATTTTAAAAGGAGATCATGCTGAATTATTTTGTGTGTGTCTGTGCTGTGACAGCTCAAACGGAATAGGTTCTTTACTTTTCACTCGAAACGGGAAACGTTATGTCACTTCATCCGAGGGAGAACGAATGGGAATAGAAGGCATCGCAGAGCGTCTGGGACTCTATTACCATCTCAATGAAATATCCATTTTGCCTCTAATGTGAACCAGGGTTCCATCGTGCACTGAAGTGGAATTCAGCTAAAGCAAAAGCTAATTTCCATGCTCTGTGCCTGGGATAGCAAAAACAGGACATACAGCCCCTACACCAGGCAACACTCCCACAAAGCTAATAGAGTTAGCAGAATTGGAAAGCATTGTGACCCCTGAAACCGAAAAACTTGCTGGCAAGGTGGCAATCCCATAACTCTGGGATCTCCTGGGTTTGGTTTTATAGCCAACTCAGAGGGACTCGGAGCTGGAAAGAACCACCTGGTGAGTCCCAGGCTTTTCAGAGTAAGAATCTAATTTTCACATCCTTTATCCTTTGCTTGGGCTCACTGCCTAGTCAGTGGGACTACAGATAACGGGGTGAAGGGACCCTATCTGGGAAGGGTCACCATTGAATATGAATGGGTAAATGAGAGAGAAATATTGCAGCTGACAATGTTAACATTTGTTTGTAGGATTCTTCTCTTTCTCTTTTCCTCTTTCTCCCTTAGGCAATGTGTAATTAAATACAATATAGTGGTACCTTGAGATACGAGTTTAATTCGTTCCGTAACCTTGAGGCGTGGGAAACTATGAGACGCTCGAGTCGCGGTAAACTGGTGGGTCGTGTGCAGCCGGCCGATCCGTGCGATTACTCATATCTCAACTGTTGCTCGTATTTCAAAGCAAAAATCGCTAGCTGGATGGCTCGTATCTCAAAAATCTCGTATGTTAGGGCACTCGTATCTCGAGGTACCATTGTACTATGGTTGATCTTCCTCTGCTCTCTTTAATATTTGTACATATAACTTGTTTAAAATTAAAATATATGTTGGATTAATAAATCACCCTGAATAATGCAATACATGAGATCAAAATGGACATTTTTGCTTGGAGAAATAATTATCATAAATTAAGGCTATTTCAGGAAGGTGACCGGTGGGGTCACAAGGGAAGATGGGACATTTCTACCCCACTTTACCAGTCATGATACACACAAAAGCCAGGTCACATCACTTGAATAACCAGAGCTTATCAAGAACAATTATGACAAGATGCTCCATTTCCAACATTACAAATTAGGAAGTAAACTGACTAATTCCTACACAGTTTCTTAGTTATGAATGTGTGCACCCATGAAATACTGTTACTACTAGAGGCCCAGTGCACAAATTCACGCACTGTGCAAGGAACTATGGGCCGGGAGGTTGCGGTGGGCACAGGGGCAGGTCTTGGCCCATCCTCTGTGCCCCAGCCAGGTCCCTCCTGCCATGGGCTCTGGTCCCCTGTCTGCTGGAAGCCCCACTGCTGCTCACACATGCTGATGTGCCAGCCCCACTCTCACCTGCTGATGGTGGTGAGCAATCACAGCTGGTGCCGGGCACTGGCAGTGGGTGCAAGCGGCAGCTCCAGTGTGAGCAACAGGTGTGAGCAGAGCCAGTGCCAGCAGCAGGTGTGAGTGCTAGGTGTGAGCATGTGAGAACAAAGAATTTTCAATAACCTCCAGACGCTCGCCCCTATTACAGTGCCCAGCGCCCTGCCTTTGTCTAGTGGCCCTGCTCACCTTTTCCACCATCCTGTTGTGGCGGACACCCACCATGTTTTGCACTCTGCAGCCTGCTGCCAACGCTTATCATGACGGTCAGTGCCTGGCATAGTGACCGGTCGTTCTTTTGTTTGATTGTTCCTCTATTTGGTCTATTTGCATATTAGGGTTTTATATATAGAGATAATATTTATATTTGATTATAAACACCAATGGGGCTCTAGCTTTATATGCCATCATCTGTAAGAGAAGGTTGTTAATTATAGTAAAACAGCTGGTTAAACCATTAGAGAAGGCAGGTTAAAATATAGCAAACCAAACACACAATCCAGGTCAACATTTTAGTTAACAAATTTCTAGCAGCCTGCAGGAAAGTCTCCTCTTAGACTTTCCTTTCTTGATGTAAGACTGGATAGCAGCTGCCATCACAACTAGTTAACTGGTTCCCGTTAACTGTCTCAGGAGTTTAGTGAGCTCCACGTTAGTGCTAATTTTAATCAAGAGAAGTTTAGAGTATTTGACAGTTGAATACATAACTAATAATTGTAATTATTATAGAAAATATACTGGGTTTTACGAATGGCCATTTTGAGTCTTTACTGGTCAGCCTCAGGGGCGCTTAATTTAAAGAAATCAGAGATGTGAATTTGTATCTCTAGTAGTAGCTGTTAGATAACAATTATTATGATTAAAAGCCCTTATGCTTTTTATACAGGCATTCAAGATTTTGGTTAAGCTGATGACATTCTTTGTGATAAATTTCTCTGACTTTCCAGCAGTTAATTATTGATATTTTTATTGATAAATATAACCTATAAAGATGGATATTCCATTGATTTATAGAAGAAATGGATATTAACAAAATAATTATAATTGCTACACAAAAATATTAGCATAATAATTAGAACAGGAAAACAAGACACTATTCAAATTATTAATGATCATTCTCTGATTTGTTTCATTTATGTTTCAAATACATTACTAACTGTGCCTTACCAGGGATATTTTAATATTGTAGGTAGTTTAATATTGAAATAGAAAAAAAATATATACGCATATACATATAAGTACATGCACATGCAAACATAGCATTTTTAAAGTCCAAACATATTTTTCTCTAAAAATAGAAAAATAAATGATTATATAAACTGAATTATAATTTATGCTTCATTTGTTTACCAGTATCTAGAGTTTTGCTTTAAAATTAGTAAAACTAATATGGAGAATTTTGGTGGTTACAGTGTATCTGAAATAGGACAGAATGGATAGTTTACTAGTACTCTCATCGATTGCAGAAAACTGGCAAGATCATTAAGAGAAAAATTAAAACATTTTTCAAAAAGCTGGTTGAGATGTTAAAGCCAACCAATGTGTTTAATGTATGCTCCTTTAAGGACTGTGGGTTCATACGTCTCTTACATTATTGAGGGCAGTTCTAGCAGCAGCTGCCATTTACAATACCTGGGGATACGGAGCAGTTTATTAAAGTGCTTATTTTCACTAATAGTAAATTGGGTCACTAGCTCTCTTTCTCATGTTATTAGGAAGGCAAACATGCATTTCCTCTAGATTAGGTTTGGTGGTAATTTATCTTTGAAGTAGATGTATATTTACCCTTATTATTTTAATATATCAAAAAAGTAGGCATTTAAAAAGTTGTTTAATAAAATGAATTCACAGAAAATGGGAAAAGGAATTCGCACTTTACCAGGGATATTTCCCCAGGAGAAGAAGTTGAAATAACGGATCCACCCTCATCCACATCTCCAATCTCTTATTTACTTGTCTTTCTTTTTATTACTCCTCATAAGCAAAAACATTGAAACTGGGAAATAGAGATGTGTTCAGAAATCTAGATTCCCATCCTATCACATGTCTTCTTTCCGTATGGCTTGTTTTGTTATTATCAGGCATAACACCAAGCTCCGGGGAAATCAAGCTTTATTTTCTTGGCTAATAGAGATAAATAGTAGCTTAAACAAAGCAAGTCAGTCGGACCTTCTCTTCCCATACTTTTAGAATCAAATGTTCTTAGATACTACATATACTTCCTACATATAATCCAGGATATTCTAGAATATCAAACCATACTATAATTTAGCATGAATCTAAATTGGAGTATTATAGCCGTTACAAATGAATTTCCTTAATGTGAGAGATTATTTAAATATTTATATTAATTAAGCATCTATTGACACTAATAATAATAAAATACAGTGTTGATAGTTTTTATTTACTGTTTGGTGTTTATATGCAAAATAACCTTTTGGACTTCTTTTTTTTTAAAATATATTTTATTGATTTTTTACAGAGAGGAAGGGAGAGGGATAAAGAGTTAGAAACATCGATGAGAGAGAGACATCCATCAGCTGCCCCTTGCACGTCCCCTCCTGGCGATGTGCCTGCAACCAAGGTACCTGCCCTTGACCGAAATCGAACCTGGGACCTTTCAGTCCGCAGACTGACGCTCTATCCACTGAGCCAAACCGGTTTTGGCAACCTTTTTGGACTTCTTGGTGTTAAGGCTAAATTGTGTCAAGTGCTTTACCTGGAGTCCATTGTTTTACCCAGACGACAACGCTTGGGGATTTATTATCGTCACTGCCAACTTTAATTCCATACTTGTGCTGATTTTGCAGTCTCTTTCTCTTTAATTTTTAGAGCTATCTCATTTATCTATCCTGCAAGGACTCAAAAATAAAATACATGTTTTGCTTTGAATTTTTTTTTTTTCTGAAACATGGTTTACCAAGAAGAGTGTTTGCAATCTACTGGTCATTCTAGTTTTAGGATAATAATGGAGCTATGTCGCTATCCATTGTAGCAAAATATGTGTGTAATGAAAAATATTCCGGCTTTGAAAATCCTCATCCATTCCTGCTCCAGCACATTGTATCATTCCTCCCCTCCTGCCTGTTCTTCTCGGGTTCCTTTGCCTCTTGCATTTTGGTGTTACTAATCTCATTTTTGGCTCAGCTCGTATCTTCGGTCTAGATGTGTACCTAGAAACTCAAAGGTCCTTCCATTTTTGTGCAGAACAATTTAGCTATCTGTTTATAATAATTTATGTATATACACGCCTACCGGGTAGCTACATTTTAAATTTGTTTAAAAAACACACGAAGCCTTCACTGCTCCACTTAGAAAAATAAATGTGTTTAATTCTGATTCTAGCCTTTTAACAGTGGGCCAGGCTGGATCTGTACCCATTGAAAAGTAGTAAATCCATTTTTGTGGAAGTGGAGTCATTCAGTTGGTCCCTGATGGTTGCGGCCCAAACAAACCAGCAGGAAATATGACTCAGAGGGAGAGAAATCTGGTTTGTTGTTCCAGAAGCACAGGCCTTCCAGAGTGGACTGTGAGAGCATCCCCATACCACCAGGGTCATGATGCAGACTTGGGCAGGATTCCCAAAGGTTTGAAAAGTGTTTTTCCCAGTTAGGTGCTCTGAGATTATGCCTGTCTCCCTGTAATTCCCAGGTCTATGCCCAGAGGTCAAGTTGTTGTGAACAGTGTAAAGTCTCTGTGCCTAGGGGTAACTTGGACTTCAGACCTGGGCACTGCCTCTGTGAAGCTGCAGTCTCCTGGGGGAAAGAAGGGGGGGACAGGGAGGGGGACACCTGTTCTCCCTGTCCAGACTCTGTAGCTTATCTGAGTTCCTGGATGTACTGCCTGTCATATACCTCTAGGTGCTACCTGGTGGAGTGTACAACTCTCTTTTCCTCTACCCACTTTTTTTTTTCTGTTTTAGAGAGAGAAAGGGAGAGATAGAGAGAAACATCAAATTGGCTGTCTTCTGCCCTCACCCCACCCAGGAATCAAACCTGCAAACTGGGCCTGTCCCCTGCTGGTATATGGGACAACCCTCCAACCAACAACCAATTGAGCCACGCTGGCCAGGGTTCCTCTATCCACTTTTAGTTGAGTGATATTAACAAATTTTATTGTTACTACTAGAGGCCCAGTGCACAAATTCATGCTCCGGGGGCTATTCCTTCCATACCTTTTGAGTTTATATTTCCAAATACAGTGGTACCTCGAGATACGAGTGCCCTAACATAGAGATTTTTGAGATATGAACTGTCGAGCGAGCAATTTTTGCTTTGAAATTCGAGCAACATTTGAGATAGGAGTAATTGCATGGATCGGCTGGCTGCACACGACCCACCAGTTTACCTCGACTCGAGTGTCTCATAGTTTCCCACACCTCAAGGTTACGGAACGAATTAAACTTGTATCTCGAGGTACCACTGTACCATTGATATGGCTGACAATGATGATGGTTAAATTAACTATAATAACTGACAGGGTAATGCTAGCTTTCACCTCATAACTCTGCTCTAAAAACACCCGTGTCCCACATATTTTTGAAAGTCCCTGGGGAGTGTCCCACAAATGCTCAGAAACAAGCCTATCATGTGCTGCACTTGTTTTGTTAAAAGCCACTTTTGGGGGCGATCTTTTCCCAGCATACTATGCTTTGCTGCTCTGCCGCTGTTGCTGGGTAATTAGCAAGCTTTCCCTTTATGTTCAATGGCATATATGTGCCTCTTCTCACACTGAATTTATGGTAAAATGCCTTTTAAAAATGAAATTCTGAGATAGGGTCTGGAGATTCTCTCTGATGATAAAGCCATGCTTGAAAAAAGTGGTGCTCCCTGGATATTCTACCTGAAGAGCCCATGAAAGATGACATAAATGGTTCCCATGATGATTTCCTGCTGGGAGCAAAATGATGCAGAACACTGGTCCTCAGCTCGCACTGTGCAGGAGAAGCATCTGGGAGCTTTCAAAGTTCCTGGTGCTCGGACCTGGTCCCAGGCCAATTAAGTCAGGTGCTCTGGGGTGGAGAAAGGGCATTAGTAGCTTGTCAAGCTTTCCAGGTGATTCTGAGGTGCAGCTAAGGTTCAAAACCATTGATGGATGTGCCAGTACTGGTATGTGCTAGCCCAGTGGTTGGCAAACTCATTAGTCACAGAGCCAAATATCAACAGTACAAGGATTGAAAATTCTTTTGAGAGACAAATTTTTTTAAACTTAAACTATATAGGTAGGTACATTGTTATTAACTTAATTAGGGTACTCCTTCAATGGCACTGTACGTGTGTGCCCACATGAGGTATTTTGTGGAAGAGCCATACTCAAGAGGCCAAAGAGCTGCACGTGGCACGTGAGCCTCGGCTTGCCGACCACTGTGCTAAACCATTAGTAATAAAATGGAAAGAATATGTATTATCCCAAAAATACAATCTGACAATCACTAAAGTTTGACCCTCAACTCTGTCTGAAAAATTCTATGTACAGAAAATTAACCATCTTCGCTATTTATTCATTCTTATTTAATTTGATCCCAATTTTAACAAATGCATAATATATGTACAGCATATATTTTTATGGGAAAGAGATATTGGCTCTTAATAAAGCTGCTTCCTGCTGCCAGCTTCATACTTAATATCATAATCTTTTGTGACATCACAATTAATTCCTGCAGAGATGATTAGAGTAGCACGGAGAGGATGATGATTTGGGGAAAGTGATAAACAGCATGGCCAAGGCTATGTTTTTCCTCTTCTTAGAGATTACTACATTGTTCAGAACAAAAAAAAGAAATAAAAAAAAGAAAAAGGGTTTCTGCAGAATATTGTAAAATAGTAAAAACAAGATTTGTGTCATTTGTAAAAAAGCAAGTAACTCTTTAAGCGGTTTTCTGTTGATTGCACAAGCTTAATTACTTACTTAAACAGCCAATGCTTTGTCAGCTCAATCAAATATTTTATTAGTATTGCTTTACATTAAAGTCACAAAAGTGATTTAGACTTATCTGCATCGTTATTGTGAATATTGGCTTATCTGTGAATGTTTTACTTTCCAAATACCTCCAACTTTAGACTGAAGAGCAGCAATGAAATAAACTTGGTCTTTACAGAAAGCTTTTATTGCCACTAAAGTTATAAAGAATTGGGTGATAAAGCAAGTGAGATTTTTCTTGTTTACATAAGCCCTATATTCTTTTTGAGAAAAGAATTTATCAATGTCCTTAATTCCAGGAATGGATATACAAGGGTTAAAGTACAGAGGATCCACCTATATACCTTTGCTTAAACATTCATTATTTATTTGACCCCCAAATCTCTCTTGATATTTTTATCCATTCACACATATAGAAAGTGAGTACCACTTACTTATAGTGTGTGTGACTTTTAGTCTTATCTAAAAAAGGCAGAAATAGGAAGAGAGAAGTGCAGATCAAGTTTGACTGTGAAACTAACATCTTTCTCCCCTTGCTTTACCCTCTAATGCAGTGGTTCTCAACCTGTGGGTTGCGACCCCTTTGGGGGTCGAACAACCCTTTCACAGGAATCGCCTAAGACCATCGGAAAATGCAGATATTTACATCACGATGCATCACAGTAGCAAAATTTCATGGTTGGGGGTCACCACCACATGAGGAACTGTATGCAAGGGTCGCAGCCTTAGGAAGGTTGAGAACCACTGCTCTAATGGGTATCCAAGAAGGATATTTAGATAGCTACAACTTCTCAGCATTTTTGTTTGACTAGATTTTCATAGAAGGTCCAACCAAATATATAAGGAGACATAATTTACCAATTCCCTTCACTAATAATTTAAATAAAATTCACATCTCAGCTTAACAGGGATGCTTTTTTTCTTCTTCAAATTTTGAAAGAAACATATAAGTGTTATTTAATTGTCATATAAGCCATACTCAGGCTTGAAAGATTCAAAAGTATCTGCTTTCTTTCTGACAGACTGAGTTATCACTACTGAAAGCTCAAGTGCTACAATCAATCAATAAGTGGTTAATTCTTTTCACAATTTTGGGAAAATAAAAACGAAATGAAAAAAAAGTGTATAAACGACTTAAAGCAAAGAAGCATTTGCATTTTGTGAGGCTGTCTTTTTAAATAGGAGGAACTTTCTTCACAATTACCCAAACTCCATTTTCACTCTGAAAGCTTTTTAGCTCTGAAAATTTCCTAAATTATAATTAATCGATTTAAATCTTGCCTTGATGAAAGAACCCAAGCAGATAAGATTAATTTCTTAGCCTCTAACTATCTAAGTTACCCAAGAGGCTATTCCAAAATGCTCAGCACTCAGACCCCCATCGATTATAATTTATATAAATGATGTGTTTCTCTGCACAGCTACGGAGGAAGTACAATAGATACACAAATCAGTGGGCTGGTGGGAGCACACGGAGCCGGCTCTCTCCACGTGGGCTATTATGAAAGCTGATTTAATTATTTCTTTTAGAAGTTTAATATGCAAAAAGTTAACTTCTAGAAATATTGAGACCATTGCCAGATGGCTATGAAAATTGTTTTTCATTAAATTGGGTTGTTCAAATTTTCCAGGCTCACGAATCCAAAGACAGTTTAATCATAGTCAAAAGGGAATTGTAACTCAGAAAACTAAGCAGAACCCTCTAGCCAGGACTATAATGGTAATTATAATGAAATAAGACCACATGATTGGGAATCAGCCTGCAAGAAAGTAATTCTACTCATCTAGAGTCAGACACAGGAGGTTTATCAAAGGCAAAGCTTCGAGAAAATGCATGGACTGTCTGTAGGAGACAGTAGGGGTTGGGGCAAAAGTCTTCTCTCTGGAAAGAGATGAACATGGTATCATCTCTGGGTTCAACATGCCCTTGGGTTAGGATTATGGTTTCTTATTTTATACTCATTTACCCAATCAAAGGGACACTGATCAAATATCACATTTGTTTTCCAAGTCCAAATACAAAGTGCTGTGACTAATTTGAAAACAATCTGCCAGATGAGAGAAAAATGTCACCTGCATTTTTATGAGGAAGTGTCTGGGATGCTTCCCAATTATCAAACTATTTTGGAAATTCCCCTTTGCAAAGCATCTTCAGAATCAGTTTCTAAACAATGTAAGATAATATATGATGACTTTTGACGTAGACATCATAAAAGCATTAGGACTGAATTCTGAGGCTGATGAGCACATTGCGAATTTATTATTAATATAGAGGCTTGATGCATAGATTTGTGCACGGGTGGGGTCCCTCAGTCTGGCCTGCATCCTCTTGCAATCTGGGACCCCTCAGGGGATGACAGACTACCAGTAACAGCCCAATCCCTCTAGGCCAGCGGTTCTCAACCTGTGGGTCACGACCTCTTTAGGGGTCGAATGACCCTTTCACAGGGGTCGCCTAAGACCATTGGAAAATGCAGATATTTACATCACGATGCATAACAGTAGCAAAATTTCATGGTTGGGGGTCACCACCACATGAGGAACTGTATGCAAGGGTCTCGGCCTTAGGAAGGTTCAGAACCACTGCTCTAGGCCATGTCAAAGGACCCCACTGGTGCATGAATCCGTGCACTGAACCTCTAGTATGTATATAAAATCTTTGGTTAATCTCTTCCCACCATCTCACTTTCCCTCTTCCTCACTTCCCTCTAAGATTCATCAGTCTGTTCCATATTTTCATGCCTGTGCATTGAGTGCCTGCCTCCTGGTGGTCAGTGCACATCATAGGTACAGGTCAAACAGTTGAAGAGTCGCTTAGGTTTTTATATATAACCTAGAGGCCCGATGCATGAAACTTCGAGCAAGAGTAGGCATTCCTTCCCCCTGGCTGCTGGCACCGGCTTCCCTCCAGCACCTGGAACCTGGGCTTCCCGCCTCTGGCTAGCAGCAGACACCTGGGACCTGGGCTGGCCTCCATCCTGCCCCGGCTTCGTCAGGAAGGATGTCCGTAATGATGTCCAGAAGACATGTGGTTTAATTAGCATATTACCCTTTTATTATTATAGGTAGATGTGAAATAGAGCAATTTCAAGGCTAGGTAAAAATTACATAGCAGTTTGGTATAAGTGCAAACCCCCACAAGAGCCCCTCCCCAGCACAATGAAACTGTGAAATCCTCTGGCATCCTGGTGCAGTGGGGATGTTCGGTGCCCCTTACAGCAGCGGTTCTCAATCTGTGGGTCGATACCCCTTTGGGGGTCAAACAATACTTTCACAGGGGTCACCTAAGACCATCGGAAAACACAGATATTTACATTCAATTTATAACAGTTGCAAAATTACAGTTATGAAGTAGCAATGAAAATAATTTTATGGTTGGGGGTCGTCACAACTTGAGGAACTGTATTAAAGGGTCACGGCATTAGGAAGGTTGAGAACCACTGCCTTAGAGATTGTCAGGACATGTGTGCTTGTGCAAAAATCAGGGCCCTATTTTCTCACAAAAAAACACATATAAACAGGGAATGAATCTTCCCACCAACAAAACATTTAAATAGACCTGATTCATGCTCTACACGTACTAATCTTCCATATAGCCTGGAGTTGCTAAAAGTTTTAGTAACAAATAAAGATAGAGTCAGGATGGAGTCAGCTTAATAACCACCCAAATAATGTCAGGGTTTTGCTGACATTGGAGAGATGCACAGCTTTCCATGAACAATTAATGAAGAGTAGGTACTTGTAGTCTGTGCATTACCTGAATGTAGAGGGAAAACTTGTGGAAAATTATCAGATTGTCTGGGCACTGAACCAAGCAGGATACATCTTATCTCAGTTATATTGAGACATGTGCAGAAGATACTTTAGATTGTAGTAGAGAATACACTTTAGATTGTATTCTCCTAGCTCCACTGGTAAAAAATTGTACCTGACCTTTGCAAAAAGTAATTCAAGTCTGTTAACAGAAACTACTCTCCTTCAATATTCTCTTATATGATTATGGAATCATAATTCTCATTGAGGAATGAATTTAAACAACAATGAGGCATCATCTCACACCTGTCAGAATGGCCATCATCAACAATCAACAAATGATAAGTGCTGGTGAGGATATGGAGAAAAGGGAATCCTTGTGCACTGCTGGTGGGAATGCAGACTTGTGATGCCACTATGAAAAACAGTATGAAGTTCCTCAAAAAATTAAAAATGGAACTTCCATTTGACCCAGTGATCCCACTTCTAGAAATATATCCTAAGAAACCAGAAACACCAATCAGAAAAAAATGAAGACACCCCTATGTTCACAGCAGTGCAATTGACAATAGCTTAGATCTAGAAACAGCCTAAATGTCCATTGGTAGATGAGTGGATAAAAAAGCTGTGGTACATTTACACCATGGGATACTATGCAGCAGTAAAAAAGAAGGATCTTTTACCCTGTGAGACAGCATGGAGGGACCTGGAGAGTATCATGCTAAGTGAAATAAGCTAGTCAGAGAAAGACAAGCATCGCATGATCTCACTCATATGTGGAATCTAATGAACAGAATAAACTGATGAACAAAATATATCCAGAGATATAGAAGCATGGAACAGACTGACGAATCTCAGAGGGAAGGAGTGGGGAGAGCTTAACCTGAGAAATTATATGCATATATGTATAGCCCAGGGACACAGACAGTAATGTGGTGAAGGCCTGGGAAGGGTGGATTCAGGGTGGAGGGGGTCAACAGAGAGCAAAAGGGGGATGGGTGTCTGTTAATACTTTCAACAATAAATATAATTTAAAAAAAAGAATGTTCAGTAATTCTCAATAAATGATTTTGTCATAGTCATAAACATCTTCAATCATTAGTACAAAGATACCTCAACTGGGAGTAGCCCACTGTGTTATTATCATAGTCAAGTTCTGGGGCATTGAAATATGGACAGCCTAGTAAACTTCTACTGATAAACATCTGACTTGAAGGAAGCCTACTTTAACTAGCAGCTGGACCATAACGTATGTAAACTTAAATTCAAAGGATACTCCGATAAAGGAATTAACTAGGACCTATGGTGATGTGTTGAACCTATGCATGCTTCCATTTATTCTTTTGAAGGCTATTAAAATATACACTTATAAAGTCACCAATAGGAAATTAGAAGAATTTCCTAATGGAGATTTTATATTAAGAATTCAGTGAAGACTTGCCTTAATCAAAAATGATCATTCCCCTTTCTAAATTTCTTTTGGTAAAAGCCAGGAAGGAATTAACTTGCAAATAAGACTGTCTTAAAAATATTCCTACATATGCAAAATAAAATTAAAAAAAGTAGTAAGCAGCTAAATTTCATACCAAGTTGCATTACTCTTTGGGTGCTTTTCTGTTGCCTTTCCAAGACTTAATAGCTACCTGTTATACCGGAAGCACACTTTGCTTCTAAAATAATAACAGCAATGAAAACAGCTAAGATTTATTGAGCATTTCCTAATGCCAGCTTTGTTGTACTACTGGTGTCATTTCATATAATTCTCACAACCGTAAGGAGAGGTTGATAATCCTATTATTCCCATTTATTCAGAGAAGGAAAGCTTTTAAAGAGATTAAATAACTTGTTCAAGGTCACTAGAGTTAAAGTCAGAGCCTTTAAACTTTACATGGTATCACTTCTTTAACCTTTGCAGCAGACATCATCTTGTCTTATAGCTAGCTTTTTTTGTTTGTTTGTTTATCATGTAAGATTTGAGAGCCAACTCTCAGATAAGAGGGTTTTACATTATGATTTTTGGCATTCTTACACTCTGGATCCAGTGCTCAATGAATGAATAATGAAATGGTGAATAAATAAGTGACCAAAAATAATTAAAATACCTTTCAGTTATTTTAATGAACAGAAAAACTGTTACTTTCAGTTTTTCACATAGATATTTTTTTAATGCTTTCAATCTTTGCAGCAAAGAAGAGAAAGCTTATCTTTTTTGTTTGGAAAATACATTCCAGAATGGTATCAGAGGAACAAAGCTAAATATTATCACTGGATGTGAGGATAATTTTTTTCATCTGATGATCATTTGGAATCCTTCCTCAGAGACAGGCTAGCAAGGCTTACATCATTGGCTTCAGAAAGTACAAAGGAGACAAGATTGGACCTATTAAGACCAATGTTTGCAAATTCTATTGGGCCTGCACTTCTGGTTGTTTATCTAAATCAGTGGTTCTCAACCTGTGGGTCGAGACCCCTTTAGGGGTCGAAAGACCCTTTCACTGGGGTCGTCTAAGACCATCAGAAAGTGCAGATATTTACATCACAATGCATAACAGTAGCAAAATTTCATGGTTGGGGGTCACCACCACGTGAGGAACTGTATGCAAGGGTCACGGCCTTAGGAAGGTTCAGAACCACTGATCTAAATGAAGGAGCTCATTGGTACATTTGTAAACTTATACAGAAGCTGAATTCTTTTTTATTCTAGAAGTATCTGGTTGAAACCAGTTTTCTCAAAATAAATACAGTGGGTAAGTGCATCACTGAACCACATTTCTGGTTATTGCACTGGTAGTAATGACACCCATTGGAGCCTGTGTCCAAAGTCCTATATGGAAAACTGCTCCACACTACAGAGTCTTAGACATTTGCTCCCAGGAATGATAGAGCGTTTCAAATGCTTGAAGAACAATATTTCCTCTCTTAGCACCATTAAGGTTAGTGACTTGTAATTGATTTTTAGAGAGAGAGAAAGGGAGAGGGGGAGAGAAATAGAGTGGTACCTCAAGATATGAGTTTAATTCGTTCTGTAACCTTGAGGCATGGGAAACTATGAGACTCTCTAGTCGCAGTAAACTGGTGGGTCATGTGCAGCTAGCCGATAAGCAGGATTACTCCTATTTCAAATGTTGCTCTTATCTCAAAAATCTCGTATGTTAGGACACTCGTATCTCGAGGTACCACTGTATTAATGTAAGAGCAAAATATCCATCAGCTGCCTCCTCTACACCTGCCTACAGGGCATAAAGCCTATGACCCTGCCAGGTGCCCAGACCAGGAATTGAGCCTGCAAACTTTTGGTGCACTGGATAACACCCAGCCAACTGAGACACACCAGCCAGGGAAACATTAGTGACTTTTAAAAGAATTTAATATTTGCCAAACACCTAATGCTCCTTGAAACATTAATGTAAATATGAAAATCAGCCACAAGGTAGGAAATAAATGTAAATGAGCCATAATGAAAAAGGAAATGAATCCTGAATTAGGCACAAAGCAAATTAGGCCATTTACCTTATTTGAATAGAATTTGCAAACACTAATCATAGGAGTTTTTCAGTTTCAATTATTTCTAAACAAAACTTAAAAAAAAAAAACCAAAAACCTTTTTAGTGCTTTTCAATAGTTGATGGTAAAAATCTGCACACAGAAATAACATTGAGCCAACAATGAGATTAATTTTCAGACTTTTCCCCCGGGAAATGATGTAGGTCTTGAACTGATGTACATCACTCAGTAGAGATTGGGACAGAGAAGCCACCACATATCAGATTTGGTGATTACTATTTCCTGGGACTTCTTTGTGTTTATCTCCAAGGTTATCAATTGCCTTACACCCCTTGGTGTTGGGACATATTTGTAGTTACATTTGTCACGGTCTTGGAACTGTATCCTAAAGGTTAGTGAAAAGACATCATAAACTAGGCCCGTGGTCAGCAAACTGCGGCTCACAAGCCACATGCGGCTCTTTAGCCCCTTGAGTGTGCTCTTCCACAAAATACCACGGCCTGGGAGAGTCCGTTTTGCAGAAGTGGCATTAGAAGAAGTGTAAATTTAAAAAAAAAATTGGCTCCCCAAAGAAAAATTTCTATCACTGTACTGTTGATATTTGGCTCAGTTGACCACTGAGCTAGGCCAACCTCTCAGAAGTTTGGATGCTTATCTGTATTCCATTCAAAAATAATCGAAATGGCTTTTGATATAATAGTCTGACACTTCCCATTTAGTTCTTGTTTGAAAGAGCCAGGGCAGAGGCAAGCCAAAATAAAATAAAAATATGGGGTGGGGAGAATGAATATTGAAACTTTATGCACCTAAAAGGTTTAAATTAAATTTGGGCTGAAGGTCTGAAGAGTGCCCTGATGGAAACTCTGCCTGGCTACTGCTGAGGCAGAGCCATTTTTCCTGTCTGGCTGAGACATGCACGTTTGATAAAGCTAGCCAAGATTCCTGTCTCTGCAGACTGTCTATTCCACAAGTCTCTAACAAGGTGGAATATCAGAGTTAAGACCCTTTTTTCTTTCTTTTTTTTTCTCATTTGTTTTTAAACAAGTTCCTGTTTTTACAAGTTAGATTAAAATGGGACAGAACTTGCACAACAAAGATAAGCCGAGTCCCCTCATCTTCATGGCCCAGTCTCCCCACCTTATACTGGTATTGCTGGTGCTGCGCCTCCTTGCTCAGCGCAGTGCTCATTCCATGTTGGGATGATGATAAAGGCATACCCAGGGTTGGGTAAGGGGAAACTTGGCCTTGGGACTTAAATGTACCCTGTGGATGTTTGGGAATCTTTTCTTTTTTAAAAAATTCTTTATTGTTAAAAGTATTGTATAGGTCCCCTTTTCTTCTCATTGACCTCTCCCAACCCACCCCTGACCCCCAGCCCAGGCCTTCAACCCCCTGTTGTCTGCATCTATTTGTTACGCTTCTAGGGTCTGATTGTTTCTTCTACATTCCAATGCTTTATATAGACTAATGTTGGCTCAATGGAAGGAACAGTAATTAGGAGATGTGATCACTCTCTAAAAAGGAAGAATAATAGAAATAATAGTAATCAGATCATAATGTGTACACTGAAATATTACACAGGCATTCAGCTTAAGAAGTGATTCGTAAATAATCACTGGACTGGTTGGGGAAAAATATATAGCATGTGTTTGCCAATCACTGACAGACCCTAACTACTCAGTAAATGTTAATATAGGAATGAGTGATTGAATGCATAAACAAAGGATCCTATCTAATAAAAGAGTAATATGCAAATTGACCATCACTCCAACACCTAAGATGGCTGCCCACATGTGGTTAAAGATGGCTGCCCCCATGTAGACACAATATGGCTGCCACAAGATGGCTAGCAGAGGAGAGCAGTTGTGGGTAATCAGGCCAGCAGGGGAGGTCAATTGGGAGGGACCAGGCTTGCAAGGGAGGGCAACTGGGAGCAATCAAGCCTGTAGGGGAGGGCAGTTAGGGGTGACAAGGCAGATAGAGGAAGAAAGTTGGGGATGACCAGGTCTGCAGGGGAGAGCAGTTGGGGGGAAACAGGTCTGCAGGGGAGGGCAGTTAGAGGTGACCAGACCTGGAGGGAGGGCAGTTAGGGACAAACAGGCTGGCAGGGGAGCAGTGAAGGGATGATCAAGCTGGCAGGCAGAAGTGGTTAGGGGCAATCAGGAAGGCAGGCAGGCAAGCAATTGGGAGCCAGCAGTCCTGGATTGTGAGAGGGTTGTCTGACTGCCCCTTTAGGCCCCCACCTGGTAGGATTGGAGAGGGTGCAGGCTGGGCTGAGGGACACACACCTGTGCATGAATTTCGTGCACCAGGGCTCTAGTAATCAATAAAGAGGTCATTCCATCTTTACAGTTACTCTGTCTAATTTTGATTCAAGGAAACAGTGTTGTAATTGGGATGAAAAATAAGATAATCAACACAGTCCTTTAATGAATTTTTTTAAAATATATTTTATTGGTTTTTTACAGAGAGGAAGGGAGAGGGATAGAAGATCAGAAACATCGGTGAGAGAAGATGAGAGAAAGACATCAATCAGCTGCCTCCTTCACACCTCCCACTGGGAATGTGCCCGCAACCAGGATACATGCCCTTGACCGGAATCGAACCTGGGACCCTTCAGTCTCCAGGCCGACGCTCTATCCACTGAGCCAAACCAGTTTCAGCTCCTTTAATGAATTGAATGCAGCACATTTTTACTTAGAATGTTTTGATTACTATATCTTTAACTGTAGTTGTTATGACAAAATTTTCTAAGCTACAGGAACCAAATAAAATAAGTAAACAAATCCTGAGCACATGTGACTATGTCATAAGCATCCCATTCCTTTATGTTTCTTATATTATGTTTACATCATTCACTGTAAGTATTTTTTTTGGAACCCAGAATGTGCCAGGTACTGTCTTACTAATTAGAGATACACAAGGAACACGATGAACAGGTACCTCTGGGAGAAAATTAAGAAATAATCAATAAGCAAATAAATGAATATAGAAACAATGTCATTTTAGCACATAATAAGTAATATAAAAACAATGTGCTATGATAAAGTTAACCAAGCATAATTGGTGTTTTTTAATTAGAACAGGTGTTTCAGGAGAGACTTTCTAAAAAGGTGATAATTAAACGTTTGACCTAGACAACAATACAGTCTAGAAACGTCCCTTTGGTGCCTGATTATGTCATGCATGTCCTGCTGCTAAATTCACACCTACCTTGATACTCTCCAAAAACCAATGCTATGCTTGACTGAGAAAGAATTCCTCAGAAGAAGAAATATTAAGATTTGTTGCTCCTTATTTTGTGGATCTTCCAATGCTGTCAGATTTCAGGCTTCTTTTATTTGGATGTTCCTAGATGCATTTTTTTTTCTTTCCCCTAGTTAATTGGGGACATGTCTGCCATTTTTCAGTGGTTGTGCCAGACTCATGGGCACAGTGGGATATTCATCTTCTACATTTGTATTTCTTGTCAAAAGCAAACAAACAAAAACACTCAAGTTGTTGAAATTGCTGAAGCAGACCACTATCTTTATAGCTGTAGAGAAAATATTCCTTCCAATTTTATAAAAAACATTTGGTTTATTAGAAATTTTAAAAATATTAATTAGCATGTCAGATCTATTGTACACCCACCTTGTGTAAGACATAAGTAGGTCATCTGTCCAATGAAAGTATATCAGTAATAAACTCTATGCATTGGCATAGCATATGAGGTAAAACAATTACTTAATTTCATTTAGTAAGCACTTTTTAGTTTATTTTGGGTGTAATAAGATTGACTTCCTCAAAAAATAGACTGCTTGTAAGAGATATCCTTATTTGGAAATGAAGTCTTCTGGCAGTCTAATGCTTCCTGATTTAGTATTGCTGCTATGAAGGGCACCTGAGATGTGAGGCTAAAACCATATGCGATAAAATGACATTCATCCACTGGCACATTCTCCCTGCTTTCAAAACACTATCTCTGTTCTCTCTTTCTCTCTCTCTCATAAAGACACACACACACACACACACACACCATTACTTTCACTCATACACAAAAAGAAAACCAAAACAAAACACAGAAACACAAAAATACAAATAAAAGAACAGGAAAAACTCTCTCTCTCTCTCTCTCTGAGGCACACACATCATTAGCCCAAAGGATTGAAAGAGTTTAAAGCATAGCTTCTTTCAGCTTACAGAACAACTGCAGCCATCTTTAGACCCCTGATATTTAAATAGTACATTATATGACGGTTTCTTTGACTACCTAACAGAGCCTCATGCTGACTTCAACTTGAACACTTACAGATTTTCTTCTTCTTCCTTTCCATTTGGCAATGAATCACTCATTACCGCATCTGGCACCTCTTGTATTGGTAACTTGAAGTGTAATGTAGATGGTTCATTTCCCTCAGCAGGTCTCATAACGTCCTCCTTTCTTCTATCCATCCAGCACTCTGTCAAAGCTTCAGGGAAGCGTAGTTCATGTCAATCGATGCTTCCCTATTTCCTGTCAATAATTCAATAGCTTGAATACAAAGATACAAATATGCATATAATTACAGAATTGAATAATAAATTAGTGAGGACAACAAAAGGTCAGGGAAGCCTTATCTGAAGAAGTAACACTTACGTTGGGACCAGGTGAGGAGCTGGGGGTAGAACATTCTGGTTAGGCGGAAGAGCAGGAGATAAACAAACCCCAGTGTGACTGGTGATCAGGAAGCAGGAGGAATTCCTCCAGCCATAATTCTAGAGTGGAACGCAGAAGCCACATCATGTGGGTATTTGTAGGACAAGCTGTATAGTTAAAATTTTACTTTAAGTGTTAAAAATGAATTGAGACGTGAATTTTGAAGAGTTTACTTTGGTAAACATTGATTCCAATTGGGCAATGTCAAATTGGGTGTGGTTAGGAGCACTTCACCAACCAGAACTAGGGGCACAGTGTTTTTCTTTTTCTTTTTTCCCCTTAGTTTTGAGAGAGAGAGAGATAGAGAGAGAGACATTGATTTGTTGTTCCACTTATTTATGCCTTCATTGGTTTGATTCTTACATGTGTCCTGGCCAGGGACTGAACTCAACCTTGATATATGTGGACAACACTCTAACCAACTGAGCTACTGAGCCAGGGCCAGCGGCCAGGGTTTTAGAGAGAAGATGAGGAAGCAGAGGAAGGATATTATTTTGACTGGCTGTGATTTAAGTGGTTACATTATTTGGGAAAGTCTACTTGGCTATTTGTGATTGGTTTTCTTTTTCACCTTGAAACATATATAGGAATTGACTCTGGCTTTGGATTTGGTTCACTTATATAGATGACTAAAGCATTAGAGCCACTTCGGTTTAATGCCTTCTTATTTGGTTATTTTAACACAAATATAATGGGTAGCCAGTTAAGGTAATTATAGAGAAGAGTAGAATTTTATATGGTAAAATGATGCCACCTCAATCAAGCTGTCGCTGTTCTCTTCTTTTCCATATTGCTTCCAGGTTAACCAACTTCAAAGAAAGTTTCTGGTTCACTTGATTAAACTGTTATAATCTCAACCACTGCTCTTCATGGAGAGCTTGCTGTGCGCATCTCAACCTATGTGATCACTGTTATCTTTTTTGTCGCCATAGAAACTGTGGTAATGGAGGAATTAATATTCTCACCTTAAAGATAAGGAAACTCATGGCTGGAGAGTTAAATAGCTTCCCAGCGTTGCCCCAGGTTTGCCTGACTCCCAGCTTGGTATGGGACATTGTCTATTTTCTTCCCAAATCACATTGTCCCTCTTAACACCCCAATTGCATTTGAACTCATAAATGTCTTCTTTAAAGCCTATCTGACTACATCCATACATCCACATTGATCTCCCTCTATTCCCATCAGAAATAACTGTAGATTTTTTCCTTACCCACCATCCCCACCTCTGACCCCTTACCATGTATTATAGGCTTATTCTATCACCTTGGATGGTAAAACCACTGATCAGCAGAGAAGCTCAGCTTTCATCACACCATATCCACTACTTGGGCCTCACTGAGCCTCACAAAGTCATATTTAAAATAGAAATGTTTATCTTCAGCTTACACTCCAGGAATGAAGTAAGGGGTCTATGAAATATTGTACATGGAAATTCTCTCTTTTTAAGTGTTTTATTTTTTTTAATATATTTTTATTGATTTCAGAGAGGAAGGGAGAGGGAGAGAGAGAGATAAAAACATCAATGATGAGAGATAATCATTGATTGGCTGCCTCCTGCATGCCCACTGCTGGGGTCAAGCCCCACAAACCTGGCATGTACCCTTAACCAGAATGGAACCTGGAACCCTTCTGTCCACAGGCTAAAGTTCTATCCACTGAGCCAAATTGGCTACAGCTGGAGACTCTCTTTTAACTCTAAAGGATATCTTGTTTTAGACTTGTAAAATATGTATAGATATCTTACCTAATAATAAACATGTAAATTGACTGTACCTTTGCTATGCCCACAGCCAATCAGAGTGAGTATGCAAATCAATCCAACAAAGATGGCAGTTAATTTGCATACAAACCTCCGTCCCAGGAACCTCCTTGGCACCCAGGTCACTCCCAGATGGCCATCAGGCAGAGGCTTTAGGCTTGGAAAGGGGCCAAGCCTGTGATCAGGGGGCAGGGTGGGGGGTGAGTGCCCACTTCTCAAGCCTAAAACTTGGGGTGGAGCCTTTAGGCTTGAAAGGGGCTGAGCTTGTGATCAGAGGAATAGGAGGTCCCCTTCCCAAGCCTAAAGCTGGGGTGGAAGCTTTGGGCTTGGGAAGGGGCTGACCTGCGATGGGAGGGGCTGAGCCTGCGATTAGAGGGGCACGGGGTCCCCCTTTCCCAAGCCTAAATCCTAGAAGAAGGGGCCGAGCCTGTGATTGGAGGTGCCAGGGGTCCCTCTTCCCTAAAGCCTGGGGCAGAGGCCTTAGACTTGGACAGAGGCTGAACTGGGGATGGTGGGAAGGGGAAAAAAAATCAATAGAAACATATCCTCAGGTGAGGATAAAAAGAAAAATGAAGAAAGAAATGTCATATCCTATGAAAGACACATCTTGAAAATGCTTAAAGAAAGTTGTCATCTTTTCATGGTGTAGTTAGTCCATGTTGATGAAAATACCCTGCCTACTGTGGTGACAGGCAGGGCTGCAGCAACGGGGTGATGGGGCTGGTGCCTTCCCAAGATCAGCCTGGTCGCCTCCCACAAAGGGAAGCCAGACTGAGGCTTGGGTCCACTACCAATGGGAAGCAGACCTAAGCCATTCAGTAGGACAGCCCCTGAGGCAGTGGTTCTCAACCTTTCTAATGCCACAACCCTTAAATACAGTTCTCATGTTGTGGTGACCCCCAACCATAAAATTATTTTCATTGCTACTTCATAACTATAATTTTACGACTGTTATGAATCGTAATGTAAATCTCTGGGTTTTCTGATGGTCTTAGGCGACCTTGCTAGTGGTTCTCAACCTGTGGGTCGTGACCCACCCACAGGTTGAGAATCACTGCTAGAGAGCCTAACAGTATTATACACACACACACACACACACACACACACACACACACACTCTGCCCAGAGTTAAAACTGGTTCCCCATTCTTCTTTTGTCCAAATGCTACCATGTCAAAGAACTGAGAACAAGGAAGTGTTGTGAATGCTAACTACTGTTATTCTTGTGCACTCTCCTGCCCATATCTAAGTAAGAATTTAGATCTTTTCTCACGTTTCCCATGTGTGGCTAGGCTATCATTGGTGCAAAATCTGTAGAACAATCCTATTTTTCTGCTACCTGCATCCTCACAGGCCTTCCATGTTGCCACCAGAAAAGCAAAGCCCAGTGGGTCAGAGAACAGGCCCAAGCAACAGGCAGGTTTGAGCTGGAATCCTGGCTCCTGCACTTACTAGCTGGATAATACTGAGCAAAAACATGAACTCTCTTAGCCTTAGTTTTCTCATCTTTCCAATGGGATTATTAATGACATCTTGTCCCTTGAGTTGTTATGAAATTTAAGTCAGGAAAAGCATGGGTACCACGGTGTCTGGCTTTTTATTAACTGTTAATATGATCATCCTTCTCATTATAAATATTATAGTGCCTATTTGTGTATCTCATCTAGTTTCCTGGAAGTTCAGTGAATGTGCATTTGCTAAATAATTCATTGTATCATCTATTGCTTAGGACTTTTCTATGTAACATTCATTTTAAGCAATCGAGCTGATCAGATTTTCTAATTTTTTTTATTGATTTTTTACAGAGAGGAAGGGAGAGAGATAGAAAGTCAGAAACATCGATGAGAGAGACATCGATCAGCTGCCTCCTGCACATCCCACTGTGGAGATGTGCCCGCAAGCAAGGTACATGGCCCCAGCCGGAATCGAACCTGGGACCATTCAGTCTGCAAGCCGACGCTCTATCCACTGAGCCAAACCGGTCTCGGCTGCTCAGATTTTCTCTAACAGATTTCCAATCAGCCTAAGGTAAACGGTAGCCAGGTTGCCAGAAGCCTTCAGTGAAAGAAATTGCATTCTGTTGTGTCAGCTGACAATGCCATTTCCCACAGACTAAAACAGTCTAATTACTTTTAATGACATTTATTAGATTTCAATCATTGTATTTTACTGTATTTAATAATTTAAAATTCATTACTCCTATCAATGCTTATTGTTCGTGGAATATAGGAATAGCCCAGCTAAAGAAGGAAAGATTGCATTGCTGGTTGATTTGCTTGAGATGAATGGTACCTTTCATAACACTGTGTAAGCAGAGTATGAAATCCTTCCCATGTGACCATGCAAAGAATGCACCTGCAATTGACTTAGGTTGCCCTCCTTTACCTCTGAAACATTTAAACTAGATATTTACTATCTTATAGTACCATTGTAAAAGCATCACAACCTTTGCCTTGTCAATATTTTGAATCTTCTTACCATAAGTTAATAACATAGAAAATTTAGGGATAAAATATTAAGTACTTTAGATAGGGAGGGCTTTGGAAAACACTTTACCCCCCAAAAAATCTATATTGCTTTGGAACTATATTAATAAATTTGATTTAAGAAGATTTAATCATGTCAGTTCTTATTTACATTCATGGGATTACACTGAAGGCTGGAAACTGAGAATGGAGGGTTGGTTTGCTTTTTCAAGACATTGTGAACAGAATTGGGTGTCTCGGTCTTTTGTAATTGAAGAGTCTAGTTCATTAAGCAGGTTGTCTTTAGAGCTAGTGAGACAGAGCCTACCATTGCTTTAGAATTTCTTAGAACACGGAAGTCAACTTTGCCAAGAAGCTCTTTGAAACTTTTAACTTTCAACTCGAGGGTATTGGTAGACACCTACAACAGGAATAGGGATTCCAGAGTAACTGTGTCCAAGCCTCACAGGCCACTGTCCACTGATGAGCACAACTGATTTCGCCTGTCTCTGGCACACTGATCTTTGTTCTATCCTGCAGCCTGTACTGGCATGGGCAAATTCTCTTCATTAACAATAGATTAGGGGATTGGATAGTCTGCTATCAAAACCAGATTCTTCCCTTCTATAGCTGTGTAATGCTGGAGAAGTTATTTTATTCCTATTTTCCTTCCATTTCTTAATCTGAAGAGTGAAGATAATATTTGTGCTTATGTTAGGAGATTTGGTGAGTATAAAAATAAGACAATCGATGTAATATTAGTGTGTGGCTAATAAGTGTTCACCATTGTTATAAGATTCTTATTTATATTAGTAATGTTTTTAATTGATCTTAGAGAGAACAGAGGAAAAGAGAGAGAGAGGGACAATCAGTTCCCTCTCATACTCATCCCCACCAGGATCAAACATTGGTCAGTATGTGCCCTGACCAGGAATCAAGCCTGCCACCTTTTGGTATACAGAACAGTGCTCCAACCATCTGAGCCACACTCTCCAGGGCCTATTTTTATTATTGACTAATGGCCCGGTGCACAACATTTGTGGACATTAAGAGGGAATTAATTGAAGAAAATATTTTAATATTGCTCTTTGCCCTTTCTCTATAATGCAAGTGTCACAGGTGAAAGAAAATTAGTAAAATGTATATAAAAATCTCCCTCCTATCAGAGTTTGGGGCACACCAGGGGACCTAGAGTCAAGTCCCCGCCCACCATCCGCACACACTTTGAAAGCATAAGAGACCCCGCCCCGGCCCGCCCCACTCCTGTCAAACCCCTCCTGGTGGGGGGGCGCAGCCTCAGGTCCGGGTGGGCGGGGATAGTGGCCTGAGGTCCCATATCAAGTCCCTCCAGATGGGGTGCACGACCTGAGGTCCCCCTTCAAGCTTCTCCAGGTGTGGGGCACGGCTTGATGTCTCCTGTCAAGCCCCACCGGGCAGGGCGTGGCCTAAAGTCCCTCATCAAGTCTCGAGGGGCAAGGGGTGCAGCCTGAGGCTCCCCATCAAGCCCTGCCAGGCAGGGGGAGTGACCAGAGGTCCCTTGTCAGGCGCCATGCAGCCTCAGTCCCTGCTTGTTCCGTCGTGACATTACGGCGTCTCGGCTACTTTGCATATCCCTCTATTATGTAGATAGATATGTAAAAGACATCAGTAAGAAAGAAGAAACCGCAGAAAACAAAATAGTCTGCTAAGAGGAGTCAGATTAAAAAAGGTAGCATCTCTAAAAGTGTCAGTTTCTTCATCTGGAAAATTGGGAATAATTACATTGTCTACTTCAGAGTTGTCTCAAGGATTCAGTGAAATAGTGCATTAAAGCATTTAATTCAATGCACTGCACATTGTAAACATTTGAAAAATGGAAGCTATTACGGTGACGGCGGTGGTAAATAGAATGACACGAGATCAGGGTTATCATCCATGGAGGGAGCTGGTTGCGATGTTCAGTCTACAGGGAGGGAAACCCTTGTAAGGGATGCTGCTCTTGTCACTGTCTCACAAAAACATAAAGGAAATCGTCAGTCCTCATCTGCTTACAGCCCCTCCCATCGCTGTATCTCAGTCTTTCCCCCAAATCTGTCATTCACATACCTCGGCATAGGGTACACTCCCTGACTTTGTCTCCTGCTCAGGAAACATGTCCAGTAATGAGAGGTGGGAGTCTGAGTTATATTTTTCCCCAGTACACACAGAAACAGATTTGTAGCTCTGCAAGTTAGAAATCAGATCATGTACACACCAAGGAAAATCCCGCTTGAGAGCGTGTGTTCTCTTTGGGGGAAACGCTGAAATAACCTGTATTAGTCACTCCCATTAGTGTTGCAAGTCGGATCTAATCAAGTGACATTTGGAGGATGAGCAGAGCAGCCACACTGAATTCAGTTATTTTGGTCGATTTGTGGACGATGGCTGTTTGTTGGTTCTCAAAGCCCCTTCTCTCCAGGCAGGAGAGAAAACGTTCAGGATCTTCATGCCTCACAAGCAGCTCAGACACTTGCATAATGTTTTCCTTATCTCAGTTATGGGGCATAGAGGTATGTTATTATGTTGCCGGGTATAGTGTGTGCATATGCATGCGTATCTGATGGTTTTGGTTTAGTGTATGTTGCTTAGGCAGATGAAATCAGGATGATGAAATGCTTTGAAATGTGGGCCCGAGGTCTCTCTAGAAAACCGAGGTAAAGGGCTGCAGTGACTATTTCCAGAGACCCACTCCTTCCCCCCAATCTCCCTTGTTGTTGCTGTTTTCCTTCTGGAAAATGGAAGTAACGTTGAGCCCTTCTGCTCCGGTGATCCGGGTAATTTCCTCACCGTCACCCTCCACTCTGGAACAGAGGAGATTCATGGTCACCACTCCTGGTCGCCGCAGAGATAAGAAAGATGGACTGAGACAAGGGCGGACATAAAACCCGCTCATTAACGCCCGGGTCTGCCCCCTCTCTGCTCTGAGAGCCGGGGAGCGATCGTTATACACCTTGTGATTCTCAGCCTGCGGGGACCAGCCTCTCTGAACCCCCGGAGAGCCCGGGTCCGGTTTTCATTTCACACCTGATTCAACTTCTGCGCTCCAGCGATCCAGCCAAAACACGCACCTGAGCCCGCGTGCGCGCTGCACCGAGCGTTTCAGCTCACGCTTTGCAGAGGTGCAGCGTCTGATACAGACTCTTCGTGCACCCCGGGGCTTTTAGGGGGGATGCTCTTGGACATCCCTTCAGACCATGACCCCGTCTGCAGCCAAATTACTTTCTTCAGCTCCCGACCCACCTTCCCAATTATGATGTTTCCGTGATCAAATTTTCTTTCCAGGACCTGAATATGAACTTGGAGTCGAGTTTACATAAAACAAACACTATTCTTCTTAAATGCAAAAAAAAAAAAAAACCTTCTTTGGTCAAGTTGGCTGGATGTGCAGGCTACTGGAGAGTGAGGAGAAGAATCCATCTTTCCTCCTAAATTATGGCTCTTGCCTAAAAAATAGCCATGCTCTAATAATCAAAAGTTAACTATTTCCAAATTTGGAATTTTCTACAGGATACCACTATTAATAGTGTAAAGTTAAATATAAAAATTAAAAGTAATAGCACCCCAATAGTGGAACCAGTCGGTGATTTAAAAAAAAAACACACACACACACACTAAATTAATAGTTGAGTATTTATGGCGAATTTTTATTGTTATTTTAGCAATAATAAAACATTTTGTTATTACCAAATTTTTAGCTAATAAATTTAGTAATAACATCTGGAGCTACTGTAAAACTTTGGATTAGCTGAAAATTAAAAAAACACACACAGAGAAATTAATATTAGCCATATTTTGAACTTAACATTTATTTGACATTTGGTATAATAGGGAGGAATATAGTTTTTCCTCTATCTTTCTGGATTCTTGGCTGAGATCCCCCTGTAATAAAAGACAGATTAACAGGAGAAAAAAGAAAAACAAAACCACAGAGATTAATGACATGCATACCTCCTTTATACATGGGACATCTTCCATTTCATGGGATATCTTAGCCCTGAATAATGAATGTTGATTGGACTAGAGAACCAATCCCAGTAGAGCCAACTTAATTACAGTAGTAGGTTTAGGCAGGAGATTTTGATTCAACACTGGGCAATTGAAATAAAGGTTGTGGTTTTTCTTGGGGGGTGGGTAGGGAGGAGGGATAGAAGGAGGATGACAGGAAACGAGACATGAGAATAGAACACGTCCCTACCTGACCTGGGATATTAAAGCTCATACTGTGAGTGCTTGGCGCTGCTATAGGCATATTGTAAACACATTGCAGAGCTAGAATAATCCACCTCCAAAATATGTTTGTATAGCAGATAAAAAATTCCTTCTGTTAAAGTAATTTAGAATAAGATTTTCTGTTAGCCAAACTTAAGAGCATACTAATTCACCTGAACCTCAGGATTTTGCATCTGTCACTAAAAATGTATCGTCCCTTCCCTATGTCTGCTTTCATCAGATTAAACTGAATGAACCAAAGTGTCTTTCCATCTATATAAATTCTGCTGCAGTTCCAGTGGATTTCCAGGTAAACTCTCTAAGTACTTACTTAGATATTAGTTATTCTTCCATCTTATGGCTTTGCCATCTTGATGGATGGTTTCCAGGGTTACTGAATGAGGAGAGGAGAGAGCTAGGGCATTAGTGCCTCAAAATGATGGTGACTTCCATTCACACAGTGCGCTGGCCAGAGCTAGATCTATAACCCAGATGAACCAGAAGAACTTAGAAAGTGTAGAAGCTATTCCATGAGCTTTAAAATCCCGTTACAGTGAACATAGTCTACACTTAGAGATGTTAGATGTTAGGATTAAGGAATTTACTTCTTTTAATATATAAGCGTAAGAACAGACTCGCCTGATTCCCTTTATTTCTCTCCATCATTTAGAGGAAATTTTTTGGAGATTTAATTACAAAGAAAAAGCTTTACAAGAGTTGGGAGAACAGGAAAAGTGTAGGAAACTGTACATGTGGATAGCAGAAATTTCATAACGATGGTGTCAACATGAGCATTTCCAAACCTATAACTTTTATAAGACTTTATTAGAGCCAAATTGATGACAATGCCAGGAAGCACAAGATCTCAAATGTTCCCACTGAATGGCAATTTTTTCCGTTTCTTTTATGCTTATGGAAATTAAAGGATGGGGACATGAGGTGGTAAAGCCAAGTGAGGACTGGATTATGGGACAGTTGACAAGCTCTTGTGCTTTCTGCAGGGTCGGTGTACTTCGCAGGCGACTGTAAAAGACCTTTCAAAGGGGTGTTAACCATAGCCTTGGCCAGATGGCTCATTTAGTTGGAGCATGGTCCCATACAGCACAGGTGTGTTAACCTAAATGCACAGAAACAAAGGACAGGGCTTGCTTAAGACAAGATCAACTTTTTACTAAAGAAGTTATAGGCCTGAGGATTGCTTACTATGACCTTCCAAGTTAAGAATTTAGGATCAGAGTACCCTATGAGGTTACTTTGGGTTAGATTTACTCCAGTGCCTCTTTTCATCCCCAAGGGAACTGGTTCAGAGCCTGGACACTAGAGTCCAATGGACCTGTGATTGTGTACCAGCCTGTTCACACTCTAGCTGTCTAACGTGGGGAAATATTTCAGAGTAATTCAGCTTAGACTACTCATCTGGAAAGTGAGAATAATAATTAAACTCTAGTCTATACAGTATTACATGAAATGTGCTTGACTCATAGAAAAATGAATAATAATTATAAACATTATTTTTATATGGTACTAGAGGCCAGGTGCACGAAATTCATGCACTCAGTGTGTGTGGGGGGTCCTTTTGGGGATGTCTGACTGATGGGGAGCAGGCCTAAGCCAGCAGTCAAACATCCTTAGAACTGCTGCGGAGGCGAGAGAGGCTCCTGCCACCACCACTGAGCTCACCAGCCATGAGCCCAGCTCAGGGCTTCTGGCTGAGCCACACTTCCCCTTAGGAGCACATTGACCACCAGGGGGCAGCTTCTGCATTGAACTTCTGCCTCCTGGTGGTCATAGCGACCTGTAGTTCCGCCGTTCAGTAGATTTGCATATTAGCCTTTTATTATATAGGATTATAAGCATGGTGTTCAATAAACTCATCAATAACCCACATCGAATCTTAACAGTCCCATGGGGCACAGCCATCTCTGCTGTGTGTTTTCCAACAGCAGCAGGTAATCCTCTAGTTCTCAACAAACACTGGTTGGGTGTCCCACACATTCAACTGAATTCTGACTCTGTCCATGTAAAGAGAGTGTCATATCCCACTTGTGGGATTGATGGGCTCGGTCCCACAGGACTGCTCCCACTTTAAACACCCATTGCAAGTTTGGTTTATTACCTGAGCTTCTAACAAATTGCCATGAATCAGAGGTTCCCGCCATACACCTCCTGGGATTCCATTAATTTGATCCGGCTCACAGCATTTAGAGGAGCGTTTATTTACACGTGCCAATTTATTGTGAAGGCTTTGATAAAGGACAGAGAAAATTTGTCAGATCAAGAGGTACATCGCGGGAGGTCAAAAGGATCCTGAGCACAGGAGCTTCTCTTCTTAGAGGACTGGGACTTGTGAAGGCATTCATCCACCCAGAAGTTCACAAATTTTCCTTGTTAGAGAGTTTCTGTTGACCTTTCATCTCAAGCCCATCTCCTTTCTTGGAGCAGGCCTGTGGGAGGGGCTGAAAGTTTCAGCTCTGTAATTATTTGGTATTTCTGGCAAGCAGCCCTATCCTAAGGCTGTCATTGTCCTGCCCTGTCACCTCATTAGGGTAAACTCAGGTGTGATTGAAAGGGGCTCATTGTGAAGAACAATCGCTCAGGAAATTCCAAGGGTTCAAGGAGCTTTGTACAAGGAACTTGGCACAAAGACCAAATATATTTCTTAAAAATTATACCATACCGACAGCATTTTCTTTTAGCCTGTAAGTTTGTTCTTCGGCATGTATATATTATCCTTAAAATGCAGAATAGGTAGAATTAATAAATGTGTCTTTGTACGAGTCAAGTAGACCATTATTGCTTAACAAACTTTTTCCTGTCTGCTGTCCATGTTAGGTATTTTATGATCATGTCACAATTCTGTCAGTGGAAAGAGGGTAGCAAAAGGCACTTAAGTGTATGTATGCATATATTAAGCAATTTCAGCAAATGGGATTCCATGCCAATAAAGGGTGGGAGATGTTCTCAATAAATAGAGCTTGGGTTATAAATTCCTCTGCATTGTATTTCCTAACTCTCTGCAGTTATCCATCAGAAAAAATGCCAGAGAGGGTCTGTGATATTGATATTTTAAGTGCCTGTTGGCATAAATAGCATCCTTATTCTTCAACTATAATTGTGTCAAAATTTGCTACACTTTCTGATTTAAATATACAGAAAGCAGAAATAACTTAGGTATAAAAGACTCTTAATCCTTTTATGCCACCAAGGGCCAGCTTTTTATTTGATAAATGGTGTGTGCATGTGTGCGTGTGTGTGTGTGTGTGTGTGTGTGTGTGTGTGTTGGTGGCATGGTTCATTGCAAGACCAGAAGAAGTGGTGCTTGCTTCCCTTTCTTTTAGTAGCTCTCCGTTCATTTATCAAATCTTTATTGAGCACTTGCTATGTGCTGAAAACTGGACTAAGCACTGGTGACAATAGCAAAGAGAGCAAATGCATTGTGTTTTTAGTAAAGGTAAAGCTTAGTAGTAATGGTAAATATTAAATAAATAAGATCATTAAAGTGTGAACAATGTCATTGCATGGCAATATGTCATATGAATATTTATCTGGTGCTCTTGATACTGTTGTAATTTAACCTAGTGATCACGAACCGGAAAGGAGTACAGGGTAGATCAAATATTATGGGCATAACACTTGTGCAGCTTTGCCAGCAAGCTGCTGTTTAACACTCTCCAGGACTATTTCCCACAGATCACTGTGGAAAGGTGCACGTGTCCAGTAAAGTCTGGTTGAAATAGGGACACCTGTCAGTGACACCTGGGAACAGCTCATTGGCCAGAGTAAGTTTGATCACTCTTTGGGTGAGAAATTTGGGATATTGAATCTCTTAAACAAGGAGTTCTCTCTCTCAAGGAGTTCATACTGACTCCTGCCTTGCTGGGCTCTCAAGATCCTGCATGCTTTCCCACCTCATGTATTTGTAATCAGGAAAATGGGAGAAACATAAAATAAGTATAGATCTGGGTTTTCTGAAGCTGAGTACATCAATTTTTGAGATCTATGGACTTTAGACATGAGCTTAAGGCAGGCAGGAGTCATGGCTTTCAGTCTTTCTCTATTAGAGATAGAATGGGCCAATGGTAGTTGGTTAACTAAACCTCTTGAGTATAAGCTTTTCAATAACTAGAGTTGGTATCATTTACCTGAATATATGAGTATATATAAGTGTATATCTACGATTGTTTTTTTAAAAATATATTTTATTTATTTTTTACAAAGAGGATGGAAGGATAGAGAGTCAGAGACATTGATGAGAAACATCGATCAGCCACCTCCTGCACACCCCCTACTGGGGATGTTCCCACAACCAAGATACATGCCCCTGACCAGAATCGAACCTGGGACCTTTCAGTCTGCAGGCCGATGCTCTATCCACTGAGCTAAACTGGTTTCAGCTCTACAATTGTTTTATTACTGGTTTTATAGACTTGTTATTTTATTTAAAATGTCAGAGCACTATGAATTTCAGATAAAAAGTATTTTTGACAACTTCTAATTTCAATCTTTTTCTTATTACTTTCAGTGGGTGGGGCTCATTACTGGGCAAAAATAGATGCTTTTGCACCATGTTAGTAATCATCTTAGAGCAAAAAGCCTTTGTTGGTTTCTCAGTTTGTTTTCCTCTTCAGGTAATTATTTTTCTAGAATTCTGGGACTGATCCAATTCCAGGACTCTGAAATCAAAGTGAAGGAGATTGTAATAATAGAGGTTGTCAATGGTCCTGATGTTCATCACATAACTTGTGCTGTATACGTGAACTTTTGTCTAATTGTGAAGCACTTTGTCTGAAGTCCAGAATGAGATGGTTGGATGAATGATAATGACTAATCTGGTAGGTGCTGGTGCAAAGCTCAACACAGAAACAAATTGGAAATATCAAAGATGAAGAATACATGATGGCAGAAGTTACTGAGTTTTGAGGGAATGTGAGGAGGATAGGTGGATGGGGAATTGTGAATGGAGGTAAGGGAGATAAGCTGGTTGGCTGTTGTATAGCTGGGCTACAGAAAAGAGTGATGCCTGTGGACTGCAGTGTGCTGATGGCATAAGAAGTGCTGTGTTCTGTGTGTTGAAAGGATGGATGCAGCGTGGTGGCCCGCCAGAATGGGTTAATTGGAAAGAATAAAATGCAGCTAAAATGCAGTGCCTCCTGGACACAGTGTAATTGGCTCCCAGTGGCACATCGGGGCGATATGCCAGGTGCTGGTGTTGGCAGGGAATGGGTTCTCAATTAGGCAAATCTATCCACTTCTTACCACCAGCACTGCTCATGCTCAGGTCTTTGGCAAAGCTTATTGCACTAACCTCCTAACAAGTCCCCATGCTCCCCCTCTTGCCCCTTTACAGTCTGCTTGCCACATATCAGCCCAAGAGATCCTTTCAATTTGTGAAGTTACATTACATCACTCCTCTGCTCAACAACCTCAAATAGTTCTCATTTACTCTGTAAAAGCCAAAGTTCTATAAGTTGCTGTATGTTCTGCTTCCCTTACTCCTTCCTGTGTTGACCTCTTAAATTTGACACCCCTCCCACAAATCCGTTCCCCTCCAGCCTCAGGTGGCTCCTCACTATGTCTACAATATGGGAGGCACACATCTTCCTTCTGGTCTTTGCTTTTGGTGCTCCCTCTGTGGATTAAAGAGAAAATGTCTGGAGGTAAGATCTCAGCAGACTGAGAAAAAGCAATTTGCAGTTTATTTTCTGCATGTGAAGTTCAAGAGGAAATGTAAGGAAGATTACATGAAGGCGGGAGAATGCAAGATGGAGATTGGATTACAAGGGCGTTAGGAGTCTGTGCTCTCTTGAACGCTTTAGAATGAGGGGTCTGAATGGAGGCATTTCAAAGCTGTGTTAACCTAGATGTACAGAAACAATAGGCATGGCTTGCTTAAGTTAAAGATAAGCCTTTTGGAAAAGAAGTCATATGCCTGGTGCATGACTACTCACCCTGGCCAGCTTAGTTAGGAATTTATGATAAACTAGAGGCCCAGTGCACAAATTCGTGCACCGGTGGGGTCCCTCGGCCTGGCTGGTGATTATATATATTGAATTTATTGGGGTAACATTGGTTAGTAAAATTGCATAGGTTTCAGGTATATAGTTCTATAATACATTACCTGTATATTGTAATGTGTTCATCACCCCAAGTGGTCTCTTACATTACCATTTATCCCCCCCTTTACCTTCTTCTACCTGTCCCATCCCCCTTTTCCTCAGTTATCACCATACTATTGTCTGTGTCTATGAGGTGTGTGTGTGTGTCTGTGTGTGTGTGTGTGTGTGTGTGTGTGTGTGTAATAACTCCTTCACCTTTTTCACCTAGCCCCCACAACCCTTCCATCTGACAATTGTGAGTCTATTCACTGTATCTTTGAGTCTGGTTCTGTTTTGTTTATTTTGTTCATTAAGTTGCATATATAAGTGAGATCATATAGTATTTGCTTTTTTTCTGACTTATTGCACTCAGCATATACTCTTCAAGTCTATCCATGTTGTCACAAAAGGTAAGATTTCTTCTTTTTTATGGCCCAGTAATATCCAATTGTATAAATGTACCACAGCTTTTTTTTTTTTTATCAACTTATGAACTGATGGTCACTTGGGCTGCTTCCAAATAGTGGCTGTTGTAAGTAGCATTGTAATGAACATAGGGGAGCATGTATTACTTTCCATACAAACTCTCTCCTGGCACCCTTTACCTTAGTGAGGTATATTATAACTCCTCAGGATTCAGGTTGTGATAGCTTTTTAGGGAGGCCTTTTGGGCTTTGTCTGCTATAACTGCAGCTCTCACGGGTACTCAAAATCCATCTCTCCAAATAAAATTATCTCTATAGCAATTAGCAACTTCAAATGTATATGTTTGTGTGTGTGTGTGTGTGTGTGTGTGTGTGTGTGTTTATTTTATTTACTCCATCTTCTGACAATTAAACCTGATTTATTTCAGTACCTAAAGGTACCTTGACATTTAACATGTTATAAATATTTGTTTGTTAAAGGAATTATTCATACAATTGGGTCATCCCTTTAATATCCGAGATACCAACTATGTATATACAAAAAATATATTGATGAACATATATTGCTTAAGTTTAATGAGTCAGAAGAGAAAAAGTAACAACTAGAAGAAAGAAACACACACACACAAAACAAACAAACAAACAAAAACACAACACAACAGTGAAAAAAAGAGGTATGGAGAGACTGAAAGGGAGGGAGACAGAGAGAGAAAAGAGGAGTGTCAACATTAAGAGGTACCAAAAGAAGAGGACATTTTAGAGAAATCCCAGAAAATAACTAAGAATGAACCACTGGCTTACAAGCTGTGGGGTCACTGGGCACCTTTAAGAGGAGATTTTTAATTTTGAGGAGGATGGAAGCAATGTATGAAAGCATTTAAAAGTCAAAATAGATTTGGGGAAGAGATCCTAGGCTTCTTGGAGAAATAAATAATTCCAAATCGGGGGCAGGAAATGTACCTGGTACATCATTTAAGCATCACCAGGTTAGCAGACATGCCCTGCCCCTCAGTGAAATTCAGGGATGCCCTAGTGAACCCTGGAGGAAGTGCCCTGCTCCTTAGCAGCCTGAGTACCTCTGCTCCCACTGGTTGACTTCTCTGATTGCTAAAAGTCACTTCCTGTTCATTCCCAAGTTTATTCAGTTACACTTTTTATTGTAGTTATTGAATTTAGTAAAACATTCTATAAATGGATTTTAAAAAAATTAAGAAAGCTAGCAAAAAGTACTTGAGAGTCAGTTTGAGAAGGGTTCCATTGGCCAAAAATTAAAACATTAATAACAATAAGTGCTCTTGAGTGAAACACATGCAATATGATTATATACATGCATCCATAGTGAAAACGAAATCAGCAAAGAAAAACAAACCGGTCATCACTGGGAGATACTGGGACCAAGCTAAATTATTTTGAAATGGTTAATGAAGAATTGGGCACTTACATTGGCCTTTTGACACTATAAACTAATAAACCAGGTATTAGAGGAAGGGAAATTTCTCTTTATACAGTGTTTACCTGATAAATAAGGGAGACCTTATACAATTCAGAATGATTGTTTTGAAATTCTATTTGAACTAGTGAACCTGGGCGCTGATCAACTGTTAGCATACAAACAGACACTTTGTTTCCCGATGGAAGGAATACCACCTACCACAGAAGCAGAGCTGCCAAAGAAACAGAAAGGAATCTCATCAAGCTTCTATAAACAGCTACCAATTTACCGAGGAACAGATTCATTTGCACCATGGAAATGTAATCAACAAAATGCAGACGGTGGGAAATGTACAGGACAAACAACCCAGTATCTTCCACAAATCAATCACAGGGATAAATAAATTAGGTGGAACTTCGAAAAGAGTCTTAAAGAAACATCAGCCAATTACACTGTGTGGATGTTATGTGGACTCTGATTGCAATAAGCAAGAACTAATATGCATGAAACAATGGAAATTAGAATACATTGGGTAGTTGATGTTATTAAGAAATAAATGACAATTTTATCTTAGCTGTGCTAAGGGTGTTTCATTATCCCTTGAAATATTTATGGTTGAAATCTTATTAGGTCTGATATTTTTTTCACAATTAATTTTTATTATTTCCCCTTAAGATGTTTCTCTAATAATTAACACTTTGTGCTAAGCTTGTGTTTGCCAGAGCAGAGGCTGAGATGAGGACTGGGTATAAGTAGTTTACCCAGGAAATACTCTCAGGAAAAACCCTCATCAGGAAGTGGATGGGGAGGAAGAAGCATAGTGAAGGGGCAAAACTATTACACAAAAATATAATTTAATATTTATGTTTATAGGCTTTCTTTCAATCCTCAATTGAAGCATCCATCTTATATAAAAACTGCTGTTTGAAATTTTAACCTTGCTATTGGCTTCTGTAAATGTTTGCTTGTTTAAATAATAAGGAAAATAAGACTACTCCCCCTTCAGAGAGGCCATTAAACCTTTCCTGGACAAAATTATCAGTGCTGGCACTAGACCAGGTATTTGGTTAAGGTCTCAAGTCCCCAGCACATAGGGGCTCTTTAAGAACTTGCCAAGGGGGCCAGAAACACCCCATGTCTGGGAGACAAAAAAGGTAAAAACACATAAATAGGGAAAATTCCTCCATGTTGGGGCCCAGAATTTGAGAGATATTTTCCTCTGGACCCGCATGTAATAATAATAACAAATGTAACTCCATCTCTCTTAGTAATGCTTGGTTCTTTCCTGGTTTTCTGTAATGCAATTAGGTTATAATCTCCTTGATAAATAAAAAAAAAATCTGATAATTTATTGTACTCCTAGTAGCCTTTCTGGTGAGGTGTTCAGTAATATCTGTTAATGCAAAGTAAGCACATAATTAGGATTTTTGCTTAATTTGATGATTTTCTTTGTTCAAAATATAATCCTTTTTTTTTCTTTTTCACTCATATTGTATCAGCATAAGGGAAGTCTTTATTATTTTCCACTGAAGAGGTCACTTAACTATTATTCCTAAAACTACATAGTTCATATTTAATCTTCCTTCTTCATTGTCTCTTCAACACTGAAACAAATTTTATAAACACTAAAGAATATTCAAAAGTGAACATTCATGACCATCTCAAATCAGGGACTACCCTCATTTTCTATCTTTCTCTACTAACATTTCCCTGTCCAGTCGTCAGCAAACTGCGGCTCTGTGGACTAATAAGTTTGCCGGCCACTGGGTTGGGGTTTAATCACAAAGAACAACAGCCTGTAATTATTGCAATTGAGAGTCTAGGTAGGTGGTCGGCAAACTCACTAGTTAACAGAGCGGCAAACCGAGGCTCACGAGCCGCATGTGGCTCGTGAGCCACAGTTTGCCGACCACTGCCCTATCCAAACCATCTTTTTCAATCAAATAAGTTATTGTAGTACCTCTTGAAAATTCTTTGGCCTTTTCCACTTTTATTTTTTTCTTCAAAGAAAATTCAATAAAAATGGTGTATATAAAGAAATTTTATCTTTAAGATATTTTGAGAAACAAAAATCTCCCTGTTGCTATGCCTTCAAAATGTCAATTAAGATTGTTTTTTTCTGTTTTGAAACATTTTATCAAACGATTGTACATAGTAAATATAATTGCAAAATTAGGTGAACCTCCATTACACACATAATATTTAACCTCATGTAAATTTTCTCAAATGTTCAGCAATTATTGATTTGCTTCTATTGAGTTTCTCCCACTCAGTAGAATGGAGTCAATTTTTGGTCACTTTCCCCCTGTACCACATGTGCTCTCCGCTCACCATCCCCCTCCTCCAATATCTCCATCCGTAAAGATACTTATTACTGTCTAAGAGGAACATCACAATTCAGAGATTGGTATCCTTTAATTTTCCTCAACATTTCTCTCTGATAATTAACACCTTGTACTTACCTTGTGTTTACAGAAGCAGAGCCTGAGATGAAGATTGTGTCCAAGTAATTTGCTAAGGAAGTGATCTCAGAAGAGATCCATAACTGTGGGAGATCAGGAAAGTGAAGGGGAGGAAGGCAAGTGAGATAGAATCCCAGCCTCAGCCAGATTTTGCAAAGTAGCCCACAAGCATTAATTATATACATTGAAGAACATTTCAGCTGGAAATATGAGAAAGACTCAAGGTGTGTGGAAATGGGAAGTCTATAGGAATCCAGAGAGTGAGACAATCAGCATCATGGCCACAGGAATACAGAATGGTGAAAAGGAAGACTTTGGGATGGCTAAGCTTTAAATTGTAAATCATGGCTCTTCCATTAACTGTGCCTTCGTATCCTCATCTGAAAAATGAGGATAGTGATCACAACCACCTCAAAAAGGTGTCATGGGGATGAATTGGGGTGATATATTTATAAATCATTTAGAACAATGTTTGGGTCATAAGTCCAGAACAAATATGAAGAATGATTGAAATTAGATGTTTCAATTGATAGATGTCCTGAAATATAGGGTCTGTTTTTAAGGACCCACAAAGCCAGTAATAAGTATTGATAATAATAAATATGTGCCTGAGCAAGTAGGTAATGTTTTTGAAAGAATTAGTAGGGATCCAACCAAAGAAATGGAGACTATCATAGTTGGTTTCCACTGGTAGCAAACTCTGAGATACTAGTTTAGATGCATCAAAGAACATTCAGGTGTAGCACCTGTGAGGGTCCAGCGAAGTAGTAGAACTGGATTATTTAGCAATACCAGGGAGGATCATACTTTCTGGGGAAATATATGAAAATGAGGTAAAGAATCAAAGTACTACATGAGTACAGGGCTGAATCCCATGATTTGGGATTGTATCAAGGGAGAGCTTGAAGTCAAAAGTAGACAAGATTTTGATTACTGTAAGCAAAATATTACATAAGAGTAGAACAAACGTGAAGGTTAACATGATAATATAGACTGAATTATCACATTTAATCCCTACAGCAACCCTATAAAAAGTGGTTAATTTCATCTTCATTTTAGAGAGGAAAAGCCTTAGGTGAAGTTTAAGTAATGTGCTCAATTTAATACATCTTCTAGATGGAATATTTATGACTAAATCTCATATCTCTCTAACTCCAGAACTTAAGTTCTTAACCTCAATGCTGAGATTTTAGTCTTGAGCTTTTGGAACTATGGGAGAATCATCATCAGGCACTTGACCAGTAAGGTTCATAAGGACATGGCCTATTGATGCAATGTATCCAATATGAAGATGCTCACCCAAAGGCAAAAAAAAATAATAAAATCATAAGGTACTGGAATTAGAATGCTATTTCAAACATTAAACATCATCAGTAAAAATCCAGAACAGAGCAAAATTACTCTATTTGTTCTTTCTGTGTCATGACTCAGCTCCAGTAAAGATGAGTGTTATGAAGCTGAAGTACTTGTCACTATAAGTGTGTTGCCAATTGATTCCATAGGGGAAAAGCAACATACATCATGGGATTGATTAAGCTCATTGGTCTCACGCATAGAAACAAAAAAGTATGGATAAAATGATATTTTTTGCATCATTGGTCTTTATTACTATGTCAGCAAGCATGAGACAATTACCATCCAGCTACTATATAATTCCAACTTAGGAACAGAATGAGAGTAATTGGCTCAACACTACCTATAGTCACTTGTTTATCTATATATATAAAAACCTAAGAGACCATTACAACCAAACAACCAGAATAACTGGAATGACCAGTTGACCAGTCACTATGATGTGCATTGACCACCAGGGGGCAGATGCTCAATGCAGGAGCTGCCTCCTGGTGGTCAGTACACTCGCACAGCCAACCTCCTGTGGCCAGCCAACTGCCCGTGGTCCCTCCCCTCATCTCTTTCCCCCCTTAGCCAGAAGCCCCAATTGGCCTGCCACCCACCTGGCACAGTGGCAGAGTGGCAGTGAGGAAAGGAGAGAGGGGATGGAGAATCATAAGGTGATGGGGCACCAATGATGGTGTTGGTGTCCGGTGTCCATTCCTTCTATGCCTGGGCAAACAACCATCACCTCCTCTCTGGGCTCCGGTCTGGGATGGGGAACTGGGGATGGGAGGTGGTAGATGAGGTCACTTTCCCAGGGGTGCTGAGGGCTGGCTCTCTCCTCAGAACCAATGGCCAACCTTCTTTTCCCTGTCCCCTACCCCAGCCGACAGGCCACAATCGTCCTGGCCCCAGTCAGCCCTGATCTTTGGCCAGGCCTACAGACCTCACTGATACATGAATATGTGCACCAGGCCTCTAGTCTAAAAATAAAACACTGAAGGGCATATTGGCAAATTAAATAAACATGAGTCTTGTTCATAATAAAATAAAAATGCAGTACATCCAAAGAATGTTCTTATATCAAACTTTCCCCTATGTCCTAATTAACTGGCTGGAATAACTTTCTAAGTTCATCTTATTTAGCATTTGGAAATGCAAGATGTTTCATTTAATAAAAAAATCTGCATTTTATTCTAAAGCTGGAAGACAAGACTTCGGTTTTGTTATATTTTGTGAATAACAATTCACAATGGAAACAAATTTATTTTAGGATGATCTTTTATTAAGCATAAAAATACAAATCCTACTAAATTAAAAACTAGAATTAATGTCAGGAGTCCTACTCATATGCAGAAAAACTGTAAAAAAGTTGTTACTAACTGTGATATAAGCACTAGAATAAAAATTCATGAAGTTGTCACATCAATGCTAGTATGTAACACTCAATGACAACAAGCTGAATAAGTTATACATATTCAAAGAATGGCAGGAAGAGCTGGATGACTGAATAACGGAGTGAAAAAATTCATAATTAAATTTGAAAAGTGAGCTTACACAATAGTACTGGTTCTAAAATCTTAGCCATTTTCTGACGTCATTCCAGCTTTTAATATCTACAAGTTTGAAGATTACATATTCTGATTAATAGTAAAGGAATCTACTTAAGAAAAAAATTAAGTTGGGGAAGAATTGACAATATAAATCAATTTGATTGAGATCATATACATCAAGGTGACAACAATCTTTATAAAGTAGCTAGCAGACTTTTTGATGAAAAAAAAAATGTTTTGAGTCAACAAATCATAAACTTCCAGGCAGAACTATGCTACAGTCCCGTTTGTATATATTAAACTTATGCCATAGATCACAATATGATCTCTTCATACCCACATTAGTAAATCCTATTGTTTGATTAATGCATTATATTATTAAAGGCTTAGTTCTCTTCAGCTCCATATGGTATTTTTTTAAAAAAATTTCCTAGAAAAATAAAGAGGCTGCTGAGCATTTTTTAAAATTTGTATCTAAGAATTATGATATCTATCTCAATGTTTCAATTCTCAGAGTATTTCAAATAGTATAATGAAGAATTGACTTGTATATATTGTTTATATGGACTTACTGTGCATTTTTTTTATTAAAAGAAATTTGATATTTACATAGAAGTAATTTGTGAAGGAACCTTGACTATCAGTCAGAGAAGTTTGGTTGTTTCTTTACCTAAGGTGCGTGAGGAGGAAATATATTTTATTAGATTACATTAAATGTGTTTTATTATTAAAAAAACACTATTGTCAGTATATGTGCTACAATGTAGATAACAATTTGGACTCCAGTATAATTGAGATATGTCAAAAATGCATCTATTTCACACCAAGAAAAAAATAGAGAAAAAGATAATTTTAGTCTGGAATAACTTAGATAAAACAATGTAGGACTTCTGAAATGGCAAATTGAAAAATTGAAAAATTATCTCCCCCAAAACAATGATCAAAACTGGACAAATTGTTAAAACTAACCATTTAAAGACTCTGGAAATTGGGTAAAAGCATACCATAAATGAGAAACATGAATTTAAGAAAATAGTCTAAGTCTCAGTGAATATAGTGAGGGACTGTGGCATTGCTCTGTTCTCACCTGCCCCAACTCTGTTCCATCTGGGAATGCAGGCATGCATGGTCTGAGGACCAGCAGACTCACTGTCAAAAGATCCACATGCATAATGCTGTGTGCTAATTTAGGAGAGATTGGAGGGTCCCCAATGAGCTAAGGAATTTTAAGCCTTGAGAATGGATAAAGTAACACCAGCCACAGACTTAAAAATGCCTAACTTTATTATTTGTGTTTTTTTATTTGTTTGTTTTTTTTTTTCATCCTCATCTGAGGATATTTTTCCATTGATTTCTAGAGAGTGGAAGAGAGAGGAAAAGAGAAAGAAATGTTGACATCAGAGAGATACATTGATCCATTGCCTCCTGCATGTATCTCAACCAGGGCCCGGCCAAGGAGGAGCCTGAAACCAGTTCCATGCCCTTGACTGAAATGGAACCCAGGACCCTTCAGTCTGCAGGCCGGGGCTCTGTCCGCTGAGCCAAACAAGCTAGAGCTAAATGTCAAACTTTGAATGCATTCTTTATACTACAGAAATCTACTGGCAAAACACAAAAACCCTATTGGTTCAAAGTATTTGAGTAAGACCTCTAAACCAACATTGGATTCTGACTAAGGTTTGCTGATTCAAGTCTACACCAAAGAAGCCAACCTTAAAAATAAAAATTGAAGGAAAAAAAAATAGAACAAAATAAATGTATAAACAAGTTACTGAGCTGAGGCACCAGTCACCACCCAGACTGCAAGTTAGTCCAAGCAAGTCACTAAATAAATTAATAAGCAACTGAAAATATAGAAACAAATATCAACCATGATAGAAGAAATCAGAATCTAGAATTGCTTTAATGTATTATTTTAAAAAGCCTATGTTTTAACAATAAAATCGTAAACTATGTAAAGACATGAGACTTTTTGACCCATTAAGACCTGTATATTGTAATTCCTGGAGCAACCAATAAGAAAATACCTTAAAGAACATAGTAAATAACTCAGCAAAGTAATTTGAATGGTAATTAGGTACTTATCAATTTAATAGTAGTAATGGCAATAAAAGAAGAAGAGAGATAAAAAAAATAGGAAATAATATAGCAAATGGCCAACATAAATCCATCCGAACCAATAATGACATTAAGCATTCATGGATTAAAATTTCCCATCAATTCACATGGGAGATATGGCAACTATAAACCTGTACACACCTGACAAAGATTCAAAAAATTATGTGAATGAAGCAAATTAACAAAATTAAAGGAAGAAATGGAAAATTTAATGAAAATATTTGGATAATGCAATACTCTTAAAAATACCAAGGTCAGCCAAAACCGGTTTAGCTCAGTGGATAGAGCATCAGCCTGAGGACCGAGAGGTCTCATGTTCGATTCCGGTCAAGGGCATGTATCTTGGTTGCGGGCACAT
Source organism: Lasiurus cinereus (assembly GCA_011751065.1). NCBI lineage: Eukaryota > Metazoa > Chordata > Mammalia > Chiroptera > Vespertilionidae > Lasiurus > Lasiurus cinereus. The sequence continues at coordinate 3,060,800 of JAAGEH010000076.1, read as the reverse complement.
CCTCAGTGGGGGGCGTGCAGGAGGCGGCTGGTCGATGTCTCTCTCTCATCGCTGTTTCTAACTCTCTATCCCTCTTCCTTCCTCTCTGTGAAAAATCAATAAAATATATAAAAAAAAATACCAAGGCCAACTAGAGTGAAAGCCCCCAAGCCTATTAAAAACAAGACATCTATCTTATATAATAAAAGACTAATATGCAAATTGACTGAATGGTGAAATGACTCGTTGCTATGACATACACTGACCACCAGGAGTCAGATGCTCAACACAGGAGCTGCCCCTTGGTGATCAATGTGCTCCCATAGGGGGAGCACTGCTCAGCCAGAAGCTGGGCTCACTGCTGGCAAGTACAGCAACAGTGGCAGGAGCCTCTCCTGCCTCTGTGGCAGATATAAGAATGTCCGACTGCTGGCATAAGCCTGCTCCCCAAGGGCTCCCAGACTGCGAGAGGGTGTGCAGGCCAGGCTGAGCGACCCACCCCTGAGTGCAAGAAATTCGTGCCCTGGGCCTCTAGTATATATATATAAAAGCCTAAGCAACTGTTATAGTGAAACGGCTGGAATGACAGGTCCCTATGATGTGCACTGACCACCAGGGGCAGATGCTCAATAAAGGGGCTGCCCCCTGGTGGTCAGTGTGCTGCCACAGGGGTAGCGCCACTCAGCCAGAAGTCGGACTCATACCTGTGAGCAATGATGCCACAGTGGAAACCCATTCCAACTATGCAGCAGCACTACTGATGGGTGACAGTAGGCACAGCAGGCCGAGATCAGTGCTAGCAATACGGTGTCCAGTACTGCCACATCCCCCAAGGGATCCCAGTTTGCGAGAGGGATGTCTGACCGCTGGCTTAGGCCTGATCCTGGTGCCGTTCTCTGTAGAAGACAGTCAGTCTGAACAACTCAGTGACTCAGGGAAGTGCAGGGAACCCAGGGTGAGCCTGCCTCTGCAATTAACTCACCCACTCTATGGTGTTCGCAGGACAGACCGTGGCATCCCAGCCCATGCACTTTCAGCAGCTGCTGAAGCTTAAGCAGCAGGCCATGCAGCAGCAGAAGGCCATCCAGCCACAAGCCGGCAGTCGAACTTCCCCTGAGGTGTCCTGGACTGTGAGAAGGCACAGGCCAGGCTGAGGGACCCCCACCCCTCCCCCCAACCCCCAGTGTCTTGTGTCACTCCGTATTTCCAGCAATTTTGAGAAAACTGAAAAATACTAATTGAAGAAAAGTGATCTCTTTTGTATCTTTAAAATATTTATCAATCAGAAATATACATGTAACTCCATAGATGTTAGGCTTATCGATCAAATGATTTTCAAGTAAGTTGACGAGGAATAATTTCTTCATAACCTTCCTGAAATGTTATATCACTAACCAAGAAAAATTTACTTAAATTTCATATTTCTCGGTTGGATTTTTCTTTCAGAATAGGTGACGGAGGTTTGCCAAATGTTGATTTTTCTTGTTAAAGGCCAATATTTTTCAAGACTAATGTGAGATCATAAACTTCATTTAACAAGAGTCTGAGGGCTGAAGCCTTCAGGAAAATCCCACTGTCCTAGCTGTTATTTATAAACTGAAAAAGAGGAGAGAAGTCAAGGAAAGACAATAAGAATGATTCCCTCTTTCTTGCTTTTAACATCTTTGATATATAATTTTAGCCAGAGGATTCTGAACCAGCCATACAGTTGATTGATTTGAGCAGGTGATAGGGTAACAACTGCCTTTAACCAAGAAAATAACTTTGTGTGGTGCAGTGAAAAAAATGAGAGTGGCCCAGGTGATTTATATTTTTAGCCTTAGGGCAAATCCATTGATTATTTTATATTTTATTGCTATTGTATTGAGAGTGGAAGGTTTCTTCCTCATGTTGTCTATCTTTGGTCAAATAAAAAATGGCAGTATGATTTTCAAGGAGTCACAACCATTCAAGAATGTAGGTTTGGCTTTTTGGATCATGGTGCCTCTGCTGATATTTTGCATGCCAAACACTTTATAATTGTCTATTAAAGCCTAGGATACTTCAGCATTTTGCTAGGTGCTACTGGAAAATACTATCAAAGAGTAAAATTTGAGCCCAATATATATATATTTGTGTGTATGCAGGTATGTGTTCAGTGATACGTACATTTTTCTCTTTTAGGTAGAAATTAATAGAAAATTCATTGCTAAATTTTATGATATTGTCTGTAATATTAAAGATACAGTTCACAGTGAGCATTTGAACATGTTTTGAAGTAAAGTTGAGGAAGACTCTAAGCTCTCCAATTCATCAGACCTGTGAGAGTAAAGAATTTTAATTACTGCCCCTCTCCCATCCTTTCTGAATGAAAGATTCTAGAGATTGAGTGCAAGTGGTCATAAGATTGTGCTTTGAGACAAAGTAGAGGAATCAGAGTCGGTAGAGAAAGTTAAAGGTAGTACTAAGGTCCCAAATGATATGTCAGGTAAACTTGAGCTCCTAAACTGGCCTGAATTAGCTTTCAGAAGCATCATGCAAGTGAAGGAGCAGTTTAGTTCAGGGCTAGCAGACAAGTATATTTATATGTAGATGTACATCCTAGTTTTGGTGGTAAAAATTTCCTCTTTCTTCAATTCCTTCCAATAATTCCAGGATTATCTGTCTAAATCTTTAGGTTAACTTAAGCTTCTACTTTTACAGGCACTCCCTTGCTTATTTTCTACTTTTTTTATTCCAAAAATCAGAAATAAAGCTCTGCCTGTTTATCTTAGTCATCTTGGGCTTTCATAATAAACTAGAGGCCCAATATATGAAATCCATCCAAGGGGCTTGACCCTCGCAGCCATGGCGGCTACCTCAGCCCTCAGAGCCCTGACTTTGTCCAGAAGGTCATTTGGAAGGACATCCAGAAGGTTGTTTGACTGTCTGGTATAATTAGCATATTATACTTTTACTAGGGGCCCAGTGCATAAAATTTGTACACGGCGAGGAAGGGGTGGGTCCTTCAGACTGACCTGCAGCTGCTCCAATCTGGGAGCCCTCAGGAGATGTGCTACTGATGGCTTAGGCCTGCTACCCATGGTTCTCTGCTTTATGCAGACCTGCCTGCTTGATGCAATTGTAGCTCCTGGTGTCTGCTCTCTGTGGGGGACCTGCGGGGGACTGCTTGCCCCTCACTGCTACAGCAAGGAGCAAGCAGGGCCCTGCTGTCTGCTTGCTCACTGCAGGAGACTTCTTGCCCTTTGCTGCCATGGTCAGGGGCAAGCAGGGCCTTACTGTCTGCTTGCTCGCTGTGGGCGAAGTTCCCACTCTGCGCCTTCACACATAGGCCCATAGTGGCCAGGGGTCATTCAGGGACCCAGCTGCTCTGGGCCTACACATGGGCCTACAGGCTCAGAGTAGCCTGGCTCCTGAGGACACCTGTCCCCAGGCCACAGGCCACTTGGCGCCAGAACACATGCAAGCAGCCACCCTGCCCCAGCCACTCTACAGTTGCATATGCAAATTAACCCTCCATATTTATTGGGTGAATTTTTTTTTTTTTGGTAAATATATTTTATTGATTTTTTTTACAGAGAGAAAAGGAGAGGGATAGAGAGTTAGAAATATCAATGAAAGAGAAATATTGATCAGCTGCCTCCTGCATGCCCCCTACTGGGGATGTGCCCACAACCAAGGTACATGCCCTTGACCTGAATCAAACCTGTGACCTTTCAGTCTGCAGGCCGATGCTCCATCCACTGAGCCAAATCAGTTTCAGCTGTTGGGGTAATTTGCATCACTCCTGATTGGCTGGTGGTGCTGTGGAGGTATTGTCAATTTGCATATCTCTCTTTTATTAGTGTAGATTATTATAGATTATCTCAGAATGGATAGTTTATACAGCAAACATTTATTTTCTTGCATTAATGGAGCTGGAAGTCCAAGTTCAGAGTGCAGGTACATAAGTTCTGGTGGAGACCCTGTTCCTGCTTTATAGACAGCTAGCTTTTTGTTGCATCCTCACATGGTGAAGAGGGAGAGGTCTAGCTAGCTATTTTTCTCTTCCAAGGACACTGATTCCATCATGGGGGCTCAATTTTCATGACCTAATTGCTTCCAAAGGCTGCACCTCCTAATACCATCTTTTTGGGGTTATGGATACAACATATGAATTTTGTATTGGCTCAAGTCCAATACCTCTGAACTTGTCACTGCTGCTAAGGTCAATCAAGGAGCACCCTCATTGCTTCTGCCACCCGACATTTGCAACACAGTCTCTGCATGTGTGCCTATGTGTGTACTTGCATGAATATACATATGCACATGCATGTACATATGTATATATTCAAGGCACTGTCTTTTATCAGAGGGGACCCTGTGAGTCACTGGCTCCCTGGCTGTAATGTTGTTATTATAATAACTTAGTGAATTGTTGTTTCTTAAGGACTGAGCTAGAAGACAATACTCTGTACTATTCAGTCACTGCTCCCCCATTACTTAGCTCATTTTTTAAAAAAAATCAAAGGTATATATCTTAATCTCTCACAAAAATTAACTTTTTATGAATTAGGTTTATATTTTATTTCATAAACCAATAATATTCAACAGAAATGAAGTTCAAGCTTTTACTAATAATGAAAGTATATTCCTGGCAACCTAAATTGATAAGATAACAACATACAATCTATAAACCTAAGATGTGTCACAATAAATGTAAAGCTACTGGCTCACTTTTAAGCCCGTTGGACTCAGTGGGTAGAGAGTTGGCCAATCTATCAAAGGGTCCCAGGTTTGAATCCTGTCAAGGGCATGTACCTCAGTTTCAGGCTCCTCCCTGGTCTCCCTGGTCGGACTCATGATATGTTTCTCTCACATCAATATTTCTCTCTGTCTTTCCCTCTCTCTTCCACTCTCTCTAAAAATCAATGGAAAAATATCCCAGAGTGAGGATGGATAGATAGATAGATAGATAGATAGATAGATAGATAGATAGATAGATAAATAAATGGAACTTACTCCATTCCAATATCTTTTCATTTTAAAATTTACAACAAACATGTGAGATATTGTTACTCTACCTATTTTACCAACAAACAAATTGTGTGGTATTGTGAGGATAAGAAACTTGATTAAACTTACATGGTTAGTTAGGGTAGGATCCAGAACACCAACCTTGGACAAGTGAATTCAGAAAACAAACTATTAATATAATATGTACTTAAGGATGGTCTAAATGATTGGTTCCTCAGTCTTAGAGGTTCATTAAATAATAATCTGGGTATGCAAAGATTTATTCAATATAAATAAGCCTGTTAAGAGCATAAACTTTTTCATAAGTTAAAAAACGAAAGAAAAATATACTCAGTTAATACAAATGAAGTGTTTATACAAACATATACATCATTTCAATGTGTTAAACACACATTTTACCAAATTCATAAGTTTGCCCATTAATATATTTAAAATACAAATAAAATAATCATTTTCCATGTCCTTATCCATTTACAGAGAAACTCCGAACATCCTCTTTCATATAAATTGGAAAAGAACAGGATCCTATCACCATAACTGTTGGGAAAAGTCATTTTAGCTGACATTAGTATTGGTAAAATATTTCAAATATTATATTTCCCTCTCTATACTAAAAAAATACCAATATCCCAAACTTGCTAACCAAGCTGATTGCCATACTAGCCTGCTAACCACAACATTTTCCAGAAAGCTATGCAGCTAGCTATAGTCTCTCGTCTTAATTTCACTAAGAAATAGTTCCTATTGCAACTCGAAACCTTCCACTGGCACATGCGATACCCTCCTGTTGTTTCTCCAATTATCTAAAGAGGCATGGTCCATGGACCCCAGGTCGACTCTGCGCTGAGGTTTAATGCTATAAGCAGGCTTGCTCCTGGGGCGTCAGAGCAATGGAACCTCTGCTTAGAAACTCCTTTTCAGTGTGAACTGGTCATTTCCTGTTCCGCTGGAACATATAATTTTATTTGTATTGCGGGTTTGACTATTTTCATCACAGCATTCAAAAGGAATACATTTTTTAAACAATGAATAGCATGTAACAAATAAGAAATCAATGAAAATTATACATGGTAAAATATCCAAAAGTGATCAAATTCCTCTGTATAATTTTTTAAAAAATTGAGAATTAACTGACATGATATTGATGAAATATGAATGCATAGAAAATTAAGATGAATATATTTGAATAGATCAATTTAGCCTCAACTTATTGATTACTTATATTTATTATAAAAATGTTAGAAGCTTTCACTATTCTCTTAGCGTTTAGCACTGAACTTTTGATTCATTGATGGTTTTATTTAATATTTCTGTGAAATTTTATTAAGTTCTTTTCTTTACATAAGTGTTGGATTATGGTTAAAAGAGGAAAGGTTTTGACAACTTTTGAGTTTCTCTTAGGTCTCTGATATATTTAGGTTTGGTTAATATATTTTTTATTTTTTAAATATATTTTAATGGTTTTTTACAGAGAGGAAGGGAGAGGGATAGAGAGTTAGAAACATCTATGAGAGAGAGACATAGATCAGCTGCCTCTTGAACAAAGGATGTGCCCTTGACCGGAATCAAACCTGGGACCTTTCAGTCCAAAGATCAATGCTCTATCCACTGAGCCAAACCGGTTTCAGCAGGTTAATGTCTTTTTAATAAAAATAATATTTTGTGTTTTCTTAGAAAATTAACTATTTTATCCAGTATTCCTAATGTATTTGCCTATACTTGAATAAACTACTTTTATATTTCTAATACCCTGTATTAGAATTTATTTTTATTCTTACTACTAATTTTTTGTTTTTCCATTTCTCATGGCCATATTTCCTACTTCCTTATTTTTTTAATGATTTCTCTTAAATTAGATAAATATTTTTTAGCTTTACTTCTTATTTCTGTTATTTCTTAATTTCTTATTTTATCATTTTCAGCTGTTGTTTTAACTAACCTTTTCTGTAAGTTAATTTTGTTATTTTTTTCTCACATTTAGTTCAATCTAGTACTTCATTCATTTATATTAATTCTTTCTTATTTAGAAATGTATGCATTTAGGGATATAATTTTTCTAAAAATAACTTCGGTTTATTACATAAAATGTTTTTGTCATTACTCTTTAGATCTGTGTTCTGCACTATGGTAGTTATAAGTCACATGTACTTTCTCAAAATTAAATTTAACTTGATTAAAATTAAATACATTTTATTTTTTCATCCCATTAACCACAATAGGTATGCACATACCTATCAGTCTTTTTAAATTTTTGTTTCAGGAGTATTAATTCATACTAGAATAACTGTTTTGTAAATTGATTTATCCTTTTAATAATATGTAAACTATATAATTCAATTTCATTGAAGTGTAGTGAATGGCTGTGTGTCTAGGTCCATAGTCAGAATACTGAGTTCAAATCTTGACCCCTTTATTTAACTGGCTGTTTGATCTGGAGATAGTTGCTTAACATTGTAATATTTATAAATGGAGATTCTCTAGTAACATTCTCATCTAGCTGTTTTGAGTATTAAATGTCATATTACACATACAGAAGCTAGCCTATTGCCAGTTTCATAACAATTGTTCAACTAAGTTTAACTTTATAATTATCAGTATTAATCATGTAGGTTTTCCTCAGTTTATAGCAAGTAAATATTCTGCACTTGTCATTTGAGTATTTACTTACAAATTTTTATTCTTGAATATAATGTCATTTGAGTTCTTGATATGAATTTTTAAGAATCTCTGTAGGTTGATACATAACTTTAAATTGTTGGCTAAAAGGGTCTGAGCATTTAAATTGTGATAAATATAGGGAAATCTCCCTAACAATTTACCCTTCAACCAAGAAAGCATGAGCAGAGCTAATTCCTCACAATTTTCCAATAGTAGATCTAACACTATTCTTAATTTTTACCAGAATGATGCAATTAAAACAATCCCAATAATTCTAGTTTGCATGTTCATTCTACCAATGAATTTGATTTTTGAACCTTGTTTATTTGCCATTTGCATTTTATTGTGTATAGATTACATGATTGTACACTTTTAGCTTTTCAATAGGGCTGTTTGATTCTCATGGCTTGGTCTCTCTGTGGACATTCACTTTTACATATATTGAAAAATGTAGATATGCTATAAACATTTATCTTTTCTTATTCTACTTGTTGCAAATATTTACAAATGTGGAATGTGAGGAAATACTTAGATCTTCAAATTCTCTTAGGAATACAGGTGCAAAAACTTTGAATAGTAGTTTTTTTAAAATATTATGGTTTCTCAAAATACCTTTGCTTCATCGATAGCTGGACTTTTTGGAGTTAGTAATAAAGAGAAGTAGTAGGATTGGAGTTTATTTCTTTCATTATATGGCAGGTAGGCAGGTATTCTGTTGTGGTGAGTCAAAATGTTGTTTAAGTTCCCTGGGTGAGGAAAAGGCAGTTGTCTCTCTTTCAAGTAGCTTACATTTTTTGTTTGTTTTGATTCCTCTATCTTGTAGATTATCTAAAGGTTATTCAAGATTCACCACCCATCTCTTCCATAGGACTGTCATTACTTGTTTTGATGATTCCCTATAATTCAATAATGCTTCCTTTGCCTCTACTCTCTTGGCTTAAAGTTCTCCCAATGGAAAAACAAACAAACAAACAAACAAAACCCTCCCTTCAAGAGAATCCTACTGGCTGTCTGCTTGATAAATCATTTCTTACCTCCCACTTTTCCACTGAATTAATCCTATGGGCATTTATAGGTATCCTTCTCCTCCTCCTTCTCCTTTTCCTTCTTTCCTATCTTTGTAGAAATTCCAATGCAATGTGAGAAAGTAGAAAAAGCTGTAGTCAAAAGTGGTGAAATTGCAATTTGACATTTTCTGTAAATGTTTTTCAATGTGCATCTAGCTTTGAGACTGTAAAAATTTGACAAGTTGTCTTTGGGTAATACGTTACTTTAAAAATAGATTTTTTTTTTTGCCTTTTTTCATTATCACTATGCTTTTTGCCTATTCTTTATATACTAGAGGCCCGGTGCACAAAAGTTCGTGCACTGGGGAATCCCTCAGCTCAGCCTCACCCCTCTCACAGTCTGGAGACCTCAGGGGATGTCCTACTAATGGTTTAGGCCCACTCCCCAAAGGGAGAAGGCCTAAGCCAAACTCTGGCATCCCTCAGTGGGAGTTGACTGGGGCGTTCCGAGGAAGGTGCTGCCCCTATCACTCTGCTGCTGCTGCCACTGCCGGCTGCCTCAGCCCTCACAGCAGCTTTATCTAGAAGGACATCCAGAAGGACATCTGGAAGATGTCTAGTCTATCCGGTCTAATTAGCATATTACCCTGTTATTAGTATAGATTATTTTAAATGATAGCATATACCACTTTAAGCATGTCAGATTTTCAGAATGCTTGTTTTCATTATATTGGCTCAATAATTAGGTCAAGAATTATCACCAGAAAAATTAGTATATTTGATTTTTCCCCCTCATCTTATTGTTTTTTAAGTATATTTTTAAAAAACTGTTGTTTTTTAAAGATATTTTTATTGATTTTGGGGAGGAAACATCAATAATGAGAATTATAAAATGGCTGCCTTCTACATGCATCACACTGGGGATCAAGCCCACAACCCAGGCATGTTCCTTGACTAGGAACTGAACCATGACCTCCTGGTTCATAGGTACATGCTCAACCACAGAGCCAAGATGGCTGGGCAAAACTGTTTTGGTTTTTATCCAGTGATATTACTGTCATACAGATATAAAAATGCTTATTTCTGGTCAATCTGACAAGTTAAGAAAGTACAAATGTCATACATATTGCCCATGGTCAGACAGAGTTTTGGCGCACACAGAAAAAAAATTGCATATGCAAATGATCATTGCTAGCATTCTTCATGTGAACCTACCAAATCACGCAAGTGTGGTTTTTTTGAAAGATTTGAACAGAATTTACAATTATATATTAAAAGGTGCTATTAATGCTCTATTAATTTATAACTGAGTTTCCAAATTGTGACTTTATTTAAGAGTTAGCAACATAATATTTGGATAAGATGAGTCTCATGTGTGATCTTATAAAATGGAGGCCTCTGAAATGCTAACTTCTCAGGTTATACAATCTACTGAAGTGGAAGTAATTTAAAACAGTCTGTTTCTTGTTAGTCTTTAAATATGCAAATAAGAAAGACTATTCAATTCATTTGTTTCTATTTATGCCATTTCCAGATGGGAACGTAACTAATCATTGTGAATTCATTCCCCCTTTCCAGCCTCTTGAGTTTGTACCCTAGCTTTTAAAAAACAAATTGGTGCCTAAATATTACATATTGCATTTTAACTATTATAACTAATTCCAGCCCTAGATGTTATGAATTTATAAGCTCCAACAATGAAGTATTGTTGTCAAGTTATTGCCTTGTGCAGTTTAGCCTTGGGATTTTAATAATATACATACCGAGAAATTCATAATGAGTTTATATAATCATTAGTGAAGAAAGAATTTTATTTATTATGTTCTCACATTTTCCCTTGAATTGAGAAAGACTTTGTGACTTCTTGCATTGTTCAAATGAAGTCACTCTATTTTGTTTGTTTGTTTAAGGAACTATCTTCATTTTTCTATCAAGAGAGAGGTATTTAATTTTCACAATTAAAGGAATTTTCCAGATGGGATTCAAATTCTTTGGTGGAGATGGCCTCCTGTTTGCTATAACATATTCATATAAATGAATTTACTGGATGAAATTAAAGTAACCTCATGATTAGAAGGGACTCTAGAAGACTGAAGAATATTATGCTACTTATATATACTTCTTTTATCAGATACCTAAATTTAACCTGAAGTCACCAGATTGTTCTTACCCATTATGGTTCTTTATCATAAGGAAAAGAAGTACACTTCTGTTAAATTCTTTATTTACTTAATCTAAAACTATTGAGTATTTTCTAAATGTCAAATGTGAATTCTTATCTATATTTTAAAAATACATAATTTAATGATTTATATTGAACACACACACACACACACACACACACACACACACACACACCTTTCACAACCAAACATTGAAAATTGTCTTTATTTGCTATCTTTACCTCTCAGATACACTTTTCTACCTATTTTATCATAAAATTCACAGGGAAACTGTTTTCAAAAAAGAAAAAAAAGATGTCCTCAAAGATATTAAAGGTGATAGATCAGTTAAGTTAAAGACTAAATAATGTCAAATTGGATGTTGCTTGTGTTGGATAGTTTCAGTAGATGGGGAAGGGGTTGTTTGTTGTTAGTTCAGCTAATAACAGCAGTAAATACTCTCCAACCATCCTATTACCTCAATATATTATAACAATTTTCTGTCCATCTTTATTTAGCATAGGGCACCTTTGAGTTCAAAAGTCAGTAATCAACCAAGTAACCAATTACAGCCATTCCCAGTTGTTCGAGCTAGTACTTAAGTCATTCTACAATAATGCATTGTGATTGACACAGCCTGATCAGAGGTGATATTTTTTTCCTGATCTGGCATCCTTAGAATATTCCCAGATAATGTTTTTTTCCTATTTTTTGCCAATACAAATGAGCAACTCTTTACAGTTGTTTAATTGTTAAGCTTTCTCCTCTGAAGTTCGACTTTGAGATCCTACTCTCAATTTTAAGCTGGGCTATCCTTCTTGCTAAAGGAGGCAATGGGAAAGTGATGAAGACATCTGCTTCCTGATGCAAGGTGACCTTCAGGCAAAATCATTTCAGCAAGGCCGAAGGAGTCTCATCAGCCAGAGGTAGGCAGGCTGCTTCTTCTGGCCAGCAACACTTAGTTGGGGTTTAGTGTTCAGATTCCTCGAAACACCTAATACACCATCAAATAAAAGCTAATTTTATTTCAGATAGCTCTTTTTTATTCCTATCTGAAGCTTTACATAAGATGCTGGATGCAGCCAGGATTCCAAATTAGCAGGTAACAAATGTAATTTTGAATTTGATTTTTGGCTCTGTTGGTCAAAAATGTACTGGGCACCGTTAATACAGGAAATATCACTAGAGAGATCTACCTTTCAATTTTCTACCTTTATTCTTTGTCATATAAGCAATCACATACATTTCTCTCTTATCCTGCTGTAAATACATTTTATAAATTTATGTGTTTTCATTGTGGTTTAGTTTTAAACAAGTATTTTTCAAAGTGTTCTTTTTTGACTTTTATTATCATTTTCTTTTAGCATCTCTTTATATTTAAGATTAAAATGTGTTCCTAATGGACATACGAGATTATCTTTGTCTTTTTAATGGTATATTTCAGTCAGCTGTATTTAATGCAGTTAATGATGTATTTAATTTTAACATGTAACCTTATATTGTGGGTCATACTTATTTCCTATTGTTTTTCCTTTCTAACTTAACTTTATTCATCATTCTTTTTTCTACCCTGTGGTGGCTTAGGGTAAAAATATGTAGATGGTTTTCAACATTGATTAAAGGAGCTCCTGTTGATTATGGAAGAGCATCTTAGAGAAGGGATTCTTACATGAATCAGCTGCAATCTCTACAATGAGGGAGCTTTAAATCCGTGAAGGTTAAGAGACACAAATAGCGATGCTTAACATAAAGTAGACAAGCACTAAGATCAATCAGCCTATGGAAGAGGGATTAACTCAAACAAGGGAATCCTTTTGGATAACCTGAAAGTTGAGCAAGTGTATTAAAAACAGATGGTAATGCCTTAAACACAAGATTGTTGAGTGTAGGTAGAATATGATCTCTGCCTTCAAGAAGCATATGATGTGGTTATGTGTAAATATTTCTTTTATTCTCTTTTTACTAATTGAAATAGTAATTAAAGTTGATTATTATGTGCATAGTGTTTCGGGAGAAAAGTTTCAGTTTTCTGAGTTAAAAGGGATGATGGGCTCTCTCTAGGGAAATATTTCCACATCCACAAAGTCTTAGGACTGGGAAACATTTCATCACTGAAATTTTCTTGTGGGGAATAAAGGAATCAATATGATAGTGTATGGCGTAGAATAAAAACCTGGGGAAAAATACAGTTGCCTTGTGGTTGAGCAGTGTCATTCAGCATACAGATCAAGAGAGCAATGGGTCTGAGACTCTACTTGCTAAAGCAGACCATGCTGCTCCCATTCTCTCTCCAATCTCTTTTCAAATGGAATCACACTCATGTTTCCAAGGCAGAGAGAGTACCAAGAGGTGAGCTTCTGTTAGCTCCTGGTATGGACTGAATTTGCTCACCTCCCACCCCCAATTAATATGTAGAGGCCCACTATGTGACTGTATCTGGAAATAGGGCCTTTCAGAAGGTGATTAAGGTTGGATTAAGGTTATAGGGCTGGCACTGTTTTAAGAGGAAGAGACATCAGAATGCTTTGGCATGTGAGCCAGGACTCATGAGAGCTTGACCATGCTGGAACCCTGATCTTGGACTTCCAGCCTCCAAAACTGTGGGAAAATACATTTTGTTGTTGAAGTCATCCAGCCTATGATATCTTGTTATGACAGCCTGAGCTGACTAATACAGCCCGTTAAGCAACTTAACTAAAACTAATCATTATTATTAACTTTTTTGACAAAATAATAAAATTTAATGTTTTAGAAGATAGAAAGAAAGGAAGAAAGAAAGAAAGAAAGAAAGAAAGAAAGAAAGAAAGAAAGAAAGAAAGAAAGAAAGAAAAGAAAGCCAGCCATGGGTAACTTTGTACTTTTATGTGGAGTTGTCATTGAAGGAGAGAGTAGGTAAGCAAGGCTCAGTTTTCTCCACAAAGCACCATGATAGTGTTTTGTGTGTGTGTGTCTCTCTGTGTGTGCGTGTGTGTGTGTTTGTCACAGTATTTCTTTAATATGCTTTAATTAAGCCTCTACTACAATCCAGTCACCTGTGACAAATGAATGATTAAGTAAATGCACTGCAACAAAGTGATTGATACTGATAAAAAGGGAGATGATTTTCTCTTCGCAAAACTGTCTAAGTAAAACTTGTTATGTAACTAGGATGTTCTAGAGCTGTATGTGTCTAGCTCTTGTGTAGTTCCTTTACGGGTGCCTATGTGACATTAATTGTCCCAACCCAAGACTACCTTTTGAATCATGGAAATGTCTTAATATTGCAAAACTTCTATTTTTTAGGTAGAAGAGATGAAATGGTGCAGGGAAAAATCTTTTCTCTAGCATAGGTAGGGAATTAATCAGGTGGTTATTACTAGCAAATCTTAAGGTAGTTTAGCTGGTAGAGAAAAAGTGACATACAAAAATAAATTTAATTGAATGCTAGACATAGAAATTCTTGGTGATGATTCTTCTGAATATATATTTAGTATATAATTAATAACTTTTAGGTAATATCCAATATTTTGATTAAGTTAGGTGTGCATGGTTGAAAAAATCTTAATAAGGAGGTCAGGAAGTAGAATGCGTACTATAAAACCGTAGTTACTGACACAGCACTACACACACACAGGCACTCAATAAATATTTCTAGATGAGAACTTGATAAGATTGTGAGTACTTAATGTGGCTCTTTATTACGTGAGGAAATGGTAATGAGAAAAAGTAGGTATATAAGATTTTAATCTATTTTTCTTTGTTCAGGTGCAACTGAAAGCTTTTAAATAATATAGCTAGTAATCAAAGACTGAATGCAGGCCTGATTATACAAACAATGTAGGGCTTTGTCAGTCCTCTTCAAGAACACTTTGATGTGGTCCTGAAATGCATTTCAACTCACCAAGGTGTAAAAATACAACAGTATCTTCATCAGGGTGCTATTAATATGAGTGTGTCTGCTTTCTAAAAATGATGAGGCTATCAGCTTTTGCTTTTTGTACATTTTTGTATTATATGATGCTTCAAAAAGAGTTTTGTTAAAAATATGGTGCTGTTTGTTGCCCATGATTATAATATATTCTTCAGTTGTTGTTGAATAAAACGGACTTCATGCGAATTGGGAGACAGAGAATGTGAAGGCTGAATTGGAAGTGGACATGGAATGGAAGTAACAGACAAATCATAGAAGGTGTTCATTTGCACAAGTACGCCATCGGATTTGTCCTGAGAGAGGGGAGAACCAGTCAAGCATTTTAAGCTGAGGGTGACATGATCATATTTCTATTTTAGGAAAAGCACTCCTGTGGCAGTGAGTAGGCAGGATGTGGGGAGGGCTTTTGAAGGAACACCAGTCTGAAAGGAAAGGATCAGTTTCTCCTGAGGTAGTGCCCTAACTGCTCCTTATCTGATTGTCAGATGGATCTCTGGTTGCTCTAACATCTCTATCTCCAATGGAGAAATATGTCCGGCAGATATCATGAACCTCTTCCCAGAATTCCCTTAATCACCCTTGCCTTTTCTGTGAGGTAGATCCAATTTATGTTCTCACTCTCTCCCTTGGATATAAGGAATCCGACAAGCAGGGTGTTGAGAGGAGGAATAGCAGGACATGCTGGGTACCTAGGTAATAAATCCTGTTTGGCTCCCCCTCTGAGAACGGTGAGTGGTGTCAATATAAATATAAACTGAGCACTCTTCAATGATATTATCCAAAGGAAGAATGTGGCTGATACTCATAGAAGCATGGCTATCATCCCTTATGTATTTGTTTCTACTAGTGGACATGAAAGTAGGAAAATAAGTATTGCATACAGAATCATGATGTCAGTTAGTTTCCAGATTTGGTTGAACTTCTTTCTTAGAACACACATTTTCTGGCTTGAGCTCAGATGTCATAGGTGGTGGAGTGTGGCAGAGCGATACTTCTGAAAAGAACAGCTTGAGGACCCTAAATAATAGATTCAATGTTGGGAATACATCAAAGTACCCAATTAGAAGACACAGTGGACCAGATTCAATGTGTTGGCTAAAACTGGTGCCCGGGCAGGTCAAGGCACAAGAATAAAATAGAAACATAAATCTTAGGATGTAACACTGGCCAGACTTACGGCATCAGCTTTTCTAGTGCTCTGGTCTACCCTGGGTACATCTTCCATGATCCTCGTCCCTTTTGAACAAGAAACCTCAATTTCCACTAATAAAGACCTTGCTTACTTGCACAATGAATTGCTGGAATATTTGGATAAAAATGATCACCTTCATTTTGAAGGCATTATCAAATTGAACATTTTTTTAGGGAGTTGGATCTTGAGGCCAGGAGGTTAGTAGATCAGCTGATATTAGACATGAGAAATTTATGTGAATTGAGTTAGTTAAAATCATGAAAGTAAATGAATTCTCATAAGTCTGTAGAATCTATGGTGTAGATTGTAGGGCAGGAAGACAATTGGCCTCATCATTCTCTTCCTAAGTTGCCTAAATTGGATTTCATAAATCAAAAAGATATATCTTTTCCTTTATAAACCTTAAAGTTAAAAGTATTAATTGCTAAGAGACAGCTGGCTTATTTGAACCTTGAATGATTTCTAAGAATATGATTCACAGTTAAAGAATAATTTTCAGTGATGACTCTTCTGATTTTTACGGAATGTGCTAAACAATGCATAAACGTATCACTTTATCGTGGCAATTACCATTTTGTTAAAATCGCATATGAATTTTCCATTTTTTAGAGAAAGAGAAAAAGAGAAAAAGAAAGACTAATTGTTGTTCTACTTTATGCATTCATTGGTTGATTCTTGTATGTGCCCTGACCAGGGACCCCACTTGCAACCTTGGTGAATTGAGACCAGGCTCTAACCAATGGAGTTACCTGGCCAGGACAAAGTTTCTATTATTTTATGTATTCCTTAACATAGGAACTATATTATGACCCTTTATATATGTGTCATAAAGAACATCCAAATTAGGGCATGGATCGAAGCACCACCGTGATCTTAGTTGATTGTTCTAAAAAGAGGCATGCATGTTAGACCAATGCATTCTTTCAATAAAATTTCAAACTACAGATTCATCAAACACATTTGTCTTTTTTTTTTCTTGGAAAAAAATGTGACAGTTAAGGCATTTGCCATGACTTCTACAGGTGTTTATTGATTATTTGTTTTTTAAGCCTCTCTGTTCTGAGAAAAACAATTTGACTTGGATAAAAGCCAAGGCTAGTAACAGGTAGAAAAAAATCCTAATAAGGTTTTTCTTAAGGATCATATAATTTCTATCTTTGGGTTTTATGAGACTCCTAAAATTCTTTTAAGTTAGTCTGAGCTCTCTTTCTATTAGTTGTAGCATAAAATCACTAAATAATATGGGTAGTGGGTGTGGAGAGGCAGGAAAGCATTTCCAGTTAGAACTCACCAGGTTGTAAATATATTCTCTTCATAAGAGTTTGTAAATATGTGTGTGTGTGTGTGTGTGTGTGTGTGTATCTAACTGCAAAATTAATGAGGATCTCATGGAAATCCAAGAACAGAAACCCTAACTCAGGCAGGCCTGTGACAACTAGAAAGGGAGATAAAACATCATCAGGCAGTCCCCTCTCTCAGGGGGGAAATTTCTCATGGCACCTGTGTTTCTGCACTTCGAATCCCTTTCCATTTCTAGACAATTTGTTTCACTTACTATTTATGGTCAAGGCTCTACTAAATCTTTGGGTTGCCTATGACCTCACCAAGGCACCAAATCACCTTATTATATCTGCTATCTGGGATAACATGAACCACAGAAACAACAATAACTAACATATAAAGTACTTACTATTTTCCTGAAATTCCATCCAGTCGAGGCATGGAAATGTAACAAAGACCCCACTAATCATTCAAATCCATCAGAGATAAGTCAAGAGTTAGTTATGTGAAAAAGCAGGGCTGTGGCCATCCATGTTGGTGATAGTGGGAATCTCTACATCTCACTGACAGCATAGGCTGTCTCCAATAGCAGTTCCAGTGACAGTACCCACCACTGCTTTCAGTGAATAAATTGTGGTCTCTGCTCCTCACAAAATCAAGAGTGGACTTCAGGAAAAACTCTGCCATACAATTGGAAGTCCGCCAACCTGGGGCCTTTAAGTGTGGTCTAAAAAGCCCCCGCAGCTCTATGGTCTTTGTAATATCCTCTTAGATAGTCCAAATGTGGTCTAACCACTGAGGTGCATTTTGAGCACACTTGTTATATATTTTAAACCATACAAACACACCTGAAATAAATTTAGCCTTTACTTCTGTGTTATTGAAGTGGGTCTAAAAGTAAGCCTAAATAGACATTAGTGGGGATTATAAAGGTTCTGAACAAACCCTGTGTAAGCCAGGAGAAACTAAAAATGGATCCTAAATCCAAAACATAGATACATAAGCCAAAAACAAACAAAATATAAATAAATAAGTAAAACTCCTAGAAGGTTCATGCTGCAACATACCTAGGAGAAGGCAAATATATTTACATTATTTTTTAATCTTTATTGTTGAAAATATTACAGATGTCCCTCATTTTTCCCTTCATTATCCCCCTCCACCTGATTCCTGCCCCACCTCTGGCCTTTGCCATTCTATTGTCTGTGTCCATAGGTAATGCATATATGCATATAAGATCTTTGTTTAATCTCTTCCTGGCACCTTACCTTTGCTTTCCTCTATGAATCATTAGTCTGTTCCATTTCCATGCCTTTGATTCTATTTTATTTATCAGGTTTTTTTTCTGTTCATTAGATTACTTATTCCCTTATTTTTTATTTTTAGATTCAGTTGTTGATAGGTATGTATTTGTTGCCATTTTGTTGTTCATATTTTTATCTTTTTTTTTCTTTTTCCTATTCTTAAAGAATACCCTTCAACATTTTATATAATATTGACTTGGTGGTAATAAACTCCTTTAGCTTGTTCTTATCTGTGAAACTCTTTATCTGCCCTTCAATTCTGAATGATAGCTTTATTGGGTAGAATAATCTTGCTTGTAGGTTCTTGCTATTCATCACTCTGAATATTTCTTGCCACTCCTTTCTGGCCTGCATAGTTTCTCTTGAGTAATCAGATGATAGTTGTATGGGCATTCCCTCTTGGTAACTAACTGCTTTTCTCTTGCTGCTTTTAAGACTCTCTCTTTGTCTTTAGCCCTTGGCATTTTAATTATGATATGTCTCAGTTTGGTCCTCTTTGAGTTCCTCTTGTTTGGGACCCTCTATGCTTCCTGGACTTGTAAGTCTATTTCTTTCACCAAATAGGGGAAATTTCTGTCATTATTTCTTCAAATAGGTTTTCAATATCTTGTTCTCTCTCTTCTGGTACCCCCACAATTCTGATGTTGGTATGCTTGAAGTTGTCCCAGAGGATCCTTACACTATCTTCATATTTTTAGATTATTTTTTCTTTTTGTTCTTCTGATGGTTTTTTTGCTTCATCATATTTCAAATCATCCATTTGATTTTTGGAATATTCTACTCTAATGTTGAATTCCTATATATTGTTCTTTATTTCATTCAGTGTATGCTTAATTTATGACTGCTGGTCCTTCCCCCCCACCTTTTTTTTTTGTTGTTGTTGTTATTCTTACTAAGATCCTTGAAAGTCTCACTAAGTCATGGGAGGTTACTAGCAAATTCTTGAGTAACCTTATAACTGTGGTTTTGAACTTTATATCCAGTAGTTTGCTTTCTTCTATTTCTTTCATTTGTGATATGTTTCTTTGTCTCCACATTTTGGCCACCTCCCTGTATTTGTTTCTATGTATTGGGTAGAGCTGCTATGTATCTTTGAGTTGATAGAATGGCCTTGTATAGTAGGTGTCCTAAAGGGCCCAGTGGCTCAGCCTCCCAAATCACTTGAGCTGGGCCCTCTAGATGCACCCCTTTGTGGGCTGTGAACACAGTCTTGCTATAGTGGAGACTTGATTGTTATTGGTGTCACTTTGAGGGATTAACCTCCAGGTCAATTGGCTGTGAGGAGCAGCTATAACTACAACGGAAGAGCTGCTGTGCAGGAGACACATGTAGCAAGACTTGGTTCAGCAGAACTTTGGTGCTCAATGAGTCTGCCCCTTCAGTGTGTCTCTTATGAGTATGTAGAGTTATAATCTGATATGGTTTGATGCTCACTATTGGGCACATTGGCTTTTGGGTCTTCAGGGAAGTGCAAAGTCAGCCACTGTCTGGGACCACCCAGCAGGAGCTAAGGGAGATCTGCAGATTCTTCTTCTCTATTTGGGGTTTGGAAGTGCCCAGACAAGGCCCAGCTATGAAGTAAGACAGATTGGTGCTAGTGCCAGGCCTTGGACATTTTATTGACAGATTTGGGGCTCCCTGATCCAGCTGAAGCTTGTTTAATTTTAGTCTGAGCAAGAACAGGCCATTTATATGCAAAAGCCTCTGCACAACAGCTTGAGTGGGGTATAAATTAGAGGAGGTGGGATCTTAGGGAGTCACGGGGGTGGAGCAGATAGAAATGGTGCCAGTCAGCCCTGTGACCTGGGAGGTCCCAGTGTAGGAACAACGATCCCTGCTAGTACCTTCCTCTTGGAGAAAGTTGCCCCTCAGCTCCTTCCCCAGTGCAAGACTATTCAGTTGCTCCTTATATGTGTCTGTGTCCTCCAGAGCCTTATCCTGGTGTTGGAGCTCAGAGGAAACAGGACCTTGTAAGTACTTTTTGTGGTGCTGGCCTTTTAAAAGGAACAGCTGGATCACAGAGCCCCAATACACACTGGTTTTTATAGTCCATAGTTATGGGGACTTAAATTTCCAGCTCTGGGACCCTGGGCTAGGGGTCTAAAATGGGGCTGGGACTTCTTGCTCCTCTGGACAGCCTCTGCAGAGACGATCTCCCTCCTGATTAAAAAAGAGGCTCATGTGGGTGTCAGACCAGCCTGTTCCATGCCTCCACACCTCCTACCAGTCTTAGTGGGCTTTCTTCTTTACTTCTCTAGTTGTAGGACTTTAATTCAGCCAACTTTCTCATGGTTCTAGATGATGGTTGTTCAGTATTTTAATTGTAATTTTGATGTGGTTGTGGGAGGTGGGATGTATCAGTGTTACCTATGCTGCCATCGTCCTATTTCCATTGTTGTCCAAATAGGTAGCCTCATTTAAGTCCTTCAAATTCCAGTTTAACTCCAGACATAATAAAGAAGACTTCAAGGAAATTTTTTAAATGTACCTTTACATGCTTTGAGTGCCTATGATGATCTCAGTAGTTCTTGCTATTTTCTACTGTTTGAAGACTAAATATCAGCCATACTTGATTCCAATCTTTTAGCATAAGCAAACTAGTTTTGTTATGTTGTTTGCTTCATACAGTAGAATTCTGGCTTCTGTTTTCCTGATATATCCCCAAAAGTATTTTTTTAAAGCCATGTATCTTAAAGTTTTTTAAGTTGTCAGCTTAAAATTTTTATTTTTACCCAGAAAATGTGGCTGAGTGGCAATATATGAGCCAGAAGGTCACAGTTCCATTCCCAGTCAGGGCACATGCCTAGGTTGCTGGCTAGATCCTCAGTGCGGGGTATGCAGGAGGCTACTGATCAATTGTTGTCTCTCATCATTGCTTCTATTTTTCTCTCCCTCTCCCTTCCTCTCTCTGAAATAAATAAAAACATAAATAATTTTTTTAAAAACAAAAAAACGAATTTCATTCTTAGTTGAAAAAGTTGCAAAAGACAATTTCTAGCATATTATCACCATTGACATTTCAAAATAAAACTGTAAACTAGTATTTTAAATGTACTAAACTACAAGTATTACTTTATATCCACCTTAAAATATATATAAACAAGTTTTTCAAGTAATGCACATTTATATATCTTCTTTTTCTCTCCCCCCCAAATTCTCCATTCTACAAGCTTTTCATAATGTTATTCTAATTTATTATATCCTTGAAAGTATTTTATTGATTACAATTTATTTTCCTCTAAGACTCATGTATATAATAGTACTGAGAGTTTTATTGTATAAAAATAAAATTTCTAGTATATATATATTTATATGTATAGATAGTAGAAAATAAAAGGATGATGTTTAAAAATTTGTTGTAACTAAAGTCTATAAATCTTTTTAAAACTCTGTATTGTATCATTAGTACAAAATTGATCAGAGCAACATATCTTACAAATTATGTAAAATAGCCATAAAACATTAAAAGCAACAGGTTTTAGTAATGCATTTCTTAATCAGATATATCATTTTTCTCTAAGTAATGCTTGTATTTATGGATGAATATTATTTATTCCTCACATTAGAAAATATAGATCATTGATTGCATTTCTATTTCATTTTTTATAAATGAAGCAATAAAATGTTTAGATCATATAAATAATGTGTAACTAAATTCATTACAAGCTATATGCAAGCTATCAGCTGAAACTCTAATTCCATCCTCTTTCAATTTTGTTGAAAACACCAATTTATAAAATGACCATGCTCTAGGAAGTTACTTCTTAATTTCCATTAATTGTTCCAAAAAAAGAAAAACCCACAAGAAAACAACTTTACTGAGGCTAAATTAATGATTGTTAATTATACTCATTACTCTTTTATTTGGAGACATCTTATTTAACCAGGCACACTCAAAAATATTTGGAATTGTATTCATATTTACTTTAATTTCATTTGTTAATGCAATTTGACTTGGTGATAGGATTTAATCTCATTAACTAAATTAAATATATTTTTATATGCAAATGAAAACCAAAATGTGGGTGAATGAGAGGAGAGTCTGCTCATCCTTGGCGAAAAAGTCCAAAATGCAGAGTGCACATGGAGGAGCAGGCAGGTATTTCTGAGCTGAGTTTGAAAAAGTTTGGATATTCAGACTCTGAGATATACACAGGCTAATAGCCTCTGGTATGTTATTAATTTTTATAATTTAACTCTCAGATTAAAATTCTTATCTGTCTAATAACTAACTTCTTAAATACCAATAATTGCAGTATTTTTATTACTTAAGACCATCACTATTTTTGTTTGTTTGCTTTTCTATTAAAGAGAAGCAATAGAAACTAAATATAGCTACCAAATATATATCCTAACATAATTAAGTGAGAAAGTTGAGGTTATATCAATAAAGTTATGTGTGATTAAAATTGTCATAGACTCATGTATATAATAGTACTTTTTGAGAATTTTATTGTATAAAAATAATATATATTATTTTGCATAAAGACAATATTTTTGTTGATTATGGTCAACTTAATCATCTGCTAAAGGCTCACTGTATTTTGTAAAGACTAAATTGAGGGAGCCTAAAATTCACTTGGAAACAATATATGAAAGAAAACAATAAGAGAAAAGGAAAGAAGAAAATTAAATAAAATAAATGAAGAGAAAGGAAAGAAAAAGAAAAGAAAAATCAAACAGCCTTTTTCCAACAAACCTCATTTCCTGCAAAAGGCATATTGAATATTGACATCTGAGTGTGTCTTTCAGATGTCAAAGATATCTGCTTGTCCAATTGGCAAGGCTCAGAGGTTGAGCATTGACTTGTGAACCAGGAGGTCAAAGTTCAATTCCTGGTCAGGGCACATGCCACTAGGGGGCATGTGGGTAGAAGGTAGCCAATCAGTGATTCTCTGTTATCATTGATGTGTCTATCTCTCTCTCCCTCTCCCTTCCATTCTGAAATCAATAAAAAATATATTTTTTTACAAAGAAAGAAATCTACTTATTTTGCAGAATTTTTCTTTCTTCTTAGTTTATTTGAAGAGCAAAGCAGAATAGGTTGGATATTTTGAATATTTAAAAGTGGCCACATGACTGCCAGCTTTCTAAAAAGGAGTCTATGCATTTATTAATGAATTTGTTTATTTTTGAATCCTGCTCTATTTCACAGAGTATTTCAAGTAGGTCAGAGTTTCAACATATCAATACAGTTAGAGTACTTATTCTGGCCCTATTTTGTGAAGCTATTATGTGAGTGATCTATTTTTTTCTAGGCACCAGAATTCTGACTATAGTTGTCAATATGGTGCATCTGGCTCAGTGCAAGCACTGGTAATTGAAAATATAGAGAAAACCACTAAAATTTTAGAATCTATATGATGGTCAGAAAACATATGTAAGTTGTTAACTATTAAACTAAACACATATTTTAGTTCCAACAAATCATAATTAATAGACTATCTACAGCTTGGCTGAAAACATTCTTAGCCAAAAGTGGGTCTGAGATTTATGTATTTTCCATATAAGTGTGTGTTGTTCTTTTTAAAAAAAAATATTTCCCATAGTAATTCCTATGATCTGTTCTCTAATTCTTCACTGCAATTGTGCAATTTCAAGTATGGAATTTTCACCAATATATTTGTCTCACCTCTGCTATTTTTCTCTAGCTCTTTTTCAGATCCATGCAATGTACAATTTTACGTGAGCTTACAACTTCCATTGCATGCTCTCAAATACATATGCAGCAAACCTGGAGAGGGGCTATTCATTTTCTAGGATTATCTTAGAGAATACCACAATTAGGTGGCTTAAACAATAAAATGTATTTTCTCCTAGTGCTGGATACTCTAAGTCCAAAATTAATGTGTTGGCCTCCATCGATGGTTCGTTCTTGCCTCTTCCAGCTTCCAGTAGCCACAGATGTTCCTTGATTTATAGCAGCATAACTCCAATATCTGCCTTCATCATCATATGGTTGTCTGTCCTGTGTGCCTGTATATTCACATGGCACTCCCCTTTTCTTATAAGTACATCACTCAAACTGGATTGAGGCCCACCCTCGTGTCTTTATCTGTACTTCATGTATCTGCAAGACCTTATTCCAAATACAAAAATATTCCTGGGTACCAAGATTAGGGCTTCAACATACAAATTTTTAGGGCAAAAACCAACCCATAACAGGTTAGAAATACTATTTTTCTCTTTGCCCTAAGGTTGAATAGAAGATACTGACTTTAGAGACTGTTAAAGTTTGGGGAGTAAGAAAGTTTATTTCCAAAAGTTTTTGTTTTAATAGGTAATATTCTTTAATCTCTATTTTTATTAATCTGGATAGAAAATACTATTCAAGTTATTTTCCCATTTATTATGAGCTTGCTTTAACCATGTTGACCCAAGTGACTGAGAAAACAATTTGAAAGGTAAGTAAATTCTTCTTTTGGAAATAAGATTCTGGCTTTTTCTGTGTTACTCCTACCTTTAAAAACTATTATCATTGAAAAAAAATACTAAATTACTTTGAAGGCTTTAGAAAGCTATCTGAAAATATCCTGAAAAGATGTAGCTGTGAGATTGATAAAGGGAGGGAGAATTCATAGTGGTGAGGGGTATCTTTGAACTTAGTATTCCCCGAGACATATTTGCTAACTTAAAAGTTAGCTTTTAAATTGTATTATTATCAAAATAATAAAATATAAGTGTTTGTGAGGATGTGGGGAAATCAGCCTTTACATTCTATTATTGACTTTGGTGTTAATTCATGGTGTGTTGACTGTGTGATAATTTATTAGCCTATGACATCAATTTATAAATTTTTGAATATTAAAATGAAAAACATGAGGTGAGCATTCTACATAATGGTGATTTGGATCTAGATAATGAAAAATTATTAATTTATTAGATTTTCTCAATCTGGTATTCTCCTATATATCAGGCCTTGGTCTCCATAATCATTATAATGCATAGCCACTACAGGTCTTAGGGATGTAGATGTTGTCAGCAGTACAGACCCAGGGAACCACTTGGTTTACAGAATGTCTGTTTCTCTATCATAGTATTCTCCCATCCATCTGCATCCTGCTCAGGACGATTATTTCCTGGTGTAACTCAATGAATATCGTATAATAAAGCGTATCCCCACCAGACTGGAAATGGTAATGCTGGCTCATTCAGTAAAATGAAGGCACCTCCCTTCTCCCAGCCTGAGACAGAGACAATAAAGAGTTATGCTTTTACTTCACAGAGGAGAAACTGGAGGGAAGGAATTTCAGGGACTGGCCTGAAGTTGCCTCCGGGATCAGTAGCAAAGTTGGGGGGTGCAGACACTCAGTGGGTTTCTCCAAGTGCCTGATTCCCCTGCCAGGTGCATGCTTCCAGTGCGAACTTTGCCTGGGGTAGCACAATGGAATCCACATGGTGGGTTAAGGTCCTCGTTCTATTTCTCACAGGAAGAATGAAAATTGAGCACAAGCTTTCAGGATCCGCCGTGATTATTGTGATGCTGGCTACAGTGGATTTTCCCAACAGCTGTAAGGTCCAAGTCCAGAGGAAGTTAGATAAAATGACTTTTGGCTTAGGGGGCTCACGTTTGCAGAGTCCTATTTCAAAGGGAATAACAACCCAAAATAATAATAATAATAATAACAACAACAACAATAACACCACTACAAACTTGGCGTAGTAGGTGGAATGGTCATCTGAGAAAAATCCCAGCAGCTTGTGTCTCGCCCCAGCTCAACACGTCATAAACATTCAGCGAGTCAAGCCTCCCACGTAAATAGGCTGCAGATGTGGAGGGAAACAATGGGAACGATTTCTGGTGATGAAAGGTGAGGGACCCCGCCTGATCCCCTATTGTTTGCTGTTGTCCGCTGCAGCTGCCATCTGCTGCATTGCAGGCTTTTGGCACTGGCCGGGTAAGAAGATGCTTAACTTCTGCTGCCTTCACAGAAGTATATGGGGAATGCGATGGATTTCTGGGAGCCTTTGGGAACATATTTCAAGCTCAGATCGGTTACAGTGGAGAGCTTTGTTCTCTCAGATTGATTTAAATGCCCTCTGTTGGTGTTTATGGGTTCCTGATGGGGTACAGCCATGAAGTAAGTCCTCCAGCGATTTTTGATCCTTTTTCATCTCATGGCACACATATGCTAATTACTAACATTCCGCAGCACATTTGACGAGCCTGCCAAAAAAATGAGGATAATTTTGATGCCTTCACACCAAATGACAATTGTGTTGGCTGTTGTCATTTTTTTTTTTTGAAATGCCCCTGACTAAATAGTCAGGTACTGTATGTTTTAAAAATTCTTGCGGCCTACCAGTTGAAAATTGCTAAAGTAATCAAATATGAGAACTCCAGAAATTAAGAGAAAAATACCACCACCAAACACGAAGATGCTTCATCTGTCACACCTGCTGCTTTCTGGCTAAGGTGGTAGTTTAGGTAACATAGCCCTGCATGGGGGTAAGGCGAGGTCACTTAACTGTGATTATAGGACTTCTGAGGTTGACTTTCAGAGAAGTGGCAATATTAGCTGTGTAAGTGTGGGTTAAAAGAGCATAGACCAACAGCAGGCATATGAACACTGAAAAACATAGCTTGAATAGGAGTGCGACAAAGAAAGAGATAAATAGATAAAGAGAGAGGAGGGGGAAATTCTGTTTATGTTTTAGGCAGACAGAGGTGCATGAGGAAAATGTATTAAAAGTGGAAATGTGTGTAGCCCTAATTCTTGACATTTAGAATCGCCTAATTTATACAGAGTTTATCTAGAATTTTATTGTATGAATTGGATGACCTTTCTAGGAGATGATGGTTAATGTTTTGTATTTTGTTTTGTTTTATTGTGTTTGTTTTTTGTTGTTTTGTGTGTGTGTTTTTTGTTTGTTTGTTTGTTTGTTTTGGTCAGAGTTGACATTTTATTTTATTCATGATACAATGTAAAACCAGTGATGACCTATTAGGACCTACAAGAAATTAGACATTATTAAGAAATCTATTTGATGCAATTTATTTATTCTTCCTAATTTAGCTTTATTGTTGAAGTATTATAGATGTTCCCTCACCCCTGTTAAAGCCCTCCTACCTGTTACGGTTACATCCTCTTCCCAAGCCTTCCTCATACTATTGTTTGTTCATGGGCTATACTTACATACATATAAGTTCTTTGCTTAATCTCTTCTCACCCCATCCTCTTCCCTCGGAAATATGTCAGTCTGTTGTATGCTTCAATGTCCCTGGATTTATTTCGTTCATCAGTTTATTTTGTTCATTAGATTCCACACATAAGTGAGATCATCTAGGTGTTAATGTTATCAATGGGGTACCATCTGTGTCCCAATTTGTTGCTGGTGGAAGTGGAGTTCTTGTAATGTCACAAGGAAAGGAATTTCCTGAGACTCACATGGTAGCATGGACGGCCTTTATTTCCATGGAATTAAATCCCTGGGTTTCCACTGTCCCATTTCCCTCTGTCCTGCTGTTGGGGAGTACTTACTCCTCCTTCCTGATCAACTACTCCAACTGTTGGGTCACTGCCCCTCTGCCAGGAAGTGGACCCCCTTGGACACCAGGTATCAGATGTAGAGACATGAGAAGTGGTAGGCATACAAGAGAGCCTTTATTGCAGCCCAATAGCCATTGTTACTAAGGAGCCATCAGATAAAACAGTTCTTCAGAGTAGCCTTACCAAGTAGCCACTGTCCAACAGCCCTTGCTAATACAGTAGCAAACACAGGAGTCATACCAAGCAGCGTGCACCTGCTGGTCTGTCATACATCTTCCCCAATGCAGCCCGGTACTGGCTGGTCAGTAACATCCTTTATACCCCCTCAGACAAAAGAGGCTTCTTGCCAAGTAGTGACATCAGTCTCTGGGTTATAGAAAGACATGCTTGCGTCATAGAGTTCAGTTGCTGTGTCCTTGCTCTGCACCTGCCTCTGGGAAACTGGTCTTGGCCTTGAACATCCGGCGTACTCTAGACAGGGCCCCACACCTGCCACGGAAAAAGTACACTCTTTTCTCGCCCAGGGCTAGAATGAAGGCCACCGCCCAGGGCCTCTGCTCCGTATGACAGCACAGTGCAGTCCAGCATCTGGCTAGTTTAGCTTGTGTTGCAGCTGCGATTCATTGAGTGCGGACCCTCACAGCCATGAGTCATGCCATTTCTTAATGTTACGTGGTTATGGAGAAAATAATGGGCAAGTGCAAGTGTGAGTGTGGGTCATGGAGCCAGCATGCCAGAGCACAAGGGTAGAACAAAAGAGAGGGATCTCTTTGTTTGGGGATAATATATTCCCAAATCTATGTGGTCTTGCAGTCAGGTCTGTTCCCTAGCCAGTCCATTGTTTCCCAGGCTAGAGTGAGAGGGAAGTACCTTCCCTATGGCACCCCGACTTCACTGCACAGGCACTCACCACCCCCTTTGTTAGATCCCTCCCCGCAATGATCTAGAAAGAATAGAAAACTGGTTTTCTGGGGAGTGTGAAGCTGTAGCTTTCTGGATAAGCTGCCCACATGACCGTGCTTACAGATGTCTGGCCTCCCTTTTTCTATTATTAATATTAATAAAGTAGCTAATTAGGACCATAACATTGAGACAGATGCTATTTCAGGCCAGGTGTCAGAAGAACCCGGAGAGCTCTGATAAATGCAAATTTGCTTTCTTTGCTCGGAGGTACCCATGGCTCAGACATATAAGCACACGTAATAAAGATGGATATGTACTTACCATGTGGTTTTACGGAGAGCCACAGACATTCTAAGGGGGGAATAGAACTTGTATAGACATGGCCTGATTTTCAGACATAAACAAGTGATTATATCAGTCTATCTTGGGTCTTTAATTACCACTTAAAGACAGAAAATTTTATGAGGTTAAACAAACATTTTGCTCAGAAAATCCTTGCTCTTAATGCACCAGAAAATAGTAGTCTTGTGGAGTGGTTTGGAAAAGCTGGCTTCTCCAGGAAAGACGAGGTACATTAGAACTTCAACGTGAACTAAAACAGCACCCTCATTTCCCTCTTGCCTCCGAATTACATCGTCTAGTGGCTACTTACAACTCCTGAGACAATCCGAACCCTGAAAAGATATAACTAATCAGAAAACAGGATCATATCCTTTAAGACAATGCTAGCTCATCTCTCCCCATCTATCCCACTATATTCCGCATTTACTCAAGATAATTTTCTCCTCCTGACTGGTTTGGCTCAGTGGAAAGAGCAGCGGCCTGCAGACTGAGAGGTCCCAGGTTCGATTCCAGTCAAGGGCATGTACCTTGGTTGTGGGCACATCCCCAGTAGGGGGCGTGCAAGAGGCAGCTGATTGATGTCTCTCTCTCATCAATGTTTCTAACTCTCTCTCCCTTCCTCTCTGTAAAAAATTAATAAAATATATTTAAAAAAATAATAATTTTCTCCACCTAAACCTTCTCATACATTTTTCTTTCTATAACCCCCTTCACCATGACTGTGTTGAGATTTTTATCCCATTAACACACCTGTTGTTTGTCTTATAGGGAGTCCATTAAAATAGGAATAAATAATAGAAAGATAACTAGAAAATCCTCAAACACTTCAACTTTTTCAATAAAGGACACTTTCAAATAACCCATGATTTAAAGTCATAAAGAGAAATATAAAATGTTTTATCTTAATATCAAAAGTAAAAGATACCAAGAATCTTTTGATACTTTTACAAAGTGATACTTCGTGAGAAATATATAGCTTTAAATATTTTTTTGAAATAAAATAATGGTCTAAAATCAGCATCTTAAGCACCTAGGAAAGGAAGAGATAAGTAAATCCAAAGTAAGGAAGAAAATATTTGATACAAGAGCAAAAATAAAAATGTAGAAAGCAAAATGCCTCCAACTTTGTTTATTATCAAGATTGCTTTGTCTATTCTGGATCTTTTGTGGATCCATATACATTTTTAGATTATTTGTTCTAGTTCTTTGAAATACAGCATTGGTATTTTGACAGGAATTGCTTTAGATAGTATGCACATTGTAACAATGTTAGTTCTTCCTATCCATGAGCAAATTATATGCTTCATTTATTTGTGTCTTCTTCAGTCTTTTAATTTTCTGAGTCCAGGTTCTCTACCTCCTTGGTTAAATTTACTCTTAGGTTGTTTGTTTTTGCTGTGTGTGTGTGTGTATGTGTGTGTGTGGGGGGGAGGCATTTTTTATGCAATTATAAATAGGATTGTTTTCTTATTTTTCTTTCTGAGAGTTCATTATTAGTGTATAAAACTGCAACCCAATTTTATTCAATTAATTTGTCAGTTCTAGGTGTTTTTTTTTTTTTGGCAGACTCTTTAGAGTTCTATATACACTATCATGTCATCTGCAAATAGTGACAGTTTTACTTCTTCCTTTTCTTATTTGTGCCTGATTTCTCTGACTAGAACTTGGTATTGATTAAGAGTATTGAAAGGACATTCTGTTTTCTTGATCTTAATGTACATATATGCAGTGAAATGTCACTCGACCTTAAAAAAGAACAAAATCATACCAATTTCAACAGCATGGATGGTCTTAGAGGGTATTATGCTAAGTGAAATAAGTCAGATAGAGAAAGACAAATATCACATGGTTTCACTTTTATGTGGAATCTAAAAATAATATTAAAAAATATATAGAGAGAGAGAAACAGACTCATAGATACAGAAAACAAAGTGATGGTTGCCAGATGGGAGGGAGGTAGGAAATGGGTGAAAACATGTGAAGGGCTTGAGACATACAGATCGGTAATTACAAAATAGTCATGGGGATATAAGTGCAGCATAGGATATATAGTCAATAACATTGTAATAACTACGTATGGTGTCAGGTGGGCACTGAAAATATCAGTGAGAATACTTTCTAAAGTACATGATTGTCTGACCACTATACCATATACATGAAACTAATACAAAGTACTATTGAATTTAAATGATAACTGAAAATAATAAAATAAATAAAACAAACGATACAATTTGAGAAAATTAACATTAATACTATTCTTACCCACTAACTCAAGATTCATATAATGTCAATAGACTGATACTGACATTGTCACTCTTGCCTGGTCCATATCAGAACTCCACACCTCTCTCTGTCAGATGAAGGCTAGATATTCTTCCATCATCCACTTGCCATAGTCATAACCACTATTTTGTACTGCCACCTGGCTTTCTTCCAAAATATTTTGAAATGACTTCCTTATTTATAATGTCCCCTTATACTTCTTTAATGTTGCTGTGGGTTTTTTTTTTCCTCTCACAAATTATCAATGACTCAAATTTAAATTAGTTTATTTACTTTCCTGAAGCCATGAGTTTCTTTGCTATTTATGCATCATTTTATGGTCAGTACATCCAGTGAAGGGCTAACCCATCACAAGTATCTCTTAATAATCCAATTCAATTATTATCATCTTCTCACTTAATGCAAATTTCCCACCTATCACCTTTCTCATTGTGTCATATATGCAACTGAATCCTGTTGACTTTTCTGAGGCCAATGGCCTCTTAGTGTTCTGGGTCTTTCCTACCCTCAGTTCACTATTGCCCAACTGTCCTGTTTTGTATGGCTATTTTACCTCAGATCATCCCCTTCATGTCCTTCCTCTCTGCTTGAGCCACAACTGGTAAGTACTACTGGAGAAATATGTAATAATGTTCCAACCTGCTTCATTATGAATTCAAACTTAAAGACTTCGCTTTGCCTTGATTGATACTCAGCAATCCTTCTGAAACATCTAAAACAGAGCCTGGTATTGAAGTGCCTCGTAGCTATAGTCTCCGCTCTAACTAACTCCCCCAATTTCTCTGACTCCTGCCTCCTGGAATTATATATTTTGTACAATTCAAATTTTATCATCACATGGATACTTTTAAAATTTTTTCTGCATGAACCTTGATCCCTGTTTAAAATCCATTACCCTCACACAGCAGGTGTGGCTCAGTGGTTGAGAGTTGACCTATGAACCAGGAGGTCGAGTTTTGATTCCTGGTCAGGGCAAATGCTCAGGTTGCTGGCTTGATCCCCTATGGGAGTGATGCAGGAGGCAACTGATCAATGATTCTCTCTCATCATTGATATTTCTATATCTCTGTCCTTCTCCCTTCCTCTCTGAAATCAATAAAAATATATTTTGGGAAAAAGTCCATGACCCTGGTCACAAATCAATCAGTTCTGGACATATTTCTTCAGAATCTCTGTGTACAAAACAGGATGAAGTTCCCTAGCTTCTATTTTCTATAGGTGAAAAATATTCAATATTTTTATAGTCCTGACAGCATACTAAGCAGAGTCTAAAAATAATATTAAATCCTATTAGATGTTAATTTTACTACTTATTTTATTTAAAAAAAATGCATGAGTATCCAAAGTCCATTATGTATATTAAAGTGTATAAAATAGGACATTAAAACTGTTCATCCCCCAACCCTAAATTCATTCCCTAAAGACAAATATTATGGATTGACAATTTGTTGTATTATTGCAATTCTTTCCTATTCCTGTGACATAAATGGGTCACAAAGATAATAGAGTTTTTTTTTTTTTTTACTTACTCTATTAATCTGAATAGTCTAGTGTCATCTTTGTACAAAAATATATAAAGATAACATTATTTCATTTTGGTAACTGGATAGTATATTTAGGTAAATTTATAAATTAGAATCCAAAATAAGACAAATATAATAGACACTATTATTGACCTTTCATTCTTAGTAAGCAATGTAATAAAAAAATAAATAAAGTTTCCCGGGTATGGTGACCCAATTCATTAATAACCTGATTTTACAAAATTGTCTGCAATAGTGGCTCTGAAAACAGTAAGATGTTCTCTCAGAGAGAGATCTGTCATTTGCATAATAGAGCTCTGACTATCAAAAAACTTTTACAAAAAGCTGGTTGTTGTGAATTAAATGACACAATTTAGCCATGATTATATGAAACTATGAATAACGATGAGCTGTAATGGGTCTCAATTATACTTTGAAAACCACTCCAATTTCAGAAGGTTTCTTGGACCTTCAAACTGTGAATCTCCTGCACATCAAAGGTTGATAGAATCTGAAATGATTAATGGTCATTCTTATTTAACATAAAAGAGGACAATATATCAGAATGCCTTTAATTTTGTATTGTAAGTTTATTACTGATTGTTTCAGAATTCCAAATATCACAAAGCATAGGAAACAGAAGGCATGGAAAGGAAATGTTCTACTCGGGAAATAAAACTAGAAAAAAATGAGACTGCCAGTTCTGCAAGGAAAAAAGTTGTTCTTTCTTGTAAGAGTTTCATCATTTTAAAAAGATAAAGTAGGACATGCAAACTGTATTATTAAAATTGCTAGGTATAGACTTTTGATATCTTCCAAGAAGGCCTGGATTTTCTTAATCAAAGAACAAGTGTACAGAAAGGCCTGAAAGTGATATCCTAACTGATATTTGTATTATGCTTATTGGAATATATAATAAATAATGTTTTAGTGGACTAAACTCGGCTGATAAAAAGTGACCTATTTTTTTGCACAGTGACCATTGTTAAGAGATAATCTCTCATCTTTTGTGATTGTAACTTTTGATATCAAAGACAAGAACCAAAAACATGGAAATATTTCTATGAGAAACAAAATTCTCAATAAACCTTTTCCCCCCTAATATCATCTATTCATGACCCATATAATAGTCTGCTATCTTGGCTTATATTTGTTTCACTTGAAAAGATTCTTTTTAATGCTTTCCCTTTGTGATTGTTTCACTTTTCACATTTTAATAATAACTAACATATACATTTTAAGGCCAAACAAATAATAGCTTTCATGAAAAAATATTAGCAGCATTTAAAAATAAATTACAGTGCAGAGACTTGTCTTTAAAATCATTTATAATTTTTCAAAATTATATCTCCTTTATTATGTTGTTAGAGTAATTTAATACACATTATTTTGCTCTACTGAGTTTAAATATAATAGACAATACTTTTAACTTCTCAAAATTACATTTTCTCTTGAGGACAATATTTTTAAAGGATTACTAAAATTATTCCCTGTTCCCAATAATGCTAGTTTCAGTAATCTCTAAGTAATATATATTTTTTAAATATATATTTTATTGATTTTTTACAGAGAGGAAGGGAGAGGGATAGAAAGTCAGAAACATCGATGAGAGAGAGACATCGATCAGTCGCCTCCTGCATGCCCCACACTGGAGATGTGCCCGCAACCAAGGTACATGCCCCCAACCGGAATCGAACCTGGGACCTTTTAGTCCGCAGGCCGACGCTCTATCCACTGAGCCAAACCGGTCTCGGCTCTAAGTAATATTTTTATTTGAAGACAATTTTTTTCAAATAAATGGAAAAACATGTTTAAAAACATGTGCATTAGTGTAAGATCACACACATTTTCACACTACTTTTATTTTCAAATTCACTGTTGCAGTGTGTGTTTTTTAAAGCAGAGTAAAAATATAAGATAAAAATGGTATGTCTTACCATTAGGAGAAATTATTTTTTATAATTTAACAACTCTTACCTTTTCTGCTATGCATATTTAAAACATATAGTAGTAAGGTCACTTGTGCATATCTGAATAATATATTATTTAAAAATAAATTCCAATGCTGTAACATTTCCCATTATTTTTATGCTATAATACATTGAACTAGTTCCTTATTATAATATGTATAGGGTGTTCTTTTCATAAAATAAAATATAAATAATTCATAATTTTCTTATGAAATTAATAACAGCAACAGCAGCAAATAACATTAGCACAGCAGATACCTATCAAGTGTTCATTATGTCACTATGATAAATGTGTTGCATCTATAATCTCATTTGTTCCTCACAGCAACCATAATATGAAGGAATAATAGGTCTCCCCATTTTGCAGGTAAAGATGTTGAGGTACAAAAAAATTGAGTAACTTGATTAAGATCAGCAGCTAGAAATTGGTGGTTAGAATTGGACTTTGATCAACTGATTCCCAAATCCATGATCTATACAAGAGAATATTTGTAGAAGTGACAGGTAGACACCTGATTAAAACCCTAGATAAATAGTAGTATTGTTGACATTTTTAGCATCTGTATGTGCTTGTATATAATCCTATCTAACAAAATAATAATATGCAAATTGATTGTCACTATAAGATACAAGATGACTGCTCCCATGTGGTCAAAAATGGCTGCCCCCATCTGGGCACAAGATGGCTGCCACAAGATGGCCTTTAGGGGAGGGCTGTTGTGAGCAGTTAAGGGTGACTGGACCAGCAGAAGAGGGCAGTTTGGGAGAAACCAGCATGGGAGGGCAGTTGGGGAAGACCAGGTCTGCAGGAGAGGGCAGTTGGGAGGGACCCAGGCCTGCAGGGAAGGGCAATTGGGGGGGGTGGGGAACCAGGTCAGCAGAGGAGGGTAGTTGGGGATAAGCAGGACTGCAAGGGAAGGCAATTGGGAAGGAGGCAGGCCTTGAGGGGAGAGCAGTAGGGGGTGCCTGGGCCAGCAGGGGAGGGCAGTTAGAGGTGTCCAGACTGGCAGGGGAGGGCAGTTAGGGACAATCAGGCCGGCCAAGGACCAGTTAGGTGTTGATCAGGCTGTCAGGGGAGTATTAAGGGGAGATCAGGCTGGCAGGCAGAAGCAGTTAGGGGCAAATGGGCAGAGGCAGGACTGTTGGGAACCAGCAGTCCTAAATTTTGAGCGGGATGTCAGACCTCCTTAAAGGATCCCTTGAAGGATGGAGAGGGTGCAGGCTGGACTGAGGGACATCCCCCGCTGCACAAATTTCATGCACCAGGCTTCTAGTACCTATATAATGTTATATCTTTATTGGCATGATATTTTTTTGTCATATATATATTTTTTCTACCCAACTGTATGTTTCTTTATTACCTCATCCATTGTTTTATACTCAAAAGGTCCCAGCATTTCCAGAGACAATTTTATTTTCAACTTCAATTGTTCTAGACTTTTAAAAATAACTGGATTTCTCACTCTCTGCTGAGATCTCAGCACCAGGTCTAATAATAGCACCCTTGGACTCCCTGCCTGGGGGTTCCTAGACCACCATCCACCCAGGGTCCAGGAATCTCTCGATCCACCCTAGACAAGAGCTCCAGGCCCCACACAGGGAAGACCATCACAGATTTTCAGGTCCACATGAGCAGGCTGGGGGCTAGAACGTGCGCAGTAATTTGTGGGCTCCGTACCAAGGGAAAATGTGAGGCCTCTTGTTCACAATGTGTCAAGAATTCCAAGATGGTGACAGCAGAACCTTGAAATAGGCACAGACCCTTCAGATTCCTGGCCCATTTGTCTGCCTCGAAGATGGAAAGGCGAGGGTCCTATCTTTTCATTCAGAAAGCCTTGTTTCTCAGGGAATTTAAAGCCATTGCACGCATCCCCTACTTATGTGTGTGATAGTCTAGGGAAACAATATTCCCATGTCATTACAACCCCCTACACTGATACCTTTTATATTCTAGCCCGTTAAACATTGTATCTTTTTAAACTGCCATCATTCCTAAGCAGGATTGATTCTCTTGAATAGTTTACCTCTGGTTCCTGGATGTAATTTTAGATAGTTTTCTTATGTTCATTTCTAAGAGTTTCTTTCTCAAGACTTCTGTTTTCTTATCCAACACCTACTTAAGTAATCATGTGGTTATTACATATTTGGCATATTGATGTGACATTTATGGCTTATTCCTGGCTTTAATAATATGAAACTATCTCTGTATTCCTGGTGTGTTAGGGAAATCTATTATTAATTTTTTGATGTGTCAAAAGGAGAAAAACTATAAAAGCAACTCATCTATTCTCTCTCTTCCTCCAGGAAAGTAGAATAGGCCCAGGTCTAAGACAGGTCATTTCTACCTCCCACCCCACCCCTCAGCCCAACAGTATTTCCTGTTCTATACTGAGTTATAGAAAATACCTATACTGGTGTTACTTTGACAACAGAAGTCATCAAAGAATAAGAGCAGAGGGGATCTGGGTAATGAAGGAGAAAAGCTGCTATTGGCTAGAGATTGGGGAATGGTCAGACCATGGGCAATACAGAGATGAAAAAGACAAGGCCAGGGGTTTCTTTCCGGCATGCAAACATGCTCTCCACTAAAGAGCTAAGGAAGAAAGAGAAGCACGAACAATAGTAGCACCTGGGGTTCAATAAGTATTGGGGTTTTGAGTGCAGTAGTGGGGTGTACTGAACTGAGGCTGTGTGTGACTGAGCACAGGGAGGTGTTTCTGAACTGCCTAGAGCATGAGAATTAAAAGGTGCTCAGGACCAGTGTGCTTGAAAAGAGAGAGTGCAGGAGGCCACTGAGATGGCAGGATTGGACTCACTCCTGCTCTGGGAACTTGTCATTGCTAGGCTCTTTGTATGACACGTTGGGATTGGTGTCAGGGATAGGAGAGAGGTGGGAACTAACTGACTGGAACAGGCAGGCAGCTTTAAGTTTTATTAAAAGTATAAAGAAAGAAGATAACTCTTGCTTCTGAGTTCTGAATGGCAAATTCAGATCTGTTTTAGTGGCAGAAAAACTTGCTGCATTATTAATTAACATGCTTTGGAATTCTGCTTGCTAGTCTTTTATTTAGAACCTCTGGATTGCAACTCCCAGGGAATGGAGCCTTATAGATAGATGTGTGTATAAAAGATAGCATATGCATGTGATTTGTGTGTGTGTGTGTGTGTGTGTGTGTGTGTGTGTGTGTGTGTGCACCTTCCTGATATCTTGTCCAAGTTTCTATGACCGTTATGCTAGCTTCAATGAAGTACCTGGATTAGTTACCAAACTTTTCTAAGATTTGGAAAAATATTTAATTTATACAAATATTATTTGTAACATGCCATTTGGAAGAACTGTGGACTGCAAAGACATCTAAGCCCAAATCTTTTTTATTTGTGATGAACTATCTCTTTCTCATGTGTGCTACCATGGTTACTGTTCTAAGGAGATTCGCTACTATTTATTATTTTTGCCAATTGCATTTCTAGTAACAGGTCCATTTCAGTGAAATTGCCAATATGTTAACTTATAGAACTGCAATATAGAAGCAGTTTGACCTGGTGACTCTTTGTGTTTGGATTACAGGTCTATTTCCCATCTGTGTGACCTCAGGCAAGTTGGCTGCAGTTTACAAATCTGTAACAACAGGAATAATTATAACATCTGCCTCTCAGGGTTATGTTAGCATTAAATAAGTTAACACACACTTACAGCCTTTAGAATCAGTGTCACTCCCAATCCACGATGATAAAATATTAGGTACCAATACTTCCCCTCCCACTCCAGGCCTCACTCCACCCAGAGGGCCCCTGCTCAGAGTGAAGTCTCCTTCCTCCTCCTGACCCTGCTTTGCAGTGGAATTTTGTTCACCTGAGCCCTACATAAACAAACTGGAGAGTTACACTTTGATTGTGGTACTTCCCTAAGTACATTTCCAAAAGAAAACAGATTCGGTGGTGAGATTGTGTGTGTGTGTGTGTGTGTGTGTGTGTGTGTGTGTGTATTTATGGAAACCTAACTCAGTGTTTGTCTCACTAAATCACACTAATGATGAAAAGAATCGGGATAGATTTGTCAAGGTTATAGGAGAATAAATACCTTAATAGAGACTTAAAATTACACAAAGCCACACTGTAATCCCTAGATACATTTGGACATGTTTTATTTCTTTAAGCAGCAAAATGCTTACAGGAAACCTATAGAATATTTTCCCAGAATATTTTCTGTGCATTGAAATTTAATAGGTGCAAGGTGCAATTTAGAATTGAGGATGAATTTCCATATTTAACTCTCCATAATCTCCAATGTTATTGTTATATCCTCAATTTAAATGTTGAGTCATAAATAGTGGAATGAGGAGGATATATAGTCAGGTATACCTAGATCACTACCCTTACTGTTTTCTTTGCATATTTTTTAAATTTAATCAACAGTAATAGAATGCTTTATATGTGTCAGCCATTTTGTTAGGTATTAGAGACACACAAAAACCCAGAATCAAATAAATAAAATGTGGTGTCTGCTAATAGAGGAAAAAGTCAAAAGGGAGTGGCAATGAAATCCATTGGTTATTTTGGATGCATGCCATTGTATGCACAAGTACTTCCTTTCCAGAGAGAGATCAGGAAAGGCTTTGTGGAGCACATACCTGACCCAAGGATGCAAAGGATGATGAGCAGCTCAGAGTGGAGTGAGAAAGGAAAAAGCCATGGGGTTTTACACGAAGGGAACAGCAATAGTGGAGTCATCAAGATACATATAGAGTTCAAGTAGTTTTCTAGGTGAACTTGTACTAGAAATGGGACCAATTCCCCAGTAATTCTTTTGGAAGAATAGCTTTGCAGACAGAATGAGATTGATTCAATTTTACCACGTACCTTACCTCTTTATGTTTTATTAATATAAGAAACACAGATCTGGTTATGCCCCTGTTTTTCTGCTGTCTCTTATACCACTCACCCTACCTTCACTCTGGGGAAGCATTTACACAGAGCCGCTATTTTCCGACAGCGATAGAAATAAGAATCCTCGGTTAGAAATGAATTGCAGCATTTCCTGCAATTAGAACCAATAGACACTCCCAGAAGATCAGCCTCAAATTAATTCATATGACCCCATGCTCTACAATTATAGACAGGACATCATAATGGTAACAGAAACAACATCCATTTTCATAGATTTTTACAATTTGTAAGGTGTGTGTGTATACTTTATTATCCTATTTAGGTCAAACAGTGTATCGGAGAAATCGGAAGAATCTAGAAATTAGATTTTTCCTCTCTCTTAGGTGGCCCTATCATCTGAACTTAGAAACTTCTTTTCCAAACAAACCAAAGTTTAGAATCACAGATCATCCAGAAAGACTTTGTATGTGTTAATTCTGTAAAGCAATATAAGAGAGTCCAAGACAACAAAGTCTGCTGGCTGTCCAAACTGTGGATATATGTTCTATGTTCTCTATCCTGCTTAGCAGCACAGCTGGGATCATCTCAAAGCTGAACCTTATCCCTTTACTTGGATAAGTGCAACATTTTCTGGGTGCCTTGCATTTTTCAGTACTTTATTTTTATTAGTAGTATTGATCTCAAAGAAAATATTGTCTCAGCTTCTTCCTTTTCCCTCATTTGCTTCTGCACAGATACTTCCATTAGACCTATTTCATCTTCTTTTGGTCTGTTATGCTCTTTTCTCTATTGTCATGTGCTGGGAGACATAAAAAAAAGTATAAGTAATGGACCTTACCCCCAAGAAGCGCAACCAAACAGAAGAAAAATCATGAATTTAAGCTAATCAACAATTACTTGTTAATATCCTTCTCTGTGAGATTAACTACATACCAGAGATGCAAGGAAATATGTACATTACCTGATGGATTAAAATTTCCCTGATTTTCATTTCATCCCAGTTTCTTTCCATAGCATAACATTGATGATGGCTTTGTAACTGCCCTCCTCTCTCAGAACCCATCCTAGTCAAATGATGTTTTTAAAATATTTGTCATTTCTCGTGTAGTTTAGAAATAATCATCTTTCTCCCCATGGGAATTCTTAGATGAAACCACTTCTTTTTTTTTAATTTTTATTTATTTGCCTCAAAGACCTGTGAGACAACATTAACTTTATAATTTTTAAGATCCCATTTTCAGGTGTTTGTTGACACTGTATATGATGGTCTACTTACTAAAGTCAGGGTTTGTTTTTGGTGGTGCTGTATATTTTAAGCTAACATCATGGAGAAACTGATTATGGAATTTTAAGCAAGTATTTGGAAGGTAGAGGTCACCATATATTATGAGGCTGATCTTGGGGAAATTTCACTACTTAAATGTTCTGACCAACAGCTTTCAGAAATTTTTTAAGTGTTGCTGAAACCGGTTTGGCTCAGTGGATAGAGTGTCAGCCTGCAGATTGAAAGGTCCCAGGTTCGATTCTGGTCAAGGGCACGTATCTTGGTTGCGGGCACATCCCCAGTAGGGGCGTGCAGGAGGCAGCTGATCAGTGTCTCTCTCTCATTGATGATTCTAGTAGCTCTCTGTCCCTCTCCCTTCCTCTCTGTAAAAAATCAATAAAATATATTTTAAAAAATCAATAAAATATATTTTAAAAAAAGGAATTGTT
This sequence comes from Lasiurus cinereus, assembly GCA_011751065.1. Classification (NCBI taxonomy): domain Eukaryota; kingdom Metazoa; phylum Chordata; class Mammalia; order Chiroptera; family Vespertilionidae; genus Lasiurus; species Lasiurus cinereus. Next base: position 3,019,200 of record JAAGEH010000076.1, on the reverse strand, counting down.
TAAGTGTAGCGTTACTTCCTGGACTATGCTAATCAGCCACAGTGCCACCTACTGGGGGTAGAGGGCTAGAAAATAAGTGTTTTTACTGCCCAGAAAATTGTGCATCTCAGTCAAACCATGTTAAACAGAAAGTTCTAAAAAATATTATATTAAAGAAAATATGGAATTCTCCAGCCAATTTTAAAATGTAGACTTTTGAGCCTGTTGCTGCTTATCTACTGTGTTGCAAATCCCCAGTATTGTCCTAATAGTCTCTGGAAATGTTGTATAATGAGAAGCAGATTGTAGTAATCCACATTGTGATCAAATTACTTTTGTCAGTATCTTTCATTTAGCAATTATTAAATGGACAAAGCCTAATTTGATAGGTTAAAAAAATGTTCATTTCTAAGCCACCCTGATTGGCAACTGTCAGCCACTGATACAGAACGACTCATTGTGGGAACACAATTAGAATCTTAAAACACTAATGGAAGGGTGAATAAATGGAACACAAGGAGTTTTTAGATCCATTAATTACAGTAAAGCTTACTTATAATGTGCCCTCACTCCAGGCTTTTCTATACAATCACCGAAGCCACTGAAAATTGGAAAATCCTGACCAATGGCCCAGAAAGTATTATTTCTTGCATTTAGAAATTTTCTCTCTTTTTCACTCATTGCCTTTCAAAAGGCTGATATAAATTAATCTGTTTCCAACTATTTCATGGATTTCTATACAGAGAAAAATATGTTAAGAGAACCAAGCTGTTGATAAAATTTAGTCTCCAAGAAATGGGAAACAATAAGACAAAACCCACAATATATGGAGTCTTTTACCTCAATCAGACTTGGGGCTAAGGGTCTTGTGTCTCGGATTTCTGCTGAAACCACAAAGATGGAAAAGTAATAGTGATCGCCATCCCTCACATTCTGAGGAGCGGTGATGGATACTTCAGGACTGACTTAAAAGATAACAGAGCCATCTTGTGATTCTCAGTCTTCATCAAAGAGTCTAGTCCCAAAATAGAGACAAGCAGAAATTTAAAAGTGACCAGTAATTATGTCAACAAAGTATTGAGCTATAGGCCCCATCTTACTTCTCCCTTCACTTTGGGGGAAGAGAGAATGAAGAGTCTTAAAATCTTTTGCTTATGAATTTAGAGATGTGTCTGTTTCTAGATGCTTTAGAGGAAATGCTTACAATGGAAGGGTAATGGATTATAAGACAAAACTAAAGTTCCTTTCAACTCAAAGGATAGAATCCAACTTTTATAGTATTAGATGAGGTCTTGACAGGCTACTCCACTGACTGGGACTCAACACCTTGCCATTCCAATTAAACATACACAAAATCAGTTCAGTATCCTCATCATTAGTTGAACTACTGTTTTTATATACCGGAAGATGCATCTAGCGACTGCATTCTTACCTAAACAGAAATAAAACAAGGACATCATTTTTAAGATTTAATTTGAACTGGATGATAAATTTAGTTGAAGGTATGTCATTTTTTATTAGCTTATCCTCTCACCTTGACATACTTATTACAATAGGATAATATTTCATGGGATAGCAAGGGAATTATATTTCCAATTTAAAGGGAAATATACCTCATGTTCATTTTTGTTGAAATTAGTGTATATGTTTGTGTATGGCAATGAAACATGAGGACCCAAGTGGATTCCTCAACTTTAATAATTTCCCATCACAGGAAGTGAATCTGTAGTATACTATGTTATGCAGATAAATAAAAATTTCAAGTTTGTCACAGTTTTTACCCTTTAAGAAACTACACTTACAAGGTGGTAATCTTTTAAGTGACAAGCATCACTTCCCTTATCAACTCATGCAGAAGAGAAATATGTCAGGATGCAACCTTAGCAATTCCAAGCAAATGATAATAAGGTGCCTGAGAGGTGGCCAGCCATATATTATGTTATAATTAATATTGCCTCTGTTATAACGTAATATATGGCTGTCCACCTCAGGCACCTTGTTAGAAAGCATATTTCAGACTATGTGCAAAAACGCGGGGGATCTCTTGCTGGTTGCTAAACGCCCTGCTTATCATAGTCATAGCACATTCGAACTATTTTCTAGAAATGGCGCTGCCTATATTAACTTGTTAGCTATTGCGACCAAATGTTTTATTCTGGAAGAATTATTTTATTTAGCAAGGTGCTTAATGTCTTTCTCCCAACTGCATGAGTAATGAATAGAAGTCTGAATAGTACACCTTGGTCATCCCATCCATTTAAGGAATTTAAGCCATTACTATAAATTCTCTCTCTCTCTCTCTCTCTCTCTCTCTCTCTCTCTCTCTCTCTCTCTCCCATTCTACTTTTAACTTCACTAATATCTTTGTACTCATTTAAAAACAAACTATGACAAAGGTAACATGTGTTATTTTTTCATCTTTAAAGTTTTTTTTTCCCTTGACTTCCTTTAAATGTGTGTGATTCTTGGTCAGATTCACAGGGATTGAGTGGATTAAAGATGTCAAGGACCACTTGAATTCCTTCTTGCATGAGTGGATGGGAGGATCTGAGATCCTCTTGCCCTGCTCATGAGCATGCTTAATATAGTCTCTGTACTGTAAGTTGACAGGGTAGAGATACAGAGTGCATTATTAAACAAAAAGACAAAAAAAAGAAAAAAGAAACATGAACAGTGATAAATACTGGAAAGCTAAAGAACTATATTGATCTATTGAAGTCAGAAAGCAAATGACTCAATCTGCTGGGCTTGTATGTGGATGCGAAGATGAACAGTGAGACAGAAAGTCTTTGGATGCAAGCTCAGTGGATTTAAACCCTAAGTCTATGTCTATACTTCACTGGCTTTAAAAGTGACTTCCAGTTTCTCTTCCCATCAGTTGTTCATAATATGTATCTTGACTGTTTTGGGGAAGAAATTAATGTGGGCATAAATGCCTGTACATTTTCTGGAACTATATCTTGTACCATGTGGAAACACAGAATTTTGGTGATGGTGCTAGCATTAATAGTGATAATAATAATAATAGCAAAGATAGATAAAAGAAGTTGAGGGAGTAGGGTAAAATATATGAAATGTCAGAACCCCCTTATAATAAAAGGTAAAGTCCCTCATGAGGCTCAACAGCCCTCCTTTCTCCTTAGCCCTAACACCTCTCTGGATTTGCTCTCACACCTGATACTGGACCGGCAGGGCTACACAGTTCACCATTAGAGACCCCACAATGTAGAGATGCAGGCCACGGTTTGTGACTAAAGCAACTTTCTCCAATCTACTGTGGGACAAATAAAGTGGAACGTGGTGTTTGCATTCCTGGGTAATGAATGGGGCCTGCTTAGCTCTCTGAGAACAGCCCTGGAATATCTCCATCCACATGGTAACTGCTCCCTTTTAAAAACAGTCCCAGGTAATAGCAACCATCTGGAGAGGGCTCTGATCCGGGGAAAGGGCCAGCAACACACAGGTCGCAGGGAGATGAGCCCAGCTTGACCAACATATAAAGGAGGGAGCTCGAAAGGAGAGCTGTGGCTTGAACCACTCTTCATTGGAAAAAAAGCTGTAGGCTCGGGAAAAAAAAAGAAAACATAAAACTTTATTAAGATTTACAATTGGCCAGAACCAGTTTGGCTCAGTGGATAGAGTGTTGGTCTGCGGACTGAAGGGTCCCAGGTTCCATTCTGGTCAAGGGCATGTACCTTGTTGCGGGCACATCCCCAATAGGGGGCGTGCAAGAGGGAGCTGATGGATGTCTCTCTCATTGATGTTTCTAACTCTCTAGCCCTCTTTCTTCCTCTCTGTAAAAAATCAATAAAACATATTTTAAAAAAATTTACAATTGGCCAGTGAACTAAATGTATAAGTAGTAAAAGTCTTTTTTTTTTTTTACCTATTGTCTGTTTTTATTTCTGATTAATTTTGAATAGATGTTGCTGCTAAGTGTATGTCTACATATGCATGCTTTTATGGAGGAACTAATAATCCATCTCATCTGCTTGATCTGGTTGTTCTTGAGCTCACCTTCAAATGATTAGTAATCTACCAATAATAACATTGGCAACTAGATCAGAAAAAAAACTAAGACTCAAACAGTGCCAAATTCTATGCATTATTGAATTTTTCCAAAAATACACTTTGAAAAAAAGGAAAAAACTGAGTCCCAAATATCCAGCTAGGTACACTGGTGTATATATTTGTGTAAACATACATATTTAAGGAGAAACACAATTTAAACAGCAGATTTCAAAATTGTGGCAATGAGCCTTTTTTAAAGTGACACTGGTCAGTGGAGTTGCCTAAGGCATTTATCAACATTCTTAAGGTTTTATTTGTGAAGTACTGCGAGATTTAAGGGGTAGCATGCTGATTTGCACACACCCATTGCTAATGGGAGGATTGTCTTAGAGTTTATATTTACCTAACTTTGAATGAGTTTTTACTGAAGGTTATAGAAGCTATTCATCTTGCCTCTATTTTCCTCTCAAAGAAAATCTTCCATATAATTCTTCTTTCATTCATTCTTTCAAACAATTATTTTAGGCTCTTTATGTGCCAGGCACTTTTTAAGTTGCTGCTAATTCAGAAATGAATGAGAAAGAGGTTCGACAGACCTCCTTTTTAAATATGCTTTTATTGATTTCAGAGAGGAAGGGAGAGGGATGCTGATGCCCTTCTAACTCTTATATTCCAGTGAGAGTTACCAATCAATAATCAACAACAAAAATAAAGAAAGAAAAAGAAAAGATATAATTCCAGAGAGTGGCAGGTGCTGTGGAAAAATATAGAGGGCAAACATGTGGAGCTGATCAACAAGATCTATGTTGGGAAGGGTGATCAGGAATGGTCTCTCTGAGAAGATGATATTTTAAGGATCTGAGTGATGTAAAAGGGAAGCCCAAGTGAGGGGAGAATCTGTTTTCAAAGTGTGGGAAGAATCTGTAGGTAGCCCGGAAGTAGAACTGTCACCAGATGTTATTCTAGAGTTTGGGACGAATGTTAAAGATTGGTGTGGATAAGTTACCAAGCATCGCCATCACTTGACCATCATATAGTTTTCTTTTGGGTCTGACACTTCACATATACTGTCCAGAAACCTGCCTATAACCTTATCTATTAAAAAAACAAAACACAAAAAACACCACACATATCTGCAAAAAAACATAGATATCCCTTGGTTTCCTGGTCTGAAAAAGTTGCACAAATTGATGCAGTTAAAAAAGATCAAGTTGGAGTTATTTCCTAAAATTAATAAAAATGCAAATGCCATAAGATTGCAAAGAAAACCTCTTCAAATTCCTGTTTCAATATTTATTGGCATAGAATAATAGTTACCCAGAAAATAATGATTATCTTTCTTAAGGCAGAATTTCTCCAAATGCAAAAATAGATTTGGAACAATTGAAAGTCAATTTTATTGAGAGAGTGTGAATGTTAAGAGATATGAGCTACAATTCAGCTTTGTATAACGTACTAAACTATACAGGATAGAGTAAGGCAAGCACATATTGTAATACTGAATAGTATGCCACTTCAAATGATAATATAATAAATTCCCAAATAGATGTTCATGCAATTGAGAATTTGGAATTATTTTATTAGTTATAATAATGTATATCTCATTTGATTCTTTTCTTATATATTTTTATTGATTTCAGAGAGGAAGGGAAAGGGAGAAAGAGATAGAAACATAGATGATGAGAGAGAATAATTGGTTGGCTGCTCCTGCACACCCCACAATGGGGATAGAGTCCACAACATGAGCATATGCCCTGCCTAAGAACTGAACCGTAATCTCCTAGTTCTTACTGTAATCTGTAAGGTTATAAGGCCCATTCTTGTGATTTAAAAAATGAGGAAACCAAATTAACAAAGGTAAATAACTTCATTTCCATTCAACACCTATTTATGTTTTGGCTGCATTGTGTCAAGAATTCTTGTCAATGATAAGGATACACCTAACAAATAGTTAAGCTTTCTTTTCTGCTAAGCCCATAGTCTAGGAGACAAAAGAGATAAACAAATAATTCTGAAGCAATGATGTGGTTGTGGAGTGCCGTACACAGTGCTAAGAGGACACAGGTGAGGGAATGGTCCATATTCCCTGAGGGCCAGGAAGGGACAGGTGCCTGCACCAGCACTGAGATAGTTGCATACCAGAAGGGACCTAAATGAAGTGGAAGGGAGGGGAGAGAAGAAGGCATCATGTTAATTGAGTCCTTACCATATGCCAGACGCTGTGCTCATTAGCTCTTCAGAACAACTCTGTAGGTAGGAATTAATAACTCCATTTAATAGATTAGGAAATGGAGCCTGAGAAAAATTAATAAGCTCCATCAAGATAACAAAGTTAGTAAGTAATAGGTTGTAGATTAGCTTTCAGATCCTTCTGGCTTTCTGAGCATGTTGCACTCACTGCTCTGCCAAAGATGCATCACAAGGCAAGAAGGACTAGGTCAGCTCTAAGGACACTGGCAGATTGGCGACTCTGTGGCTTTGACTGATTTATGTCCCGGCATCTGTTCTTAAGAGCACAGCTGTTTTTCTAAAACAACAAACAACAACAGCGATAACAAAAATAGAAGGCATGAAGAACCAGGAGAGCATAAAATAATGATTTCAGTTAAAATTTTCATTTTTAATCTAAATGTTAGGAAATTACATATTTTTATAGAAAAATTAGGAGCCTGGTGCATGGATTTGTGCACTGGTGGGATCCCTCGGCCTGGCCTGTGGGGATTGGATTGATACTGCCTCTTCAATATCCCCCGAGGGGTCCTGGATTGTGAGAGGGCAGTTTTGGGGTGATGTACTCTAAAATCAGGCTCTCTCCTCTCTAGTTTCAGACCTGAGAACCACAGCTGCCAAATCAGCAGCACTCAGCAGCTCCTGCATTGACCATCTGCCCCCTGATGGTGAGTGCATAGCATAGCTACCTGGTCAGAGCATCTGCCACCCAGGTGATCATTGCACATCATAGCTACTGGCTGGTCGGCTGGTTGGTCAGTTGGCTGGTCACTTAGGCTTTTATATATAGAGATATGATATGTACCATGTTTCAGTCCCTTAATTTCCACCCCTCCCCATTCCCCCCATATTTAGGAAATAAGTTATTTTATTAGAAGAACAATATTACATGAAAGCAGATGTGAAGTTTGGCTATAAGATACAAAATGAAGGTTGGCTACAAAATGATTAGATCCTGTGGTTTCAATATGCAGGTGTAATAAACAAAAACTAAAAATTTAGGATTGGCTATGCCTCCAGGTAAATCCCACATATAATATTTGATCTCAGCAAACACTGTTTCCTTAAGACAGGGTTTATATTGGTCAAAAACACAAGCTCTGCGATCAATATGTCTGTATTTAAATAGCGGTTTCATCATTCATAATCTGCATGAACTCTCAACACAAAAATTATTTGAACCTCAGAGTGTAATAGTTAAAAAACAGACTTCAAGTTCACACAGATCTGAGTTATCATTCCAAATCCATTGCTGTGTAGCTATATATATATCTCGCCAAGTTACATATCTCTTCTGTGCCTCAATTTCCTCATCTGTAATACAATAGTAATTGGAGTAACCATTTGCATTGTTCGATGAATTAAATATATGTTAATTACTAAGAACAGTTTGAAAATCATAATCACCGTCCAATAAATGGCTGTAGAACAATATGTAGAAATTTCATCCTTTTTATCAAAGGGCTATGAAGATTTCCAAGCCAATGCAGAGAAGTAGTTGTCTGGGGAAAATAAATCCACACCTTATCCTTAAAGAGAAAGCATAGCCCATTATTAGAATTATTTCTGAATTCATATAAAATCAAGCATAAAATATTCTCAGGAAAACAAGTAAAGGGAACAAGGAGGAGTGGAGGGAGGAAAGGAAAGAGAGACAGAGAGAGAATGAGAGAGAAATAAAAGAAAAAATAAGAAAGGGCAAGAAAGAAAGAAGGAAAGATGGAAAGAAGGAAGGAAGGAAGGAAGGAAGGAAGGAAGGAAGGAAGGAAGGAAAGAAGAAAGGAAGAAAGGAAGGAAAGAAGGGAGAAAAAGTTGAGAAGAAAGCACTGTAATAGGTCTGGGGATATCACTGTAGATGATTTTGATTACAATAAAATCTTTTAAAATATGAATGTATAATACTTCCATATGTTTCCAATATGGAGCATTTAAATCATAAATAATTATGTTCAAGATAAGCAAGATGCAAGAATGCTGGGGAAAATGAATACTTTCTTCCAAAATTCCATGTCTCCCTTGAAATTTCATGTTTCCTTCCTTTTGTGGATATTGTTAGGATAAAATGTTTCTGATAGTTCCATTGCTCAAATGGACGATCATTGGTAGAGATGTATCCTAGCTCAGGTGCTATAATACTGGACAATTGAAAGTTGGATTAATTTCATTTTTTTCTTGTTAATTCCAACTTAGTTAAATGAGCTGTGGTCTAAGGCTTTGCTAATGCGATAAGGTATATGCCTAATGATGCCACAGAGTTTGATTTGGCGGTGGTTAATTTTAGCAAATATATCAGGCCAATCGTAAGCATTGTAGTGGTTATACAATTTGACTGAACGGAGGAATCTAATAGTGACAGCTGTGGTATGTAGAGAAATCAGAATTTTACCTAGAAAAAGCTATGGTTACAGAAACATTCTCTGAATGCCTAGAATTGAAATGGGCAGGCATATTGATTAAGTGTTGTGTGCTAAGCTTGTAAATGTGTTCTGAAGACAGAAAAACAACCATTCCCTTGAGGTTAAGAAACCAATGTCACTTTATGTCAGAAGCAAGGAAAATCAACATTCTCTGAAGAGGTGGGTTTTTTTTTTCATTGTGTTTTGCTCTTTTCTTGAGAACTACTCGTTCCATGGTCCTCTTCATCACACCCACTAGAAATAGAGCCACCCCACATGTACAATAAATAAGTACAAGACTCTGAAGGCATGCTGAGAGTCACATGGAGTTATTCCGGCAAGGAAACTTTGTAATGTTTTGGATTGGCTTGCCAGCATTTGCTTCTGGCAAGGACAAGACTGGGGATATGACACAATAAGACACTGGTATGAAAATTATATAAATGTGATATATAAGTGGGCAAATTTGCAGAAGTTGTGTTTGAGGCAGCCATTAAAATTGGATTGACATGGATCGAATAGGCATAGAAAGGGAGGATATTTGGGGATGGCAAAACAAAATACTATGCGGGCATTCCGGAGAGAAGAAGAAAGCAGAAATGCTAGTTTGTGAAGTGTGGTCATGGCATGTGAGAGAAGGTGAAGGAAAACAGTTTGTGGAGACATTTGCTCCCAACACAGGTTTTAGAGTTGAAGTCCAGTTGGCACACTGATGATATGACTATTTGATTCTGGGCAATGTTGCACATTATTTAAGGTATTAGTGCTATAACATTCCTCTGTGCAAATGTCCTAGGTCTCCTTCAGATATGCTGAAGGTAGGATTAATTAAAATGTCTCCCAAATAATTTGAATATGTGTCAGCCTACAGGATTTGGGCACATGCTTTTCTTTTTAATTCTCCCCACTTTTCTTTTTTTATTTGCAAGGAAATGAATGGCAGCATACATACTGATTATATCTTAGAATCATAAATCCATGGAACCAAATGTACCATATTGGAATCATCTATAGTAAAATGTAGTATAAAGTTTTAGTTTAAGGAAATAGTCAAGTTTTTTCTTGTTGTTCTTCTCATTAGCTATTGATAATATTAAGCCATGTGTGACCTATAAGATAAAAGGATGAACTAGCCAACTTTAAAATATTTTTTATTAATTTTTAAAAGAGAAAGGGAGAGAGAAACATTAATGTGAGAGTGAAACTTTGATCCACTACCTCCAACCCATACCCTACCTGAATGGAGCCTGCAACCCAGGCTTTTTCTCTGACTGGAATTCAAATTGGCAATCTTTCTTTGCATGGGAAAATGTTCAACCAATTGAGCCACACTGGCTAGAGTGAAATAGCCAATTTTTTAAAAAGGGCTTATAATATAGAGATTATTATAGTCATTTATTATTATAAAACATCTGTCTGAAATTTTCTATTAAATGTTTGTCACAGAATAGCATTTAATAGATATTTGTTGAATGAAAATATGAAAGATGCTTTTTTGTCTTTTAAAATGCTAAAAGTCCAACCTATTTGCCCAGTCTCCTTTATACAGTATGTTCCCCACTATTTGGAGGAGTTCTTATCACAAGGGGACTGTCGTCAATCTTTAAGGGGATAAGAGAGTAGAGGAGGCCAGTAGTTTGGAAACCACTGGAGACATGGGGTGAAGATGAATAGTAATTCCTTCTTATTATAGATGGAAATATGGAAATAAAGCTCAAGAGCTCACCATGGACTGTTTTCCTGCAGAAGATAAGATTTCAGGATGCATATATTATTCTGCTAAGGGCCTGCACTGGTGTCATTTTATATTTTATTTTTCTCATCCGCACCTAGACAAAGAGAAGGTACTTCCTGAGAAGTAAGAGGGTTATTTAAGAAACAATGAACCAGCATTTAAGTTGGGGAGTGGGATACAACAAATAGCTAATTTGTAAAGACTTTTTAAAAGGTGTGTGTGTGTGTGTGTGTGTGTGTGTGTGAGTGGAAGCACTGAACAGTCCTTCCTGTCTCACATTTTTTTTTGGCCGGATGATTGTGATTCTTCTAATGAAAACCTTTTCAGAAGGACTATGTTGCAAAGTGCTCAGTGAACAAATCGAGGCATGGGCCAGTTACAAGAGGTAGGAATTGACTTTGGCCTACTTCACAGGAGTGTGACTGATTTTGTTTGTCACATTATCATTGGATTTGAAAGTCTAATATGGTATTTGCATTTGTATGATGTGTCACTTGCAGAAATGGATTTTAGTAATATACAATCAAGGCCATGAGGATGTTCCACATAGGCATCACATTCCATTTCCAAATGGATTGTGGGGCTGATGACCCCTCACCTGCCCCCCCCAACCCCCCCCCCCCCAAAAAAAAAAGCTAAACTAAACTAAAGGTATTACTTGGGCAGAATTGTTTTGGATCACACTTGTGAAATACTGTGCAAATGAAAAATTGCCATAACAGTTTCTTATTTTCTGTAAAACTTATGACAGATTTCCTCCCTGCTCGGTACCATATTTTGAGTTTTAGTCTGACGTGATCTACCACTATTCCACTGCACATACTTGCTTTTCATGAGACTGCCACATGGGAAAATGAAAATACTGTGTAAAAGATTCCTCATAAATAACACCCTTTACATAATAACAATAGAAAAGCTCTTTTCCTAGCAGAGTTAACATAGGTTGGTTGATAGAGATCTTTAAGGATAAACTTCTACAGGGAACTATAGGCACATCCGTATAGAAGAGGATAAGGATCCTATCTAATAAAAGTAATATGCAAATTGATCATCACTCCAACACACAAGATAGCTGACCCTATGTGGTCAAAGATCATGCCCCCATGTGGATACAAGATGGCAACGACAAGATGGCCAGCAGGGGAGGGCAGTTAGGAGGGACCAGATCTGCAAGGGAGGGCAGTTGGGGGCAATCAAGCCTGCAGGAGAGGGTAGTTAGGGGTCACCAGGCCAGCAGAGGGAAGAAGTTGGAGGTGACTAGGCCTGTAGGGGAGGGCAGTTAGGGGTGACCAGGCTTGTAGGGGAAGGCAGTTAGGGGCAAACAGGTTGGCAGGCAGGGGAGTAGTTAGGGAGTGATCAGGTTGGCAGGCAGAAGTAGTTAGGGGCAATCAGGAAGGTAGGCAGGTGAGCAGTTGGGAACCAGCAATCCTGGATTGTGAGAGGGATGTCCGACTGCCAGTTTAGGCCAGATCCTATATATTTTATATTATTAAATTTTAAATTGTTTAATAAAGTATATATATATACATATATATACGTATATATATACGTATATATATGTATATATATACGTATATATATACGTATATATATGATTTGATATTTGCATATGTGAATATACCATATATATATATATCTCCATCTGAGGTCTAAATCTACAGACACTGAACTACTTTTTTTCCAGGTAAGCTATTTTTTAATCTATAGATTCCTTGATATAGAGATTCTCAAAATGTGCCCTGGCTGAGAATCATCAGCATCACATCACCTGGGAACCTGAGAAATGTTTATTGTCACTAAGGGGACAGATGCATCTGAGGGGTAGAGTCCAGTGATGCCTCTTAACCTCTAGCAATGAGAAGGACACCCTTTCCCCTCAACAAAGGATGCTCTGTCCCCAAGGTCAACAGTGCCAAGATTGAGAAACCCTGATATAATCTGCACTGCGTAGTGTGGAACTAAACATTTATTTGGTGCTAAATATTCTATCAACTTTTATTTAAAACTTTTCATTATTAAAGGACCTAGAATTGATCCTACAAGTTTCTTTGGATATAAGTTTGATCTGCTCAAGTTAACAAAACTTTTAAAAATGCACATAGGGATTAGAGCTTGATTTTCTTTTTTCATTTTTTTTGAAAAATGATTTTTTTTTCAAATTAATTTGAGAGAAAAAGAGGGAGGGAGAGAGAGAAACATCAGTTTATTGTTCCATTTATTTATACATTCATTGGTTGACTCTTGTATGTGTGTTGACCAGTGATCAAACCCGCAACCTTGGTGTATCTGAATGCTTTAACCAACTGAGCTATCTAGCCAGGCCCCAATTCTCTTTCTTGACCAGACTTTCTTGCTTCTGCCTAAACATTCCCCAGAGATAGGATGAGGAACCAGACACAACAGGAAGTCTAATTCTCCATCACACAAACTTCTCCTCAAGATGACAATGAGGGGATACAGTAATAGAATCCTATTGCCTCCAAATTAATCAAAGGAGAATGCCTCAGGCCTGTTGCCTTAAGGCTTCCAGCCACTAGCCCCCTGCAGGGAAGCCTCTGTATTTTAGCACTAACTCTTTTTAAATCATCAAGGCTATCCAATTTTACCTTAAGCATCTTCCAATCTTAGTTTTAAGAAGAGCCTGTTTAAAAAAAAAAAACTCAAGGAAACAGAAAATGCATGAAAAATTCTGTGAAAATAAAAAACACACACACTGAAATACAAAAGAATCCGGAGAAAGTGTCACTGTTACAACTCTGCTTTGAAACTGCGTAAGACATAGCTGATAGAAATTGGAGTACCTATGTCAAAATCTCTATCATCTATTTATCTATCTATATCTATCTATCTATCATTTATCGAGAGCAACTCTAACAAAACATGTCCAATACCCCAGTATTATAAAAAAGGAAACACATTTTATCATAATGACATAACACATTTTATCATAATTCCCCTATTTTTGTCTTTTGGAGGCAGATATGTTTAATAAGTCAAGGACTTAGTTTTTCCCATTTCTTATCACTTCCTCATTGTTTTAGGTTATCTGCTTTCCAGAAGTCCTGTGTGCCTTGCTATACTATACTAGAGGCCTGATGCACAAAATTTGTGAATGGGGGTGTTTTTCCTTAAGCCCAGTCTGCACCCTCTCCAATATGGGACCCCTCAAGGGATGTCCTACTACACCAGGTCGCTAATATATATGCATAATAATCTGGTCACTCGGTATATATGTGTGTGTGTGTGTGTGTGTGTGTGTGTGTGTGTGTGTATTTACATATATATTTCCAATTTATTATATATATATAAAACTGATATTTACACTTAAGCTCTTAAGTGCCAGGTGCATGATTATATAATGCAGCTTATTGCTGAAAAAATTGTTAGCATGAACACTGCATACAGGCCACATCCAATTTAGCTTTTGAAAAAAAACTAGAAAAGAGCCCAGAACATTATAGGAATTCAATAAAGGTTGACTCATAAAATTAATTACATAAAGTTCCAAAGGCATATTCTTTCCACTTTGATTTAGATTGTAGTTTGCTTTCTACATTGCTTCTGTGGGAGTATTTTCATTACCTACACCCTTGAATTATTTGTATTCCTTGTTTTATGGTGGGGAGGCGTATGCCTAGTTCTCTCTTGAGCTGTATTTAACTCTTGTAAACAGGAAAGCACCTACATGCAGGATTCTGCTCAAAGCGACCATTGTTAGAAAATGGATGAAATTGTTACCAGAGGACTGGGACTGAGGTGGGTCTTCCTGGGAAGGTCTGGAAATAGAATTCGTCAGTGTCTCGGAAAAGGAATTTCATGTACACACGGTGAGGAGGATTTTAAGTGATGGTGGTAATATTTATTAGAGTGAAAAGAGATAGCATGCCTTTGAGAGTCAGAGAGCAGGCGGCAGGTGGTAGTAGTGGCTGCTTTGAGGTCCTTGATAAACCTCCATATATGTACTTGGGTTGGGAAAGGGCGGCTTTCTTTCAAATGATCTGATCTCTTTCCTGGCTCTGTCTGGGTTGTGGAGTGACCTTCCCCTATTCATTGTCTGTCCTGCGTCCTCTAGAACAGTGGTTCTCAACCTTCCTAAGGCCGCGACCCTTGCATACAGTTCCTCATGTGGTGGTGACCCCCAACCATGAAATTTTGCTACTGTTATGCATCGTGATGCAAATATCTGCATTTTCCGATGGTCTTTGGCGACCCCTGTGAAAGGGTCGTTCGACCCCCCAAAAGGGGTTACGACCCACAGGTTGAGAACCGCTACTCTAGAGTTTTGTGCCCTTATTCTATCTGATCTTTCCCCAGGCTTTGCCCTCCCCTTTATGGTGTCCATTTTGGTTCCTGCAGCACATGCCTTATAGCAGTGGTCAGCAAACTCATGTCAACAGAGCCAAATATCAACAGTATAATGATTTAAATTTCTTTTGAGAGCCAAATTTCTTAAACTTAAACTTCTTTTAACGACACTTCTTCAAAATAGACTCACCCAGGCTGTGGTATTTTGTGGAAGAGCCACACTCAAGGGGCCAAAGAGCCACATGTGGTTCTCGAGACACAGTTTGCCAACCATGACCTTAGAGTTCTGCTTCATCACTTGTTTTCTAGGGTTCATGCCCTTAGTGAAAGAAAGCCCCCCTCACTAGTTTCTCCTTTCCCCTGTTAATCCAGCAGAACAATGGTGGTGCCCTCCCAGGATGGCTGTAAAATGACTCTCCTTGCTTAGTCAGTAGGCAGGATGTTGTCCAGCGCAATGCCTGTTACTCCAGGTGGCGACTGAGGAACTGCTGGTTCCCCACTTAATCAGGCCTAAGCAGATGTCTGGCTCGCTTCTCTTTCGTTAATAACTAACTTGCCTACTGTCACAAAATTATGCTTCAGAATTTGATGGACTCTCCATTACATGATCTTTTTTTGACTTCTTGGAATTTTCCTTTCCTTGGTATAGACTCTGGATGCTGGTCTGTCCCTAACTCCAACAGAAAAACATTAAGGGAGTTTGCTGAAGTTGGTCAGCTCTGAAAGACAGGCTAATGTGATCACAATTACTTAATATGAGGTATGCATAAATGCCTGCATTTTAAAGGATATTTACAATCTATACACCACTAGTAAGTTTTTATAACTATGTCTGGTGGTGGATGTTAACTAGACTTATTGTGGTAATCCTATATACAAATGTCAAATCATTATATTGTGTATCTGCAACTAATACCTCCAGATACAAGTTTAATTCGTTCCATAACCTTGAGGCGTGGGAAACTATGAGACGCTCGAGTCTCGGTAAACTGGTGGGTTGTGTGTAGCCGGCCGATCCGCGCAATTACTTCTATCTCAAATATTGCTCATATTTCAAAGCAAAAATCGCTTGCTCGACGGCTCGTATCTCAAAAATCTCGTATGTTAGGGCACTCATATCTCGAGGTACCACTGTATAAAGTTATATGTCAACTAGAGGCTCAGTGCATGAAATTCATGCACTCGGAGTGTGTGTGGGGATCCCTCAGCCCAGCATGCTCTCTCTGGCAATCCAGAAGCCAGAGGGGGCTATATGACTGATGGTTTAGGCCACAGGGAGCAGGCCTAAGCCAGCAGTTGGACATCCTTAGCGCTGCTGTGTAGGTGGGAGAGGCTCCCGCCACAGCCACTGCACTTGCCAGCTGTAAGCCCAGCTTCTGTCTAAGCAGTGCTCCCCCTGTGGGAGTGTACTGACCCCCAGGGGGCAGCTCCCGTGTTGAGCATCTTTCCCCTGGTGGTCAGTGTGCATCATAGCAACCGGTCATTCGGCTGTTCAGTCAATTTGCATAATAGGCTTTTATTACATAGGATAATGGCCATGGTATTTCTCCAGTTCTTGTCTATAGCTTTAAACTAGATATATCCTGCTTGTTGATCTTTGTTTCCTTGAATGCTCTCTACAGAACTTTTTTAAAATGCGATAATTCTTCATGAGAATAATGTCCTATTCATTTATAGAGGATTCTGTTTTAAGTTTTCTCATACTCTGCTTTACCTTCTTCTTTAGTATATTGGGTGTGAGTCTTCTCTTTTTGAAAGGATTGTGATGATCTCAATCAAGGGCTATATCTTATACACATCATCCCATCCTCTTGCAATTCAGGAAATGTAACTCTCCACTATCTCTAATAATAAAGGCATAATATACTATTTTAAACTGGATATCCTTCTGGACAACCTTCTGGACGAAACCAGGGCTGAGAGGGAAGCCCGGGTCTCGGGTGTCAGAGGGGAACTGATGCTGGCAGCTGAGGGCAAGAAGGCCTACTCTTGCATGAATTTTGTGCATCACGTCTCCAGTATTTGCATAAAACCCCAGTCTTCATTTCAGTAAGTCAAGCACCAATAATTACTAAATGAAGGAGTAATGTTGGGATCAGAATTTACTCCTGAATGCAATCATATCACTAAAGTTGATTCTATTTGTATAGTTGGCCCTGGATGCTTCTAAACTGTTTTATTTTAATTATTATTATTGTACAGTGGTACCTCGAGATACGAGTGCCCTAACATACGAGATTTTTTTGAGATATGAGCCATCGAGTGAGTGACTTTTGCTTTGAAATACGAGCAACATTTGAGATAGGAGTAATCGCGCGGATCGGCCGGCTGCACACGACCCACCAGTTTACCGGGACTTGAGCATCTCATGGTTTCCCACGCCTCAAGGTTACGGAACGAATGAAACTCATATCTCGAGGTACCACTGTATTAATATTTATGTTTCCAATAGGATGAAGCTTTCTGTGGTTTATAACTTCTTAGTAGTTAATGTTGTGGGCTAAATGGAGTCCTGCCTTCCTTTTTCCCATCAATGGTTCATGTGTGTGCACATGCGTGGGACTCTCATTTCTGAGATCCATGAAAGATGAAAAGAAGAGGAAGGGGGGAGGGAAGCTCAGCGGCCAGGGGAGGCTCCAGGAATGTGTGGACTGCTGAGCAGGGCCTGCGGACATTCGTCTGATGTAGGCTCCGGCTCAGAATTAATGAGATAATTTTCCTCCGAGGATTTACTGGCTTTCAGGACCCAGGGGAACTTTACTGTCCAGGCAGTGAATTATCGGAGCAAGGATGATTATCAGATTTATTACAAATATTATTCTACGCAAACGTTAGGAATTGAAGTGGAACATCATCTCGGGCTGGCTTTCTGCCGATTCGGAGGGAGAATCGTAATGAAGAGAATGTTTAGTATTTATCGTGGCAAGTGTTTATTGCTGAAGCTTACTGGGTAGAGAGCAATAGAAATTCCAGCCGAAGACGTCGCCTGTGAATGATTGCTCTGGGGTATTACTTTGGATCATCAACATCTATCGGTGGCAAGGTCATTAAAAAAGAAAAAAAAAAAAGGAATCAATTTAAGAAGCAGTGTGATATAGTTTCAAGACCCCTGGAGTAAAAAGTTGGTTGGTGAGTCACACCTCATGGCTCAGAATCTGTCTCCTCACCTGCATCCTGGGACAGTCCTACCACAAGCCCCATCCATATGGCTGTCTTTCTAGAATAATCCATGGCAACGTCTGTGGCCATGCAAGGCAAAACATATTTATTACTACCATGCATTCATCGATGGCCTTTTTTTTTTTAATTAACTGAAGTCATCTCAGTGAGCAGTGGCTTTGTCACTTTCTAAAGCTTGCAATACTACCTGTAGCAAATGACTAAGCAATGGATCCATGAGCTGGGCACTAAAGCCATTTGGCCTCTGGGTTCTGATGAATAAAGTCCTCTCCCAAGCACAGACCGCCAGGCAGAGACTCCGTTGACACAGGTTTGTTTGAAGAGGACAGCCGATTTGAAAGTGCCCGGCTGAGCTGAGCATCCCCACCCCATTTTCATTACCACTGCATCTGTCCTGGCGCAGCTTGGGATGAAGAGGCTGCTGCCTCAGGTCCGTTATGAAGGTGTTGCTTGCCCTCAGACATCCTGAGGCAGTGGCTTGGCATGTACCCTGGCCACACCTCAAACTCAGCTCGCAGGCATGCTGGCTGAGACAGACCCTGTACCCATCCACTGGCTCGGAAGGAGCCCGAGAGCATGGGAGCCATGATTCCATGACTGGTCTGGGCTGGCTAACTCACAGGCCACGCTCAGTTGCTGATATAACCACAGAGTCTTCCTGAATGGTTTTGCCTATTTGCCTATTGCCAATTACACCCCGATCTGTGAAAGGGTTTGGTGCTCTTTCTCCCTTCTCTCCTCTCTCTCTCTCTCTCTCTCTCTCTCTCTCCCCCCCTCACAGTTCATTATTTTCTTAATAGATATACAATTATCTACCAGATATTAGAGATTTTTAATCCCCTTTTCTACATTTACTGGCACCATCTTTTAAAAAAATACATTTTATTGATTTTTTTTTTTCAGAGAGGAAGGGAGAGGGATAGAGAGTTAGAAACATCGATCAGCTGCCTCCTGCACACTCCCCGCTGGGATGTGTCTGCAACCAAGGTACATGCCCTTGACCGGAATCAAACCTGGGACCTGTCAGTCCTCAGGCTGATGCTCTATCCACTAAGCCAAACTGGTTAGGGCCTGGCACCACTTTTTGACATTACAGAACACTTGACCCCTTATTCTGTTTAGTGCATAATTTATTTACAGACCTATTACAGTTGACTTAGTAAGAATTTTTTTATGTAGTCCAAATTAATCCCCAATTCTAGGGTAAAGTTCATTAAAATGTGACTCCCCCTAATATTATCCAAAGTAAAGAGGAAAAAAAATTATTTTTAGGCCTATTCTAAAAAGAATTTTAGATACTAAATCCCAGAATAATAGTGCATCAAAATACCAGGAAAAATAAGAAAAGAAAACAAAAGAAAGGAAGGGAAGAAGGAAGGGAGAAAGAAAGAAAAGAAACAAAGGAAATGAAAGAAAAGGGAAGGAAAAAAGAAAAGAAAAGGAAGAGCAATGGGTCTTCAGGGCATGCAGTGAAAGTCTCTCTCAGGGTAAGACAGTTTAGGAGTGTCTCTGAGAAGTAGACATTTCATATCTTTTCTCCTGGACAGCTAAGAGAAGATGAGGTATATGTTAGACACAGGGGTGGTTCTTTTATGTGTGCAATTTATAGAATCTTTACAGAAAAACTCCATCATGATAGCGACTAACAAGCCCAATTTAGAGAATTGGAAAGTGCAGCTAGAGAAGGAAACCCACATGCCCAAGTTTACACAGACTGCAAATCCATAGCTGGTCTTCAGAACAGGTCATCTTTCCTTTCTATGTCACTGTCTTTGAGTCTTTTAAATGCATGTTGAGGTCGGATAACATGTATTTTCACATAAACTAAATTTGCTGTATCTATTTTAAAATATATATTTATTGATTTCAGAGAGGAAGGGAGAAGGAAAGGAAGATAGAAACCATCAATGACGGGAGAGAATCATTGATTGGCTGCCTTCTGTATGACCTCCACTGGGGATGGAGCCTGTAACCCAGACTTTTTTCTTGACCGGGAATGGGACCATGGTGACCTTCTGGTTCATAGGTCAATGCTCCACCACAGAGCTACACCAGCAGGGGCCATTTGCCGTATGTTTAAATATTTTTAAAATATTTTTATTGATTTTTTACAGAGAGGAAGGGGGAGAGATAGAGAGCTAGAAACATTGATGAGAGAGAAACATCCATCAGCTGCCTCCTGCACACCCCCCACTGGGGATGTGTCCGCAACCAAGGTACATGCCCTTGACTGGAATTGAACCTGGGACTGACCCTTCAGTCTGAAGGCTGACACTCTATCCACTGAGCCAAATTGTTTTTGGCCATTTGCTGTGTTTTTAAAATAAATTCTTTTTTCTATTGTTTGACTTTAGAAAGAGAAAGGAAGAGAGAGAGAGAGAGAGAGAGAGAGAGAGAGAGAGAGAGAGACGGAAACAGAGACAAATACAAAGAGAAACATTGATTTGTTGTTCACTTATTTATGTATTCATTGGTTGATTCTTATATGTGCACTTACCTGGGAATGAACCTGCAATCTTGTCATATGGGGACAATACTCTAACCAACTGAGCTACCCAGCCAGGACATATTTGCTGTATTATTTGAACCAAAAATAGTTTAAATTTAATTTCTGATATATAAAAACATGGAAAATGCTTAGGACTTCCTCCTTTAAACCCTCCCTAGCTAATTAGGAAAGGCCAGAATTTCTTATTATGGTAATGTTTGTTCCTACAAAGCCACAAACGCCACCCCAAACCTTGTACACCAATGTCAATGTGCTGTAAAGGAAGTTAGGCAAGAAAGCAAGCCCAAGCCTACGCTGATTTTGCTATTTTGGTTGAAGTTTCCATCACAATGAAAATATGTTAAGTTTTATCGACTGCCCAGAGAAACAAAAACATTTATAATTTAGAAAACATGACTAACAATAGTTTACATATTCTATTTTTCTTTACAAACGGGTAGACTCAATATATTTTTAGGTATTTTCCATTTACCAGATTCATTCCACCAATATGTTATGTAGTTATTAGGAATTCACTCATTGCAATTGATTATTCTGTTCACACACCAGGAAGCGAAAAGCAATCATGTTGGTGTCAGTTTAAATAAAAGGTCTTTGAAATAAAAGTAGGCCTACAACTTTCTTTTTGTTCTCCTATATTGCCAAATAAAGTGATAATGCTCTTTATTTTATTCATGTAGCTGCAGTCTAAATGTTCCATTTATCTGCTTGTTTTAGTTCTTTGTCCTCCCAAATATTTTGCCTGTAAAAAAATAAATCATCACTTTCTGAATTTTCAATACCAGGATCTCCAGATATAAAACTAAGCTAGGCTTTTACTTCTTGTTAGATTTTATTTTGTTTGTTTCTTTTTTATCATCAATATCTCTTATGATTATCTGAAAATTGGCATTACTTAATAGCTATGGGCAAGAAATTTGTAGTCAGACAGAATTGAGTTTTAAATCTTGCTCTCCTACTTACTAAGGATGAAATATTAAGCAAGTTATTTTACCTCTCTAGACTTCAGTACTTTTTTAGTGAGGGCAATGCTCTTTTTTATATGCTTGTTATGAGAATTACATGAGGTAGTATGAAGTTCTAAGGAAAATAAATTAAGCAATCAATAAACATTACTTCAAACAGTGTACAATTTTCTCTAATTAGATGACTCTTAGAAATGCGGTAAGACAGATTTTGGCTTGTTGGTTTAATCTACCACTACTGGTTCAAGATTCTTGGTGATGATTTTACTGGTGGGATACATTCCTCTATCATATTATTATACTTTATTTTTCAACTTTTTTCTGATATTCCTCATAAGCTATCCTCCACTGTCTTTTTATTGCTGTTTCCATTGTGATGTTTATATGTTTAATATTCCTGCTTACTCACAATTAACTTGAGAATAAACACATAACAAGGGAAGTATAAACATAAATAAAGCATATAGGAGATAGCAGGCAAGAATTCATGACATCTTAGATCCATCCTTGAGTTGCTCTTTAGATATAGACAAAGGCTTTAAATTGTCTGAATGAGAAGCTGTCTTTCAGACAAGGTATGCTCATCTTCAGATGCATTTTTAAGTTTACAAAGACAGTTTTGTAACTTTAGTAGTTTATTTATTTTTTACATAGCAGCATTGTCAGAGGTTTCGATTGTATCTGATGATATTTTCCTTTTCCACTAGAAGAGTTAACTTCTCCAACTGAAGCTTAAATATACGATAAAACTTTGCTAGTTTCTGAATAACACAGAAGAGAGGCACTTACCTAACAAAACTCATTTTATTTTGCCTAAGGGATTTGTGGGAAATTTACTTCACTGCTCTGAAGAGTGATACAGCATTAAAAATTAAGCATTTATGCCAAATTGAGGCACTTGAAGGATAATAATATCATACATGTATTTTACTTTATTGTAGTCCTCTTTCTTACAAAAGTGAGTCCACACTTAGAACTACTCAAAATAGTTAATAATGGGGAATGAAATATGCCTGGTAATCATAATGGTACATACACGAGTTAGGAATAGAGAAATATCCTCCTGTTCTAAATCTAAACTGGCTGACCTAAAATGCCTCTGCAGACTGAAAGTGCATTGTCTCATTTTTAAATTGATGGGCCATCTTAAATATATGTTTTGACTACTTTTTGCTGCCAACACAACTTGATCTTTCTCCTATCTCAATCTGAGCAACCTCCTAACCAATGATGTGTCTTCTAGGAGTCGGCTTAAACAAGGCTGGCATCGAGTGACCATAATATATGATCATATGGTAGTCATAATAGCAAATGTTGTGTAATAGTATAATTTATAACAAAATAGTATATAATAGTACAAATTATGGGCCCTTACTAAAACCTGGGGAAGATGCTATGAACACTTCAGAAGTGATTTAATTTTATGCTGTAGATGGGAACATAACCATATGAGACACCAAATATTGTAGGAAGCTTTCACGTTTAGGTTTTGGGGGTCCTTTTGAAACATATATTGAGCTATAATTCACATACCATGTGCAAAATACACTTAAAGGGGAAACTATTTTAGATAATGTGGTTGGGAAAGAGTCTTATGTGGAATAGTCCTGTGAAGAGAGGACTATTAAGAAGATATTAGGATAGTAGAAGGATATCTCTGAGAAGGGCATTTGTATTAGTGAACAGCAAGCCCCTCGCTTGACTGGAATGAGAGGAAGCTATAGAGAAACTTTATTTTTTATTTTAATTATCATGAGCTATCTTTGGAGGCTTTTTAGCAGGGCAGACTTATATTTCAAAAGGCCTATGTTATCTAGAAGAACTATTAAGAAGACAAATTAAATGCTTTTTTGCAGGGACCTGGGCCAGAGAAAATGGTGGCTTGCATTCGGAGCGTTAGGAAGTGTGAAGAATGGCCAGATTTGGGCCATACGTTAATACTCAGAAGCAACTAATTTTGCATTCATTAATAATTTCTGACCCAGCCAATGTAATTTATGCCAGCTGTGCATGGTTGGTTTGTGTCCTGGAATCTGCCCTATTATCGCTTGGCTGGCTTGTCTTTTCTTAAGCTTGTTTACTGTGAAACAATGGTTCTTCAATGTTACCCTACATCAGAACTCACTTAGGGGTCACTAATACACACTCACTGTGGGGCCTTTCCCCCAGTGTTACAAATTTAGTAGTCTTAGCCAGGGCCTAAGAATGTACATTTCTTACAAACTCCTAACTTAATGATGGTACTGACCTGGGTTTCACATTTTGAGAATCACTACTTTGAATCAGGATTTTAAAATCCTATCTAATAAAAGAGTAATATTCAAATTGACCGTTCCTCCACCACACTCACAAGCTACGCCCACCAGCCAGTCAGAGTGAGTATGCAAAGTAACCCAACCATGATGGCTACGGCCACAGAGAGAGCAGGAGAGAAGCTTGGGTTGCCCCTGGCGATAGAGGAAGCTAAGCTTTCTGCAAAACCTGGCGGGCAGGCAGCCCCTTAAGGCAACAAAGTTTCAATGGCTGTGTGAGCAGAAGGCTTGGCTCCACTGTTATGAATCATAATGTAAATCTCTGTTTTCCTATGGTCTTAGGTGATCCTGCTAGCGGTCATTGCTGTAGAGCCTAAGACCATCGGAAAACACAGATATTTACATTACGATTCATAACAGTAGCAAAATTAATGCTATGAAGTAGCTAGGAAAGGAATTTTATGATTGGGGGTCAAAACAACATGAGGAACTGTATTAAAGGGTCACTGCATTAAAAAGGTTGAGAAGCAATGAATTAGACAAACACTGAGGTGTTTTACATAATGTGTGTTTGTTTGGCACTTTATACTGTTTTGTAGAAAAGAATATAACTATCTGATTTATTTTTCTTCACATTTTAAAGTGTGAATGCTAAGGCTTTCTCATTATTTTGCAGATACATCATGTGTAATTACCATTACAAGTAAAAAAAAATGCAATAATCTAGGCAAGGTGACATTAAATATCTGAGAGGCAGTTCACAAATTCAAGTCCATAGACTCCAAATTCACTTTAAACTGTGCCTTGCTGATTTTGTGGGTACTAGAATATATACTGATTGTGAGAACACAGAATGACTTTCCCACTGTACTGTCTCTCACGGGTCATAAAATACCTGCGTATGGGCTATGGGCCATGGTATCAGAATGTGGTTTTCAGAAAAACAAAGTTGACAACATTTTTATTTAAGTAGAAGACCTATTCAGAAAGTGAATAAGACTAATGCACAACTCTGTGGATTGTTACAGTAACCTCATCAATACAACCATCACCCAGGAAATGGAGCATTGTCAACACCCCAGAGTACCTGGTCAATGACCCTTGAGCCAGAAAGTGTATAGTGATGGTGATATTTTCTGAGATGAGAAACTTGTAGGAGGAAGAAGTTCATTTGAAAAACGACAATTATTTCCATTATTTTATTTCTATTATGTTGAGGATATTATATTGCTGAGCCAAAAATTTACCTTTTCTCTATATTAATAATTGGAGTACTATTTTGCATGAATCTGTCAATAAACTGGCATTTATGTCACGCCTTACAAAATAATGGTAGGTACAGTAAAATAAATGAGTGTTTTTGACTTAATAAAGTTGAAAAATCTAGTGGACAAAATAGGGTCAAATAACCATACAGAAAAATACTCATAAAGATCCCAGGTCTCAGAAGAGAAGCTCTGTGTCTCACTCCAGTTCTCTGTGTCCCTAATATTTCTATTCTTTCCTCATTCATATCTTATTTCTCCTCTCAAAACCCTATGAATCCAGGATTCTATCTCTATAAAGTAGAAAACAGTCTTTGCTAATTGACTAGTACAGACTGTCTAAGATTACACTAAGTGGTCAGATTATTATGCTCTCTGAACACATAATAATCTGACCACTCAGTGTATATCCTATAGAATAAAAGGCTAATATGCAAACTGTCCTCTTGACCAGGAGTTTAACCAACAGGCAGGCCAGCCAACTGCCCATGTCCCCTATCCCTGTCCAGGCTGGCCAGACCCCACCCATGCACGAATTCATGCACCGGGCCTCCAATACACACACACACACACACACACACACACATACACACACACTGAGTGGCCAGATTATTATGTGTTCAGAGATAATAATAATCTGGCCACTCATTGTATATATTCCATAAAGGAGTTCAAAGAAGGGAACCATTGAAATGTCAGTAGGTAATTCATTGATTCTTTCATTCAACACCTATTTATTTAGCAAGTACTGTATCCAATATCTTTTTTTACCTCATTGGGAAATCTTTAAAGAAGATGTGAAGAATTATTGGATCTGAAGCACTTTAGTGGCAAAGTGATTGTTTTGATGGATTAAACTAATACCAATATTAACAAGTTTTGACATTATTAAAATGGTTATTGAAACTAAATACATTTCAATAAGTGTTAATTATAAACACATAGATAATTAAAATGAAATATTTCCCACAGAAAAATAGAAGAAAAATTAAATTAATTGCATATTGATTGACTGTAATAGAACTCAAATTTTTCTGAGAAGGGAAATCTCTTTCAAATTATTATGCATACAAAATAAGAAATATGTAGGTAATCATTTTAATTGCTATAAAATTATAAGTAAAATTTATACAAGTTCATGAATTGTAATAGTGTATATATATTTAGTCTTTCCTTTGACCTTTTAATCAAATTGTTTTAAAATACAGTTATTCTTCATTCTCGATCATTTTGAATATTACTCTATATAAATTTGAAAGAAAAATATATTTGAACAAGAGAGGCAGGATGAAACCACCCAGAAACTTCCTGACAATATCAAGAAATTATTTACATAAATTACAAAAGTTAAAAGGATGTATCTATCAAAATATGTTGTCTTTAATCCTAAAATGGGAAAGTTCATTTTTCAAAATGGTGCATGTATTTCTTTAATCAGCCTGCTTTAACGATCTTCATGGATTATACCTATGATGCTATATAATTTTACTACCTTACTAGTCTGGGCTTGGTAGTGACTTGATCCCACTGGTGAATGCTGGAAGAGAATGGGTTATCTGCCATTAATAAAGATAAATTCAGTAGCTTTTACTAGTATAACTAACAATGGTAAAGGTTAATTTTAGATATATATTTTCCCCACCGAAAGGAGAGGAGCTTCGATGAAAATAAGGAAAACAAAGCCTCTATATTTATTTATTTATTTTTGTGGATGTTATTTATTTATTTATTTATTTATTTATTTATTTATTTATTTATTTATTTTGGTTAAATTTCTTGGGATGACATTGGTTAATAAGACTTTATTGGATATCCTAGCTGCCTAAAGTACAAACTGACATAGCTCCTCTAAAGTCTGCTATCAAAGAGCTCAGGAAACATGGCATCTGCTTTTTCAGGTCAGGAAGACAAGAAAATAAACACTCATGCTACATCCCTCAGATGTTTTTAGGATCTGAAAACAGTGGTGGATATCGCTGGTATATGAGGCTTCCTATTGGTGTCTTTTTCTTCTGTGC
This sequence comes from Lasiurus cinereus, assembly GCA_011751065.1. Lineage (NCBI taxonomy): Eukaryota > Metazoa > Chordata > Mammalia > Chiroptera > Vespertilionidae > Lasiurus > Lasiurus cinereus. The sequence continues at coordinate 2,992,356 of JAAGEH010000076.1, read as the reverse complement.
AGGGGTCTATAGATATGCAAGATGAATGTTAAATCTGATGAGAAGGGAGCATGACTTTCTATTAGGTGAAAATAGAGTTTGCAAAATGTTATGTAGAATGTAAGAACACTTTTATAAAGGAACTGATGTTTGTATCTTTAGACACAATGGAAGGACTAGAAGACAGAATTACTAGTTATCATCTCTATGCAATGATGTTATTGGTTATTTTATTTTTAACTGCAGTCACTTCAATTAACAATAGTTTATTTTATACTAGAGTCCAGGTGCCCAAATCTATACACGAGTGGGTCTGGCCAGTCCACCCTGATTGGGATGTTAGGGGCTTATTGGGGGTATGGCCAGGGGGATGGAGGGACCCTGGGAGGTTGACAGGATGGCCCTGCCTCCTGGTCGAACTCTGGTTGAACTCCTGGTAGAGGGGACAGTTTGCATATTACCCTTTTATTATACAGTATTATGCATTTCTTTAGGGAATTTCTGTAGGGAATGAGGTAAACCTCAGATTACAAAACCAAGGCCAAAATAATTTTTCAGAATTAGAATGTGTTCAAGGAACCATTTACAATTTAACTGGATGGATCTGAGTTCAACATGGAGATGATTGTGTTCCTCCAAATATTCTTCAGTTTAGGAAACCTACACTCTTCCAACATGGAGAAAGATAATCAATACTCTTTCTTTTGCTCCCAGATGCTGAGAAGGAAGTTACAATTTCATAATTTAAAAAATTAATTGAATGTCTTCCCAAGAGTATCAACTTGTGACTATATACTAGATTGGCCACATTCCCAGAATTTAGACAATCAGCTGCAATTTTGAAGTCAAAGCACCAATACAGATCTTGAATTAGCCATTAGAGGTAAATGGATAAAAATAAATTCCTTAATTATTAATTAACCTTGCTCTGCAGAAAATGCATATTGAAAATTAAATAGTGCCCAAATAGCCTCAATAGCTATCACTGTGTCAGTGGTTAATTTTCACATCTAGTGATACCTATAGGACAGATGGATTCTATGACACCTTCACTTCATTGCAGTGATATACAGAGATAAATGCCCACAATATAGCATTTTGTCAGTTACCAGTGAGTTAGAAATATATACCCTTTCCCCCTCTTTCATTTTTTATATTTTCAAAGACAGATCCAATACCACTTCTTCATGAATATATTATTTATCTTCCACTTAATTTTACCTCCTCTAATTTCTATAAGAAAAAAAAAAATCTCTTGCTATATTTTGAAATTGCCTTTTCATGTATTTACCTAATTTATTCCATACCACTGCGAAGCTCATTGAGAGTAGAACCTACCTTTTACAATTTTTATGTCATTCTGTTGTAGGTTTTAATATTTATGGAAGACAGTAGCAGTTAAGAGATAGTAGCAATTAAGACTTGGCCCCAAACTGTTTAAGCCCAAGTTGTAGCCTGATACTAATTAGCAGAGTGACCTTGAACTTATAAATCTAAATGTAAAAGTTCAATGAATTAAACTTCTAGAGGAAAATGTTACATTAGATCACAGTTTTCCAGATGTGATAGGAAGAGCAGTAAGCCCATAAAGTAATAACTAACATTTTCAAAAGAAAATAATTTGGTCTTGCAAAGACACTGTTAAGAAAAGAAAATTAGAAGGGAAGACTGGAGAAAATAATCACAATACAAATGACTTCTTTCAACAGTATATAAAGAACTTGACAAGAGAACTCCGTTTTAAAAAGTGTGTAAAACATTTGATTTGGCACTTCACAGGGAAGATACCTGAATGATAAATAAGCAATTAAAAAGCTTCTCAACATCATTAGCCAGCTATTAGGAAAATGCAAATTAAAGTCACACTGAGCTACTTTTCTGTAATTACTGAGAGACTAAAACAATTTAAAAACAGAATACCTGGTGCTGGCCTGCACATGTAGCAACAAGAGCTCTCCTACACAGCTGGGAAAAGTGTATAAGATACAGTTATCTTTATTTTATTTATTATTATTATCTATTGAAATCATCACCAGTGTGTTTAGAAAGAGAGAGAGAGAGAGAGAGAGAGAGAGAGAGAGAGCGAAACATTGAAGTGAGAGAGAAAACTTGATCAGTTGTCTCTCATATGTACGTGTCCTGACCAAGATTGGACCCGCAATCCAGGTATATGACCTGACCAGGAATCAAACCCACAAACTTTTGGTGTATGGGATGTATGGGATGTTGCTCCAATCAACCAAGCCACATGGCCAGGCCTTATTTTATTTTTCAAAACATTGCTGAGCAATTTTTTTGTGTGGGCATATGTTTCATTTCTTCGGAGTAGAATTACAGAGTCTTACGGTAACTCAGTGTTTAAGGAATTGAATGGTACAATTGCTTTTGTAACTTTGGAAATCTCTCTAAAACAGGGATTTTCAACTGGTGTGCCCCTAGCACAGTGGTCGGCAAACTGTGGCTCTGTTGACTAATGAGTTTGCCGACCACTGCCTTAGGGAAAAACACTTAAAAAACATTTTAATAATGTACTGATGTCTTTAACCTGAAGTCAAAACTTCTGGGTAAGGGTAATGCCTTACGCAGTTATCGGCAAACTCATTATTCAACAGAGCGGCAAACTGTGGCTCGCAAGCTGCAGTTTGCCTACCACTACATACTGGTGTATCACAAGAATTTGTAAAACATGCAATACCTGATTATTTACTCAAGAGCACTGACTTCTTTTCAGTTCGATTCTTAGGTTGCCAAAAAATAGAGACAGGGAGAGAGAGAGAGAGAGAGAGAGAGAGAGAATAGGCACCAAAGCAATAGCCATCCATATCCTGTCTGAAACCATCCCATATAATAAAAGGGTAATATATAAATTGACCCTAACAGCGGAATGACTGGTCGCTATGATGCACACTGACCACCAGGGGGCAGATGCTAAACACAGGAACTGCCCCCCGGTGGTCAGTGCTCTCCTATAGGGGGAGCTCTGCTCAGCCACAAGCTGACTGATGGCTCCAGCACAGCAGCAGTGGTGGGAGCCTCTCCTGCCTCCTTAGCAGCACTAAGGATATATGAATGATGGCTTAGGCTTGTCAGGCTGCCAGAGGGATGTCTGACTGCCAGCTCAGGTCCGATCCCTTGGGGAGTGAGCCCAAGCCATCAGTCGGACATCCCCCAAGGGCTGTCAGGCTGCCAGAGGAATGTGTGACTGCCAGATTGGGCCAAATAGCCTGGGCAGCAGGCCTAAGCTGGCAGGTGGGCATCCTCCAAGGTGTCTCAACTGCAAAAGGGTGTAGGCCAGGCTGAAGGACCCGCAAGTGCTCAAATTTTTGTGCACCAAGCCTCTAATAAATATATAGTTCACAAAACAGATTTGCATCTTGTTGGTAACATCACAAAATAAGGTTGTGTCTGTGTGGTTAATTCTTGGTACCAGAGATCCTATATAATAAAAGCCTAATATTCTAGGTGTCCGGTTGTCCAGCCAGCCATTCAACCAATCAAAGCATACTATGCTAATAATATGCTAAGGCTGCTCAACTGCTCACTATGATGTGCACTGACCACCAGGGGGCAGACACTCCAACCGACAGGTTAGCTTGCTGTTGGGGTCCAGCCAATGGGGATTGAGCAAGATGGGTCGGACATGCCCTGGAGCCCTCCTGCGGTCTCTTCACAGATGGCCAACCTCCTGAGTCCCTCCCTGACCCCCATCAGGCACTGGTGTGGTCCCTCGGCCTGGCGTATGCTCTCTTGCAATCCGGAATCTGTGGGGAGATGTTGTAGAGCCGGTTTTGGCATGACAGCAGAACGGTCAATCGCTGTGATGTGCACTCACCACCAGGGGGCAGACGGTCAATGCAGAAGCTGCCCTCTGGTGGTCAGTGCACTCCCACAGGGGGAGTGCCACTCAGCCAGAAGCCGGGCTCACAGCTGGCAAGCACAGCGGCAGCGGTGGGAGCCTCTCTCTTCTCTACAGCAGTTGGACAAACTCCGAGGGCTTCTGGACAGCAAGAGGGTGCAGGCCAGGGTGAGGGATACCCGCCTCTCCCAAACAATTTCATGAATTTTTTAAAAATATATTTTATTGATTTTTTACAGAGAGGAAGGGAGAGGGATAGAGAGCTAGAAACATCAATGAGAGAGAGACATCGATCAGCTGCCTCTTGCACGCCCCCTATTGGGGAGGTGCTTGCAACCAAAGTACATGCCCTTGACTGGAATCGAACCTGGAACCTTTCAGTCCGCAGGCCGACGCTCTATCCACTGAGCCAAACCGTTTCAGCAAGTGCATGAATTTCATTCACCAAGCGTCTAGTACTTATATACAAGTATAAGCACTTGATTTTTAAAAACTCACTTTGGAGCAAAAATGGTAGGTAATTACTGTTATTATTTTTTTAAATCAATCAACATTAAACCTACTTTTTGAAAAATATAGTATATTTTTGGGTGTGCTGTGGAATTTTAATAATTAGTTTACATTTGCTATGAGATGAAAAAGGTTGAAAATCACTGCTCTAAAAGTTAAACATATATTTCTTAAAGAATAATTTATTGGACTCATACATATTTACTAAAAAAAAAATGAAAACACATACCCAGACAAAGATTTTACATGAATATCTTTAGTAGAATTATTCATAGTAGCCAAATATGAGAACCTAAATTTCCAAAAGTTGATTGGATATATAACAAATGGTATATTCATAGAAAGGGATACTACACTGCTCAACAGCAAAAATGGTCAAATTGCCAAAACCAGTTTGGCTCGGTGGATAGAGCGTCAGCCTGTGGACTGAAAGGTCCCAGGTTCGATTCTGGTCAAGGGCATGTGCTTGATTGCAGGCACATCCCCAGTAGGGCGTGTGCAGGAGGCAGCTGATCGATGTTTCTCTCTCATCGATGTTTCTAACTCTCTCTCTCTCTCTCTTCCTCTCTATAAAAAAATCAATAAAGTGTATTTTTTAAAAAAGGTCAAATTACTGATACATAGGACAATATGAGAGCATCTTAAAATCACTATGTTGAGTAAAAGAAGCTAGACCTAATAGAATGCATACTATATAATGCCATTTATATAAAATTCTAGAATATTCACACTAATGTAGAGTGTCAGACAGCAGAGCAATGCTCTTCTCTGATGGGGAAGGGGAGATGAATTGGAAAAATCTTTTAGGCCTGAGGAGATTCTGTTCTTAATTGTGGCAGTGGGTTCACAAGCAAATATATCTTATAACTTATCTAATGATGCAATTTATGGACACAGTTTATTTTATGAAAGTTACACAGCAATAAAGTTGACTTAACATGTTGTTGGGCCCAATAGGTATGAGAACTCTAGGAACAGATGAAAAACAGATATTCAAAGCTTAACATTATCTGTGGAAGAGAAATATATGTATTCTTTGCTGACTATTTGTTAAAACACACTAAATCTATAATATTCAGCAAATACCTGAGTCTTCCTTATTTCCCTCTGTAAATAGGAGATAATATATCTACTTATCAGGGTTATCTTGAAGTGAATGTGAGACAAAGTATGCAAAGCACTTGATACATGATAGTTATTTCATTTTATTTTTGAAACCCTATTATTTCTGTTTTTCTTGAATGTTTCTTGGGAGTGATTCCAACTGTCTGAGATAATTTTCCAGCTGCATAACCCATCCTTTCAAATCAAATATTTTTCATTCAACTTGAAACATTACCTTTTTTTCCAGTCCTTACCATTCACATATTTTTATTGACCAAGTGTTATTTACTTATAGAATAATGAATTGCATCATTTTCATGGGATAGAATACCAATGTTTGTCTTTTGAATTGCATATGGAATATGTATAGAGTAATCAATTAAAATGTAAAAAACAATATCATAATAGTGTCTATATGAGAATGCATGTTCAAAAGTAGAGTACCCCCTATTTTAAAAGAACATTTGCATCCCAAGGTGGCAGAAACTGTAACTCTGAATTCCTAAATGCACTCTTTCTTTGCCTTCTGACACCTCCATAATGAGTTCTCAAACCAGTTGCAAACTGGTTTACTACAACACATTAACATAGAATATACATGAAGTTAAATTCTCAAAGCTAATCCTTATGGAAAGGTAGTACTCTATAATTCAGCATCATTTTACTTCATTCTGGACATTGTAAAGGAGAGCTACCACCTATAAAATTACTAGCAGGCTCAGCACCCACAAAAGACTTCCTTATCTTGAATTATTGATCACGGAGCAGGACGCTGGCATCAGTAGCTGGGAGGTATTCCTTTGGAAAAACAATTTTGGGTCTCATAACACCCATAGGCATACTCAGTTGAGTGAGATGTTTCCTTTTCTTGCATTTTAGTGTTCCATTTTCCTCTAGGAATGTCTCAATAAGGAAAGTATTTTTGTTGTTGTTGTGCTTCATCTAACATGAGCATCAAATAAGGATCAGAGTGACATAGTTCCTGTTTATTTACCACTTTCTGTATTTCTTCCATGTGTCACATTTAGTTTGCATGGATGTATTGGGAGGTGTTAGTAAATGCTGCCTATTTCCTTCATCTTATGACAATAGCGGGATACATATTTTACTCAAGAGCCCACAATTAGCTTGAAGGCTGGAATTTAATTTTAGGAATATTTCCTTATGTTTGCCCTAACAGGATCCCAAGGCAAAGACGTTCAGTGAATACCAGACTCTTGAGAAACTGATCAAGGTGTATTTTTATAGTTAACCCTGATAATTCTTTCTAGAATCAAACAAAAAAAGTCAAGTATGCTGTTCTTTGAAAATCAATATTTCTCATTTTAGGCACATATATTATCTCTGTCCCATTTGTGCAAAGCAGAATCAAGCCATGGAAGAGATGAATAGTTGCCCTATTATTTCCTGGTTGCATGCCTGCTGTCTACTAATATCCTTCAGACATTTTGATGGATATGGGTCAGAAAACTATCGCAAGTCCATAATTTCATTTAGCCATAGGTGGTTTGAGCTTTTTCTAATTCATTATGAACACACTGGGGTTGATGAAACACTTTCTCTTGGTGCTCAGTTCCCCTAATGTACTTTGACAAAAGTATGCATTTGTGATTCAGGAAAGATACAATTATTCTTCTTTTGAAGTCATAACAAGCTGAAGTATGGCGGAAAGGCCCTGAAGGCCTGTATTATTTTATCAAGTCACAGCTTAAGCTAGGCCAAGATACACTTATTTGAAGTCCCATGATTAAGTCTGCACAAATATCTAAGTAACCCGCTATTACGCCCCAGGACTCTTCTACTAGAGTAGAGAAACCTTATTAAGCTGTTCTTCACAGGGTAGAATTTTGGGGAAATCCATCTTCAGTTCCTTGCAATGAAACTATTTCTCCTTCTCTGACATAGGAGGAGTTGAACTATGACATGTCTCTGATCATCTTTAACTCTAATGACTTTTTTTTTCTTTGATTCTATATTTACTACTTTCAAGAGAAAAAATAACAAATGATTTCACTTCTGTTGTATCATCTATGGTGATATTTTTATGGTCTGTGTTTTCAGAGAAGTCATTCGTATTTTATAAGTTTTAGCTTGGCATGAATAAATGTCTATAGCAAAATTATGAGTGCATGTTAAGCCATTGGTCCTAAAATTGAAAAAAAAGACAAATGGATAATAACTTGTTGAAAAGATAAACTACATGTTCATTAAGCCAAAAATCACCATCTACATCTACCCATGGATTATTTTTTGGTATTTTCATAACCCTTAAGTATTTTAAACAACTATAAAATTCTTTTATTTTTTGCTAACATTTCTTATCTATAGTAATAAAAGCATAATATGTTAATTAGACTGAACATCCTTCCAGATGACCTTTCTTTTGGACAAAGCTGCAGCGGGTGGGGACTGGGGCCAAGGTCTTTGCACAAATTCGTGCACTGGGCCTCTACTGTAAGATAATTGAGTCATGATGATATCACTTAGTCATTTATGCAATGATCAATCTTTATTCAGATAAAAGAATAAGAGATCAGTGTGACATAGTAGTTAAAAGTTTGTCTTTGTGGCCCTAGCTGGTTTGGCTCAGTGGATAGAGCATTGGTCTTCAGACTGAAGGGTCCCAGATTTAATACCAGTCAAGGGCACATGCCCGGGTTGTGAGCTCGATCCCCAGTAAGGGTGTGCAAGAGGCAGCCAATCAATGATTCTCTCTTATCATCGATGTTTCTATCTCCCTCTCCCTTACTCTCTGAAATCAATAAAAATATATTTAAAAATTTTTGTCTTTGTAGTCAGATAGGCTATGTTCAAATATGATTTCCAACAATTACTGATAATGATGCCTTTGGACTTTATCCAAACTCCATGTGCCCAATGATGGAGAAACCAAAACTCAAATTTTAGAGTTTGGTGGAAAGAAAGGTGTATTGATCAAGAAAGTGCCAACTGAGAAGATACAAACCCTACTGGTTCCTCAAATCACTCTGATCAAAGTTCAGAGTTTAGGCTTTTATGACAAGAGAATGGAAAATGGGAGAAGCTGCCTTTGTAAAATTCAAGCCACAAGCAGAATCCCTCTAATAATTAGAATGTCTCCTATATGCAAGAGTGAGTACAAACTAATAGGCTGAAGACCCTGAGAGCAAAAATAGAGTTGAAAGAGACTAAGCATTTCACTCTTATACTTTCACAGCCTTGTTATAAAAAGTAAGTGACATAAATATGTATAAACTACATAAGGCTATTTTTTTTTGCCATGTCTTTGAATAAGAGCATTGACTGGGTAAGGTCATCAATCCATTCCTCTGTCAGAGGGTTTGATAGCCTCGGTGAAAAGTTCCACAGACTAATGGAGTAGTGGTGCCATAATTAAGTCACACTTTATTTTGATTATTATGAGTATCACCCCATTCCCTTGTCTGGGAAGCAGTGAAATAAGCCTCACTTGAGCCACATTACAAGATAGTGAATTTCATCTTGGAGACTGCACTCTGGAGACAAAGGTAGTAAATGCCTAATATGTTTGAGCAGATCATTTTTACAGGCAGAGAACTGCTGCCAATAATAAATCGTCCAAATAGAATTATAATTATGATATATTCATGAATAAGACACATTCAACTTTTCTTCCTCATCCAGCCAGGAAAAACAAAAAGAAGCACTGCCACATTGCCGTGTGTGTGTGTGTGTGTGTGTGTGTGTGTGTGTGTGTGTAATTTCTTATTTTTTATTTTGATGTACATATTCATTTTTCACGTAAGATTATACAGTGCTTTGCCCACAAATAGGCCCAGGACACATTATTAATTTGACAAATCAGCATAATTAAATGTGACTGCTTAATAAATAGATTCATAGACTCTTCCATTCACTGTAGAGAGAGTGCATTAATGATCACTTTCATAAGCCATTAGGGGCATTTACAAATCTCCTCTTTCGGGACATAGAGTAAGAATGCAGATCCCTGCCCCCTTTGAAGGCAGGTGTGGATTTATGCCATGCTTTGGCAATTGTGAGCGAATGTGATCTATCACTTCTAGATGGAAGCTTGAAGAAACAGTGTGCTCTATGCACTCTGCTGTCCCTCTGCCATGGGAATCCTGGGAGTACTTGTTAAAATGAACATTGCTTCAGTGGCTCAGACTAGTTCTTACATAACTACCATTCTCTGAGCCCTCCTTATGATCTGAGGGAGAGATAAGTTTATTATATAAAATTACTGGGATTTGAGATGGTCAACAACATAAATGCTTATTTAACTTGACTCTCCTCCTGTGTCAAATTTTATGAGTCCTCCATTTGTTCATTTATGCATGTAGAATAAATTCCATGATTCTTGATATGGTGCAGAGAAGGCATTAGTCAAATATTAACACATGTGTGATCTAAATCTATATATACACTGAATGGCCAGATTATGTGACCACCTGACATTTGTAGAAAAATTAGCCATACACTGTATCATATGGGATATGGAAGCTGAAGGCCTGTTCGAACACCTTTGCTGTCTGCAGTTACCAAGATAAAACATCTCCGATTCTCACAGGAACATAAGGATTGGACAGTCCAGCATTGGAAAAAAGTCACGTAGTCTGATGAATCATGTTTTCAGTTGCATCATGCAGATGGCAGAGTGAGAATTTGGCAGAAACAGCATGAAAGCATGCACCCCACATGCATGAGTACAACCCTTCAAGCTGATGGGGGCAGTGTTATGGTTTGGGGCATGTTTTCCTGACATGATTTGGACCCTTTTAATTCATGGAGAACAATGTCTGAATAGCACAACATACCTAGGTATCGTTGCTGATCAAGTTCATTCTATCATGTTGATGGTGTATACCAATGGAGATGGTTTCTTCCAACAAGACAACGCACCATGCCATAGTGCTCGTATTGTGCAGGAGAGGTTTCAAGAACATGAGAGAGACTTTACCTTGCTTAGGTGGCCCCCATAATCACCAGATCTCAATCCAATTGAGCATTTGTGGGACGAAGTTAAAAGAGCCATCAGGCAGCTGGTTCCACCACCATCAAATCTCACAGAACTGACAGTGCTGTTCATCAGGCATGGTGTCAGATTCCTCAGATCACCTTTCCACATCTCGTGGAGTCAATGCCAAGAAGAATCGCTGCAGTATTGAAGGCAAAAGGTGGCCCAACGAAGTACTAATGGGTGGTCATCTAGTCACTCAGTGTATATAAAGAGGTAATATGCAAATTAGCCGGGAATGCTATAATATCACAACTGCTCAGGAGGAGGCTGCATGCACAGGTGGGCAGCAGGGGACTGCATGTGTGGTGAGGCAAGCCATGGATGGTGCAGGCCTGCAGAGAACAGGGCCTGCCTGCCGCAGGCACCGACAGTCCCGTCTCTGTGCGTGAGCTGCAGAGGAAACAGCTTTTCGGACCATTCATTGACTAAGCTTCCTGTATGCCACTATCAGTGATCTTCGTAACTTGGGTAATAAGAATCCAAGAAGGTGATCTAGGGTTGTTCCACCACCCTCCTGGAGGAAAAAATGGTCTGCTGCTGTAGGCACTGAGAAATATCATATCCTGCCCTAGCTGGTTTGGCTCAGTGGAGAGAGCCTCAGCCTGTGGACCACAGGGTCTGTGTTCAATTCTGGTTAAGAGCATGTACTTAGGTTGCTGGCTCCTCCCTGGCCAGGGCCCAGGTCAAGACTCATGCAGGAGCAACCAATCAGTGTCCCTCTCACATTGATGTTTATCTCCATCTTTCCTCTTTCTTCCATGCTCTCTACAACTCAATGGAAATATATCCTCAGATGTGGAGAAAGAAAGAAAAAAAGAAAAGAAGAAGGAAAGAAAGAAAGAAAGAAAGAAAGAAAGAAAGAAAGAAGAAAGAGAAAAGAAGAAAAAAAGAAATGCCATATCCTATGAGAGACACCTTGAAAATGCCCTAAAAAGTTGTCATTTTTCGTGGTGAAGGGACTGGAGTCTGTTGATCAAAACACCTTGGCAGCTGTGGCGGCCAGCAGTGACAGCAGCAGTAGGGTGATGGGGGCAGCGTTGTCCCCTGATCAGCCCAGTTGCCTCCTACAGAGGGAGACCAGACTGTCAGTAGGACATCCCCTGAAGGATTCTGGATTGGAGAAGGTGCAGGTTGGGCTGAGGGACTCCACCTCCCCCATACACAAATTTCATGCACTGGGCCCCTAGTGTACTTAATAAAATAAGACTTAATGGACATATCTATATACATCAAAGCCAAGTGACTAGAACAATGGAATTATCGGAATGATCAGTCACTATGATGCATGCTGTGGTGGCCTACCAGCCTAATGGGCCCCTCCTCAGCCTCCTGCAGCCCCTCCCTTGGGCCAGCCTAGCCCTTGACCACACCCTCCCAATTGGGGGCAGAGCTGGCGGGCCAACCTCCAGTGGCCACCCTCCCCCAGCCAGCCCTGCCTCTGATCGGCATCTATTGCAGTGGGATGGATGGACCCCACCCATGCCTACTAGTTATCCTGTATAATAATATTTGCATATTGCAAATTGGCCATCACTCCAACACATAAGATGACTACCCTCATGTGGTCAAAGATGGCTGTCCCCATGTGGACACAAATGGCCACCACAAGATGGCCAGCAGGGTAGGGCAGTTGAGAGGGACCAGCCTGCAGGGGAGAGAAGTTGGGATGCACCTGACCTGTCAGGGGAGCAGTTAGGTGTCTATCAGGCTGGCAGGGACATGGTTCAGGGTGATCAGGCTGGCAGGAAGAAGTGGTTAGGGGCAATCAGGCAAGCAGGCAGATGAGTGGTTGGGAGCCAGCTTCCCAAAGGCTCAGTGTCTGATGAGACATTGGGATAGCCAAGAAGGCACCTTTGTTATTCCTTGGACATGAGATGGCCAAGAAGGCACCTTTGTCATTCCTTGGACATGAGATGGCCAGAAGGCACCTTCGTCATTCCTTGACTAGGGAAAATAGTAGCATCTGGAGAGTCAATATATTTTCTTCCCAATGTCTCAGTGTCTGATGTTCACTATGATTTCATATATATATATACATATTTCAAATATATATTTCAAACATTTTTCACATATACAAAAGTTCAAGCAAAAATAGAATAAAAAACAGATATTTGAGTAATTATAAATGTGCAATTTAAATATTAATATCCCTGTGATTAATATGTTTAAAAATATATAAAAAGAGAAATAATTCACCACACAATAGAAATCCTTTAAAAAAATAAGTGAAATAGAAGACCTTATATATACAACTTAATAGATGGTTTATCTGCATATAAGACAACATGGAAAAGAGAATTAGTTAAAGGGTTGATAGTTGAGTAGAAACCATGCAGAGAGATTCATGCAAACCATTAAATATCATAGAACACAGAAAAAGTATTTGAGAAACACATGTGAAAAACATGGCGACAGTTCTAGCACAGTGGGTCTCAACCTTCCTAATGCCGCGACCCTTTAATACAGTTCCTCATGTGGTGGTGACCCCCAACCATAAAATTATTTTTGTTGCTACTTCGTAACTGTAATGTTGCTACTGTTATGAATCATAATTAAATCTCTGTGTTTTCGGATGGTCTTAGGCTCCACAGCAGCAGTTCTCAACCTGTGTGTCTCCACCCATAGGGTTGAGAACCGCTAGCAGGATCATCTAAGTTAATGAAAGAAAAACTCAAAAGAAGCCAGAGAGGAAAGACATATGCATAATAAAAGTAAAGGTGACTCATTTTATGAGGCTAACTTTAATTTGGTGCCAAAAATAGACATTACTGGATAAGCATTTTTAGAAAAAAAAAGTTACAAAAACTATTTAATAAAAGATAAAATTCAACATAAAATAAGTTATGTGTCTCAACTGAATTGGGTTGATGTCATCATTAATGACTGGTTTATATTTAAAATAAGTTTAAGTTGCCCTAGCTGGTTTAGATCAGTGGATAGAGTGTCGGCCTGCGGACTGAAGGGTCCTAGGTTTGATTTCAGTCAAGGGCACATACCTCAGTTGTAGGGTCCTGGTCCTGGTTGGAGCCATGTGGGAAATAATTAGTGTGTCTCACTAACATCAGTGTTTCTCTCTCCCTCTCTCTTCTACTCTCTCTAAAAATCAATGAAAAAAATATCCTAGGGTCAGGATTTAAAAAAAAATAATAATAAATTGAAGTTATAAGACTAACAGAAAAATAGAAAACTTCAAAATAAAATAAAGATTCTGAAATTTTTAATAAAATTCAACACATCCTGATAAAAACATTAGTTGCAAACTGGAAATAGAAGACTCTTTCCTATTTGAGGGAAAACATGAAAAGTAGATGAAATTGTGAAAATAGTCCCTATTATTTCTGACCTTTTAAAACTATTTTTGTTCATTGCAATACACATGAAAAAAGTAAAAATGGTATAAATGGAAAGAGATTAACTCAATAGTCATTACTGTCTTATGATACCAATGTATATGCAAAAAATAGAAAACAACTAAATTATTAGAATGACTAAACATAGCAATATCCTTAAGTCCAGGGTAATATAAATAAATATAAGAAAGTATGCTCAAGACCTCTATAATAAAACTCTAAACACTGAGGGAAATTAATGAGGACATACATCATGATCAAAAACGGAAGAAGACGATATTGGAAACATGTCAATTGACCTGTGTAGAGTCTCATTCAAAATTCAAGCGGTGTGTGAATGAGTATGTGTGTCTGCCTGTCTGCAAATGTTCACAATGATTCTAATTTTTTGGAGCTTCAAAAGACTAAGAAATTTATTTGTTAAATTAAGACACATTGTTTACACTAGCTGTTTTTATTTCATAATTAAAATAGGAAAACTGTGTGCATACAGACCCCCAAATATATAATCACTTAAGTTATAATAGCAGTGACACTGGGATAAAATTTTTTATGAGTAAGATAAAGGAAAAAAATAAAAATTTGATAACATATTTATTGGTGAGTTTTTGGAAAATAACCATTGTTGTATATTGGACACAGAAATATAAAATAGCAAAATTTATATGAGGGGAAATTAGGCCATATTTTCTCCTCACAAAATTATATTTACCTCTAGGCCAAGCAATATCAGCACTATAAACTTTTCAGGAGTAAATTAGCAAAAAAATATATAAAGGGCTATTTCATTAAGTAATATAATTAATATACTGAGATACCAAATTATCCCCATGTCTACCAATAAGGGAATTTTAAATTAAGCTCTAGTGTATAAATAAGTTGATTACTATACACATTGCTTAAAAAAAACCTAATAAAATAATAATAAAAAGAGTCAGAGAAAAGGAGTAGGTTACACTGAGGAGAACCGTAAAAAGAATGATGGTTAATTTAGTCCAAATAACTAAAGCCAGAGATAAATAATTATGAGAACATAAATCAATATGAGAGCAATTAGAAATATTAGGAAGTTGAGCTAAACATATTTAAAAACTAATGAGTGAAAAAGAAACCATTAGTAAAATTAGAAACTATTTTGAACTGAATGATAATTAAAATACATCTTATCAAACTTCAGGGGAAATAGTTATAGCAAAGCATAGGAGTAAATGGAAATGTACAGGCTTTAAGAGTTCATATAAAATATAAAAAAAATGTATAATTAAGGCTCTATAATTTTATCTTAAAAAAACTAATAAAAATAGTAATAGTAATTATAACCAAAATATGGCAACAAGAAAAGAATAAAAATTTTGAACAAAATGTTAATAAATTTAAAAAAACCTGAAATACAGTAAAATTAATGAAAATAAAGTCTATTTTCTTTAATAGATCAATAAATTTAGTGTAACCGGATAAATAAAACTTAATTATCAAGATCTGAAATAAAAGATATCACTGTAGATTATATAGACATTAAATATTTTAATCAACAATATACTAAGAACTTTGAAACACTGGAAATAGTAATGAAAAGAAACAATCAGCAATGCTGACCTAAAAATTAAATTATTGAATACAGCTATATCTGTTGAAGAAGTTACATTCATTATTCATTTCTTCCTCTAAAAAATAAATAAAACATCATCACTGACAACAATGACCAAACTGAGATCCTGGTGACATCACCTATAAATAAAATTTTCCAAATATATAAAGGAAAAAGAAATCAATTCTAAAATACTCTTGCCATTCCTAATTGGTTTGGCTCGGTGGATAGAACATCAGCCTGAAGATTGAAGGGTCCTGGGTTCGATTTTGGTCAAGAGCACATATCTCAGTTGCAGGCTCCTCCCTAGCCCGGTCCCTGGTCAGGTCTCCAGCAGGAGATAACCAATAGATGTCTCTCACATTGACACTTCTTTCTGTCTTTCCCTCCCTCTTCTCTTTCTCTCTAACAATCAATGGAAAAATATCCTCAGTTGAGGATTAAAATATAATTAATTAATTCAAAAGAAATAATAAAATACTCTTTCCAGAAATGTAAGAAGAAAACGCAAAGCACTTTTCAATCCAGTAGTTTGAATGAAAGAAGGCATTCACTACAGATTCTATTGGGGCAGAGGATGTGGGGGGTGGAGGGATTGAGAAAAAATAGAGAACTCATGGACATGGATAACATTGTGGAGAATGCAGGGTGGGGGCAGAGCTTGGAGGGGGTGTGGAGGAGAAAAAGAGTATAGAGGAGATAAATAGTGATGAAAAAAAATAAAATAAAAGGATAAGAAGAAAACACTAGATATATCAACTTAAAGTAGACCAAGTCTTCAAATCTCATAAACTATAAAAATCCAAGCTAAAATGACCTGAGTCATCTTATAATTATTAAAGGAACTTAATTTTTTTTTTGTTTTAAAAGGAAATATACAGGACAATTAGTTTAACTGGTGAATGATAGAAAGTATTTAAAGGATAAATAATTCCAATTATATATTTGCCAGGAAATCTTCTATTTCCTGGCAAATATATAATTGCCCTGATACCAAATGCAGATATATAATTGCCCTGATACCAAATGCAGAAATATAATTGCCCTGATACCAAATGCAGAAATAATATTAAAAGAAAAATATTGCCCTGATACCAAATGCAGAAATAATATTAAAAGAAAAACAAAAACAAAGAACTATAGATCAATATTTTTTCTGAATATAAAAATAAGTCCTTAATGAAATATTATCATACTGATCTATTAATATAGAGAAAAGAAACTAAATTATATCCAAGTGGCATTTATCTCATTTTGCAAAATTGGTTTATTTTTAAAAAATCAATTAATGTAATCCATAATCTTAAGCAAAGAAAAGAGAAAAACAATTGTGACCATAGCTACAGAATATCATTTGGCAAAACTCAATACCTATTCTCCACAAGAACTCTCATCACATCAGGAATAAAATGCAACTTCCTACCCCAGCCAGTGTGGTACAGTGGTTGAGCGTTGACCTAGGAACCAGGAGGTCATGGTTCAATTCCGGATCAGGGAACATGCCTGCGTTGCCTGCTTGATCCCCATTGGGAGGCTGCAAGAAGCAGCTGATCAATAATTCTCTCTCAGCATTGATATTTCTCTCTCTTTCTCTTCCTTCCTCTCTGAAATCAATTAAAAATATTTTTTTAAACAATGGAACTTTGTAAACTTAAGAAAAGGCATCAAATAAACCCTACAGGTAATATATTATTATTAGAGGCCCAGTGCATGAAATTCATGCACAGTTGGGATGGTGGGGCAGGGAATCTACTCAGCCTAGACTGTACCTTCTCCAATCCTGGACTCCTTGAGGGATGTCCAACTGCTGGTTTAGACTGAGATTGGGCCTAAACTGGCAATCGGACCTCCCTCTTGCAATCCTGGACTGCTGGCTCCTAATTGCTATTCTGCCTGCCTGCCTGATTGCCCCTAACTGCCCTCTGCTGCTGGCAAGGTCAACCCCCCTGCCAGCCTGTTCATACCATGCAGCCTGCTATTCAATCATTTGGTCGTCCCTCACTAAATCCTCTGCTGTTCTGGTCATGGGTACCCATCTTGTGAGGTTGTGAGGGTCAATTTGCATATTACATCTTTATTATATAGGATAGGTAAAAGACTGAATAATTTTTAACTAATATTGGGACCACAACATGGATTTCTTTTTTCAAAAAAAATTATATTGAACATTTTTACCTTTTTAAAAAATTATTTATTGTTTAAAGTATTACATAATATTACATATGTCTCCTTTTCCCCCACTGACCTCTCCACAGCCACCCCTTCTTTCCCCCACCTTGCACATGCCCTTAACCTCCTAGTGCCTGTGTCCATTGGTTATGTTTATATGTATGCATACAAGTCCATTAGTAGATCTCTTAACTCCCACCCCTTCTTCCCCAGCCTTCCCGCAGAAATTTGGGTCAGTTTCTGGGTTCTCTGTTCTGTTCCACTGGTTCTGCTCCCTATATCTGTTTTGGTGCCAGTAGTAGGCAGTTTTGAGAACCATGGCTCTGTAATATAGCTTGATATTTGGTATTGTGATCCCTCCAACTTTGTTCTTTCTCAGGATTGCTGCAACTATTTAGGGTATTTTTTTATTCCATATGAATTTTTGGAGAGTTATGGGTATTAATTTTGTATCCTGCTATATTGCCAAATTAATTTATTGAATCTAATAGTTTTTTGATGGAGTCTTTATGTTGTTTTTTTTTTCTTTCTTGGACTCCAGAAATCTTTTAAATTTTTTCTTTATTGATTAAGGTATTATATATGTGTCCTTATTTCCCATTGTCCCCCATGCCTCCCCCCACTCATGCTCTCATGCCTCCAGTGTCTTTGTCCATTGTTTAGGTTTGTATGCATCCATACAAGTACTTTGGTTGATTTTTTCCTCTTTCCCTCATCCTCCCCTACCCTCCCTCTGAGGTTGGACAGTCTGATCAATGCTTCTCTGTCTCTGGATCTGATTTTGTTCACCAGTTTATTTTCTTCATCATATTCCATAAATGAGTCAGATCATGTGATATGTATCTTTCTCTGATTGGCTTATTTCACTTAGCATAATGCTCTCCAGTTCCATCCATGCTGTTGCAAATGGTAAGAATTCCTTCTTTTTTACTGCAGTGTAGTATTCCATTGTGTAGATGTACCATAGTTTTTTAATTCACTCATCTGCTAATGGGCACTTAGGCTATTTCCAAATCTTAGCTATGGTGAATTGTGTTGTTATAAACATTGGGATACATATATCCTTTCTAATTGATGTTTCTAGTTTCTTGAGATATATTCCTAGAAGTGGGATCACTGGATTAAATGGGAATTCCATTTTTAGTTTTTGAGAAAATTCCATACTGTTCTCCACAGTGGCTGCACCAGTCTGCATTCCCACCAGCAGTCCACAAGGGTTCCTTTTTCCACATCTTTGCCAGCACTTGTTATTTTTTGATTTGTTGATGATAGCCATTCTGATAGGTATGAGATGGTATCACATTGTTGTTTTGATTTGCATCTCTCGGATGATTAGTGACTTTGACCATGTTTTCATATGTCTCTTGGCCTTCCTTCTGTCTTCTTTCAAAAAGTATCTATGTTCGTTGCACATTTTTTAATTGAGTTGTTTATCTTCCTTTTGTTAAGTTGCATGAGTTTCCTGTAAATGTTGCAGATTAAATCCTTTTCAATGATAACATTGCAGTGGGATTTCTTGTTTTGTTGATGGTTTCTGTGTACAATATCATGTCATCTGCAAATTATGACAGTTTTACTTCTTCTTTTCCAATTTGGATGCCTTTTATTTAGTCTTGTGTGATCAGTATGGGTAGCACTTCCATTATATCAAACAAGCGTGGTGAGAGTGGGCATCCCTATCTTATTCCTTTCTTAGGGAAAATAGTTTTTGTTTTTGCCCATTGAGTATGATTTTGGCTATAGGTTTGTCATATAAGGTTTTTATTATGTTGAGATATGATTCCTCTATTTGCACGTTGCTGAGAGTTTTTATCAAGAAAGTGTGTTGGATTTTGTCAAATGCTTTTTCTGCATTGGTTGATATGATATGTGATTTTTGTCTCAATTTGTTATGTGATGTATCACGTTTATTGATTTCTGGATATTGTACAACCCTTGAATCCCCGGAATAAATCCCACTTGGTCATGGTGCATGATCTTTCTAATGTAATGCTGAATCCAATTTGCTAGTATTTTGTTGAGGATTTTAGCATCTATGTTCATCAGAGATATTGGCCTGTAATTCTCTCTTTGTGGTGTCTTCATCAAGTTTTGGGATTAGGCTAATGCTGGCTTCATAGAAAGAGCTTGGAAGTGTTCCTTCCCCTTGAATTTTTTGGAATTGTCTGAGGAGGATAGGTTTTAGTTCTTCATTGAATGTTTGGTAAGATTCTCTTCTGTAGTCATCTGGACAAGAGCTTTTGTTTCCTGGAAGTTTTTGATTACTGCATCAATTTCCTTCATAGTTTGAGCTTATTCAGATATTTTTATTCTTACTGATTGGGTTTTATAAGGTAATATTTTTCTAGGAACATGTCTATTTTTTCTAGGTTGACCAGTTTGTTGGAATAAAGTTGTTCATAGTATTTTTTACATTCCTTTGTATTTCTGTGGCATCTGTTGTTATTTTGCCTCTTTCAATTATGATTTTGTTTATTTGGGTTCTCTCTCTTTGCTTCTTGGTGCGCCTGTCAAGAACTTCATCAATCTTGTTTATCCTTTCAAAGAATCAGCTCTTGGTTTCATTGATCTTTTGTATTGTTTTTGTTTGTTTGTTTGTTTGCTTTGGTCTCTACATCATTTGTTTCCACTCTAATATTTATTATTTCCTTTCTTTGGCTCACTCTGGGCTTTTCTTATTGCTGTCTTTCTAATTCTTTCAGTTGTAAAGTTAGATAATTTATTATCACTTTTTCTAGGTTTTTGAGGTATGCCTGTAATGCTATGAACTTCCCTCTCAGGACTGCTTTCACTGTGTCCCATACACTTTGGATTGTTGTGTATTCATTGTCATTTATTTCCAAGATGTTTTTTTTATTTATTGTTTGATTTATTTGGTAACCCAGCCATTGCTTAATAACATATTATTTAGCCTCCAGGTGTTTGAAATTTTTTATTGATTTTATTGTAGTTTATTTCTAATATGCCATTGTGATCTGAGAAGATGCTTGAGATGATTTCAATCTTCTTGAATTTGAAGAGACCTTGCCTGTATGCCAATATGTATTCTATCTTTGAAAATGTCCCATGTGCACATGAGAAGAATATATATTCTTTAGCTTTGGGGTGAAATGTTCTGAAGATATTGATTAAGTCATTCTGAGCTAGTGAGTTGTTTAGGATTGCTGTTTCTTTGCTGATATTTTGTGTAGAGGATTTATCCAGTGATGTCAATGGGGTAGTCAAGTCCCCTACTATGATTATGTTGCTGTCAATGTCTCCCTTGATATCTTCCAGAAGTTTTTTTTTTTAATGTATTTGAGTATTCCTGCATTGGGTACATATATGTTTACCAGAGTTATATCCTCTTCTTGTATGGATCCCTTTAGTAATACGAAGTGACCTTCCTTATCTCTTTTGATGGCCTTCACTTTGAGGTCTATTTTATCCTATATAAGTATTGCAACTGCAGCTTTTTTTCATTTCCATTTGCCTGAAAAATATTTTTTCCATCCCTTCACTTTCAGTCTCAGTGAGTCCCTGATACTGAGGTGGGTCTCTTGTAGACAGCATATATATGAGTCATGTTTTCTTATCAATACAGCCACTCTATGTCTTTTGATTGGAGCATTTAGTCCATTTTTGTTTAAGGTTATTATTGATAAGTACTTGTTTGTAGCCATTTCTGTTCTTTATGCCTGTGTTTCTTCTTCCATTTCAATTTCTTTTTACAGCAGTCCCTTTAGCATTTCTTGCATTGTTGGCTTGGTAGTGATAAACACCCTTAGACTTTTTTATCTGTGAAGCTCCTGATATTATTATAAATCCTATCTAATAAAAGGGTAATATGCAAATTGACCTTAACTCCACTATACCCACCAACCATGCCCACCAGCCAATCAGAGAAAGTATGTAAATTATCCCAACCAAGATGGCTACAGCCACAGAGAGAGCAGGAGGGAGGCTTGGGTTGGTGATGAAAGAAGCCAAGCTTTCCACACATCCTGGCTGGCCCAGGTGTCCACTTAAGGCAACAAAGTTTCAATGGCTGTGCAAGCAGAAGGCTTGGCTCTGCTCCAGGCTACAAAGTTTCAATTGTAGAAGATAAATAAATCCCAGATACCAGGTCCTCTGCTTGGGTCACTGGGAGGCATGGACAGCCCACAAATTAACACAGGCCCCTTGCCCAGGCCACCCCATACCCCAAGGGAACCCCCATCCTGATCTGGGACACTCTTCACGGACAACCAGCTGGCCCTCACCCATGCACCTGGCCTCTATCCTATCTAATAAAAGAGTAATATGCAGATTGACCATCACTCCAACACACAAGATGACTGAGAAAGGAGTGTCAGGAAAAAGATCCTGCCCCATGTGGGCACAAGATGGCCAGCAGGGGAGGGAATTTGGGAGGGACCAGGCCGACAAGGGAGGGCAGTTGAACGTGATCAAGCCTGCAGGGGAGGGCAGTTAGGAGTGACCAGGCTGGCAAAGGAGGGAAGTTGAGGGTGACCAGGACTGCAGGGAAGGGCAGTTGGGGTGGGGGGTCCAGGCTTGCATGGGAGGACAGTTAGGGGTGAGAAGGCCTGCAAGGGAGAGCAGTTAGGGGTGTCCAGGCCCACAGGGGAGGGGTGAGAAGGCCTGCAAGGGAGAGCAGTTAGGGGTGTCCAGGCCCACAGGGGAGGGCAGTCAAGGGCAAACAGGCTGGCAGGGGAGCAGTTAGGCATCAATCAGGCTGTCTGGTGAGTGGTTAGGGGTGATCAGACTGGCAGGCAGAAGCAGTTAGGGGCAATAATGAAGGCAGGCAAGTGAGCAGTTGGGAGCCAGCAGTCCTGGATTGTGAGAGGGATGTCCAACTGCCTGTTTAAGCCCACACTGCCGCCTACTTAGCAGCTATTTTCTCTCTTAGAATTTCTTCTTTACCACTGCTATTCAATATTGTCCTGAAGGCCTTACTAAGTACAATAAAGCCAGAAAAATATAACACATATAGGTTGGAAGGAATGAATTAAAACTATAAAGACACTTTGCTTTCTGAAAATGTTGAAAATTTTAGCTCTCTTTTAGAAAAGCCAAAAAAAAAATTAAAAACTGTTAGAATTTGGAAGTTACTCTAACAAAGTTGTAGGGTACAGAGTCAATACATGAAAATAAATAATATTTATGTATATGAACAAAAATTGGAAATGAAATTTAAAATATAATTTTGTTTATAATAAAAATATAAGTAACTATTTTAAAAGACACTTCACTAAAAAGGAAAATTGATAAACAAATAATTATATGAAGTCAGGAAACTATATTTAAAAGCACTATGATATTACACACCACCAGATAAGCAAAAATGTAGAAAATCTGACGGGTACCAAGTACTGCTGAAGAAATGAAGTTATGGCAACATTCACACAGTGCTGTCTGAAAAGTCAGTAAAAAAATTACTTTGGAAACAAGTTTAACATTATCTAAAAAAGCTCAACATATGCTTTCCATTCCTAGGTATATACCCTAGAAAAACCCTGCATACCTTCCTATGTATGTCAATAGATGTTTATAAGGTGTTTTTTTTTTAAGAATGTTGCTTTAAGTGACCTAAAATAAATAATGTAAATGTAAATGAAAATAAAATAGATAAAATAGATTGTCGTCTAGTCATATCATTATGAAGAGCAATGAAAATAAATGAATTATAGCTATAATTGTCAACATGAATTAAAATTATAAACATGATGTGAGGATCAAAAATTAATGATAAGAAAATGCAAACCATTTTACTGTATTTATATAAAGTTCCAAGCCTGGATATTTAAAATAACATGTAGTACATGGATATATACATAGGTGATAATGCTACAGTAAATCAAGGAAGTAATTATCATAAAAGTCAAGAGAGTGATTATCCTGATTTGGGAGAGAAGGATCGTATGAGACCCACACACAATGCATAGAAAGCTCCTCCTCCTTTACTGGCAATGTCTTAACTTTGGTAATGGTTACATAGTTTTGAATCTGTTGATATTTTTAAAATATAATTTATGAACTCTTCTATATTCATTAAATATTTCCAAATACAAATTTTTTTAAATAAATACTACCAGTTGATATCAATTGAATGTCTAGACCTATTTAATCAATATAAAATAGTTTAACAGAAGTAATTAGTAAATTGGCCCTCTTCTCATAGTGTAAATAAATAGTATTTAGAAATAAAAAGACATTTTGTGTAACATTAAAAACTATCGACCTCTCAAACTATCAGACTCTCTGAATTATCAGCGTTAAATAGGAATAATTATGTGCCAGCCCCAGCTCAACAAAGCCCTTATGCTTCCATTAGGGAGAAAGGTGTCATGTCTAGACAGGATGAAAAAAAAAATCAACTCTTATGTAGTCCCCACTAAGTCCCCACGAAGACTAACACTTATGTAGTCTTCCATCAAGAGAATAATGATGTCCAATCCAGCACAAGACCATCCAATAGTTATATTTTTTAAAATTAGAAGGAGAACTTCCTTTTCTTTTTCTTTTTCACACATCATGAAGTCAGAAGAAAATGTGAGACTGGGATCAAAGTAGTTTATTGATATACATATTGCTTTTAATTGAAAGAACATTTGAGGAGCTGTTGGATGCAATGCCATGGATAGGAGGAAGAGCATCTCGTGATCTAGGCACCAAGGAGTTCTCAAGCTGATCAAAAAAGAGAAAGAACCTAAACATGTAACCACAACATCTCTAAATACTGTAAACAAAGTATGGACTCCATGCAGGGACACAGTGATGAGAAGTGGCAGACTTTCTTCAGAAAGGAAATGGTGAGCCAACCTGAAGAATGATGCGTTTGGAGTATCCCAGGTGGAAAACATGGCACTGATTACTCTAAAGACCATGGCATTATTTAGTATTAGTATAAAAATAATGATATCAAAGATTGCAGGCAACATCTTTATATTCTCTTTTAGCTATCACTGATGAACTATAAGTGTTGCATCTTGCAAAAGGCACACTTTCCATTCGTCCATCCCTTCAGCTGTACATTGAGGGCCATCTGCGTTCTTCAACTGGAGCAAGAACAAAGTCATGGTTCCTGGCCAACCTCTTCGGGCCCACAGACCAGCAGTAATGATTCCATAGATTTTTACTGTCCATTTCCTCTTACTTTCGTGTTCTTCTTCTTCACCCTCGCATTCCATTTCCATCTTCTCATTTGGAGAAAAGCCTCCTTATAAGTTCAGTGTAGAAACTCTTTTCGCTCCTGGGTAGGTTCACAGAGGCTGAAAATTAGCACTTCTTTATAGAAAATTTGGCCTCCTAATAATAACTCCCTTTATAGGGGCCTTGCAAAGACTTTTTCCTTTCCATGCGGTGTTCGGAGATTAATCGGAATGCTGTCCACATAGTTGTGTTCCTGCCAGACTACACCACTTATCTGAAGCCAGTGTCAGGGCCCCGTGACGATTAATCACCTCTGCAGGCTCTGAAATAAAATCTGCATTGTACACTCTTGGACCGAGGAGGGAAAGGGAATGGTGTGGTTGGGGGCTGCTTCTCATCATTAATTTTCAATTATGACTGCAAGAGCCATCCCAGTTAAGCCTCACGTTGGAGGGCAGGGGGTAAAAAAGCCCCCAGGGAAGACTAATAAGGGCCACATGGAAGCGGGGGAAAATCTGGGACTTATAAAATCTTTTTTTTAGAAAAGAAAAATAATAAACAATTTATAAAATTCCTCACAGGGCGGTAAGAAATACATCCAAGCTAATAGGAAAAAGTCACATAAAGGCCAGACAAGAGGTCTTTTAAAGGCATAAATAAAATATGACTAAGCTACACACCTTTGCTTAGAGCTCAAATTGTGAACCTGACTTTCTTCACTGTTAAGATAACTGTTTCTGCTTTAAAAAAAAAATATATATATATATACAGCTGCTTCTTCAGATTTCCTGACACTCCTTTCTCAGCCATGGGAAAGTAGTTTCTAGTCTTTAGAGGCATGTTCAGACTTTCTGCTGGTACGAATTGAACAAACACAGGAGATCTGTTCTTAAGAGAAGGAAAGAGGGGGGAAAGAGCATCAGCCTTCCTAGCCAAACAAAGAAATGTGAATAATGAAAAAGTAAATTCATGTGTGGTGTTTTATGTTTCAGACATGGGTTGGACACGGAATATTCTCATCTCATAACATTCTATGTTGTCAGTTTTATATAAATCTCACTTTTCAACTATAAAGTAATTAAAGATCAAGAAACACAATCACACGCTCCTTTTCATAGGATTCCCATTTTGGTCTTCCGACTGGCACTTTGATGCTTTTGAGTCTTTAGGGATTGGATATGGAAGCATTTATATAACACTTTCACATGAGCTTGCAAACATTCTTACTAATAGAGAAAGCCATCTCACATACACGCAGATGCTCACACAGACCACACATCACATTGGATAGTACTCACTTTTGCATCATCTTTCTTCTCACTCAGTTGCATCCCAATTTTTTTTTTAAATTTCAGTTTGTTCTGCCTTAAAAAATAATGTTTTCATATAAGTGTTTAGTGTGGGGATGTACCTACAGAGGCCGCATGTTCTTCCTGGTTGGGCTTAGTCAATCACTTTCTAACAACATTGAATCCTGAATGAGCAATAAAAAACACAGTCTTCCCAAAATGGGAGACCTTGGCTGTTCTTCACATTCCTTAACTTCTAGAGCAAATGGTTGACTCTTGTCATTTCACCAAGCTTAACCTTTCAGCATCTATCAATTCGATGAATTCCTAATATTCTTCCAATGTGTTGCCTGGTTGTCTAAGAAATTAATATTCAGTTTATATAACTCATAATTAAGAATGTAAGAAAAGTATCCTTGCTCTTTTGAAAGCCTTGAATATTCAGGGACTGTGAAGATATTAGCTTGATTATAGTGGCTGTGATTTCAGAATCTAAAATAAAACAATATAATTTATTTCAGCTCTGAAATTAAGTCTTGACTTAAGACATTGGAGGTAGATTAGATAAACTTATAAAACATCTCTTGGGACTTTGATACAGTGCTTCCGTGCTAAACACTGGAATGCTGATGCCATTATAACACTTTTATGAGGTGTTTCCTTCTTTATCTATTTGATTCAGGGCATACACAATTTATATATGTGTAGAGTAATTTGAATATGCAGTTAAAATTGGCTGAGTAATGCAAAATTCAAAGGTGAGAAGACATTGAAGAATTTTAATGCTTATATTTAGAGACTGCAATACATAAAGTATAAAGAGAACAAATTATTTTTCAGTCTCTTTTTAAAAAATATATATTTTTAATTATTTCAGAAAAGAAGGGCCAGGGAGAGAGAGAAACATCAATGAAGGGAGAGCGATATAAATTGGTTGCTTCCTGCATGTGCCCCACCAGGGCCAGGGATTAAGCCTGCAATGGAGGTACACGTCTTGACTGGAATCGAACCTGGGACCCTTCAATCTGCAGGCTGGTGTTTTCTATCCACTGAGCAAAACTATCTAGGGCTTCAATCTTTCTTTTATATACCAGATCTGAGAAAACTTTCTGAGTTATACTCACATGCCTTTTTACAGTACACATGAGTTGGAAAATGTGACAATAAAAGTTATTATGCTTTATAATTTTTATTATTTTGTAGTAACATTTTTTTTTATAAAAACTTGCCCTGGATTAACCAAGAACTTGAAATAAATACTAGGCCTAAAACAGTCAACTTTATATGACTTCCCATTCCTGACTTCAATTTGATCTAGATGTCTGATTTCTGAGTAATAATTCTGGCTTGGGATATGAAAATGACAAATTTTATGAAAAACAACCCTATGTTTTGGAAATTTCAGCCCTATTTTCAAGGTTCATTATTACTCTTTTATATTTTTAAGGCTTTGTCACCAAATGGGCTTTTATAGTAGTATAACACCAAAGTAAATCCACTGGAGAACAGGAGATTTACGTAGGAAGTGTGTTAGAGGAAATCCCTCATTGAGTGGCAAAAGCATGTGTTAAATTTCAAGTTTGATGCAAGTGACACCAGCCTTTATTTATAACGACAGCTGCTTATAAGCTGTGGAGACAAAGTAGATTAAGAATTTCCTGATGCTTTTGCTCTGAAGATCATGCGGCAGGAAGGACTCTGGTCTTGGATATTGAAGTAGAAAATATAAATTTAGTCTCCCACTTACCCCTAGGGTTTAAGAGTAGAGGTTGACTGGTCAAGGCACTTGATTGAGTGAAAATGAGCCTGAATATGAAATCAAGGCAACTTATTCACATGGAGGTTACCGTACCTCTTTGTCTGGAAATACGTCTATAAGAAATGACTTTATTTATCTTGAATAGTTCATGTGGCTTTGCATTAGCAAGAATTAAGTTCTTCAGTAAGAAGGTTCATATAAATATGGAATATTTATGGGGGGGGGTGCTTCTTAAAGAGATAAGGAAGGAAAGACAGAAAGGAGTAAGATAAGAGAAGGAAAAAAAAAAGAGGATATCTAAAGAAAGGTAGAAAATAGGCCCAGTTGGCATAGCTCAGTGGTTGAGCTTTGACCTATGAACTAGAAGCTCATGTCTCAATTCCCAGTCAGGGCATATTCCCGGGTTGTAGGTTCGATCCCCAGTGTGGGGCATGCAGGAGACAGCCAATCAATTATTCTCTCTCATCATTGATCTCTCTCTCTCTTTCTCCCCCTTCACCTTTGAAATCAATCATTAAAAAAGGAAAAAAAAATGGAAAACAAGAAAAGAAAGGAAGTAAATGACTAAATATTTAAATATCAAGTGATATTGCACGCAGACTCTAAATCCTGGCTGCCTGGGTTAAAAATTATTATCTGAGTTCACAAACTGTGTTATGCACAGCAAATCAAGTCACCTCCTGGTGGTTCAGTGTAGTCATCTGCAACACAGATTTAACATGGCACTGGCCTTATAAGATTGTATTAAGGATTATAAACATTGGAGACATGGAATGTTTAGAACAATTCTTTGCATACCAGACATATTATAAGTGTGTATTATTATGAATGTAGTTTCCACACTTCTGGTGTCTGCCTGAGGTGCTGCCATTCAAAATTGTTCCAGAACTGAGTTGAGGTCTCCTGGTTCCACCTCCCTTCTAGTTTTTCCCATAAGCCACAGTAGACTAGTTTCACAGCTTACTTTTCCATATCTGCGATATTCTCAGGCTTCTTTGCCAAAGCTCTCATTTAGAAATGCTATGTCCTTTTTTGAAGAGCCTGGGTCTCTGTTAAGGGATGAATTGTGTCCTCCCCCCAATTCAAACGTTGATGTGTTGATGTCCAGGACCTCAGAATGTCATCTGATTTCAGAAGATGATTTTGCAGATATAAGTAAAGTTAGGATAGGGTAAATTTGAAGGAGGACAGGTTCCTAATCCAATATGATTGGTGACCTTATAAAAAGGGTGTAAAAAGGGGGACACTTGGACACAGGGACACAAGAACACCATGTAAAGATTGGAGTTATGATCCCAAGCCCAGGAATACCAGATATTCTGGTTAACTACCAAAAACTAACAGACAACCATGAAACAGCTCTTCAATGAAACAGTCCTGTCAACACCTTGATTTTGGACTTCTAGCCTCCAGAACCGTGAGACAATGTATTTCTGTTTTAAGCCACACAGTTATAGCACCCCTAGAAATTGATCACAGTGTCACTGGAGGAAAGTATCCTGATCTAACTCCATTCAATTTATGCACATTAGGAAGCCCCCATGTCTGGAAGTAACTCCTTCTTGTCATGGCC
This sequence comes from Lasiurus cinereus, assembly GCA_011751065.1. NCBI lineage: Eukaryota > Metazoa > Chordata > Mammalia > Chiroptera > Vespertilionidae > Lasiurus > Lasiurus cinereus. The sequence goes on along the minus strand of JAAGEH010000076.1, from coordinate 2,963,049 downwards.
TTGAAACTCTTTTATGGTCCCAGGGCATTGACGGAAAATGTTGTCCGTGCTGCTGAGACAGACTTATAGCGAGTGTCTCAAGTTCTCTGTCTATGCAGCTTCTCACACTGTTGTATGATGTCATGCCACAGGGGGAAATGGAGAAAGATAAGGGGACTCTACATTTTGGGGTGTTAGCTCTGCCTTTAAAAAAGGGTACATTTGAGCCAATGATCTAAAGTCTTCCTTTCCTACCCCAGATGCTCAGTGGATAGAAGGGTCCCAGGTTTGATTCCAGTCAAGGGCACATGCCCAGGTTGCAGGATCAGTCCCCAGTGGGGTTCATGCAGGAGGCAGCCAATCAATGACTCTCTCTCATCATTGATGTTTCTTTCTCTCTTTCCCTCTCCCTTTCTCTTAAAAATCAATAAAAACATTTAAAAATTAAAACCTTTCTTTCCTCACTGATATGGTTTTCTGTAACATTTTACATTTACTGTTCAATGTGAAGTCTTCATAGTTGATGAGATTAGAAAACATGTTGAACAGTAAATTCTTTTTATAAGGTACTACATCTAATTTCTGAATGAAGGCAATGAGTTTGTCTCTTTGTGTATTCTGACTTCTGAGCTCCTCTCTCAAAGAACTGCTTGCTGATATTTTCCAGAAATGGAACTGAAAGCATGAATAAACCAAAAAAATATATGGATAAATAAATAAAATAACTTGTCCCTTTCCTGCTCTGAGTCTTTTGAAGTATGTCCTCTAGGATTTAGGACTAAGAAACAATGTTGTAGGCCTTTAATATGACAGGATCAAAGAGTTTATTAGAATGAATTACTTGAGAGGACTCAATGATTACATTTCCCTAACCTACAAAAACAAACCGAAAATAAGAAAGGCAGAAAACAATCTCTAAATCATACGGGAACAGATTAGGAGGCACTACGCCCCTGCTTGTTTAATCAGATGTCAGGACAATATGTTGATAATTATAAGCTCTTACATATGTTCTACCTCATTGAATTGTTAACAAGTCCTCCACAAATTTAAACACATTTGACAGCTTTATGAGCCAATTTTTTAAAAATGAGACTAATATTTAAATCTTTTTATTTTGAAATAATTTCAGATTGACAGAAGAATTGCAATAATAATACAGAGTTAATTTAATTCTTCTCCCAGCTCTGTCTAATGTTATCATTTTCCAGTCATGTGCATGCATCAAAGCTAAGAAATAAGAAGTGGAATATTTACTATTACCTAAACCTCAGGCATATTGTTCATTTCACCAGATTTGCTCCGATGTCCTTTTTCTTGATCATGATCCAATCCAGGATAATTTATTGCATTGAATTAGCATGTCTTCTCAATATTTTTCAATCTGTGAGAAGCTCATGGTCCTTTTTTTTTCTTTCACGACCTTGATAGTTTTGAAGAGTTCTGGCCAATTATTTTATAGAATGCAACTCATTTTGGTTTGTCTTTTGTTTCCCCATGATTGGAGAGGAGCCATAGGTTTATAGGAAGACTACCATTGATTAGGTGTCTTTCTCACAGCATTTAAGTGGAAATGTAATGATAACATGACTTATTACTAGTGCTGCTAACTTTGATCACTTGAAGTAGTGTTGTCTGTTGGGTAAAGTAGTTTATACTACTTTTCACACTCTATTCTTTAATACCAGTTGATAAATCCAGTTCACACTAGAGGGGAGAAAAATTAAGCTCTCCATTCTGGAGAGTAATTAAGCTCCCCCTTCTGGAGGGAAGAGTGTGAATGAATCTATAGTGTGTGTTAATACTGCTGTAATAACAAACAATTATTTTGGAGGAAGTGCTTTGAGGCTAACCAAATATCCTGTTACTCTTTAAAGTTTGCCCACTAATTTTATCAGTCATTAATTGCCTGTAAGAATTATTACTGTGCTCTCCTTATGGTTATTTTCTATTTATCTCATCCTGTTTATATTTATTATTTAGAATTCTTCTGTAAGGAAAATCTGTCCTATTTCCTGTATTTACCATTATTTACTCAATTCTTTATTTATGTCACTAGACACATACTATTAGGCTCACACATTATTTTTTTTTTATTCTATGATAGGATTTGGTATACTTTATTTTTTAAAATATATTTTTATTTATTTCAGAGCAGAAGGAAGAGGGGGAGAGAGATAGAAACATCAATGATGAGAGAGAATCAATGATTGGCTGCCTCCAAGCATGCCCCCGACTGGGGGGGATGGAGCCCACAATCCAGGCATGTGCCCTGACCAGGAATCCAACTGTGATCTCCTGGTTCATAGGTCCACATTCAACCACTGAACCACACTGGCAGGGCATGGTATACTTTATTTTTATTGCCTATATTAACATTTAAGAAATAGCTATAATGTACATAGCATTGTACATTTCATCCAGGAAACCTACTTTAATTTTAATGGAGTTATATTAAGTAATGTTGGTTTGGAAACTAAAACACCATATCCAGTTATTATGTTCCATTCCCATCCCAAAGGAAACTAACTAGTGTTTTGCTGCTTTAATTTTTTTTTCTAGCTCCCAAACGGCACTTACATGGGTGTATGTGTGTATGGAAGAGGAAGGCAGAGCCAGAAAACAAGAAAAAGAGACTAAGAATCAAAATTTCAAAGAAGCTTCAAAGACTACATAGAACTACAGTATAAGAGGAGAAAGATAATCAAAATTCAATTATTTTATGCTCAAGAGTGAAGAATTTACTAAATATTGATGATTCTCCATAGGGAGAGATATGACAGTTATTTTTTAAAATAATTAATATATTCATTTTTATTTTTTATTGAATTCAGAGAGGAATGGAAAGGGAGAGAGAGATAGAAACATCAGTGATGAGAGAGAATCATTGATTGGCCGCCTCCTGTATACCCTACACTGGAAATTGAGTCCACAACTCAGGCATGTGGTCTTGACCAGAATTGAACCTGGGATCCTTCAGTCCCAGGGCCAAATCAGCAAGACTTCACAGCCATTTTAGTGTGTGTGTGTGTGTGTGTGTGTGTATGTGTGTGTGTGTGTGTGTGTGTGTGTGTAATTTGTAACAGCATGGTAAAGTCACAAAATCAGAGAAAAAAAATACCAGGATACAAAACTAGACAGTTAACATGATCCTGATTTTGTTTTGTTTTTTTTCATGAAAATGAATATGAAGAAAATAAATATATTTATAAATATGCAAAAATATTCTAAAAATATAAATTACTAAAGAATGCACAACATGTAGTACAGTACGATGATGCCTGATAGTCTCCTGAGCATCTACTGAATTAATTATTGAATACAAGGAAATGTTAATAGTAGTTATGGCTGGGTGGTAGAATAGTTGATGACTTAATATTTCTTCTTTATGTTCTCTGTGTGTTTTTCCAAGTTGTAAAATCTGAACATGTATTATTTGGTATTTCCATAAAGAGTTGCCATTTAAACAAAAGCAGACAGCAGTTTTCAACTGTCCTCAAGTTTTTGCAAAAGTGACTCGTGATGAGAAGTATTTTGCTACTGCACATCCATAGGTTATTATTGGAAAGAAATAAGTTTTAGAAAAAAAATTAAATTAAACAGGTCTTACTTAATTAATCAGCCCAAGAGCTTAGCCGCTCAATGCGAATGGTGTAGGTCACCTGAAAAGCAAACAGAATAATCATAAACTGCTTTAAGAGCCTTTGAAGTTATAGATTAAGCCAGTGGGAAATTAGCCAGATTGCCATTACAGCTGAACAGTGCCGGAAGGCCTCAGCAGCCAGTGTAATTATGCAAGCTTTGTGAGCCTTGAAAATTTTGTGATTGTAATGCATACTCTCAGCCTTCATAAACCTGCATTCTTTAAACTGTCTTGCCCAAGGCTGAGTGATAAAGAAAGAGAGAAAAAATAAATATTGTAGTAAATCCTTTCTTCATATCAGGACTTTCTTGACCTGTTGCTTTCCTAAAGGATGTTGGGTAGACGTCGGCTTCCCCCTCCAGTGACGTCATTCCACCTGGGTTAGATGAAGTAGATGCTCTTCCCAGAAGTGTGTTCTTAAAGGGTAGGCACAGGCATGCACACAGCTCTGTCTAATTGTGGCTGGAATCACAATCATAAAAAGGGCAGCTGAGTGCAGATAGGGGTCATTGAGAAGCTTAAGAACGCATCCTAGTCTGGTAAAGTTTCAAGGCAGCGTTCTAAGGTATAGGAAAAGTGAATCTAAATGATGCCTTTCTAATCAACCACCCTAGTAGATGTGTTTTGGGATCTCTGGAATATGAATGCTGTCCTAAACTCGCAGGCCACTCAGATGCAGAGGGAACACAGAGAGGGAGATCTAGGGGTGATGTGAAATGATTAAGGAAAGGGGTGGGAGGCAGAACACATAACCAAAATATCTTTAGGTTGAACAAGGAGAAACCAGCAGTAAAGGGTAAAGGATGACCAGGAGAAAGACGTGCATTCCCATTTGAAGATGCCCTCTGAGGGTAACCAGGGCTGAGGGAGGATTCCACAGAGGAGGATTCTTTTCTGAGAATGAGTGTATTTCATCAAACTCGAGGAGTAAAATCTTTCTAATGTGTGACCTTTGCTTCTTCTGCAGATTCCTTGCCAAAGACAGCATTGCAGACAAATCGCATCTGGTTTGGAATATCTGACAAAAATATTGTTCAGGACCGTGGCCTTAACATTTAAGAGATGCGGATCTCATTAATAACTTAGTAAAAACTATTGATCCCCTCACACATATTTCTCCATGAACACGAAATGCACTAGTCGGTGGGTTCAGAGACCTCCTTAGTTGTCTACTAAAGCACATGAGCCCGCCAGCCCTAAATTAATAATCCAGGATAAAGAAATTGATGACAACTAACTTAGTATATGAATTGAAAGAAGCATTTTTGAATCTGTAAGGTAATCTAGCTTGATTCTTTTAAAGAAAGATAGACTTGTTTAAGACAAAGGGACAACAAGGCAAAAGACGTCAAAGGTTGATAATGGTTATTTGGCTGTTATTCAAGGCAGAGAAATGTGGTCATCAGCTTCCTATCTTATTGTTCATGAGATTATTGTTTATTTCAAATTTTCAGTTGCTTTATAAAAAACATTAAGGATATTTTAAAATTGGTGAACTATGTCTGTAGAGGCAAAGATAGTCAGTTCACAAAAGAAACATAAACTATTCTTAGTGTTTTTTTTTTAATATATTTTATTGATTTTTTACAAAGAGAAAGGGAGAGGGATAGAAAGTTAGGAACATTGATGAGAGAGAGTCATTGATCAGCTGCTCCCTGCATGCCCCCTATTGGGGATGTGCCCACAACCAAGATACGTGCCCTTGACTGGAATCGAACCTGGGACCTTTCAGTCCGCAGAGCGATGCTCTATCCACTGAACTGAGCCAAACCGGTTTCAGCTCCTTAGTGTTTTTATACAACTTCACATAGTGCAAACACAAAGCTACACAGACTATTTTTAACCTTTCTGTAATTAAGTTTATTTAAAAACTAGAAAGCTTATACTAAAAACTATAAAAGGATCTATTTTATTTTATTTTTATATATTTTTATTGATTTCAGAGAAGAAAGAAGAGGGAGAAGGAGAGAAACATCAATGATGAGAGAGAAGAAACAATCAGCAGCCTCCTTTACACCCCACACGGGGAATTGAGCCTGCAACCCAGGCACATGCCATGACTGGCAATGGAACAGTGACCTCCTGATTCATAGGTCAACACTCAACCACTGAGCAACACCATCTGAACCAAAAGGAACTATTTTAAAACAGTTGATTTAATCATGCTTAAATCTTGTATCTATGTGAGGAAGTGAAAGTATTGCCAACTATTAAAAAAAGAACAAAATCTTAAATTTAAAAAATTACCAAAATTATATAGTACTTTCAAAAATAATACCCCAATTCAAATTTTAAAATAATGTCCTCATCTGACTCTTTCTACTCCATTCAGTTGCCTCACTTTGTAACTAGTGATGAATGCCCTTAACAAATCTCCTAAGATCTTTCTCGATCTATTATTTCCTATCCCCAAAGGAATTGTAGAACTTACAGAATATCTATTTAAACTTGGAACCTGAGACATTTTATCAATATGTGTACAAACACACACATGTTTCTGTTCATATCATTATTCATTTTTACCATAATATTGATCATTCAATTGTCTGCACTCTATTTTGTTCCAAAGATGTTTGGAGGAGAGAAACAGTTCTTCCTGTGTATAGTGGGAAGAGGGTGTCTTGCCCCCACCACCCACCTAGCTTCCCTCTTCAGGTCCAAATCCTTCCTAAAATGCTGTGTCAGCTGGGGCCAGCTGATAGCTGAGCACTTGTGTAGACTTGCCCGAGGCTAGGGCCCCTTCCAGGGACCAGCTTTAAACAATGACTGACTGAGGCAAGAATGCAGAAACCCAGGTACCCCTTGCCTCATCTGGAGATAATTCCAAAGGGCCATCCCAGTCCCAGAGATCCAGGTAGAAGCTCAATTGCAACTGAAACTTGATCACCTTCAACTGTTCCATCAGTCTTCCTCAAACTTTTTTCTGCCCCCAGGAGCGGGTGGGTATATGCCATCACACTTATATACTTTTCTTATGTATTTAGGCATTCTTACTTTTCTTTATATAAAACCTTTTATTAAAAGACTAGGCCCAGTATATGGACCTGTGCACATTGAATGGAAATTAATTAGAAGTTGGCTGGCGGGGTGTGACTGGGCAAGATGGGCCAGCCATACCCTGGAACCAACCTTCCCCCACCCCCATCTTTCCCCAGTGGCTGCACCTGCGGAAGTGCCAGGGTCTAAGGGCATCTGAGGAGTGAGTGGGGTCCCTCAGCCTGGCCTGTGGGGATGGGACAAAACCGGCGGTCTGACATCCCCCACTGGAGTGCAAGAGGGCACTCTGAAAAGTTGCTATGACCCAGAAGCTCCTGCATTGAGTGCCTGCCCCCTGGTGGTCAGTGTGCATCATAACTGCCAGCTGACCTGCCAGTCGCTTAGCCTTTTATATATATAGATGACCATAATGACTTTATTTGGATTTCATCAGTTTTTCCACAGATGTCATTTTTCTGTTCCAAGATCCAATCAGGATACCACATTGTACTTATTAGTTCTATCCTCTTGGTCACTTCTAATTTATGACAATTTCTCAGTCTTTCCTTGTTTCTCATCATCTTGACAATTTTACAGAGTCTTGGCCAGGTACTTTGTAGAATGTCTCTCACTTTGGGTTTGTCTGATGTTTTCTCATCCTCTCCCTGGAGTTACTGATGAGGTAAAATTACCTCAGAGGTGAAGTGTTCTTATTGCATCATATCACTGTACATGATATCCATGTGACTTATTACTAGTGACACCAACCTGGATTATTTGCTTCAAGTGGGATCTGCCAAGTTTTCCACTGTAAAACTCCCGGTTTTCCTTCTGACTCTCTCCTGAGGGCATCTCACAACAAAACCTCTACATACAACTCTCAGCCTCAGAGTCTATTTCCACAAAATCCAAACTTTAAAAAAATCATGTGTTATAATATTCACCCATTATATTTTAACCAGTACCCTCTACAGATGCTGAATAATTTAGTTCTTAAAATTTAATTTTATCAGTATCCATAGAAAGGAACCACATCATCACAGTTAACCTTAATTTTGCAGCCATGCTAATGTTTCACCAAGAATTATACACATTTACAAAGTTAACCAGCTTTAATTCAAGTAGCTCATAGAAAAAGCAAAATATATTTAATAGTCATATATATATGACTCACATGTATGTTATTTCTGGCTGTGATTTGATGTGCAAAATACATTAAACTTCTATCACACCAAAACCAAACTACTAATTAACCACACCAGAAATTCACACAGTCTACCCTGAATCCTCTTGAACTAATTCAATAAGATCATATTTTACAAAATTCACTAACATTAGTAGAAGTTACATGGAAAATTACTAGATTCAACATTCTCTTCTTTGTCACTTCAAGGTCTCCATTAGCAAAATCTTTACAGGAGAACTTACTCAACTGTGTAAAATCACTGTCACTTCAGGTTCAATGGCATTTCCTTTATTTTCAGAAAGGAAATATTTATTCAAGAAGAATAAAGTTAGTGATTGTTTTTTTACTCTCAATTTATCAAAACTGAGAATTTTCTAATAAAAATCCTCAGATTCTTTCTGGCTCATCTCATCCTCACATGGTAGTATTTAAATATATCTGTCAAATGCTGAGGTATAGCATAAACTTTATACTTTCTGCAAATTAACTAAATTACTTTGATTGCGAAGAAAGGGATGTATTTGTTTTTCACATATTTTAGAAATTCAGCAGTGTCTAAGGAAAGAAACAGTGTGCAAGGTACTTTTTCTTAAAAACAAAAAAACACAGCAATGAAGAAGTGATGATTTAGACCACTGGCTTTTATGACATTTAGTGCAGTCTTCTCAGAAGACAAAACATCCTTCATTTTTTAGGCAAGGTCTTGGAGAAAAGTGTGTGCTGGTGCAGCAACACATCATGTGTGATCATGATGCCAGATTATTCTTCCTGGACATAGCACACAAATCCTGAATGTCACCCCTTGGCATGGCAGGGTCATCCTTGCTATGAACTGAGTCACATATATCAAGTTAAAAGTCTCCTTAGGGGTTCACCAGACTGGTTTTCTTCATAGTTCAATGAAAGGATCCAGACAACCACATGGCTTTCCTCACGCCACTGGTTTCTTTGAGTCACTGCTCAAATATTACCTTATCGTTGAGTACTACCTGAAGACTCCATTTAAAATAACTCACTAGCTCCCTTCTCTGCTTTATTTTTCCTCTACAGCATTCATTACTATCCTAATGTTTACCTATCTGTCTTCTTGTTCTGTAATGCCAAGTACATGAGGACAGCGATTCCTTTATTTTTTTTCCACATTATATTCCAAGTGACTAGAACAGTACCTGACACACAGTAGATGCTTAATAATTTTTAGTGACTACAAGGCTGAATGCATTTGTTTAACAACTATGTGTGGATTGTTTGTACTTTTAATCCATGTAGGGAAAGGCACTTTCTTTGTTATTTAAAAAAAAATCTACACAAATATTAACAATTTTAAACTCTTCTTCCAAATATTTTTTGAGTATTATACTACAAGGAACCCATCTCTATTATAAAACTAATAGCCTATCATTCTCTCCACCCACTCCCCTACATTTGCTATAAATGAAAGAGTAAGTGTAATAGTTGGTCTTGGTTAGACTCTGATTGCTGTAATGATCAAAGTACCAAATTAATTTCTGTAATCTATACTAATAAAAAGGCTAATTAGACTGGGAGATCTTTTGGGAGACCTTCCGGACATCCTTCTGGACAAAACCATGGTGGCAGAGCTGAGGCAGAGGCAGTTAAGGGTGGTCAGATCAGGAGGGGAGAGCAGTTGGGGGTGAGCAGGCTGGCAGGGGGGAGGCATTTGGGGGCAATCAGGCCAGCAAGGGGAGCAGTTGGGGGTAAGAAGGCTGATGGGAGGAGTTGGGGTGAGAAGGCAAGTAAGCAGAGTGATTAGGGGTGATCAGGCAAATGCACAATTAGGAGCCAGTAGTCCTGGATTGTGAGAGGAGAGTGATGTCTAACTGCCAGTTTAGGGATCGGGCCTAAACTGGCAGTCAGATATCACTCAAAGGGTTCCAGATTGCAGAGGCTGCAGGTTGGGCTGAGGAACAACCCCGCCTCCCCCGCCCCCCTTTCCATGCACGAATTGTGTGCACCAGGCCACTAGTATGTCTAGAATTCAAAGAGTAAATTCTTCAAAGGGACCATTCTTCTGGAGCAAGATTCATAACCCATAAATAATCTGCTGTGATCTCCCTGTCAGATCCAAGATTTACCATTATGTCAGTGTCTACAAATATATACACTTCTATCTAATTGTGTTGACCATCACCATAGGGTTACTTATGACCTCTGGCATTACAATGTGGTTTACAGAACCTGTTTTGTTTATTCTCTAACCATCTTGTTGCATATTTCTGGATGAACTTCTATTTCATATTAATTCTTGCAACCCTAAAGAATATAGCAAACAATTGCAAGTGATAAGCATTTCTTCTTCTTCTTCTTTTTTTTTTCAATTGGAAAGTTTGGCTGTCACAGAATATATCCTACAAAGATATAAGTCTTCAGGACTTTAAAAGATCAGTAGCAAGAAACCTAATCTTGACAATTTTATCTCAGTTGCTGAAGATTGTTAGCTGAAGTTTATGGAGGAAAATATTGTAATAATATGCATCGTTGTCTATAATATGCCAGGTTAGTCTTAATAATGATATTTAAAAGTAAAAGGTCATTTTCAGGTGAGGCAAATGGTATAATGCTACACCAGTTTTAGAGCCTCATCATTACCGAGATGCTTAGGTTGCCAACTAGCATCTTATATCATTTTTTTTACAGCTATGACTTAAGGGTTTTCTTCAGGAAATGTAAAACTAGTGAAGTCGCCTCTATCTATAATTTTGAAAGGGCCATTCCCAAAAGGATGTGTCACAGGTAATAAAAGAGAGCAGATGGCAAAAGGAAGTTGAAGCAACAGATCTATTGCTTGTTTGTGCTATTGCTGTGGCTACAGGCTATGGGCAATCAGTTCCATCCATACATCCCCACTCCCAGTCTTTTCAACGCTATTGTGAAAATTGTCTTCAGACTGAAACAGACACACCTCTTTCCTGTCCCTTTGATGGCCGTCATCACCGAAAGAGACAGGCAGCAGCTCGGCCATAGCTCTGGCGGGAAATGTCTGCCTTTGGTGTTGGTTATCTTTGGTGGACTGTGTTCCCGAAAGTGTTGCACATTCCTCTTCCTTTTCCAGGCTCAATAGCTTATTATTTCAATTTGACTTTCTTATTACAGGAAATTTTCCATTAAAAGAGATTTCAATTTATGGTCATTTACTTTTAATGGGCTTTTCATCACTTTTCTTGTCACTTTTTTATGTTTTCAAAATGAAATAGGGACAAAACCTACCTTTTTTTGACTAGAACAACTCTATTCACTCTTTCATAAGACAAGAAAGGAGAAGTCCATTTCACATTATTTGAAAGGGTGTTTTTTGTTGTTGTTTTGACATTCTAATGTTCTTTTTCTTATCAAAAAGAGATGATTTTTCTAATGATTATATTTAATAAAGTCCCAACATAGGTTTATAACTACTTTGGCTGTAGTATTAGCAGTAGGGTAATTTTTTATGGCTTGGGGAAATAATTAACTTGTACTATAGAAAAAATATTAAAAGTGCTGGTACTATAAATATCTCCTGAAATTAATAAATGTTATCTTACTTTTAAAAGTCTCAGTTAAAAAGTTACTCAGTAAAGTAACCATAAAACTAAAAAGAATGATAATCTCAGCTGGTTATGTAAAACACTTGACATATCTATCCTGATGAATTTCCTAAAAAAATTATTGCTTTAAAACTTTGAGGCTGTGTGTTTTTAGAAATTTTCATTTGTTGGAAAAGATTCCAAGAACTTTAATAATTTATTTAATGGGAACGTTTTCATTGTTTTATCTGTTGCAATTATACTAAAAAATAAAATTAGTTCCTTTAGGTAGGAGAATTGTTTTCAGGGGTCACCTTAGCCCAGGTATTTTCCATTGTATTACAATTATTAGACACTCAATGAACATATCATGATTACATGAATTGACTAATTTTTTCTATTGCATGTTTATCCATTGTTTTGTGTGCCTCTTTCTGTCTGCCACTCACTCATTCAAAAATGTATTGAGCACACATGTTCCAGGCTTCTTTCTAGTATCCTATCAAATAAAGAGTAATATGCAAATTGACCCTACATCTGCAACATCCACAGGCCACACCCATCATCCAATCAGGAACGAGTATGCAAATTAACCCAACCAAGATGGCTGCAGCCACAGAACTACAGCAAGCAGGAGTCTTGGGTTTTCCTGGCAATGGAGGAAGCCAAGCTTCCCTGCTGCCCTGGTCAGCACAAGCCTGCATTCAAGGTTACAAAGTTTCAATTATAGAAGATGAATAAATCCTAACAAAAAAGGCAGTAGCCACAGAGCTGGAGAGAGCAGGAAGCTTGAGTTGCTCCTGGCAATGGAGGAAACCAAGCTCCCTTAGCCCTGACCTGCCTTGGCCTCTGCTACAAAGTTTCAATTATAAAAGATAAGTAAATCCCAACAAAAATGGCTGCAGCTACAGAGTGAACAGGAGGCTTTGCTCTGCTCAAGGCTACAAAGTTTCAATTATAGAAGATAAATAAACTCTAGATACCAGGGCTTCCTCTTGGGTTACCAGGGGGCATAGCCTACCTGCAAACCACCACAGGCCCCTCTCCCAGGCTGCCCCCCACCCTAAGGGAACCCACACACTGATCTGGGACAACCTTCAGGGCAAACCAGCTGGCCCTCACTTGAACTCCAGGCCTCTAACCTATCTAATAAAAGAGTAATATGCAAATTGACCACCACTTCAATACACAAGATGGCTGCCCCCATGTGGACACACGATAGCCATGACAAGATGGCCAGAAGGGGAGGGTATTTGGGAGGGCCCAGGCCTGCAGGAAAGGGTAGTTGTGTTGCGGGGGTCAGACCTGCAGGGGAGAGCAGTTGGAGAGGATCAGGCCTGGAGGTGAGGGCAGGTAAGGGAAAACAGGCTGGCAAGAGAGCAGTTAGGCATCAATCAGGCTGGCAGGGGAGTGGTTAGGGGGTGATAAGGCTGGCAGGCAGAAGCAATTAGGGGCAATCAGGAAGGCAAGAGGCAAGCAATTGGGAGCCAGCAGTCCTGGGTTGTGAGAAGGATATCCAACTGACCAACTGACCATTTAGTTGGATATCTCTTGAGGGGTCCTAGATTGGAGAGGGTGCAGGCTGGGCTAAGGGACACACCCCCCATGCACAGATTTTATGCACCTGGCCTCTTGTTTATTTAATACTTATCAGTAGAGTACAGTAAATGATTTCTGTCTCTTGACACTAATATTCTAAGAAGCTACCCTTGATAAAATTAACTCTAGTGACTAGTCAGCAAACTTTTTCACTGTCATATATTATTCTCTGCAGTTGTTGAAGAGAGTGGGGTGCATATGTTAGACTTATATATTTCCTTTATATATGCCTTTGCATGGATGTGTATGTGTATATATGTTTATATGTACATATACATATGTGCAACCCTTACATATGGCATATAATATGATTAAATATGGAATTATCAGTGAAGAAAATATATTTTAGGAAATACATGAGGAGAGATTATTTTTCTCTTATGTTTAAGTACCCTCTCAGTTATTAGCGACAAATATTTTAGAGATGTTTGTAGAGTGGTTGATTTTTCGTAAATGTGGTCAAACTCTTTGGTCAGTCTACAAGCTCCCTCCAATTTTGCTTAAATATATGTTTATTGCAGTTGACTGACACCATCTGCAGAGAGCAAAAGGAGGTCATTTTTAACACCTGGAAGCTCTTCTTCTGGGTAATGGGCAATAATAACCATCCTGTCAGCATGAATCTCAAGGTTCCTGCCACCTCCTCCAGTGAATTCCCCTGTAATAGGTTGGGGGTGGGGTCAAGATGGAATAGGTGCAAGTGGCTTTCTTTTGCCAACCTTCATTCCCAGAGCCAGTGGGAAATGGCCTAGAAAAGTGGAATCACACAGATAGAGATTCACGGGTAGGTCTGAGACACCAATATTCTAAACTATATTTTGCTAATATGATGATTATCTTAATATCTATTTTGTTATTGGGGTGATTAATTTAAATAACCTATGTCAGATGGTATACACAATTACTGGCATATTATTAAAATAAGTAAAATGTGTTAATATTATCTTACTATGTCAATGCTGAACAAAAGGAAGGAAAAAAATACTTTATTTTCACCTGAATAAAATTATGATAACTGCTGGATTGAAAACCAGACAATACATAAAAGTGGAAAGTTTTTAAAAATAAATTATTCTGAATATTCAGCCATTCACATTTTGACATTGAATTATTTCTTTTTCCCCAAATAGTTTGCTCTTTTATTTTTTAATATTTTCATTGATATCAGAGAGAAAGATAGAAACATCAATTAGGAGAGAGAATCATTGATTGGTTGCTTCCTGCACCCCCTATACTGGGGATCAAGCCCACAACCCAGGCATGCGTCCTGACAGGACATGGAGCTGTGACTTTTCTGGTTGATAGGTCAATGCTTAATCATTGATCTGGTAGGCAATAGTTTGCTCCCTAAAAGAAGTATAGTTGGTGAAGAAAAAATATACCCCATTGTGTATTTATTTAATTCTCACATTATTAAAGCTACCTTGATTTTGCCTCCACTTATTTGAATTATTTTAGCTAAAATATGTTTTTTTTCTGTTGCAGATTAATTATTCTTTTTGACAATCTGGAGGAACTTAGATTTTCCTTTGGGTCCTCATAACTTGTTTACAACATTAGTGGAAAATGACTTTTTCAATGGTCATTTTTTCTTTATTTTTCTTTTAATTTCTTCTAGTACACTTTCCTTATAAAAGCCTTTCTATGAGAAGATTAAATACATTTTAAGCTACATTTTACTCAAAATTTTTCACTCTTTTAACTCTTTTTATGTTTATCTCTTTAATCCCGCTAATTCTGTGAATGTAAGAGTTTATGTATGTTTTACATGTTTTTTATTTAGTATATCAAAAGATTTTAATATAAACTTTTCCTAAATGTTAATTTTCTCAACAATGTGAGCCTTCTTTTCTTGTTTACCTCTCTGTTCTTCAATGTCTAGAAGATTAGTAAGTTGCTTGTTAAGCCCAGTAGTTCTCTTTGTTTTTCATAAATATTTTTTTAGCTTTTCATTTCATTATTGCTACAAATTAAACAGGATATTTTTAAACCTTTTTCCAAAATCTGAAATGTAATAACAAATTATTGGGGGTTTCTTTTGTTTGATTTTTTTCCTAATTTGGAGTTTTAGATTCTAACTGTGATTACTGAAATATTAATTTTCCATTTTATATTTTCGCTTTCAAATGTAAAAACTGATACTTGTAATTTGACTGTTATCTGTACTGTATTACATAACTGGTTTTAGTAGTCAAGAGTAGGTCTTGAATTTTATCATTGATTTGTTTTTATTTGTCTAGCTTGCATAATTTAAGAAATATTTCAAAAAAGATAAGTGATTTCCTGTTTCTTGCCTACACAAATAATCTAGAACATTAATTATAAGCACAATTCCTTGACCTCTTTAATCTTCACATCCTATCTCTAAAAAACGAGGATGAAAATTTTACCTAACTCATAAAGTTGATGTAGGAATGAAATGAATTAAAGCTTCCTAACAGTTGTTAACCACTATGTTTGACCCTCACAGTTATTACCATTATTTTGAGATTCCTTTACTTTCATTACTTAAGGGATGCAACTTAGCAGAAAAAGTCATGGTCATAGGTTTTGTGCCTCAAATTTCTAAGCTGTCTTTTTAGTATTTAACATAATAGAGAATAAATATGAAGCTGTCTTGAATCTTATTGTTTTTAGTGTTATGCCTGTGCTGTTGTAGATAAGGGCTTACAGAGTGTATTGTTTTCACACTTAATGAAAGGACAAGTAGTTTTCTCAAGACTGATTTTCCTGATTCACGATGAGGCATTTCAGTCAGTATAGCTACGGTCAGATGTCATTTTCATCTATGAAAATTCTTCTTCAATTGTGTCTATAAGTGTCGTTTTTGTTTCAGCTGATTTTTTATATACTCTTCCTCAGATCTTCCTCTAATTCTAAAATAGGCTTGCCATTTTTTTTTCTTCACACCTGAATCCTTTGTTCTTTTTCTTGCCTCTGGGAGAACTTGTTTTATTTATCAGACACTCACTGATTTAATGTCCCATTGTATCTATTCATCTGTTTTCTGCCTCAGATGCAGCTTTGTATTTTATTACCAAATACCTATTTTTCTTGTATCTCTTTTTTAATCTTATACGTATTTAAACCCCACATAGAGGGTTTAAATATATTTCCCCAAAGGTTAGTTTTAAGCCCCAAGCCCCAGAACCTGTGAATACAGCCTTATTTGGGAAATAGGATCTTTACAGATGCAAAGTTAATATTTCAAGGTGAGATTATCTTGAATTTGGGATGGAGCCTAAATCCAATAACTAGTATCTTTTAAAAAGAAACGAGAGTGGTATTTGAGGCAGAGACATGGAGATGAGGCCATGTGAAGATAGAAGCAAGAGATCTAAACCAAGCGTGAAAGATCACTGACAGCTACCAGTAGGTAGGAGAAGGGAAAGGGAAGGATTTTCCCTCAGAGTTCCCAGAAGAAGCCAACTGGGTTGACACCTTCATTTTGGATTTTTGGTCTCCAGATTGTGAGAGAATACAGTTCTGATGTTTTCAGCGGCCAGATTTGTGGCAATTTCTTGGGGCAATTTTAGGAAACTCACTTTTCATTTTACACTTTAAAAAATTATTTTCATCTATTTCATCCTAAATAATAATTCTTTCAAGTGTCAGGAAGTAAGTTAATTATCAGTCCTATTCTTTATTGCCATTTTTAAAGATTTTTCATTTCTTATTTCCTTTCTTTTACTTATTTACTTTTATTTCAATGATACCTTAGTTGGCAAATTGTAAGCTTTCACTGGAGGATGCCAGCCAAATGCTATTATAACCAAAAGCTTTACTTATATTGATAAAGTAATACTCACAATGATAAGTCAGGGACACAGTGAAGATCAAATCACATGGTAAATATATGAAAAAAAAAGAAATATACCTTGTTATATTTAATATCAACTGTTAGAATAACCCTTTATTTTATAACATCAAAAAGGAAATCATTGGAAGATGTGTATCTTTTCAATTCAATTCATAAAAGCTGTCTTAGTTTGAACCTTCCCAGAAGCAAACCCTAAAGCAAAGATTGGAGTACATTTCGTTTATTTTGGAGGTGATCCCAGGAAACACTGGGAAAGGAGTGAGGAAGTGAGACCAGGAGGGAAAATCAGCCAATCAGGGTTGCTATCAAGCAAGAGCCAAGGTAGATATGTGGAGCGTAGCCACGCAGGGAACTCTGGGCACCAGTGTAAACGGTGTTATTTCACTCTAGGGGGGAAGTATTCATGCACCGACTGCCTTCTGTCATTGGTTACGGCATGCTCTGATCCATGGACATGGCAATGGTCCCTGATCACTGCTGCTTTGCTAATTGGGTGCAAAGTAGGACTTGATGGATGAGAAAGCACTTAAGGAAAGAATACAGGTGTTTTTAATGAAAAGTGAAGCCAATGCACTCTCAAGTGGTGGTGAGCATGGGCAGGGCACCAATGGCATCTGCTACATTGGCATTAAATTAAAGGGACCCTCTCAAAATAACTGAAAATCCAAGATTAGCAGTTGCCAGCATTGATTCCAAAGGACACAGCACTCACACAGTGGGAGCTCAGGATGGCATTTCTGTAGTTCTCTTAACCTTTCTGTCATAGTTGCTAGTTGGCTGTAATATCTCCAAGCCTTGTGTTCTTTTAATTTCAGTCAAAGAAGGAAGAAAAGAAATACCCAATGGAGATTCTATTTGCATTAGTGTCTTTTACCAGAGGAGAAAAATATTTCCCAGCATCCCCTTCCCGCAGCCCGAGCCAACTTCTTAATACTTTATTGATCTGATAGAAAGAAAAGGATGCTCCTATTTTCCATCAGGTCAACAACTGTGAGCCTAATATTTGAGTAGAGTTTTGATAGCAAGAAATACATGGGGAGTGGAGGTGGCTTTGGGAACCAACAGCTTAATCTTGTATAAGAAGTAAAAGAAAAAGTAAGCTTCAAGATGTTTTAGGTGCAAAAATATTTGACTCAGTCTTTATTTCTTTCACTGTCACATATAAATATACATATATATTAAATATATTATTTTATAGATAATATATTATCTTATAGATAATATATAGGTGAATATATAGAGAAAATGCTCATATATATGTATATATATCCTATCTAATAAAAGAGTGATATGCAAATTAACCATATCTCTGCTACACCCACAAGCCACACTCAACAGCCAATTAGGAGCAAGTATGCAAATTAACCCAACCAAGTTGGCTGTGGTCACAGAGAGAGCAGGAGACTTGAGTTTTCTTGGCAATGGAGGAAACCAAGCTTTCTGCATACCCTGGCCAGCCCAGGCTTCCACTCAAGGCTACAAAGTTTCAATTTTAGAAGATAAATAAATCCCAACAAAAATGGCGGCAGCCATGGAGCTGGAAAGAGCAGAAGGCCTGAGTTACCCCAGGTGATGGAGGAAGCCAAACTTCCACAGATCTGGCCTGCCTTCACCTCAGCTCAAAGCTACAACGTTTCAGTTATAGAACCTAAGTAAATCCCAGATACCACATCCTCTGCTTGGATTGCCAGGGGGTATGGCTGGTCTGCAAATCACCACAGGCGCTCACCTAAGTCACCCCATGCCCTAAAGGAACTTCCACCCTGATCTGGGACACCCTTCAGGGCAAACCAACTGGCCCCCACTTGTTCACAAGGCCTATAGTCCTATCTACTAAAAGAATAATATGAAAATTGACCATCACTCCAACATACCAGATTGCTGCCCCTATGTGGACACAAGATGGCCACCATGAGATGGCCAGCAGGGGAGGCAGTTGTGGACGATCACGTCATCAGGGGTGGGTAGTTGGGAGGGACCAGGCTAGCAGAGGAGGGAAGTTGGGGTGACCAGGCCTACAGGGAAGGATAGTTGGGGGGAATACAGGCCTGCAGGGGAGGGCTATAGGGGGATACTAGGCCTGCAGGGGAGGGCAGTTAGGGGTTATCAGGCCTGCAGGGGAGGACAGACAGGGAAAACAGGCTGGCAGGGAAATAGGGGGTGATCAGGGTGTCAGGCAGAAGTGATTAGGGGCAATCAGGAAGGTAGGCAGGTGAGCAGTTGGGAGCCAGCAGTCCTGGATTGTGAGATGGATGTCCAACTGCCTGTTTAGGCCCAATCCAACTGGTAGGATCCCAGATTGGAGAGGGTGCAGGCTGGGCTGAGGAATACTGCACCAACACCCCACATCCCTGTACAAATTTTCTGCACTAGGCCTCTAGTATACTTATAAGTAGGTGCATACATCGTTGAGTAGTAGCAATGTGATAAGCTAACATTTTTACATGGTTCTCAAGATATAGGAAAGATTATTATCAATTTTTGAGGTATTTTAGTTTCCTTCCTGTTACTTTGTTTTCTTGCAACAGATACCCCATATCATGATTCCCATCTGAAATTTTAAGCCTCTTGATATGTGTAACAAAATATATCTACAATTAAAGGTCATATTTTGAAAATTCTAAGTCTCTCACTTCTATATTATTTTTGGCCATTTAAATAGTAGATAATGCTGTGAACATGAGTGGCTTTTTAAAAAATATTAATAACAATGTGCACACTATGTTTTTCCATTCCATTGCATTTCAACCAATATTTTCCTAAAAATTAACAGATTTATAAGCTTAATTTAAACTTAATTTGAATTAGATCAAAGAAAACAAATTGTTCAGAAAATAACGAAGCGTTATCCTGGACTTTACTAAATGACTTTTAGATTCGAACAAAACGCGCACTGTTTGTTTGATTTGGGAATTGCTCCCTGCTCTAACAAATAAAACCCTAAGTCTCAGATGCTTAACACAATACATTTACTTCTCAGCTGACCTACATGAGATTTAAAATGGGTTCCTGGTTGGTCCAAGCAGAAATCCCAGACCAGCTCTCACTTTTGTCTTTTTTGACAAATGGTTTCCCAGTTCACTAAGCTAATCAAGATAGAAAGGGCATGTGGGGGAATTGGGATATTTTTATGAGTCAGTCCAAGGAGCAACATACATGCACCAGAAGATATTGTTACTTCCACCTTGTTCTCTCCTGTATCATTTACTCTAGAGCAGTGGTTCTCAACCTTCCTAATGCCGCGACCCTTTAAGACAGCTCCTCATGTGGTGGTGACCCCCAGCCATAAAATTATTTCTGTTGCTACTTCATAACTGTAATCTTGCTACTATTATGAACTGTAATGTAAATATCTGATATGCAGGATGTATTTTCATTGTTACAAATTGAACATAATTAAAGCAGAGTGATTAGTCACAAAAACAATATGTAATTATATATTGTAAAATATTTATTTCTAATTACTAATAAATGAAATTTTGTCTTGAATCATGGTGTAGCATGGGTAGCAGTCTTCATATGACAACAGTAAACTACATTGCTACACTTTGCTACACCGAGGAGCAGTGGGTTGGTTCCTAAGACCATGGGAAATATGTGTTTTCCGATGGTCTTAGGCAACCCCTGTGAAAGGGTTGTTTGACCCCCTAAGGGGTCGTGACCCACAGGTTGAGAGCCACTGCTCTAGAGGAAGTCAGCCACCAAGCCAGCTCCATGTCCTGAGAGATCTCAAGCATCCCAATGCAGAGGTGCAATGACAAGGAGCGGAAAGGCCAGTAGCGTGGGTCATCTTGCCAGCCATGTAAGTTATCATGGCAGAAAGCCTTTTAGATGCCTGCTTTTGGGGCTGACATCTTTACTATAATTTTATGAGAGACTTTGAACCAGAACTATCGAGAACAATAAAAGGAGCAGAATAAATCTGGAGATAAAACATTCCAGAACTGAAAGTTGTGATATTTGCCTTGAATATATATTTTTTACTGTGGCTTCAGTCTAAACATTCCTGAAAATATCAGAAAGAACATTAAAAATTATTAGAGCATGCAGTTCAGATTTCCCAGGATCTTCAGAAAATGGGACAACAATAGTTTTCACACATCTGTCCTCTCTTTGACGTGTTTCAGTTTAGACTCACATGTTTAACTAGAACAGGTCCAAGTGTGATGATGTCTTTGCATGGCATGAGATGGAAGATGCATTGTTTTCATATCCACTTCCAAATAGAGAAATGACTTCTTGTGAGTTCTCCTCAACTTCCCTCCATATTCTTTTTGAGGGTGATCTCTTTGTAAAGATTGCTTTTCTAGTTGAAGGTCTTCTTTCTTAATCTAAATTCATTATACTTTGGTAAACCTTAGCAATTGTTATAAATAATTTCCTATATGCTACCAATTAGGATGATCAATGTAAGCAAACTTGAATTAGTTTAAGCCAAAGTAGAGAGCTTATTTTAAGGTGTCCGTCCAACGATGACTAGAAGGGTTGAAATTGAATAACCTTTGGGAGTTAGAATTACTTTGAGCTCAGTGATAACACACAACGGTGCTATTACAGATGCAAATGCTAAATTGTACAAGAAAGTCTATAGCAGTGTTGAGAAGATAATTTTATGTATATTCATATAACAGTGAATCAGCATAATTTAAGGAAAGCTATGAAATTGACAGATATAGCATGACTCTGTAAATATGGTATGGTTTTGGTGGTCCTTAATATTAGAGCTTTTTCTTTCTAAAAGCAAAGTTCAAAGAACTATTTCATGAAGCTCCATATTATACTGAGGTGCACTTCCGATACATCTTACTGTTTTATTTCAAATGTAGAGTTCTATTTGAAATATTAAAATATAACAAATTTATCTGCCTTCTTTCTGTAAAAGTTTTAAATTCTGATTGGAAGTTTTGGTCTGGTGAAAATAAATCATCCTTATTATTAATACAGTGTCCGCACATTTTTATTTAATTAGGTAAAATGATTTTATGCAAATAAGAAGTGCTTCCAGTAAAGGGCCTAATACATAAACACCATCTATATACTGATAAAAATATACATCAGCTTGTTAACATACTCTTCTGTTGTAATCTTAAATCCACAATATGGAATTCTCTTCCTTATAGAAAACTTTATAGTTACTAAATGTATTAACTCTTCCCAAGATTAAAAAAAAAATTAAGCAAAGGAATTACATGATGAGTTGGTGATGATCTTCCACTAAAATCTAATCAGAAATAGGATTTCTTTGGAAGTATACTTTTTTAAAAAATATATATATTTTTTTTATTGATTTTTCACAGAGAGGAAGGGAGAGGGACAGAAAGAAACATCGATGAGAGAGAGACATTGATCAGCCACCTCCTGCACGCTCCCCACTAGAGTTGTGCCCGCAAGCAAGGCACATGCCCCCGACCGGAATCCAACCCGGGACCCTACAGTTCACAGGTTGACGCTCCATCCACTGAGCCAAACCGGTCTCGGCTGGAAGTATACTTTTAATAGCTTGGCCTAAATTTAAACCAGTGATTTGAAAGAAACAACTCTTTGTGTTTTACAATTAGGAAAGTATATGAGAGAGGGTTAGATTTTCCCAGAGCATATTACCTAAAGGGCTCTTCCTGATTTAGAAGAAATTATCAGGCTCAAAATAACCTCTTTACCTAGCATGTCAAACTCAAAGGCTAACAGGGGCCAAATAAACAAGGTTAAAGTTTATGTGGGTGGCAAAAAAATAAAAACAAAACAAAAACAAAAACAAAAACAAAAAACCTTTAATTTTCATAGAAACGTAGGTTTATTTTGATAGAAACATGCTAAGCACAAAGGGATGAAATAAGTGAGTAATCGTTAACATAAAATAATAGAACATTTCATTAAAATTAATATTTTCTTGAACATTAACTTACCAGACACTGAATAACTGCACAAATTAATAAATGTAATGCAAATAAAGCTATTTTTCTTGTTCTCCAAAAGCGAAATATTTTGTACATACCAAGCAAGTCAGTACAAGACTAATGACATGGCAATCAGCTGCTAAAATATTCACTGCTATTATTGGTGGAGAGAAATGTTGCACCTGCACGAAAGGGAAATTAATGCAACACAATTATAATAATCATTAGCAAACGTTGTGGTTTGTTGTTAATAACTAAAGGCCCAGTGGATGAATTCGTGCACCAGTGTGGTCCCTTGGCCTGGCCTAGGGGATTGGGCCAAAACTGGCTCTCTGACACCCAGATTGTAAGAGGATGCAGGCCAGGCTGAGGGACCGCACCAGTGCACGACATGGGCTGGGGAGGGATGCGGGAGGTTAACCAGCTGGGGAAGGACCATGGGAGGTTTCCAAGGTGTGTCCAGCCTGTCTCACTCAGTTCCTATTGGCCAGACCCCAGCAGCAAGCTAACCTACCAGTCAGTATCTGCCCTCTGGTGGTCAGTGCATGTCATAGCGAGCAGTTGAGTGGCTGTAGCATATTATGCTGTGATTGGTTGAATGGATGACCAGATGACCAGACACCTAGAGTATTAGGCTTTTATTATATAGGATCATGTGTAACGGGAGATTGTAAAAATTAACTTATGAATTTTTTATTAAAACATTTCTTACATACCCTTATATTTACCGGGCCACAAAAATATTCATTGTGGGCTGCATGTGGCCCACGGGCCACAAGTTTGACATGCTTGCTTTAGGTTAATGGTTACATTTTACTTCCAATCTTTCTTCATCTATTGTGATCCTATGCTGCCCCATTTTAACACCTGTGAATAACATATATTCACATCACATAAATCAAATATATATTTAATGGTATGCACATTTTAAGCCTCCCCCCCAATTTTGCTGTTGTTTATTGCCAGAGTCAAACTAGTCTTATACTCCTTCCTTATCCCAGGGACACGAACCCATAATTTATATTAGAGTTTTAGTGAACATTTGGATGCAATAGAGAATAGAGCATAAACTGCATGCAAGGTGAATGTCAAATATTCTTCCTGGAATATCTTTATCCATTTTTCCCTACAGAGAACTTGGTGGTCATAGCCCTCCCTAATCCCCAGCTGCCACCAGAACATTCATGACCCATTATATCTCACAATCCTCCCTCTCATTTTCTCTATCAGGTTCCTAATAGAGACATGTCTCTGGGAAGCTGGAAAAGTCCAAATTCCTATTACTGGAATATGAAGGAAAAAAATAACTTTGGAAAAATGTTCATCTAGACCCAACCAGAGACATTTTCCTCTAATTATTTCAAAGACATTACCTCTAATTATATTCCTTAGCAAAAGAATAATCCTATATAATAAAAGCCTAATATGCTAAGTGTCTGACCGTTCGACCATTCGACCACTCTGATCAGTAGGTTAGCTTGCTGCTGGGGTCCAGCCAATTGGGACTGGGCAAGATGGGCTGAACATGCCCTGGAGCCCTCCCAAGGTCCCTCACCAGCCCCGATCATGCACCCAGGGGGTCCCTCAGCCTGGCTTGCACCCTGTCACAATCCAGGACCCCACCAATGTATGAATCCATGCACCAGCCCTCTAGTTTTATTTATAAGGTATTTTATTTATGTATGGGTGTATGTATGTATTTTAGTCCTTCAAGGCAAGGGGGCTTAAACTATAGCCATATGCTCATAACTCTCATGCACTGCTATTTGTAACATACAAAATGGGAGAGAGTGAAGTAACATAGACATGGTTGCCCAATAGTCCCGGGTGGCCAGAATGAAAACCAGAGATGGCACAAAAGAGCAGCAACAAATCTACTCTCGTTCCTAATGGAAGAATTCATACTATCTACAGTGGTACCTCGAGATACGAGTGCCCTAACATATGAGATTTTTGAGATACGAGCCGTAGAGCGAGCAATTTTTGCTTTGAAATACGAGCAACATTTGAGATAGGAGTAATGGAGCAGATCGGCCGGCTGCACACGACCCACCAGTTTACCGCGAGTGTCTCATAGTTTCCCACGCCTCAAGGTTACCGAATGAATTAAACTCATATCTCAAGGTACTACTGTATCCTCCTTGTCCTGGAAGTATTCATCTTTTTTAGGAAAACAGCATTCATTTAAATTGATGACAATAACAATAGCTTGAGAAATGAGTATCTTTTCAAGGTGCCTAACATTTCTTGGGGTTAGCCAAGGAGTTTCTGTAACCTGACTTCATAACAGCATTTTTTTTTACGTGCTCTGGGTTTTTATTTTTGAGCATCTGATGAATTGTTGATGGTTTTTTGTATGATCATTCACGTGGAACTTAACAGAACGTTACTTTTCTACGGATTTGAAACAACAATGTGGTAACTTTGGAGAGAATACCACTGCCATCCGAGGGCATACATGGAATGAGAGCGTAATGCTGTTGACTTATTTTTTTTTTGCACATAAACACAAGGCTGAAATCATCTGCAGATTTAACTCAAGGAAGCAATTTCTTCCTCAGGGCATTTTGGCATTTTGGCAGGGATCTGGGGTTGCTTTCCCTCTCCTCTTTGGCCGTCCACCCTGGGGCTCAGAATGGGGACTATCTATTAGGATCAGATGCATGTGATCATGATCAATTTCCTGCCAGAGCAGAAGAGGTGGGCACTCAGAGGCCTGGCCTCTCATTTTTTACTGTTTCCATGGGTAGTGTTTTTCTATCTGTAATAGCAACTGGATTCCAACCATGTGATGGAGAGGGAAAAGAGAGAAAGCAAAACTCCTCTTAGGCATAAGAGTATTCCCTATGTGTCTGGTTTCTTTTTCTTTCAGGGAATTTTCTCTAGTTTCAGTTTCTCTGCTGCATGCGATGTGATGAAAGCTATGGGAACCCAGACTCGACTCAATGTGTACTTACTTGATGCCACAAACCTGAAGAAATGTCACTTTATTTCAAATGTCAGTATCCAGGGTTTCTTGGAGAACAAATCTGTCTTAGAAAGTCCCCAAAGCGCCACTAGCTGGCTGTTGCTTGCTTCCAGCCTCAGCTGTGAAAAGGCATTTTCATTTTTGTTGGCACTCAATATATTTGGGGCTGTAAGGACACCTGGTGCATTGACAAATCTTAGGCCGAATAACAAAAGGAAAGCAGAAATGGCTTTCTCTTTTTACACATAATAAATACATACCTATTTCTATATATGTGTGTATTTTATTATACACACACACACACACACACACACACACATATATATATATATATACATATATATATAAGTTCATTCTATATATATTAGCTTGTTTTACTCATGAAAATAAAGATTCTGACTTTAAAAACTTTCCTGAAAAATTAGATAATTGAGTACCTTGATGTCATGTGTGTTTTTTTTTTTCAGTTCCTTTCAAACTATGTCCGCAGACCTAAAATTTTTTTGATTATGCTTTCAGCTTTCTATCAAGAACAAAGACTTTATGATGTGTTACATGGGAGAAAATATTTCTGAATGGGATAAAATATTTTAAAATTATAGATTTGATAATTATATAACATGGATGGACCTCGAGGGCAGGTGCCAAGTAAAATAAGTCAGACTGAGAAATGACCATTACTCTTTTGTTTCTCTTATATGTGGCATCTAAAAACAAATAAATTATTTTCCTTTAAAGAGAACAACAACAAATCGACTCTAGTTCCTAAATGGAAGAATTCATAAAAAAGATCCCCCTCATCCTGGAAGTATTCATCTTTTTTTAGGAGAATAGCATTTATTTCACTTGATGTCAGTAATGTTGACTTGAGAAAATAATATCTTTTCAAGGTATCTAAAATTCCCTGGGGTTAGCTAAGGAGTTTACATAACCTGACTTCATAACAGCATTTTTTCCATAATTTGTGTTTTTATTTTTGAGCATTTGATTAATTGTTCATTGCTTTTGGTACGATCATTCACACAGAATTTAACAGAATGTAATCATAGATAGTACAAAGAACAAAATGCTGGTTTTCTGAGTCAAGGGATGCAGGGCGGGAGAAGTGGGTGAACCGTTTTTTGTTTCTAGTTTAAATGAACTATATATATTTTTTTAAAAAACACAAATTTTAAAATGTGCGGCATAAAGAATAACCTTTCATGGAACTATTCCTTCAGACATATTTCAGTGTTATTTAACCCCTCTCATAAGCAGATCTACACAACCACTAGGAAAAAAGCATCTCTCATTATGTAATGTTACTATACAAGGAGAGCGTATGAGACCGTTTCCTTCTCGGAAGTTCATTGCTAAAGTTTAAGCTTATCCGGAGTTATTCTCTTTAGCTCAGGCATTCTGATAAAACTTTCCACCTCATCTTTATTTATTAATAATAAAAGTAACTAGCTTTACTTTTCTCACTCAACTCAGATATACCTTAGGGCAAAGGGTGTGATGACTTAGTCATTCTGGAGCCTGCGAGGGGGCATCTCCCTGGGGTAACTAGAAACGATCAAAATATGACAAGCCATGGCTTGTACCACGTGGTTTCTACTAGCAGCTAGACAGCAAGAAGGCTTGGTGCAAGCACCTGGCATTCCCCTACTCATTTGAAGACTGGATGGTTGACTGGCCCAGATTCTTAGCACATTGATGTATAAGCAGCGCAATCAGTTGGTGAGAGTTTGAAGGCAGCAGGCCTTTGAAAATGGAACTAGTTACCTTCACCATAGACTTTTCTCTTGGACTCTTACTGGCCCCATTACTGCAATTTCCCAATCTGTCTTTCTTCCTTCCAATTCTTCCTGGCTTCGTGCACACATCTTGTTTTTTTATATATATTTTATTGATTTTTTACAGAGAGTAAAAGAGAGGGATAGAGAGCTAGAAATATCAGAGAGAAACATCGATCAGCTGCCTCCTGCACACCTCCCATTGAGGATGTACCAGCAACCAAGGTACATGCCCTTGACTAGAATCGAACCAGGGACCATGCAGTCCACGGGCTGACACTCTATCCACTGAGTCAAACCTATCAGGGCTTCATGCACACATCTTTTAACCCGGAAGCTCATGCGCTGTAGCCCAATCTCTTCTTAACTGAAGTCATCCATGACTGTTCACCAAGATCCTAAATTCCCTGTGAAAAGTAGACCACGTGACATTAGCAGCAGATCATTTGCCTCTCCAGTCCTTGAATTCAGAGACATGACTAAGTCTTCCGGGATATGACTAAGTGACTTATGTCCAGTAGGGTAAAAATACATTTTCTGTTCAACCTGATAAAGGGTATCTCCATTCTAGAATGGTTTAAACTAATTCTTAAACTGGAGCAAATAAAAAAAAATGCATTGCCTTTTCCCATACAAATGGTTTGAAGATTGAAATTCTGCTGATTTTCAATGATCACCAGTGCATTACACTTTATAATTAGATTTCACAGACATTCCCTTCATCCTCATAAAAACACGATTAGTGAGATGTTATTATTATCCTCAAAACGCTGACAAGAAAATAGAGGTGCAGGGAAGTGGGAACTTGAGCAAGGTAGGAATTGCAAAGCTAGATCCTCTGCTTTGTTTTCACTTCATTGCATATCTAAACCACACAGTAGTCTTCTCTTAACAATGCTCTATCCCCTTTTATGTTACTAGTTTTAGTACATTTTGCTTTTTTTGTTGTTTCTTCATTTTTATGGCAATTCTTGCTGATTATTTTTTAAATATATTGTATTAATTTTTTTACAGAGAGGAAAATTTCTAATTTTTTAGAAACATCGATGAGAGAGAAACATTGATCAGCTGCCTTCTGCACACCCCCTACTGGGTATGTGCCTGCAACCAAGGTACATGCCCTTGACTGGAATCAAACCTGGGTCCCTTGAATCTGCAGGCTAATGCTCTATCAACTGAGTCAAACAGGTTAGGGTTATTTTTAATTAACATGGGACAAAGTTCTTAAATACACTAAAGAATAGTGCTTGGTGTGGAAAGAAAACAAGTCCACCAATAATGTTAATCAATTCAACTTCCAAACTGCAAATGCTACATTATTTGGAAGGTGTAGAAATACTATTCAATATATTCCTTCACTGTTTTAAATATGATTCATGGTTAAAATGTATTTTTATGAAAGTTTCCCAAACCTGCAAAAATCACTCTTGTTTCTAAAGGAGGGAATCAACCCCCAGGATAACTTTGATCTTAATTCTAGTTCCCTCTGAAGATCCCACCCATTTATTTTAATAGATGGACTTTTAATCTCCATCACTCAACTTGAGACTTTGGAGAGATTCAAATTAACTCAATGACTGGAAACGTCAAGTAATTAAACATCTGGTTTTTCATATAGAACCAATCACTCAGTCACTTGATCCCTCCCAGTGTTCTCAGCCTTCAAGCTGCTTCCGACATTTTACCTCTTAGCACAAGCCAGGCACAACTCCATATTCCTGTAGTATTCCTTGGACAGTCTTTTCCTTTGGCTTTCATCTCGGTGTGCTAACCTGTGGCTCAGCCCTGATTTTAAAGTCTAATTTCTATATCTCTTTACCCAGGTGAGACTGAAGAGAGTGATACAAGTATTACACTTTGGTTGAAAGTCTTAATATTCTGCGAGTGGACACAGCCATGGAGGAAACCCTGACACCTTCAATGGTAAGTAGGTCCCTCTCTTGGGAAATATATGCTCTCCTCTGAAATTTTAGATGCTCTGTTTGGATTCTTGCTTGTTTTGCTCTTTAAAGCTCTGTAAGAGGATAAAAACTGCAAGGTTTCCACTAGCCACTGAAAAACAAGTGAGTTCTCACTTGTACTCATCCATTAGGGTTAGGCTCTATATCATTGCTCTTCTATTTCCCAATCCCCAGTGCTATAATATATATTTTTCTATCCAGAGTAATTTTTAAATTATTTCATTAATTTAAAAAAATCACCATTACGTATTTTTTTAGAATCCCATCAAAGTAGTTGGGTATCTTTGCACTCACGGCATATTGTAGACTGTAATCTACAGCTACCTAGAGGTTAGGCAAGGTGAAGAGAATAGCCCTGATCAGTAGAGCCCCATTGATATATCTGCTCCTATTTATGGGAACCATCTCCCCAGTTTCCCAACTCGTTTTTGTTATCACGTGCTCTAATTTTCAAGGTATTAATAACAAAACCACACACAAAAAACAAAATCTAGAAAGCTAAATTAGACTCTATCTTTCTCCGAGGTGAAATGACTGTAGCAAAACTCATGTCCTTTGTGGGGGAAAGGGAGCATGTAATTAATGATTCATTTACTTGAAGTCTCAGTGAAGTTTAACAAACTTGATAAAATAAAGGGTGAGAATAGAACAATAAGAACAATAAAATCCAGTCCATGGAAATAAAAAATAAAAACATTAAAAAATGAATAAAATGAAGGGCAACTGAAATGTCAGATAGTAGCAAAAGTCCAATTGTGTTTATTATCAATGTAAACTTGAATAGGCACATTTGCCAGTAAAACGTCGAGTATCAACTAGAGTAAAACAAATATAACTAAATGCTCTTTACAATGATATAATAAAAGCATAAATCCTGGGACTCAAATAAGATATCTTAGATAACAGCTGTTATAATGAAGCTTATCAAACTATAGTAATTTCAATCCAAATTCTTTTCTTTTTCATATAAAAATTTGAAAAAGATTGGACTTTTAATCTCCATCACTCAACTTGAGACTTCGGAGAGATTCAAATTAGCAAAACACACATATATATACACATACATACATATATACACATACATGCATATATATATGTACATGTATATATGCATGTGTATATATATATACTGTACATATATATATGTATATATTTAGAAAAGTTAAGGGAAAAAATCAGCAAAATATTTTAAAATGTAAATAATATAACATTTAATCTAAATAAACATGCAGAAAATTCTGCATCTAATTCTGCATCCAAAAATTAGGTGTACACATTTTCCCCACATACATGGAACATCTACAAAATTGACCTCATGTTAGGCTCTGAAGTGAACTTCAACATATTTAAATAATAGTTATTATTCACACAATTCTTCTCATTATAAACTGCTTCTTCCCATGTATTTCACAAAGAAACGTAATCATGCCAGTGCAATTTAGAAGGTATGTATTTTCTGTTACTGAAAATGTTAAAGCAGCCAGTGTTTGTTTGTTTGTTTGTTTGTTTGTTTTTACTAAGAGTAATGACACCCCATTGTCAGAGGTTAAGAATGTTCTAAGTCAAGCAAATCAGATTTCCAGAGTCTTTTATAATGCGAGGTAGGGGGCAATAGAAGGAAAGTTAAAGTGCTCACCCCTGGTAGAATCTGGCTTACATCCAGCCTTGACAATTACTGTATTGTATGTATAAAATGCACAGCACATTATGGGGAATGCTACTGTACAGGGATCTTTCCCATTTGATGATTTTAGGACTCATTAAATAAAAAGTAACTGAGCACACACTCATTCTTTCAACACATACTCTTGAGCTCCTACTGTTTATCAGTTATTTGAGGATCCTACATTGGCAGGTGGGAGAGAAGGTATGGTGTCTTATTCTATCTCAGCTAACGCTCAATACTTTTCAGAGTTGATACATACCTATAAATGTCAAAAGTCATCAAGGGCTGGTCTTTAAATTCAAAAATCTTATTGATTTCTTTTTCCTCCTTAGGACTTGTTTACTTCCTACATAGAAAATTATAGACTTTGAATTTTACTTTTGTTTCTCACATAGTTTGCTTATGCACCATCCCCATCCTTTTTGATGTCACACAACTAATACTTTACTCCACAAATACATTTGTGACTCTGCCATGTTATGGGACTAGATGCTGAGACTAAAACAGGGACTATGAATGACACGATTCAGTCTTCACTGGATTTAAGTCTGTCTTGGGAGAAATCTTTCTTAATAAGTAATGCGAGGACTGACATATTATTGGAGAACATCGCCTTTAGCTAGAGACAACAATTTATATGTAAATTAATATTTAATTAATTTAAGTTATCCACATTCTTTTTTTTTTTCTGAGAAACACTTAACCAAACAAACAAAACTTACAAAACAATTCACATTATTGACTGGAACAACCCATTGCTGAATTGAAGATATTAGGAATTCGAAAGTAGACAAAATGAGGGTTCTTTCAGGGAGGCCACCATGGCAAATCTCATTTCTAAGACTGAGTCTTGGGCATCTAAGGAAACTTTGAAAATAAGAACATTGCAAATATCCTGGAACTAGAGACGCTCCTCATCCAGACACATGCAATAAAAGCAACCGGAAAACAATACTGAATATGCATGTGTACAAATGGCATTGGTGTGTGTTTTCCCTAATGAGGCAGTATTGATGGCTTTGCTTAGCTTCTCTTCATTCCGAGCCTCTTTCAAAAATTGGTCCGTTTTTGGCTTTCGGACAGCAAAACACACTGAGAAACAAGATACTCAGCTGATTATGTAAAGCAGGTGAACTAGAAGTCAACTTTAAGTATATCCCTGTAAGTCACCTTTATAATAAGACTTTCTCCAGGCCTCTCCTTTCTGTAGCAATCAGCGGTATACTGCTAATTAGTTTCTTTATTAGCATACCTTTTCTTGTTAATTGGCACTCTTAATTGTGGCTGTGCTTCTCATGCCCCTTCCTCCCAGTCTAACATTATCTATTACGAACAGGTATAAGAAAGAATCATTTGTGCTTATGTAGTCACTTTGTTGATTTGAAAAGGATTCAGTATTGGCAATTTAGTCTAAGCGAGGGCCTTCGCAGAAAAGATAATTATGAAGACATTTTGATAAGTAGTGGGTGTGGCACAGCTTGCAATTTTAGTCCCTAATTTTTCAAAACTTTTGAGTTGGAGATTGAGTTGGGGAGAAAAGATACGTTTTACCTGTATCCTTCCAAGCTCTTGACTGAGATCTTTATTACAAAAACACATCAACAAGGAAAAAGTGTATACATTTATTCAAGATTTAAGTGACATAGACCATTCATTTGTAAAGAAATGACCTGAAGAAAAGGTTAAACCTAACGGGTTCTGTGCTAGGTTTGATGAAAAGAGGAAACTCATGGAAAGATATGATGGGACAAAGAGTGTTAGGTAAGTGTAGTAAACTGAGGAAAACATAGCAAGCCTGTTAGTTCAGACTCCTCTGTGTACCCCTTGGTCTTCAAATAGAAAGATGCTCTCTTCCTCAAGTTATGGGGAGGGCATTTCTCACATGTAGATTATATGACTGAAGCATCCATCTTATATAAAAACTGCTGTTTGAAATTTTAAACTTGCTATTTGGCTTCTGTAAATGTTTGCTTGCTTAAATAATAAGGAAAAGGAGACTACAGTATTCTCACTTCAGAGAGGCCATTAAACCTTTCCTGGACAAAATTATCAGTGCTGGCACCAGACCAGGCCTTTGGTTGAAGTTTCAAGGTCTCAGCACATAGGGGCCCTTTAAGAACTTGCAAAGGGGCAGAAAACATCCCATATTTGGGAGACAAAGAAAGTAAAAACATATAAATAGAGAAAATTTCTGCATGTTGGGGCCCAGAATTTGAGAAACATTTTCCTTTGGACCCGAGCATATTAAATGTAACTCCAAACACTCTAAGCGTTGTTTGATTATTCTGGTGCTCTGTAACATGACCTGCTTCAGAGGAAGTTCAGAAAGTCCTTCCTGCACCTGGCATTAAATATGTCAAATCACTATATTTGGGGTTTTATGCCCTGAACCCCATAAAACAGAATCAGGGTTTTGTAGACACCTAAAATATTTTATAGACCCCTGGCTCTACCCTCATGGAACCCTAGTTCACTAGTTAGTTGAGAAACATGTAAGGCCATATCTAGATTTATGCAGAAAATCAGTGGTCCTGATTTGATAACTTAGGGTGTGAACAATGTGTCATTTCAAAGCAAGTGGGAAGGGGAAGTGATTTCACTGATAAGTGCATTACCTTTTTAGAAATTCAACTGTCACTATGTCAAGAATGCAACTCAGCAGATGGTTTTATAGAAAACTAGAGTATTTTTTCTAAATATTTGTGGTGGGCAAAGGTGTGTTTATATTTGTGAGTATGTGAAACACGGTTTATTCTTATGTTATTATTTATTAATTATTGTATTATTTTTCACGTGAACAGCTATAAACCTAATTTTTCTCCATCTTGTATATGTGTTCCTGTGTTCATGTACTTATGTATAAGTGTGATTATTTCAGAGATATAGAAGCCCCTTTATTTTATACACATAGTAAAACAGGAATTTGGGGTGTGTGTGAAAAAGACAAGTTATAGGAAATTTTAGAAATTAAGGGAATCATGGAGGAAACACGGGGCTGCAGAACAGCAGAAGGTATATTTCCATAGAATGGGGAAGCTGAAAAGGGGCAACAGGTGCATTTCCATAGCATGAGGGAGCTGGGACCTGCAAAAGGTCTATATTTACAAAGTAAAGAGAAGGAAGCCCTTCATCCAGAAGGACAGGAGAAACCCCAAAGGGAATAGGAAAACAATAAGCAAGAAGTGGGGAAGAACTTCATATGTCCCCTGTGAGGTAGACCTTTGAGCCGAGGAGTTACTATAGTAACCGGTCTAAGGAAATAGTGACCAATCAGAAGGGATATCAAGGCACCAGGATCTGCAGTCTTTATAAGCCATAGGAAAAAGGAACTCAGTGGAACTCTTTCCCTCTCCCCACATGGGAGTCTGTACTTGCTCTTCAATAAATCTCCAGCTTTGCTATACCACTTTCCATCCATGTATTCACTCTTCGATTCCTACAGACAAAGAATTTGGGTTCCAGTCCAAATATTGTTTCAATAGGTTCTAAATGGGTGTGTTGAGTTGGTGTCTGAGATCTACTGGTATTTGAGGTCTGAAAACTTTCCCAGATACCTAGATCTTCAAATATAGCTTGTTTGGTTTTCTGACATGTTGTGAATGACAGTATTCCCCATTGCTTTGTTTCAGTAATTACAGACAAGCAAAGCCCAGGATAGGATACAGTCTAGTTTCAGAAGTTCTAGTGATATTAGAGTAGAAAACCCTCATAGCTTCTTTTCTGCATAGCTTTTTTTCTAATATTTTAGTGGTCAAGATCTTTTATTAAAACAAAATTTTATGGACAAGCCTGATACCTAAATACAGAATGAATACCTCTGATTGAGTCACAGTAAAGTTTCCCATTCCTACATCTTAAGGACAATAAATTGTAAACTTTTGTTGCCCCATCATTGAAATCCACTGATATGTTTTAACTCCATCATTTTATAAATGACAAAATTGAGACCCAGAGCAGTAAAAATGACTTAGTACTAAAATATATTAGAGAGAGAGAGATACCTTAGGCTAGAACATGGGTTAGTGGGCTTTCTTGGCAAAGCCTTCTCTCTAGCCCACTGTCAACTCTATGAGCAATGCTCATTCCTAGGTTTTAAAAAAAATCTCTAAAGTTCATTTGACATTTGAAATTAAGCAAAGGCTATTAGGATATTTTATTCATGATATCTGAGAGAAATGTTTTGCTTTCTTGGTGAAAGATGCTCTCTTATTTTCAGGAGAGTATTTACGCTAAATGGGCGTCTTTCTGAGGGAAAAGGTTTAGCCCTAGCTAACAGTCTGAGCATCTGTTTCTCTGGAGTTGGAGTTAGGTGGTAAGCATTAGTAACCTCCATGGAAAGAAAATTTGGTGGGATGCCTCTTAAGTTAGCCAATATTGAAGAAAGTTTATATAACATACTGGCAAATGTAAAGCATTAATGTTTATAACTGAAAATAAAATCTGGTTAATTCTCAATGGATTGGGAATAATAGAATTTGTATTGCAAAGAAGTTATATCATTATGCTGATCACATTTTGTATCCTTATAATTTTATTGTCTTATAAATTATTCCATATATTTTGTCGAATAAAATTATTTAATTGGTAAAAGAAATTACAGTTTGGATGAAGATAGAATTTAGCTCACTTTATGCATTTTGGCATATATTCCTTTGTGAAATTCATAAATTACAATGAGTGAGGTCATATAAGTGGCAGTGGAAATAAAATGCATCAATATATATGCATTTTTCATAAGTTTCAACACATTTCAAGAGGACAATAGAAAAGTGAAGCACATTTTTTGGCGTAAATATTGCAAAACAGCATTCAAGGAACCATATTTCTAAAGTAATGTATCTTCCTATTCTCCAATTTTTTGCTCTTGTTCTATAATTTCCATCTTAATAATTGTATTTTATTATTTTTAGGTACACTGGAATAAAAGAAATCCAAGACAGTGTAGTTTACTTAAAACATAGTATAATTAAGATATTGTCATAAATAGAAGGTAGATGATGATGATGAAAGATAGATAGAATATAGATAGATAGATATGACTGTGTACATTTATAACAATACACACACACACACACACATCTTCTCACCACCCTTACACACACACCGCCATAGATAATAGACATAAAATACATTTCATAAAACACTATCTCTTTTTACTCTTCCATTGCTTTTGTGATCCCAAATCTACTGTTTAGTTCTCTAAACATTTTAAACAACCTTTTTTCCAAAACATTTTATGATGTTTTTTTATTTCCAGTCTTTGCACCTACTCTTCCCTTCTGACTAGTCTTTCCTCCATGTATGCCTAATAAAATGTGGAAGTTTGACATTATCTCTTTCTGATCTTCATATGTGCAGCATTTTATATATCAACTAGAGGCCCTGTGCATAAAATTTGTACAAAAGTAGGCCTTCCTTCCCCTCTCCCTCTCAGCCCCCCTTCCTCCACTCCCCTCCTGCCCTCCCTCCCCCTTGCTGTGTCACTGACTTCCCTCTGGCATCTGGGATCTGGGTTTCCCTAACAGCTCTGGCTTCATCCAGAAGGATAGAAGGATTTCCAGTCTAATTAGCATATTATGCTTTTATCACAATACTAGAAAATGATACCTAATAAAGCTGTTAAAAATTCAATCATTGATGCCAATGAGCTTCTTGACATATGAGAACTGTTGCATAATTCACAGTATAGCCTTGAAGTCATATTGAGTCTATGTATAAATGCTTGTATAGTCCTGAACAAGCATATATCATTTCAAGTACCAGTTTATTATAAATTTAATTCATATTATTTCATTGTATATTATAGTAATATACTGTGCTTTTTAAATGATATGTGATAGTAGATTTTGTCATAATAATTTTAAGCATAGAAAGGAGACTTTTCCACAATATTTATTATAATAATAAAAAAACTTTGGATTGTATATGGTACATAAGGTTCTACGTTAATCTTAATATGAACAGCATTTTTTATATTTAAGAGACTTACATACACATCATGTTTTTTTCTTATGATTTCTGGTTTTTGGAACCTATTGATTTTTTTTTATTCTCTGTGGATTACAGTAATATTTACATATATTTTCTTCTATTAACTTTTTACCTATGATCTTTATACATAAGTTTAATTCAAATGGAGTGTATCATCAGATCTAATGAGATAGGTATTTACTTTGACATTTTTCATATTGTGCATAAATTTTCTTAATGCCATTTGTTTCCCAAAGTTTGTACTTTATCAGAATTTTTTATGAGGCCACCTTCCTAGATATTAATTTCTCACTATCCATGGGCTTCGGAGATCTCTAATGACTTTTTTATTGGTGTGCATTACAGTTTCTGCAAGAATACTTAGCATTTTTTACAATGTGTTTTTGGCATATTATGATACATGTCATTTGCATTTATGAATCTATATTCTTCTTTATAAATTTAGAGTGAGTTTATAAAAATATAGCTAAAACATTACTCAGACTGTTTTGAATACATGCATTTAATGTGGGTGTATTGACATCTTTACACTGTTAATCTGCTGCATTCATTAACAAATGTGTCCCCATTTGTATATAATTATTTGTGTTATTAAATTTTTATTCTGCATATATATTGGGCATTCTTCATTAACTATTGTTATATTTTATCATTTTAAAAAATATATTTCTTTATTGATTTCATAGAGGAAGGGAGAAGGAGAGAAAGATAGAAACATCAATGATGAGAGAGAATCATTGATTGGCTGCCTCCTGCATGCCCCACACTGGGGATCAAGCCCACAACCCAGGCATGTGCCCTTGGCTGGAATCTAGCCCAGGACCCTTCAGTTCGCAGGCTGATGCTCTATCCACTGAGCTGAGCCAGCTAGGGCTTTTTATCATTTTTGGTGCTACTGTAAGTTATATATTATGTACTGATTTTATGGTTGATAATTACCATTATGTATTATTATACTTTTTTCTGTATGATACAGTTTTGCTTCACATTTTATTTTAACACATTTGAAGAATGCTATCATATTTTTCTTTCAGTTCATATTTGCCGCCATCATTTTTATCCCACTCCTTTTTCAAAAGATTTTCTCTTATTTATTATAACTTCTCTGGACACCAATTTGTGGAACATTAAGATAGTGAGACATTGGAAATAAACTAAGGATCCACTATAAAGACAGTAAATATAAAATTTTATAGAATGCATTACTAAAAAAGGACATGATGAAATAACATGACAAGAACTAAAATAACATTTTAACTGCAAGTATTGCATAGCAACACATACAGTATACAGTACAATATATTTATGCCAATCCCTAAAAGTTATTTTTAAAATATTCAGTGCTAGAGGCCAAGTGCACAAAAATCATGCAAGAGTAGCCTTCTCTCCCCGGCTGCTGGCACCAGGTTCCTTCTGGCACCCAGGACCAGGGCTTTCCTGCAGCTCTGAGTTTGTCCAGAAGGACGGAAGGATGTCCAGAAGGATGTCCGGTCTAATTAGCATATGGGATAGTGAAGTTAAGCATGCATGGGAGGGATGTTTAAAGAGGTGGAACACCGAACAGGAACTAGTCAATCCATGCTACAGAAAGCTCAGTTTTTCAAAATTCCACTGGTAGCTGGAACTTATTTAGCTATTTTTTTCTACCTTATAATCTAACTGGGAAGTGTGTCTGAAAGGTCTCTAAAATTACTTGGAAGATTGTGGCATTATATAACGACTAGAAAGGATTTTTCTCCTGAAAATCTGTCATAAATCTTCAAACAAATAGCAGCTACTATGGAAAGTTTTGGATAAATTTACTGCATCATTAGTGGTATTTCTGATAACAAACACAGAGCCAGTCAGAAATTTGGTACTCACACTAGCTCAGCAGAAAAATGTTCTTCAAAAGGGTTCTGTTAGCATAAAATTAATGTAGTTTTAAGAGTCTGTCTTTCTTTACCACTAATTTGAGTTGAATGAATCCATCTGGTTGAGCCACTGCTGATGAAAAGATATGTTATGAGAGAATATCATGAGTGTGTGTGTGTGTGTGTGTGTGTGTGTGTGTGTGTGTGTGTTAGGTTGAACCATATGAAATTACCATTTTTATACGTTAAAAAAATAATCAGCCCACCCAGCATGGCTTTAGAGGTTGAGTGTTGACCTATGAGGTCATGGTTCTATTTCTGGTTAGGGCATGTACCTTGCTTCTGGGTTCTATCCCCAGTATGGGGCATGCAGGAGGCAGCTGATCATGATCATCTATCATCATTGATGTTTTTATCTCTGTCTTCCTCTTCCTCCTCCTCTGAAATCAATAAAAATATATTTAAGATGAAAATAATAATAAATACCACTCATTTTATATAATTCAAAAATAATAAAAATATGCATCTAGTTAAATGTATGTGAAATATAACATATTTTGTTTGTTATACATAATTCTATTGTAATTAATAATACTTTGCATAAATATAATAGGACACTGACACATGTATTTGTAATTTAACCCTCTTAGTCTTTGTGAATGAATTAGTTCTCACTACATCCCTATGATAGTGTTGTGATGGCTGTCTTGAAAATGAGAAGAAAAATCAGTATTCAAACCAATTGATACAGCCAAAATGAAAAATACCATACATTTAGAGCTAGAAAAATATAAAGTTGGTAAAATTCCAAGATATATTCCTATAGGAAGACCTTTCTCCTTTCAAAGCATTTTTTTTAATGCCATGGAACCTAAATTGTGGCAGTTTTTGTAGGACAACACTAACAGCAAATATTGACTATACGGCCTGGCTGGTATAACTCAGTGCCTAAGGTTGACCCATGTAACAGGAGGTCACAGTTCAATTCCTGGTCAGAGCACATTCCTGGCTTCAAGCTCAATCCCCACTAGGGGGCATACAGAAGGCAGCTGATTGATGATTCTCTCTCATTGATGTTTCTCTATTTTCATCTCCCTTCTTCTCTCTTAAATCAATTAAAAATCCATCTTGGTTGGATTAATTTGCAATATATATATATATATATATATATATATATATATATATTCTATCTAATAAAAGAGTAATATGCAAATTGACCAAATTGACCATACCTCTGCTACACCCACAAGCTATGCCCACCAGTCATGCCCACCAGCCAATCAGAGTGAGTATGCAAATTAATCCAACCAAATGGATATGGCCACAGAGAGAGCAAGAGGGAGTCTTAGATTGCCCCTGGCAATGGAGGAAGCCAAGCTTTCCTCACACCCTGGCTGGTGCTTAAGGCAATAAAGTTTCAATGACTGTGCAAGCAGAAAGCTTGGCTCTTCTCCAGGGTACAAAGTTTAAATTGTAGCAGGTAAGTAAATCCCAGAATCCAGGGCCTCCCCTTGGGTCACCACCCCACGCCCCTCACCCAGGCCACCCCATGCCCCAAGGGTGTCCCTGATCCAGGACACACTTGAGGGCAAACCAGCTGACCCCCCACTCATGCACCAGGCCTCTATCCAATCTAATAAAAGAGTAATATGCAGATTGACCATCACTCCAACACACAAGGCTGCCCCCATGTGGCCAAAAGATCCTACCTCCATGTGAACACAAGATTGCCACTACAATATGGGCAGCAGGGGAGGAGAGTTGGAAGGACCAGGCCTACAAGGGAGGGCAGTTTGGAGTAATCAAGCCTGCAGGGGAGGGCAGTTAGGGGTGACCAGGCCCACAAAGGAGGATCAGTTAGGGGCAAACAGGCTGGCAGGGGAGCAGTTAGGCATCAATCAGGCTGGAAGAGGAGTGGTTAGGGGGTGATCAGGCTTGCAGGCAGAAGTAATTACGGGTAATCAGGAAGGCAGGCAGGTGAGCAGTTGGGAGCCAGCAATCCTGGATTGTGAGAGGGATGTCAGACTGCCTCTTTAGGCCTGATCCTACTAGGCAGTCAAACATCCCTCAAGGGTCCCAGGTTGGAGAGGGAGCAGGTTAGGCTGAAGGACAGCCCCCCTCATATCTCCCTGTGCACGAATTTATGCACTGGACCTCTAGAAACCAAAGTTGGCCTTAAGCAAAATATGAGGAGGTGAATTTGTCATTTTCATCCTCCCTCTTCTCACATATTGTTCTGTAACTAGTAGGTACAAAGCAGTCTGCTTGAAAGTATACTTTGCATAGTGAATTGAATCCCTGTGGACTTTGCCATGTTTTGTTCACTACACTTTCCAACCTGGAGTAGTTTACCATCAAATTCAAAAGACTAAGCACACTTTTAGAGTTTACTACTTCCATCAAATAAACCTTATGCTATCTTCATCTTTATTGCCTGTATAATAATTCCCCATAAAGGCAAGTAATAAGCATAAACATTAAACAATCCTACTTTGTCATAGCCAGTCCATATTTCAGTTGGTTAGCTCTACACTATACATACATTCATTTATCAACAGATATGAAGAAACAATTCTAAATAAGGCAGCTTATCCATCTAAATGATATGGAGTAACACGTCTCATTGCTTTTTTTTTAATGCCATTACTATTACATTTAATAACACATACAGCATAAAGATACTCTTATCTATGACTCACTGGATCTGGATTAAAAGGCTCAATATATGGTTTTCATTTGTTTGCACGTCTGTTTTTCTGCCCAGCATTACCTACATATACCATGTATAAGCCTCAAGAGCAGAGCTTACTCATTTATCTTTATTCCAGGCACCAGCAAAATTATTTCCTGACCTCCCTTTTCTGGATAAGAGATGATGTGTCACTGAGGTCTTGGTAATGGAATGTGGATAAAAAATAAAAAATGCTACTTGGAAAAAAAATGTTTGGATACAGAAAAATCAGGAAGAACTCTCAAAATGGAGAAAAATTTGGAGGCCCTGAATAATCCAGGAGTATCCCCAATGTTTCTTAAAACAACTTTTTTCTTAACCTATTACTATTTTGAGGTTATTTGTTTTAGGTTTTATCCTGATCTGACTAATACCATCTTTCTAATGAATGTTTCTGGTTTTGGAACATACACTCCAACCTTACACCAATGTTCTGCTCCAACCTTATATTAATGTAAATGGAGTTAAAATCACAGAATGGAACAATGTAGAGTTTCTTATTGTGCTAACTCAAGTTTAAAGAAGGAGGCAGTCTGTTGCCTTAAAAATCTTATTACATTGCAACTGAGTTTTGGTGCAAATGTAATGGATAACAATGAAACGTTTTCTTATAGTGGGGAGTAGATGAATTCAGAAATCAGGAAGATACAGGGTATGTATAATTCCCAGTTTCCCAGTGGAGTGTGAGAGCTTACCTGGGCTTGGGGATGAGAGGGAAGCAGAAAGAGAGAGAGAGAGAGAGCCACAGAACCCCGACCTCAGTATTGAAATACATTGTGACAGCTATTTATAAATGTTTGGAGGGTGCATTCATTCACTACAACTCCAGAGCATATAGCAAAGACTCATAGATACATTCAATGTAGGGAAATCCCCCTTAATACTAGGAGAAACCATTGCTAAGCCAAGCCAGCCTTCATCACTGGGAGTATCCAGGAGCTCTGGATGACAAACTCTCAGGAAAAACAACAAACAAAAACCCTCAGTCACCAATTGGCCAAACTGGTGTACTTCCATTTCCACAGCTGTAGTCACCATTTTGATACTTTGATCAGAACCTCAAATCCCCTTGCTTAAGGTTGTCTGCACTGTGCTCAAATGCCTTACAGGGAGTTGACATCTGATTCAGATGCCATGTCCTCCAGGCCTCTGGCTCTATAGTATCTCAATGTTTTATGACATTTGTCACTTCCTCTGTGTAAATATAATTACCTCAAGATATAATAAAGCAAAACATATCTTTATTCTAGAATTCCCTATCTATATAGTCACAAAACAGTTGAGTAATCAATTAATTTTTGTCTTGGTGGAGACTGCAGTCTGGATGCCTCTGAGACATCAATTCTAAAGTTTCTTCCTTCTAAAGTGGAAAATAAAAATTCAATCAATTCTCTTTTATTGGGTGGTTGATAGACTTGGGAAATTTTTCAGAGGTATTATGAGCTTCTAGGAGACTAGGAAACTCAATAACAGCTTTTAGGCTATCACTTTCTCTCCTAGCTTAAGGCATTTCTCTATTTTCACTGCCAGACCATATTTTAATTTTATTTTTATTTTTCTCATCATGTGCTTTTATCTAAAATATTCTCTGCATATAAATAATGTCCTCTCCATGTTATCCTTTCAAAATCCATCCCACTTTTATATTTTTCAGTTATTGTTTTGCCTTCATAAATGACTGATTATCATTCTTTCTCTCTCCATATATGTGTAATATATTTGAATATTATATATATATCTATGTTACATATATGATATATGCTTTTAAATTTTTATATAAAATATTAATAAATATACCTTGTCATGCAAGATAAATATATATATATATATATGATACATGTATCATTATATGACACATATCACACTATATATATATTATATTATCCCAATATATCGTGCATAATATATATATATTATACTACTATCTTATGGTGACAACATTTGTATTTTAGAGACTTGATTTCTGTTTGTCATCGTATATTAACTGTACAATTAAAATATAATAATTAAATTCTTTATGTCTCAGTTTATTTATCTATAAAAGGAAAAATTCCGTTTATCTCCTAGGATTGGTAAGGATATTAAAAAGACGATACTTATAACATGCTGAAAATAGAATTCTTGTCCATAACAGGCACCAAGTAAATTATAATCGTTTTTTTAATATTAAAATCACACACAATGTCCAGCTATTTTGAGTGCTTGGTGCATAATTATTTTTATAAATGTATTTGTATTGATTTCAGAGAGGAAGAGGAAGAGATAGAAGCAAATGATGAGAGGGAATCATGGATTGGCTGCCCCCTGCACTCACCCTACTGGGGATTTAGCCTGCATCCATGACATGTGCCCTTGACTGGAATCGAACCTGGAACCCTTCAGTCTGCAGGCTGATGCTCTGTCCACTGAGCCAAATTGGTGAGGGCTTGGTGCATAACTGATGCATTAAAATATTGTTAAATGGAGATAGATCATGTCATCAACTATTTATCATTTTACTAAAATCACATTATATCTCAGATTTTATTATTCCAAGACGAAACCTTCCAAGTATCTCATTTCTCAGCATATATGTTATATCCTGGCTTA
Organism: Lasiurus cinereus; assembly: GCA_011751065.1. Taxonomy (NCBI): domain Eukaryota; kingdom Metazoa; phylum Chordata; class Mammalia; order Chiroptera; family Vespertilionidae; genus Lasiurus; species Lasiurus cinereus. The sequence goes on along the minus strand of JAAGEH010000076.1, from coordinate 2,918,894 downwards.
TGGGGTCTGTATATATCCCTATCAATATACGTATACCAAATTGGTCAAAAAGAGCTCAATTTTTAGGTAATTCAACTTCCTTAGGCATAACCCTTTGTGCCTTTAACAGAGGTCTCATTCCAAAGCTAAGTAATGATCATTCCCACTATTTCTGAATAAGTGAAGGATGAATCAAAAAGTGTCTTAAAATATGTCTCCAAGTCCTGTAAGATTGACACCTCATAGAGCAGTTCACATATTATAACAATTTCCTATCACACTGACTAATGATCCAGATACAGTTCTCTCATCACCTGTTCAAGTGAGGCTGCCAGTGGTAATTTCTGGTCTCTCACCTTGTAGTTCAAACTGGCCTATAACACTCTGAGTCTCCTGGGCAAATATCATTGTCGCATTCATTAATTCCCCTCCCCCCAAACCTTTATTCATCCTCAGACTGAATTTCTGAGCAAATGACCTGGTACTGAACGACCTTCCATGGAGCTCCTCTGCTCTTTCTCAGCCTGGCTCATATAACAGAGGTTTATGATACACAGATGAGCATGTCTATGGAGTACTATTAGGAGGGAATTTGTAAAGTAACCTGATAGGGAGACAAATATGGTAGATATGCTATGGTTTGATGTGGAATACAAGTCATGTGCATTGTCTAAACAAGAACTTCAATAACTTGTTTGTAGAGAATTAACAGATACAGGTATTCTTCAGTTCTTTTCTTCTGAGTTTGTAAATTAGAATGAGAACCTCCACATAACTTGTCAGTGTGTAGATTAGCATTACCCAGGATCGGGTCTATAGTACACACTGGGCTATTTAAGTAATTTAAAGTATTGTTTGGCACATGGTTATGTTGACTTGACAAATTGAGACTCCTTATTAGTTTCAGTGTTGCTTTTGGCTGCGGTCTCTTCCACCACTCCTCCAACCCTAAGTTCCAACTGGCTAATAACAGTCTTGGACATTTCGAAAAGGTTGTATGGTGGAAATAGTGGCGGGGGGGGGGGTGTAAGATAAGCATATTGTAATGTCTTAAAAGTTTTAAAGTGTATTAAACAAACTTTTTTTAAATAGTGTAGAAGATGCCTGATCGGCACTACTTTACATGTTCTGGAATTCTTGAAACATGGGACCCGCTTACACATTAACAAAGGGAGCTGCTGACAGTAAAGGCCTGCTTGCCCTAAGCAATGTGAGAGCTTCCAGATATGGCCTGCTCCAGAGAGCATGTCACCAGAAGGATGGGACTTGGCAGTGACAACCATTCCACTAGCTGTCAAACCAGGTTCTGACATCAACAAGTCAATTATGGTCAACCATAATTGGCAACTTTCTAGACTGTAGAAAGCAGGGAATGTTAGAACAAAGGAGGTCACTGGAAATCATTGTGTCCAGATTTTTTACTTTATAGATATAGAAGTGTAGGCTAAATGACATTAAATAACTTGCCCAAAATCAAACAACTAGAGGTAATGCATGGATATCTTCCAAAAAATATTTAAGTTTGAAATAAACTCTTCTGAGATTAGAATACAGATCTCTTAACAAGTGTACTGATTTTCCTTTTTATAATAGAATTTCCAGAGATTATAAACCAAACTATTTATGAAAAGTAGCACAACACAGGTTTAAATTATTTTTCCCACTGTGCACTACTTAGTCTACCAAAATTAAACAATTAAATGAGTGTAGATCAAAGAAATGCTCATTGTACATTAGACACAAAATAGTGGATATGTAATTATGCTCCTGGAATGTTAAAAGTCTTAAGAAAAAAAAATAGATTTTTTAGAAAATTACAGTTCAACAGTTGGAGAGAATAATATATATTAAATATAAATTGGTGCACTCGGGGGTGAGGGGGTCCCTTAGCCCAGCCTGTGCTCTCTCACAGTCTAGGATCCCTGGGGGGATGTCCGACTGATGTCCATCCTTAGTCCTGCCATGGAGGACTCCCACCACCAACACTGCACTTGCCAGCGGTGAGCCCAGCTTCTGGCTGAACAGCGCCCCCCTGTGGGAGTGCACTGACCACCAGGGGGAAGCTCCCGTGTTGAGCATCTTCCCCTGGTGGTCAGTGTGCATCATAGCAACCGGTCGTTCTGCCATTCGGTCGATTTGCATATTAGCTTTTTATTATATGGGATGTGGTCCCTAAGATTATAATGATCCTGAAAAATTCCTGTGACCTAGTGACATTATAACTGTCTTGATGTCATAGCACAATGCATTACTCGTGTACTTGTGACAAAGTCTCTGATGATGCTGTTGTAAATAAACCTGCTCTACAATCAGTCATATATAAAAGTATAGCATGTACGATTATGTCCAGCACATACTACTTTATAATGATAATAAGTGACAACATTACTGGTCTGTGGGTTTACTCTACCTTTTACTTTATAATGTATTTATTCTCCTTTAAAAAATTGCCATAAAACAGTATGCTCTGTTATGACAGATTACATCTTTGTCTTTATTGGATTATTGTTCCTTATGTTTGATTTAATTTCAGGGTGTTTTTTAATATAAATTTAGTGTACCCTAAGAATACAATGTTTATAAAGTCTACAGTAATACACAGTCATGTCCTAGGCCTTCACATTCACTCACCTCTCACTCACTGACTTACCCAGAACAACTTCCAATTCTGCAGTAAGTACACTATATGGTAAGTGCACTCTACAGGTTATGGTAAGTGCACTATACAGGTTATACACTTTTTTTTTAGCTTTTATGATATATTTTCACTGTACCTTCTCTACGTTGGAAATAAAAAATGCCATCGTGTTACAATAGCTTGCAGTATTCAACACAGTAACATGCCATACAGGTTTGTAGCCTAAGAGCAATAGGCCAGACTCTATAGCAGGCTGTGCCGTCTAGTTTTTTGTGAGTGCACTCTATCATGTTTGCACAGTAATGAAATAGCTCAATGATGCATTTCTCGGAACATAACCTTATTGTTCAGCAACATGACTACTCGGCTTCTTACAGAGATAGGAACATACCCCGAAAAGGCTTCAGAAAGGAATAATGTGAAATGGAAATGTACTTGGAGGAGTTTATGGAGAGAGAGAGGATGAAATGGTTTTCGGAAGGGAGAAAAATATGCCATTAACCTAAATAGTTGACAGATAGAAGAGAGGAAAAAAAATGTGTGAAAGGTTTATTTGAAATGAGCAAGTCAGACGACAGTGACAGTGTAAGCAGAGGAGGGAAGCAGATGAATAGAGAAACTTGAAGGCTTTGAATAGTCATTCTTAATTTTTAGGTTAGACAATTTGGAGAAAGCGGTAAACTTGCATAAAGAGCCGATATGATTGGAATCTTTAGGCAATGATTTTCACTATTATTCGTAAATCAAAAGGTAATCAAGAAAGTAGTGGAGACTTTGAAATGAAATCCACATTGCTGTCATTGGGTTGGTTGAAGCATACAACAGTTAAGACCAGGGGAAGGAGACACATCCTTCTGGATCATGAGCAATAGATTATAAAGCTGAAAGGTTCAGCTTTCCAATGTGAACTATGTATGGAGAGCATGTGCATGGCTGGCTGCAGTGAGATGCCGCTGTTGCTGCTTGTGAGGGGATACGGTTGAGAGAGCTATGGAAAAACTGAAATGGCGATACTGTTAAATTTTTAAGAAATTAGACATTCAGGTGGTGGGACTTCCGACTAAGGAACTTGGCAGACCCTCGACTCACCAAAACAGCAGTTTAAATGGAGAAGATTTTAGCTGAAACTGGTTTGGCTCAGTGGATAGAGCATCAGCCTGCGGACTGAAAGGTTCCAGGTTTGATTCCAGTCAAGGGCACTTACCTTGGTTGTGGGCTCATCCCCAGTAGGGGGCAATGCATGAGGCAGCTGATCAATGTTTCTCTCCCATCAATGTTTCTAACTCTCTATCCCTCTCCCTTCCACTCTGTAAAAAAAAAAAAAATCAATAAAATCAATAAATAAATGGTGAAGATTTTTAAAACTGTCACTTAAAAACCCAATTTTCCCAAATGGAGAAACATTCATTCAAGAAAATCTACTAAATCTTGGTAGGAGCAGTGAAATCACTGTTAAGAAGATAATGAGAGGCACAAAATGGCACCGCTCGTGCTAAAAGACCATCTTAGCAAAGCTAGACTTAATGCCTGATCCAATTTTAGTCTGAACCTCCCCTATACATGTAACTTAACCAGTCTGGAATTTTCTGGCCATGCACCAATAGGGTAATCTGTCAAGTGGCCTTTCAGACCCTCTCTCTCCATTCATCATAGAAAGAAACAGCAATGGGCTTGATACAGTCTCTTGCTGTACTCGGAAAAAAAAGATGTTCTGTTCTAAAAATTATCATTTCTTTTCTTTTGTTAATAGCTCCCTTGCTCCCAAATTCTTCCTCTAAAAATATTTTATCATATATAACCCATGGTTGTAGTGCTCCTCTGGTTTCTAGAAGGGATGCTGCCAGATTAATGAATTTCTTCATAAAGCCAATCTGATCTTCCAATTCAATCCATTCAACTTTGTGTTTCCACATAACCTCTCTCTAATCTGCTTCAGTCCAATATCATGTTGCAGAAGCTCTACCCAGGTTATGTAGAGCCAAGAAGAGAGGGGCTCCTTACTCTTTCAGCTCCAAGGTGGGGGGGTCATAGTTTCATAGCAGGAAGGGCAGGTTATTGGTTCCCCACCTTACTGCTTGCCCAGACCCCAATCGTAGGTTCCCCTATCACTCATTCACATTCAGAATAGAAACTTTATTTCAGGGGCTGTAGGCTAACAATACTAAGTCCATGACCATCCACATCCCATGAGTCTTTTAGGGTGAAGATTTCATGTGAAAGAGGCAGGGAGTTGTAGCTGGATGTTACCACCCTGATCTCTACTAAGAGGCTGTAGCCTCTGGCATGCATAGAATTTTAGGATGCCAGGGAGGTGTGTAATTTTATTTTCCAAGCTGGTTTCTTGGGAGTTATGTTTGAGTCAGATATCTTATTGTCAGTGTTTGTTTTGAGGTTACCATGTCTCTTAGTGCCCCTATGGAACAAGAGTGTCACTCCAGCTGAAACTGGTTTGGTTCAATGGATAAAGCGTCGGCCTGCAGACTAAAGGGTCCCAGGTCCAATTCCAGTCAAGGGCATGTACCTTGGTTGGGGGCACATCCCCAGTAGGAGGTGTGCAGGAGGCAGCTGATGGACATTTCCCTCTCATCGATATTTCTAACTCTCTGACCCTCTCCCTTTCTCTCTGTAAAAAATCAATAATATATATATATATATATATATATATTTTTTTTTTTTTTTTAAAAAGGAAGTGTCATTCCAGAAAAAGCACATTCTAGTTTGGCCCGCAGCTCCAGGCAATAGACCAAGGCCAAAAGAATATCCCCGGAATAAAGAGCTCCAGAACTCTGCCTGAAGGGACTGACTTTATTTAGAACAAAGCCTGGATAAACCCTTGCTTCAAGGAATTGCTGAAAACATTGGAGATTTCAGAGAAGAGCAATTGAGAAGAATTGGTAGCTTCTTACTGCCAGCCAGCAAAGAGGTAGAATAGCAGGACGTTTACTAGGAACCATGAAAGAAGATAGCAAAGAAGTGCCCACTGGGTTCAAAACTAACCCACGGGGTAGACAAGTCTTTGCACTTGTGAATAGGCTGCACCTACTGAGGAGCAATCAGAGCAGGACCTGGGTCCTACTTGGACGTATTACCCAACTGAACCCAGGCCCATCAAGACAGGACAGAAGTTTTACTAGTAAAAGGGGCTTAAATGTAACCTTAAAACAAACACTGACAATAAGATAATCTGACTCAAACATAACTCCCAAGAAACCAGCTTGGAAAATAAAATTACACATCTCCCTGGCATCCTAAAATTCTATGTATGCCTGAGACTACAGCCTCAGTAGAGATCAGGGTGGTAACATCCAGCTACAAGTCCCTGGCTAAATGTGGAATGTAAACAAAGGTATTATCTCACTGAAACTTGAGAGTAGCCTACAAGCCACACATTTATCTGCTGCTAATAGGCAGATATCTAACTAAGAGGGCTTAACCACAAGCTTTGGTCACTAAGTGATCACTAAGAGGGGTAACCCTTGGAAGCTAAATTAAAAGACATGGACAAGGTTGGAGAATCTGAGCTGAGACATTAAGATTGCATATTTTAGGGGAAAAAAAGACTTCACAGAATTAGTTCAGCCAAGTCACTAAACAAATAAATGAACAAAAAAACAGCAACAACATTGCTGGAGGTAAAGACCAACAAGTCGTTAGCATAATAAATGCCAGAGGTCCTGCCAGAGGGCTGATGGACCATGTGGCTTTAGCAAGGGTTAAAAGCTAAGATTGTTCTGTGGAGACAATGGTGGCTGAAGGCAATCTCCTAACCTGATAATCTTTTACTGTTTACCAAACCTTACCTTTGGTATGTATGTTTAGTTTGCTAAAGGATGGATGTATATTCCAGTAAATAAAAAGCTATGAGTCCAGAGATTCAGAGAGCCACTCCACTAGAGAGTAGGTTTCTGCCTGGCTCCCCCCCCAGTGTTTTACAAATTTCTGTTTCTTATCGAGTATATCCATTTGTGTGTGGTCCCTTCTACAGATTCTGAATCCTTGCTGCAAAAGGTGTGGCAAACATATAGTGGGAGGGGTGATCAGTCTCCAGAGTTTCCTGATAAAGTATTTAAAATGATGAACTTTCACCAAAAATATTGTATCATAATGTATATGCTTCAAGGAAATCATGCTTAGAGGATTAAAAGAAACTATGAAGCCAATAGTGTTGTAAAAGAGTTGCTCCATCAAGAAGACAACAATTATAGAAATAGTCCAGTTGGTGTGGCTCAGTGCTTGAGCATCGACCCATGAACCAGGAAGTCATGGTTCCATTCCAGGGCACATGCCTGGGTTGTGGACTCGATACCCAGTAGGAGATGTGCAGGAGGCAGCCAATCAATGGCTCTCTCATCCTTGATGTTTCTAGCTCTCCTTCTCTCTCTTTCTTTCTCTGAAATCAATAGAAATTTGAACAAAATTTAATAGATAATTCAATGATAGCCTAGACTTGTATTCTTACTTTCAGGAATGGATAAAGCAATTAGGTGGTAGACTAACAAAGAAATAAGCCTTAAAAATGCAATAATTAATAGATGTCCATAGAGGGCTCCACTCAATTGCATCAGAAACATATTTTTTTCAAACATACTTGGAATATTTTTCAAGGTAAGTCATACCTGAAAATCCCAGAAGTAAATGACTTCACCCGTGACTTCTACCAAATGTTTAAAGAAATAACACAAATCCTTCACAAACTTCCAAAAAAACTATAAAGGGAAGAAGCACTTCCAATGCATTCTGTGAGGCGAGTATTACTTTGATACCAAGAGAAAGTGAAGACATCACAAACACAATAAAAATGACAGATTTTTCTACCTCCTATGACGATAGACCAGTGATTTTCAACCTTTTTTATATCATGGCACACATAAACTATTACAAAAATTCTGTGGTGCACCAAAAATATGTCATATTTTTTGCTGATCTAACAAAAAATAATAGGTCTATTTTTTTTATTCATTCACACTGAATGCTTTTTGTTGTGTTGGCTACTGACATTTTTTTTTTTTTTGAGAATCTAAGGAAAAAGAGGTTAGTGCCTCTGACTACCTGACTAAGTAGTCAGATGCATATTTTAAAAATTATTGCAGCACACTGGTTGAAAGTCACTGCTATAGTCAATAAACAAAAAAATCTTCTACAAATTTTAAGAAAACCAAATTCTGTATTATAATAAAAGGATTAAACACCCTGCCAAAATGGAGTCTATCTTAGAAATATTAAGATATACAGAATACATGTAATATGTAATACAAATAGAAAAATGGAGGGAAACAACACATAATGGTCTCAATAGGTACAAAGAAAGCATTTGACAAAATCCAAACCCTTTCATGAAAAAACACTTTGCAAACTAGGAATAGATGGGAACTTACTCAACCTGATGAAACCTTGGCTGGAATTAATTTAACAAAATAAATGCAAGAATCGTACACTGATAATAATAATAAAACATTGTTGAAAGGAGTTAAAGCAGACTTAAGTAATTAGCACTATGGTTCATGTATGGCTTGGGGGGAAAGACAAGATTGTAAACATGACGATACTCCCCAAATTGATCTACAGATTCAATGCCATCCCTTCGTAAACACCAGTTGTCTCTTTGGTATAATTTGTTAAGCTAATTTTAAAATTCTTATGAAAATGTAAGGATTCATAAGAGCAAAAATATCTTTCAGAAATAAGAGTAGTTGCCCTGACTGGTTTGGCTCAGTGGACAAAGCATCAGCCTGTGGACTGAAGGGTCCCAGGTTCGATTCTGATCAAGGGCATGTACCTTGCTTGTAGGCACTTCCCCAGTAGGGGGTGTGCAGGAGACAGCTGATAGATGCTTCTCTCTCATTGATGTTTCTAATTCTCCCTCTCCCTTCCTCTCTGTAAAATAAATAAATAAATAAAATATATTTAAAAAAAAAGAAATGAGTAGTAGATTTTATACTTCCCTATTTCTATTCTTAACACAAACCTACAGAAATCAATATAGTGTGATATTGGCAAAAGGACATACAGAATAACATTGAGAAGATGGACATAAACCCTTACATTGATGGCCAACAAATTTATGAGGAGTGGGGGCTGAAAACACAGGACACCACATATAGAAGAATAGAAGGAGCACTACTATCTCTTCCCATAAATAAGTGAAACTCTAAATGGATCATAAACCAAAAAGTAAGAAATAAAATGTTAACATCTTTGAAAGGAAAGCTTGGGAGTAGATAATCTTCATGAGTTTTGGTCAGGCGATGCTTAAACAAAGCCCAAAATTACAATTGACAACAGCAACCAGAAGATAAATTCGAAGTTTAAAACTTTTGTGCTACAGATAATACCATTATACTAATAAAAGGTGATATGCAAATTAGACTGAACATCTTCCAGAAGTCCTTCCGGACAAAGCCAGAACAGCTGCAAGAGCTGAGGGTCAGCAGCCATTGCGAGGGCTGAGGGCTGGCAGTGCAGGAGCGGCAGTGGCACAGGCCAGTTCAGCGCTGAGGCCCCTTTAACAGGGGCCACGGGAGAGCCAGTGATGTGCCTATGAGAGGCCACATTAGAGCCACCATTGTGCAATAGGCCGAGGCCATGGGAAAACTGGTGCCACGCAAGAGGTCTCCTGAAAGCTGGCACCTCATGAGGCGCTGAGGCCAAGGCCACAGGAGAAGGCGGTACCTCGGCTACAGGAGAGCTGCGAAAGGCTGAGGCTGTGAAGAGCTTGGAAAGGCCCAGGCTGTGGGAGAGGGCGGTGCCATAGCCCCTTTCACAGAGGCAGCTGGAGAGAAGGCTCTGGTCCCAGTGCTGCCCCTTCCACAGACGCAGCCACAGAGGTGTGCCACAGGCCTGTCCTGGCACCATGCTCCTGCAGAGGCTAACCTGCTGTGCCTCCACTACCCACAGCCCCTCCCCCAGCCAGCCTGGCCCCAGATCACCCCCAGCCACCAGTGGGCGGGAAGTGGGGCCAGCACGAAGAAGGGAGGGCCGGCAGTGGCAGCAGCAGCAGGGTGATGGGGGCAGTGCCTTCCCATGATCCTTCCCTCAGAGCGAGGCTAGACTGTGGCTGAAGCCATCAGCAGGACATCCCCTGAGCTCTTCTGCTCTGTGAGAGGGATGAGCCAGGCGGAGGGAACCCTTCCTCCCCCTTCACTGCCTGAATTTTCGTGCACCGGGCCTCTAGTTGAGAATATAAAAAGGCAACTTACAGGATAGTGAAAATATTTATAGTTAATATATCCGCTCAGGGCTTTTATCTAAAATATATAAAGTACCCCATTCAATTCAGCACTGGAAATAAAAATATCCAATTTTTGACACAGGCAAAAATTTGAATAGATATTTATCCAAAGAAGCCAATTGGCATTAGGCACAAAAAAAAGATATTCAACATCATTAGTCATTAGAGAAAAGCTAATCAAAACCAGGAGAAGATGCCACTTCACACTTACTCAGATAGCTATAATCAAGAAGACAATAGCCAAGTGTTGGTAAGGATGTGGAGAAATCGAAATGATCAGACATTGCTTGTGAGATTGTAAAACGGTGCAGCTGCTTTGGAAAAATAGTTTGACAGTTTCTCAACATTTTCAGCAGTTTCTATATGACCTAGCAATTCAACTCTAGGAGAAAGGAAAACATATATCTGCACAATGTTTATAGCTGTATTATTCAGAGTAGTACAAAGTAGTAACCTGATTAGCCATCAAATGATTGAATAAATAATATATGATATATTTATACAATAGAATATTATTAGGTAATAAAAATAAACGATTGGCCTGGCCAGCGTGGCTAAGTGGTGAGTGTAGACCTATGAACCAAGAGGCCACAGTTTGATTCCAGGTCAAGGTCAGAGCACACACCCAGGTTGCAGGCTCAATTTCCAGTGTGGCAGCCCATCAAGGATTCTCTCTCATCATTGATGTTTCTCTCTCCCTCTTTCTCTCTGAAATCAATAAGTATGTATAAGTCATTCTTTTAAATGAAAGACTGACTTATACATACTACAATATGAAGAACCTTCAAAACATTAAGTGAAAAGAAGTCAGACCCAAATGGTCATGTAACATGTAACTTTATTTATATGAAATGTCAGAATTAAATCTCAATAAAACTAGTAAAAGGAAAGAGCACTTTCAATTGGAAGGGACTGTTAAGGAACTATGCAATTAAATGTAAATAGATGACTATCATTTATGAAGGAACTTTTATATGATTCCTATGCTGGAATATATTTAAGTATCATATCCACTATTCAGAAAATAGCCAATTCATTTTTATTTATGTCCCAGAGAACCACTGAAATTCTTTCTTAACAATCAGAGCTTTAAAAAAAATAAATCTGTGTTTTATATTTTCTCTTCTCATGGTTCTAGCTTTAGGCTACTTCTAACTAACCCCTCACCCCCCACAATTATTTAAACATGAGTTGCTAATATTATTCTGCATGGAGCTAGTGTAATGTGATATAATTTAAAGGTCATATTTTCTGCATGTTGAGAAAGAAGTATTTTGGATTTATTTTATCTGTGCTTAAAATGATGCCATTTTGGTTGAAATTACATAATCTATTTTAGGATAGTAGAACTGAAAACTCTTAGTCTGCTTTCTTTATTTCTTGTAAAGATGGTCATTTTAATAAGAATTTTCTCTAAAACCACTTCTATTGAAAGCACTTCTGTTTAAATGTTATGATACTTGGAATTCGATTCATAATTACATGGGAGATGCAATCTCTGAATTGGAGAGTCCATAGCACCAGACTGGCTATGAATCAAATGTTACTGGGAGTGAGTGGTGTTACACAGGGGCTTATTATTTTATTTTTATTCTCGTTGTGTCTGTATACATAATTCTCAGTTTTAAAAGCAACAACAACAACAAAAACCTACAACACTAAACAATTAATGAAGAACTCAGGTTAAGCAGAAGTAACATACGAGAAGGTAAATCTATTGGCACAAACAAAGCTAGAGTTTAAGAGAGAAAATGAGATTTTTATATATAAGGGTGATGCCATTATGTAATTTAATATCTATTGGCAAATGTCTTACGTAAATTTTAAGATGGTATAAAAGTAATATTTTGTTTTGGTCAAAAGATAATACATGAGGAGCTAAAAGAGTTACACACCACCAAAAAAAAATGATAATAATGGAGCCGCACTTAATATTTTCAAGTTGTAACATTTTACGCAATGAAAAGACAAAAAAAAAACACCTTTTTATTGCATAAGATAAAATGTCACTCTTGCTTTCCATATTCCACTAAACACTACACTTCTGACATCAGAATGTGGATTTTCCACACATTAATCAATTCTGTGACACCTTCTCATATCAATGTTTTTCTCTGTCTTTCCCTCTCTCTAGTCAATGCAACTCAATTCTGACACTATTTACCTGGAGGTAACATCAAATTAAGGACTCAGTCCCAAAAGACTGTTCTCTCCCCTCATATCGGTCTCCAATCTCAAGTCCCAGTTGTGACCCGTGCTTCTAACTGACTGGCTAGAATTCAGGATTTCTATGACCTCCTCTTCGGTTTGATTAAATTGTTAGGATGGCTCACGGAATTCAGTGAAATAGCTTACATACCAGACTACTGATTTATTACAAAAAGACACTTAACAATAGAAATGGACAGCCAGACAGAGAGATACATAGGGCATGTTCCAGAAGGACTAAGAGTCCAGATCAGATTGATGTTTGTGTTATTCGATTGAACTGGCCTTTTTAATACCTGGCAGTGACTAGAAAAGAAATGTAATCTCCTTTTTAATCAAAAGTCAGAAAAGAATAATTGAATAAACAGGGAAGAATAATTGAGGAGAGCAAGTTTTAAAAGTCAGCTTTGAACTAATTAGATAAAGAAGTTGAATGTTTTATGATCAGCTAATAAACAAAATGTGTATGGGGATGACTAGTGCATTCATTAAAAATTGGCATATAAATAATTTGTGAGCCACTTTTAAACCATTCTAATAAAACCAGCATTCAGCCACGTTTGTCAATTTCTCCTGCATTCATTACTCTATAAAGTTATAATTATAATGTAAATCTAGTTGCAACAGTCTATTCTTTTACTTAACAACACATAGTAAGACATTTCTATATGTTAAGATCTTATTTAATTTTTTTAAATAATGGATCACTATACAATATTAAATGACTGTTTAATATCTTAGCAAATCATATTTCTACTTTGGAATATTTAACTTATTTCATGTTTTCCCAAAATACATGATATTGCATTAAATATATATTTTAGTATAAAGTTTTTTAAAAGTTTATTTTGAATTATTGATGTGGACGCATTCCAATAATATTTTTATAGTTTTAATACAGTTATGCAAATACCTCAAATATTTTCCACTATATAAATTTACACTTCTATATTTAGAGTATGCATGTCCACAATGCTGTATTTTTTTTCTTCTTCTTTGTTAAAAAATATATTTTATTGATAGTTTACAGAGAGGAAGAGAGGGGGCTAGAGAGTTAGAAATATCAATGGGAGACAAACATTGATCAGCTGCCTCCTGCACACCTTCTACTTGGGATGTGCCCGCAACCAAGGTACATGCCCTTGACCAGAATCCAACCTGGGACCCGTCAGTCCACAGGCCAACACTCTATCCACTGAGCCAAACCAGTTAGGGCACAATGCTGCATTCTTGATAACTTTAAATTATTTTTGCAAAAGTTTGAAGGTCTAATTAGATTTCACTCTGAGAAGGAATGGAAAACATATCTGTTAATTTACAACCAATTTATAGATAAGCTTATGATATAGGACAAAATTTAGATTTTCTTCTGATGTAAATATCTATAGATATCTATTTATCTATTCAAGGGTAGAAACTATCACCTTCAATTTTCAAAGAATTTGTTTTCTGCTGTTGGCTTAAACAGCATCTACTTTATACTGGGATTTGCAATATATATGACTAATATGCATCATCAGGTCTCAAATTTTGCATAATAATTTTGTTTATCATGAGCAAAACAAATTTTATTTAGTTATTTATTCATCCTCACTCAAGGATATTGTCCATAGATTTTTTTTAGAGAGAGGGAAAGGCAGAGAAAAACATCGACATGAGAGAAACACATAGATCGGTTGCCTCCTGCATGAGCCCCAACCAGGGCCCAGGCCGGGATGGAGCCTACAACCAAGGTATGTGCCCTTGACCGGTATCAAATCCTGGACCCTTTGGTTCCAGGCCAATGCTCTATCCATTGAGCAAAACTGTCTAGGACCAAAGTTATCTTCCATAGGTCAGGAACAAAATGGTATAATAGCGTTCTTATACAGTTTTACAGATTTAAAAGATTGTGCTACAGTCTACGCTGTGTATCAACCATCTGTAACATGAGTATAGTTAGAATGAGCATAATTTTTCTCCCTTTCTATTGAGTTTTTCAAATATTACTCATTACAATATTTTACAAAAAAGGTGTAAAATCAGTTCCAGTCTCATGGTATCTAATTTTATGGTTAAAAATTAGAGTATTGAATTTTTCTATTTAATCTAATACAAAGTTCCTGCAAAGCATGATGGGCTTTTCTAAGTTCAGCTTGAGACTATTGAAAATGTAAAAGAAGGGGAGAAACACAAAAGAGGAAAAATAAGCAAAAACAAAATTGAAGGAATCCTGTAAGAGTATATATTTAATTTTTTTCCTTATTTAGAAGTTACATTCTTAAGCATCGGTCTACTGTAAGCTCTTGCCATGAGTTTAGCTCTCCCTTGCCTCCTCGAGTTTTAAGAATAGAAAATAAAGTGCACCATGTGGGCTTCAAGCTGTAATTTTCATTGAAATTGCTGCAGTCAGAAATTGCAAGTGGGAACCAAAAGATGAAATTACAACCTTTCTAATGCCCCAACCAGGTACACTTTATTTTTACACAATGGATGTTTCCACCAACTCCACCAACACCAAATTTGCACACAATTGCCATTGAAATAACTTTATATAAAGTAAAAGGCAAGGAAAACCACTGGGTTTGAAACTATTGTCATTTTCAAAAATTCTTTCAGGCACAAATGATTTTTTTTTCAATAATTAACATGAAAAGGAAATCAGTAACAAATAGAGGTTAGCCATTTAAAGAAATAATTCTTCATTTTCCGTATATGAGATGATCTAAGTAGACATTTATTAATTCTTTTTGTTACAGGCCTTCCTTTATGAATGGCCATGTAAGCTGATATGAAGAGATAACAAATGTGAATGGTTTGAGATCATTATTTTAAAAATATATATTTTAAACATTTCATGATAGACCTAGTATGAGCATTATTAACTGCCTAAAGATGATACTTTTAAAATAATGATAACCAGGAGGCTTTATAGAACACGATATTAATATTCTATCACCCAAAATGTTATGCTTTACTTAACATTCTAGCAATCATTCCCCCAAATTGGACTGCATAAGTGGTACATAAAAGGTTGAAGATAAGGATACTTCAGTCATGCCTTAGCCAGTTTAGCTCAGTGGCTAGAGTATCAGCCTGTAGCCCAAAGGACCTAGTGTTCAATTCCAGTCAAGGGCACGTACCTTGGTTGCAGTCTCCTCCCCAGCCCAATCCCTGGTTGGGGCTCATGCAGGAGGCAACCAATCTATGTGTTTCTCTCACATTGATGATTCTCTCTATCTTTCCCTCTCTCTCCCACTCTCCCTAAAAATTAATGGGAAAATATCCTTAAAATATCCTTGGGTGAGGGTCTAGTCCAACCACACACTGCACATAATCCCTTTGCTGATGTCTGTTTACCTAGATTCATGGAAAATAGTACATAATAGAAATTGAAGTTTGTCTGTAAGAAACAATCCCCATGATATATAATTGGTTTAGATGGATTGTTTTACAATTTAGCCCAGATACTCTGAAGCTCCGAATTGTAATTTGATTTTTTTGAAGGGTATAATTAATAGGGTCTCTACTCTTTTTACGGCATTTTCAAGTAGTGTGCCTGTACGTCTCTGAGTAGCATTGGTGTTAGGATTATTCATCCTGAACCCCAAATCAGAACACTAATCTGCTCTTTCCTTTTGCAGGAGCATTATAGGAGATGCGGATGTAATTTATTTAGCCATTTTTTTTAACTTCATGCAAAACAGTAGTTTAAAATAAGAATAGAATGTGGCAGACTAAACACAATTGATTATCTTAGATCTTTTCAGAAGCTTTCCTAAATTAAAAGGATAATAAATAGGAACACTTTAAATACATAGATATACAAGTCAAAAGAGAATAGAACATGTGACAAGAGTACATGAGAGGCATCAGCAGTTGTGTGAGGATGGGAATCAGAGGTGGGAATAATGGCACTGACGTACAGAGAAGAGGAAGCTGCAGTCAGTGTGTGCAGATGGATGTTGATTCACAGAACCACACAGAGGGGATGGGCTTGGAAAAGCCAGGACAAACAACCTCGGAAGTGATTTATAGCCCTCAAAGCACAGGAAGGAGCTTAAAGCTCATTGCACTCCCTTCAAAACTAGAGGCTAGGTGGGCACTTCTTGTGCACCCTTGCAAGGTACTGGAGACTCTTTGTGAGAAATAAAACCTAGCTCAGTGGATAGAGCGTTGGCCTGTGGACTGGAAGGCCCCGGGTCCGATTCCAGTTGGGGGCATGTATCTTGGTTGCGGGCACATCCCCAATAGGGGCTGTGCAGGAGACAGCTGATTGATGTCTCTCTCTCATCGATGTTTCTGACTCTCTGTTCCTCTCCCTTTCTCTCTGTGGAAAATCAATAAAATATATTTAAAAAAAAAGAAATAAAACCTAGGAGTATAAGGACATGGAGACACCTGACACAAAAGTGCAAAAGTCAGAGCCAGAGAGAAGAAGTAAGGGGCAATTGAGTCAATCAACTTCCTTTAAATTTCATGGGGGAGATAATATACCTAGCTAAACTGAATAAAGTATGTTAAGACCAAAACGTTTTCAGACATAAAACCATATATATATATGTTTAAGTTGTTACCCCAATGATGTGTCATTCCTTAGAAAATGACTAGAGGTTCTTATTCTGAAAAGTGAATATAGGTTCAAAACCTCAAAAGCTCCCCAGACAAAATCTGAGGATGGAGGGCAAGAGACCAAGAAAGAAATTTGTTTCTGCCAAATTAAACAATCCTAATAAATATTGAGGATGATACATAATATGTATATTGAGGAGGAAATAGGTGATGGCTATGCATGACATAAAATAAAAGTCTCTGTTCTCCTAAAGTGTGATACATTTGGATGTTTCTGTGAATCTTAATTGTAGGTAGTATCCTTTCCCCTGGAAAATGTTAATTTTAAGAAACACTATTTTAATATTTGGTTTTGAATATCTCAAATGCTTCAGGGAAAAAAATTAAGAATTTAGCTAATAGGCAAATTTTAAAATATTAAGTTTATTCCTGAAACTATAATAGAAGTAAATAATGATAATAGAAATGTTTTAATTGACTATTTATTAGGGGCATTAATGTTTTATGGGACTATTAAAATTTGTATCTTCAGTTCTTAAATTAGAACCCCATATTGGGTTTACTCACAGAGAGTAAATTTCAGATTTGGAATTTGTATCTGCTACACAAAATACATATCTAAGTAGTGCACAAGGAGTATTTTTGTTCTGAATACTAGTGTTAAACAGAAAATACAATCATATATGTAAGGTGTATATTTCTTACCAAATGTAAACTTTCAAAGATACTCATTGTCTTATTGTCAAGATTCATGTTGACATTTTTTTCTGTTGAAAAAAGTCTGTTTCATATCAGCCACTTAAACTTATTAAAAACAAATAAAAGGAAAATAATTGTTATTAAAGATGAATTTATGAACGTGGCCCACAGATATTTTAATTGAAAGGGAACTTTGCTCTTTCATACTATGTGCATTGTCTCAGGAAGAAAATACAAATATTGTTACCACAACAACAATCATGCTTCTGATTTATTTAGTTTTGGATTTTTAGGAAAAATATTGTAAAATCAATGCAATGGTTGGGTTTATATCTCTAAAGAGTCATAACAGGAGACAATTAGCTGGTAATTGTTTCCACCTGCTGAACTCTATTTTGAGAAGATTTGATTAATTAACAGCAAAGATCTGTCATCATTAGTTCCAGAGTCTCTTATTTTTCTTTTTCAAAATACCAAAATATTATTAATATTAGTTTGGAACAGAGTCTCCTGTCCATTTTCTGGGTCATTGCTCCTGAACTCATTACCAACATAATTGGAAAATGTGGCTACTGTTAATCAGTTTGAAATGTGATTTTCCTTAAAAAAGTTAATGGTGATTTTGAAAAAGAGAAAAATATACTTGGGGGGAAAAAAAGGAAAATAGCATCTGGATGATTATACCAAATGTTTGATTTATTATTCAAGAATATTTTTATTCAAGTCAAATTATTTGTTTATATTTGAAAGGAAAATGAGTAATCTACTGAGAGATTTGTTTGTGTCTTTCTTCTTATATCCATGAGGGATCTGGAATTCTTCCTGATTTAAGATTATATAGAAGCAAATAGCCCTATGGCTTGGTTCTTTTTTCTCTCCTCTGAGATTAATGCATTGCAATACTGTATGAACTTCCTGATCAAAGCATACAACTGAGATGTTTTACATTTTTAATCTTCATTCTACAAATTAGGCAGTAAACAAAGGCCAGTATGAGCATTGAAAAGTAGAAAAATATGCAAAGGATTGTTTTTTTGTTTTTGTTTTTTTTTAATTCATGAACATGCTGACACAGTAGCCCAACTGTGAGTTAAATTTTTTCATAAATTTCATAAATCCAAATTGACAAGTTCAATCTTGTAAATGTTATGTGAACCAAGCTGAGGGAATTCATCATGCTTTCCATGTCATTTGGAGAGAAGAAAAATCATATTTCGAAAAAGTAGAAAGTATACCGTAATGAGTATTTACACTTCTGAAAGCTTAATTTCCTTACTTTTGGGTTTAGAGCATACTATTTGCCTTTATCATTATGAGTGCTGACTGGAGGAGAGGAGGCACAGATTTTTGCAGTCCTCCTTATGATTTAGTTGCTATATTTTATCAGAATTCATTCTCTGCTTGTCATAAGCATGCCATTATGATATGATATGTATTTAAGTAGTCTTCAGAAGAGCAGTTTGGGATATTGGGAAGAAGTCACCATAGCTTAGCTTGTGTTTCTGATGCAAACTCACACAGCAGGAGATGGATTTTGAAATAAATTAAAAATATAAATATGCCCAATTTATAAACAAACGAGTTACCCTTAATATTCTCTTTCTTATGGAAGGTTGTATAAAAGAGAATAAAAAATATATCATCTTATAATAACCAAAATAAATGTACCAACTAACAAACTAATAAGCCCCGAAATTATAGTTTCTATCTGGAAGGGAGTAGCCCAATCACAGGAATTTGGCTGACACAGATCAATTCAATATACTGATGCAAAGATCCTTATCCAAATAAGGTAGAACACTGCCTGTACCTATCCACTCCCTTACCCTTTTTCTTATAAAAGTTACTGGCTTGACCAGAGATGTTAAGATGTATTTTTAGGAAAGGAGGCTGCCAGCATCTGAATAAACCTCTTTTCTTTGTACAACCACCTGTCTTGGGTATAGTATTGGCTTTTGTCACAGCAGGCATTTGGTAACTACTCATTCACTATATCTCCATTTAAAATTTAAAAGTGATAACTTTAAGCCATCCCCAGTAATGTCATATATGTTTTCTCCTAAATGAGAAATGCTCAGAGCTGAAACATATTTAAATATAACTTGATTATCCCGTCAACAAATAAATTTATAGCATTGTTATCCACGTTTAGAATATTAATATATAAAAGCCTAAGCGACTGTCCGACCATTTGACTATCCAACCATCTGACCGTCTGACCAATAGCTATGACGTGCACTGACCACCAGGGGGAGATGCTCAATGCAGGAGTTGCTGAGCTGCGGTTACTTGACAGCTGTGGTTCTCGGGTGATGCACCTGGAACCAGAGAGGAAGGAGCCCGATTCTGGGATGTGTCACCCGAGAACCACCTTCTCGCAATCTGGGAACCCTTGGGGGATGTCATAGAGCCTGTCTAGTCCTCATCCCTGCAGGCCAAGCAGAGGGACCCCCACCGGTGCATGAATTTCTGCACTGAGCCTCTAGTACAAACATAAACATTTAAAGTCACAGCTTAACAACAAAAGGACAAGTGATTAGCTTTCACAAGTCTATGCTTAGCAACCTTATCTGAACCTTCCAAACAATTTCTGACCCAAAAATATTTTGTCACTAATATATTCTAGTCATTGAGTTTCCAAAACAGAACCACGCCTGTTGAAATTATACATTTACCTTTTTTCTCCAACTGCTCATCTCCAATATCATTCTTATTCTTAAACAAAGCATATTTATATCTTTTAATGATGTCATATTTAAGATTTTTTAAAATTTTAATGTATTTTCTGTGGAGAAGCAGAAATAGAAGAATGAGTAGGAGGAAAGAGAGAGAGGGAAAGAAGAAAGGGGAGTCTATCTGTGCTCTATAAGAAATATATTTTTTTGTGTTTCATAGTTTGGAATATGAGGTCTGATCATGTGAGTTCACATTCTGTCATTGCTGCTTTAGAGGTACCTGAGTTTGGGAAAATTACTTATCTCAGATTTTAGCTCAGTTTCCCCACATGAAAAGAAGTTAACCGCTTGCTTTTTGTGAAAATTATATGGATTCATTCCAAACAAATTTCTTAGCACAAAGCCTGGCACATAATGCATTCTCAGTAACTCTTAAGTAATAATAAAAGATCCTTACAGCTAACCGTGGTCAGGTATAAATCTAAACCAATCTAATTTAAAACTTTGCTTATTCCATAAGAAAACCAGCCATCCGATGTTAATGTACTTTGTTGCTCTGGCATTCGAGCTGACGATGAAGCAAGTTTTACTTAAGAAGTCACATTTCAAACTCATACCAATTTAAACTTAGTTCTCGAGGTGACTTGATGACACGTCTGGAAAATGTGGAATTCCTTGGCCCCGAAACCATTTCACACACAAGTCATGTCGGATTCGTGACACTGTTGTTTGGCCTCGCAGTTGATCTTGTGATAGAACAATCCAGATGTGCAGCAAACCCTGCTTTTCCAGCGTGCTCTTGCTAATGCATACGGGGATGGAGTGAGTCCTGGCGATGTTATCAACAAGCAGAGCAGAGGAGTGATTCAAGGCAGATGGCGGATCATATTCTGTGTAAAAGTGACCACAGAACATGTACTCTTCGCAGTTTTGCTCTGCAGCCTTTCCATCTTACAACGTGGTCTGAGTGACTGATGTAAACCAAAGTCATCCGTATCTACCAGGTAGACCTGCAGACGAGATTGAAAGTTGACCCTGAATAAGGAAACATTTTCAAAGGGAAAATTCTGGCAGGGCTTCGTGAATGGCTTAAATGGTAGGCACCGCTGGAACTTTCTAAGAGTGACAGACTTTTGGTTTTCTCCTTCAGTGGCTAGCCTTGCCACTTACTAAGTCCGTGAACTTGGGAAGGTTACTTAAAGACTCCCTGTTTCAGTTTTCTCAGCAGTGAGGAGGGGATGACATTATCACCCTCTCCTAGACATTTGTAAGAATTTAATGAGCCCATGTGTGGAAAGCACTTAGAATAATGCCTGGCACATGATAAACCGAAAACTAATAACTGGAGAATATATAACATACATTCAAAGTGTGTAGGGAATGAGAACTAACATCCATTCTCTAGTGTGTTCCCAGATCTTGGCATGGTATCTGATCTGACCCTGGTTCCCAATCCCACCTCGTCAAATCAGGGTTTTTATGGGCCCCTTCCTCCATAAATTTTTTATGAAGTGTATTTTATAAATAAATTGGTACAAAGGCAAATACACGTATTAATAAATATTAAAACATTTTTTGGCCCAAAAGTTCAGTGTGTGTGTGTGTGTGTGTGTGTGTTTTTTCTTTCTTTCTGATTTTGAAAGAAGTTAAAACATGTTTGTTGGTCCCTGAAAGTATTTCAGACTCCAGGCGCTGTGCCTAATGGAGCAGTCAGCCTCACACTGAAGACCATTATTGCCATTAAATTGTTGAAAATCATAAAGTTTGGAAACTTAATACAGATTTACATAGTTCATATGTGGCAGGTCAGAGACTGGGGCTGTTTGAACTCTGGAGTTTATGTTTTTGCATTCTCACTCGGCGCTCTGTAAGTGGGGGCACATTGATATGGCCCATCTTCACCTTTGCCACTAGCCCCTGTCCCTCTCCCAGGGCCACCCCTCTTCCTTCTTCCTGTATCTGATCTCCTTTCATAACATCTTTCCAAAATTCCCTCTATTTTTCCCAGTAGCAATACATTCATTGGCTCCCAATTGGGAACCATATTTAAAGCAATCTCATAGACCATATTTCACAAAGATATTAGTGATTGATAATTCATGTGTTGCCCCTGGAAGAATGTTCTCCCTTTAACAACAACAACAAAAAAAAATCCTAAAAAGTGTATTTATCTTGGGCTCCCGTAACAAAATACCAAAAAAAATGGGTCACTTAGACAACAGAACTTTATTCTCTCATCATGCTGGAGAAATCCAAAATCCGACTGTCGGTAATTTCATTCCTTCTTAGGTTTTTGAGGGCAAGACCCATGATCGGGCTCTCTTCTTAGCATGTAGGTGACTACGCATTCTTACCTCATGCTCTCTGTATGCCTGTCTGTGAGCCCAAATTTCCCTTTTCACAAGCAAGAGTCCTGTTAGATGAGGGTGCAACCTAATACCTCCTTGTAACTTGACTACATCTATAAAAACTGTTCTCACAGAAGCTCACATTCTAACAACTGGGAGTGAACCCTGCAACATGTGAATCTTGAGGGACAATCCTGAAACCCTAACAATAATATTGCAGATTGAAATATAATAAAAGACTAATTGTGGAGAACGTTTTATTAGAAGGTGCTTTCAAATCTCCCTGACACCACTCTATTAACTAACTAACTAACAAATAAATAAATAAATAAATAAATTAATTAATTAATTAATTAATAGTTCCCTCATTCCATGGGCAATTCATTCAGATCTATAGTGTATTTTATAAATAAATTGGTACAAAGGCAAATACACGTATTAATAAATATTAAAACATTTAAATACTCTTCTTTCCCCAGTCTGCTATGAGAAGATACTTTCTTATCTTTCAGCTTTATTTCATCATCACTTCTTATAAATACATAAATATTAATATTATGAGGCAAAAGGATAATGATAGATCAGAACAAGAATTTTACAACCTTGGCACTGTTGTCATTTTGGGCCAGAAATGATTTAGGTGTGGGGGCCATTCTGTGCATTGTAGGATGTTGATTTAGCCTGGCCTCTGCCTACTCCATGCCAACAGCATCTTCTGGCATTCAAAAGTGTCTCCAGGAGACAACCAAAAATGTCCTGAGGGAATGAGTAGCAAAATCACCTTCAGGTAAGAACCACTAGTCTAAACAAGTGTAACTGAAATGCTTTGGCCAACCAGGTATCAACAGTTACTTCAGAGAAAAATTCAATTAATGAACAGCCATGTTCTTAAAAGAACTTTAAGATCTTTTACAACAAAGCTATATATATTTTCCTTTAAAACAAAGTAGGAGTCAAAACCGGTTTGGCTCAGTGGATAGAGCGTTGGTCTGCGGACTGAAAGGTCCCAGGTTTGATTCCGGTCAAGGGCATGTATCTTGGGGGCACATCCCCAGTAGAGGCATGCAAAAGGCAGCTGATCGATGTCTCTCTCTCTCTCTCTCTCTCTCTCTCTCTCTCTCTCTCTCTCTCCCTCTTCTCTCTCTCTCTCTATATCTCTCTCTCTCTCTCTCTCATCGATATTTCTAACTCTATCCCTCTCCATTCCTCTCTGTAAAAAATCAATAAAATATATTTTAAAAATAAAAAATAAAACAAAGTAGGAGCTCAAAGAGATTAATCAACAACACCAGTAATAAAGGCCAAGACATAGACTTCATGGTAATTAAAACAAAACAAATCAAGAAAGCTGACTGAAATTAATGATTGATAGACTGGAATTATATATCCGCTTCTACCTCAGTGATCTCTCAGAAACTGTGTGTGCTTGTAACAACGCCAAACACAATTTTTATAATGTGTTTATTTGTGTGAAATGTCAAGAAAATAGTGACATTTTGGAAGCCAAGACCTTAGGTATTTTACTTCTTCTCAGAGCCTGTCATTATTTATGGCGTACCTTTTTTTTTTTTTTTTTGGCTTGCATCATTCATTCAGTTATTCACACATTCATTTATTTGTCAAATTTGAAGAGTACCTACTGAAGACCAGATGCTAGGTTTAGACATCATGGAAGCAAAATCATTTCAAATCATAGAAACATCTATCATGTGCCATTCTTGTGGCAAACACAGGAGACGGAGGGAGCTGAGTACTTGGTAACTAAAATCAATTATTACACAATAATTGGCTCAGAGGAGGAAATGTAACTCAGGCTTATCTAATATGAGTGGCGCAGGTCAAGATTTTCTGCCAGACAATTGGGAGAAGAAAGCATTTGCGCCTGTTAAACATGCATGAGGATGCCAACAGCCTTGGTTGTTGCTGGCAGCTGACTCACTCACTCCCACAGGGAGAAGTGCTCATAGATTGTGGGAAAGAGAAGCGAGAGCTGAGAGCTCAAAGGAACTGGTACTCGGTGACATCATTAAGTGACTAGGTCCACCTTTCTCTGAAGCTTGAAATGCTGCTATTTGCTGGTACTGTGTTAATTATTTTAATCTGTCAATTAAGACTATTGTGCAGCGCATGTATAACCTGCCTCTAAAAGCATTCTATCCAATCCAATCCTCCTAGACAAAGATAGCAACTTGGAGGTGACAATGTCTTTTTTAAAAAAATACCTTGAGGCTGTTTATTTTAAGCAGATTAAATATCTCTCCTTGCTGAGACTGGTTTGGCTCAGTGGATAGAGCGTCGGCCTGCAGACTGAAAGGTCCCAGGTTCTATTCCTGTTGGGGGCATGTACCTTGCTTGCGTGCACATCTCCAGTGTGGGGTGTGCAGGAGGCGGTTGATCGATGTCTCTCATGGATGTTTCTGACTTTCTATCCCTCTCCCTTCCTCTCCGTGAAAAACCAATAAAGTATATTTAAATATCTCTCCCTGGTTGCTGTGAAGATGGGGAATCTTTTATGCCCTTTAGAGGAGAAAGGACTCTGCTGTACTGTGGGTGGAGTTTCTCCCTTTCTAGTCTCCTGTCAAAGCAGAATTCTATGGATTCTGTCCAGTTGCCTGATGGTATAGTTCCGCCTGAGAAACTCTAATGGCACCATATTGTTGGTCTGGTCTTTCTAAAGCTCAACTCCTTATTTCCATAATTTCTTTTTAATTTGAACTTGATTTTTATTGTTGACACAATGACAGGTGTCCCCACCCCTACCCCCAGTCCTATTTGCCCACCTCCATGCAGCCCCTAATCCCCTTCCCTCTGGCCATCGCCCCACTCTTGTCAGTTTTTGTGGGTCATGCCTATTTGTTCTTTGGCTAAGCCCTTCACGTGCTTTCATCCAGTCTCCCCGACTCCCCTCCTCTCTGACAGCTGTCAGACTGTTCCACTCACACCCCAAGCCTAAAACTTCAGACTCATTCTGAAAGGCTTGCGTTGCCAGTTGCCTTTGTCAGATGAAAAATAGGAATATTATTTAAAAATAAATTACAGCCGACACCGGTTTGGCTCAGTGGATAGAGCGTCGGCCTGTGGACTGAAAGGTCCCGGGTTCGATTCCGGGTAGGGGCATGTACCTTGCTTGCGGGCACATCTCCAGTGTGAGGTGTGCAGGAGGCGGCTGATCGATGTCTCTCGCTCATCGATGTTTCTGACTTTCTATCCCTCTCCCTTCCTCTCTGTGAAAAATCAATAAAATATATTTAAAAAAATAAAAAAAATAAAAATAAATTACACATTTTTTAACCTGGAAATAGTATTTCTTAGAAATTAAAATGCAGAGATGTTAAGCCTTTGAGGAAATTATAATGAGAAGAAAAAAATTTCTGCTATTCTTGTATATGTGACCTGTCCTGTAATAGCCAGGGAATTGATCCTGGTCCAGGCAAGACCCAGTGGGATCTGCATGCTGCTCAGATGCTTCCTCTTCATCTGCGTTCTGGTCTTTTATCAATTTATCTCGGGAGCCTGCGAAACCCGGCTCTGCAGCCTTTCAGGCACACTGATGAATGACTTTCCAAACGTTTCCATTACACCTCCTCTCCATCAATTTCACATCAGCAAGTTCTGCAGATGGTTTATTTTGATTAAGCATATGAATGTAGAAGACTGTATTTGATAGAAGAAAAGTGTGAGTTGTTTATTCCTGATAATTGTCACATTTTTCATTGTGAAATTTTTCATTACTGATCATGGTCACATTTTTATTTGTTAGCAAAATGCAAAGGCCCATCCGTGTTATTATAAATGGTAAGATTTTATTCAAACGTATTTTTAAAAAACTAAATCCTCAGGCCTGTCCCCAATTTCCAAGGGAGTGTGATTACTGGGGAGTCTGATACGTTATTGCTGGATTCTTCTCTTTATTAGCTTTCCGGTTTTACTGTTGAGAAGTAATCGTACCTCGCATAAAGGATACCTGTCTACTGGTGGATGGGGAAATTTGTTGATTCTGATACCTGAATAGGCCATGATTATAATCAAACCTTGTATCCTTTATGCATCTTTTACTTCATACAGATATGGTCAGCCACTGTTTTGAAAATATTGCCACTATTCTCAACAGGTCACAAAAGAAGGGAATTTTACTCTTAATTTACATGGCTGGAACCTATTCTCCAATGAGATAAAACTACACACACACACACACACACACACACACACACACACACACACATGCAGAGCTACAAACACTTTCTCACTGTCCACGCATATCTGTTCTGTTTCCTCCTTTCTCTACATTTCCCTCTCTGAGTCCCAATCTTTCATTGTTGTCACTTCCAAACATCTGCGCTTCCTGTCACAAGTTCAGACATCATCTCCTCAGCAAAGTGTATCCTGACTTCTTCCCTATTAGATCGTTTCAGGAAGTGTCATCCTATCTAAAAGAAAGGTTCTAATAATATTGAACATCAAAAGACAAATGGTCAGAGAAATGATCTCTTGCCACCCAAGAGGCTAATAAGACTTTATGCAAATATACCCAGGGGCCTCCCCAGAGATCACATCATTAGACCATAAAGTGTCTGCCACAGGATGCCTACTGACCTCTCATCTGCATAATCCGGAATAGCCCTTCAATTGTTCTAGAAAGCGAAGAGAGAGTCCTCGCAAGGCAACTTCTGAGTTCTTAAAACTGAAGTGTTTGCTCTCTTCTCGAGTTATAGTATTTTAACTTCTGCCTCACCAGGCAAGCAGGTAGCTGCTTAGGATGAGTTCTTTTCAAAATGTTTACAGGAGTACACATTCATAAAAGCATGAAAATATACCATTCGTAAGAAGAGGACAGGAATAGCTTTTCAGATACATCTGATTCAAGATATGCAATTTTAAAAAGCAAAAATAAATTATAACCCCTGTTATTGAAATTTGTTTCATTTGGTCTTACATTTTGATACTTGATGATAGAGGTTTTTCATAAGAGAAAAATTTATGTCTCTCCCATTCATAAACATTAGTCCTGAATGAATGAATGAATGAAGAAAATCAAACATCCTAACTAATTTTGGGATACATTCCAGAATAATTTGGGGTTATAGTTACCGCTAAGAGGATTTCTAGAAGCTATTTAGGCATCAGGGTCTGAACAGGACTTATCTCTGTATATGTTTTCCATGGCTGTCAAAAAGAAGCTATAGAGATTAGGTTTGAAGGCATTCTCTTTGAACAGTTAGAGAAAAACACTTAGATATTTAGGGGAAAATAACCAAAAACTCAAGTGGTCCTTGTATTCAGACAGGACATCCTTTAGAGATACATAAAACAAAACCAATAAAGATCACTTTACCCTACAGGATGACCAACAGGATTAACAATTCTTAGAAATAAGGTCCGATGCTTTGGCCCACCGCCCACAAGAATCTGTTTTTCATATATCCACATGAGACATTTGTTTAAATTAAATTTATGGAGGTACAATTGGCTAATAAAATTATATGGTTTCAAGTGTACAATTTTGTGATACATCATCTATATGTTGCATATGTTTACCACCCAAAGTAAAAAAAAAAAATCTCTTTTCATCACCATTTGACCCCCTTGCTGTACAATATGTTAGAGAAAAGAGCATGCATTTATAATTAGAAAATGATTACTTTAAAATCTGTAAAAACCAACTGATACCTTTAAACTTCAGTTTTCTTTTAAAAAATGGGATTGTAATCCTAGTTGCTGTGTGATTATAGATGTTAGATTATATCAATTATAAACAAGTATCTATTAGACTCCCTGTCACATAACTGACATTTCATAAATTATTTTTCTGACATCTTTTTTTGTCATATAACTACCTGATTTTAAAAATTCAAGTCTTATTAGCATTCTCTGTTTTCCTTCACTTAAAATGAAAATAGATTCTCTTGCAAAAGTAAAATACAATAAAATTTAATTTGCTTGGCTACCCTTTGACCCAAGAATCAAAGATTTAAAGGAAATGAAAGCTACTCAATTTTTTTAAGAAAAAAAAAAAAAGAGGGCCCAAACCAGTTTGGCTCAGTGGATAGAGCGTCGGCCTGTGGACTGAAAGGTCCCAGGTTCGATTCCCGTCAAGGGCATGTATCCTGGTTGCGGGCACATCCCCAGTAGGGGCATGCAAAAGGCAGCTGACCGATGTCTCTCTTTTATCGATGTTTCTAATTCTCTATCCCTCTCCCTTCTTCTCTGTAAAAAAAAGCAATAAAATATATTTAAAAAAAAAGTTTTTTTGGAAGGTTGTGGAGATTCCACATGGACAGGGAACGTGGTCAGGCCTACGAGGGGCTGATCACAGCCGCTGACATGTCATTGGCTACAGAGAAATGTTTAACCTCATCCTCTTCTGCTGGCTTGTTCTCTTCACTTACAGTTTGATCCAGCTGCCCCAGTTACCTACATTTCCCAAAGTTCCAAGTTGTGTGGACATGCAGGTCCAGAGATCACACCTCATATACCTAGTTGCTTCTGAACCAAATTATCTTCATGGTTCTGCCTTTATGAGATAAAAGTTGACCTTCAGTTCAATTTTTCTTGGGTGAATTAGGAAGATGACAGTGGATGGAGCATAGCAAATTAGATAGCAAAAAAGTTCCATAATACAACTCGCATCACCAAGATGGTGAGTTGGACAAGTTCTCAATGACCGAAATTTGGGACAAGGTAACAATGATGAGCATTTCACCTTCCGTGAAAGTGACTCATACACAAGAGGGGGCTGCCAACCACTGACTTACCTGTCCAGAAGAAATAAAATAGTTACCACTTTATATGACAAATCCCCGAGCTTGTGACAAGATGATCAGAGACCCTTGGAGATGGTTGTCAAGGCCATGTCTGAGTAATATTTTATCTTTTTCTCAGTTTCTTTTCATACATTTCTTAACATCTTAAAGCCAATTCCTTCCTTGAATAATTAGTAGATGAAAAATATAAATGCCGTAGTTGTTAAAAGTATTCACCTGAGCCCTAGCCGGCTTGCTCAGTGGATAGAGTATCAGTCTGCAGACTGAAGGGTCCTGGGTTCAATTCTGGCCAAGGGTACGTGTCTGAGTTGTGGGCTTGATCCCCAGTTGGGGGTGTGCAGGAGGCAGCCAATCAATGATTCTCTCATTGTCTAGAAAATGATGATGTTTATATAAATTTGCTGCTATAATACCAAACTCCATTTCTCCCCCTAAAAATTAATTTAAATATCTTATCTGTATTTACATTGAAATCATGGTATATTGACATGCTTATTTTGAGATGGGATAACCAGGATCTTCTGGATTGCACCCATCATACATTCTCTTTGTCACTTCAAGTATTTTAATTTAATATCTCACAAAAGAAATTTTTTCCTCTTGCATCTTAGCGGCGGGCTCATCTATATAAAAAAATGCAACATCTGCTAGAGCTATAAAGCAAATGAAAAATTAATTAGGTATTTGAAGGTCACCTTTTGAGACAATGGAGTTTAATGGCATCTTAAATCCTGTTACTGCTTAAACTGTGTGTTCAGTCTGGAAAAGATCTTTCCTTATTTCCTGATCATTGTGTTTTCAGATCATTTTCTTCTTCTTGGCTGGCCTGAGAGTTTTGGTTGGAGGAGCTGC
This sequence comes from Lasiurus cinereus, assembly GCA_011751065.1. Taxonomy (NCBI): domain Eukaryota; kingdom Metazoa; phylum Chordata; class Mammalia; order Chiroptera; family Vespertilionidae; genus Lasiurus; species Lasiurus cinereus. Next base: position 2,888,955 of record JAAGEH010000076.1, on the reverse strand, counting down.
AATGTCCTTCATTAAGTTACAAATGCTTCCTCAGCATGCAGAGAGCTGGCTAAGAACGTCTCCATGCCTCTAATAACTTTCTTATTCTTAAATCTTGCAGTACCGAGGTAACTTATGAGAAATACTTTAATAAAACTTAAAAAAAGTATTCAGTAAGTGTTTTTGCAAGAATCTATGTTGCAGCTTACTTACATTCACTTCTTAAACCTCTCGCCTTTTTCTGGGTTCTCTTAATTTTAATGGATCGCGCTTCAAGATACTTCCTAATTGCACCAGTATTTTTCAAAATAGATATACTGAATGTCTTTTAAGCATCAAATAAACACACTAGGTGCCACGATTATGTAAATAAAAAGCCAGGTATTGCCTTCTGGGAAGTTTAAGCAGTCAAATTTAAAAATATAGTGTGTTGACATTTTTATGTAAGTTTGCTAGAATATGTACAAGCTTTCTTCTCCAGGGTCACCCAACTCTTTAAGGGACTTTGTGAAGCTTTCTAGGGGGAGGAGACTCCTGATGTGTTTCAAAAGATGGGAAGTTAATTTCTGAATGGATGGGAGGTTTTCCAGGTAGTACAAGAGCATGGACAAACATCTATGGTGAAAGAGACACAATGCATTTTGAAGATGAGATTATTTTACATACTTGTACCATAGAGTGACCGCCATACTGTGACATCACACACACACACACACACACACACACACACACACGCACAGACAAAAAACAAGAAAAAGCCAATGAATTATATACTGACAGAATTTCAAAATATATTTAAGGGTAGAGAGAATGAGTGTTTAATTTCTCTTACAATATTCTAAAAAGCAAAGCCTTTTTTCCATCAGGAGTTTGCAGCTGTATTCCTCAAACACTATGACACTCTTTTCCTTGTAACCACAAGGGCATACACCTCAGTGACAGCTACCCAAAACACCATGGGACCATCCCTAGGCCGGGAATGAGCTGCATCCCAAGGAGTGCATGAGCAGTAACCCTGGGCAACTGAGAAAAGGGTCATGCAGTGACCTAACTCTGGACTTACTTACATTCCTGAGCTCATCTCCTGTGGCTGGTCATCATGAAAGGTATCTGGTCAAAGAACCAACAAATCATTACAAAATTCACTTTTGTGTCTTTCTTTTCCTAAATCTGATAACCCCTCAAAATATGGTTATCTGCAGGTTAGTCATATAATCCCTTCCTTTCTATATTTTATCACAAGGTTTATATGGGAAATAACCAAGTTGTCAGGTAGTGCTTTTCTAGGAGTCTGAGCACATGAGATGGAAAGAGTCTGTATTTTAACCATACATGTCTAAATGAAACGCCTTTCCATCATGTCTGATCCGTTTTGCCAACCCCAGAACTTTTTCAAGATTTATGTCTTGCCTATTTGAAAAATGTTCTCTTTTATAAAAATCATGTATTCTTAGTATAGAAAATTTAGGAATTATAGAAAATTACATAGATAAAAACACAAATTAGGTATAATTATACCACCCCATGCTGGTTAACTACTCTGATACTTCTGGTCCATTTTTTCCTAATTTCTCTCCTACTTGTTAGCTTGCTGGGACTCTTTTTTAAAAAAGCAATACAAATAAATGGCTTAAACAACAGAAATGTATTGTTTTCCAGTTCTGGAGGCCAGATGTTCAAGATCAAGATCTTGGCAAAATTAGTTTCTTCTGAGGACTTTGAGGGAAAGATCTGTTTCTTGGTTGTAGATGATCTTCTCCCTGTATCTTTATATCATCCCCCTTCCATGTGTGTCTGCCCAAATTCCCCTTTTCTTTTCTTTTTTTAATTTTTTAATTAATTTCAGAGGAGGAGGGAAAGGGAAAGAGAGAGATAAAAACATCAATGATGAGAGAGAAACATTGATGAGCTGCCTCCTGCACACCTCATACTGGGGATTAAGCCTGGCATGTGCCCTTGACCAAAATCAAACTCAGGATCCTTTGGCCCACAAGCCAATACCTTATTCACTAAGCTAAACTGACTAGGGCCCAAATTCCCCTTCTCTCTAAGGGAAGCAGCCATGTTGGATTAGGTTCCATCCTAATGACTTCTCTTTAACTTGATTATTTTGTAAAGACCATTTTTTCCAAATAAGGTCACATTCTGAGGTAATGGGAGTTAGGACTTCAACATATATATTTGAAGGGGATAGTTCAACCTATAGCAATCTAATTAAGTCAAAATGAAGTTTGATATTCTGTGCTTTTGTTGAATACTATAATAAGAACACTTTTCTATATTATTAACAGATTTTCAGAAGGACAAATTTTAAAATATGTCAAAAATGTTTATGATGAATTAAGTGAAAGAAATAGGTTTTAGATAATAGCATGTCAATGAAAAATAAGCTTATAAATATATTTGTGTTTTTTGTATATATATCCTTTTTTAATGTGTGTGTGCTTCTGAAAGATATCTACAATAATAAAACAGTAATATGCTAATTAGACCAGTCATCAGTCTGGACATCCTTCCTGATGAAGCCAGGGTCCAAGGGAAGCCAGCCCCACAGGTTGAGAACCACTGCTGTAGAGCCTAAGACCATCAGAAAACACAGATATTTATATTACGCTTCATTAACAGTAGCAACATTACAGTTATGAAGTAGCAACGAAAATAATTTTATGGTTGGGGGTCACCATAACATGAGGAACTGTATTAGTTGTGGCATTAGAAAGGTTGTGAACCACTGAATTAGAGGGAAAAGAGATCAGTGTCAGAACCATGAGATGACTCTTAAAGGACAAGACTGGCATTAATAGGACACAGAAAAGTGCTTCTGCAACATAAATGTTCTGCATGTCACACAACTGTAGCCTGGATGCAAGATCCTACAGTGAGAGAGAAGAGGAGAAGAGGAAGGAAAATGCTTACAAACAATCATGAATCTATGTCGATGGATATTTTAATATAGGGTTAGGAACAATTTGGCCTTATGCTCCAGGAGTCAAAAATGTTTAAGTTGTTAATTTCTAACCCCCTCCCCCTCCATTACCTCCAAGTGGAATAATAACCTCTAAAGTAGGGGAATAGGCAAATGTGCCTTATTTCAGAGCAGTGAATACAATACTTTGGCCTTTTTCCCCTCACTCAGACCAAAAGGATTGCTGAACATTTAAAAGGAATGCTTATTAAAAAGTAAGCTGGATCTACTTTTATTTTTACTGATGATACTAGGTAGCTGTTGCAAGTTTGACAGTGCTGAGCAAAAAAATCATGCAACTAGATTTTACATGGTTTAAACAGCAGCTAACCATACAAATATTTTAGAGAAAATGAGTAAAGATGTTTCCAGACCTTGCAGGTTCTCCCATCTTGCACCGGGGTCAGCTTCTCTGCCCCTGTAATAAGAAGTTATTTTATTAGTTGTGCCCCCAGAAGATTACAGTTATTTCCTCCAGTGTCCAATTTTGTTTCCGAAATCTAAGAAGAAAAAAATCAGAAGGTTTCTGTGCCTGTGTCTTCCAAACCTATGGCCCTACACTCAATTTTACCTTATTGTTATTTTGAAAGATAGAGCTGGGTCAATAAAAACTCGGAGAAAACTGAATTTCCTGGAAGGCCCTGTAGCCAGGACACAATGCTGACTCACAGTGTACTCGTTTTAAAACTATAGAGACTGCTGTTGGTCAGCAATAAAACTCCGAGGAAGTTGGGGTCAGACAGAAAGACAGAGAAAAGAAACCCTATTATCTGCTGGCAGTAAAACATCATCCCTCAAAAGATGGCATTGGAATAAGCCATTGGGTGAAATCTGTCATGTTCTGAATGGAAAGAAATAGCCTTCACCCCAGAACTTGCTAACCCTTGGACTGAAGTCGGTTGATGCAGCAGGAGTACTGTGAAATATTGAGCCACTTTCGGCTATTTATTTCTGCTTCTCTACAATGAAATCCTGAAATTTTATCATGGGGGCTTTGTGAAAGAAGCAGTGGCAGAGGGAAACGATGCCTCTCTTACTAAGGTGGAAGGAAGAGTTAATTAGAAAAAAAATGGAGTGAACACGGGAATTCGTAGATTCATTTCCTGTGGAGCTTGTCCAAGAACAGATAAAACCGAAGCAATATTTGATGCTACACGTGTCCCAACTGTTTGCGCACTGTGCTATTTCCACTATAAAAAAATAAATAAATTGAGATGCAGTCGACACACCATAAAATTCTTCCATTTAATGTGCGCGATATGTGGTTTGAATACATTCATAGAGTGATATAACCATCAGTACAACCTAACTTAAGAATATGTTTATTATCTTAAGGAAGAAACACTGTGCATTAGCAGTCACCTGCCCCCTTACCCCGACTCCCGCAGACTCCTAACCCCAGCCAACCATGGTCTAATTTCTGGCTCTATATATTTGCCTATTATTGACATTTTATATAAATATTATCATACATGTATCCCTTTGGTATCTTTCATTTAGCATTATGTTTTCTAGATGCATGTTGTAACATGTAGGATTATTTTATTCCTTTGTATTGCCTAGTAACCGCCTATTGAATGGATGCACCTCATTTTGTTTACCCTTTGATCAGCCAATGGGCATTTGGATTTTTTTTCTACTTTTTGCCTAATGTGCATATTTCTACTATAAAACTCAACTTATTGTGTGGACACAGTTTGGTTCCTTCTGTGTATGTACTTGACAGTCCAACTACTGGGTCACTTGTCACCTCTATGTTTACCTTTTGAGGAACTGCCGAATTGTTTTCCAAAGGGGCTGCACCATTTTACAGTCCTGCTATCCATATGTCCCATCCACACTTTAAACTCTTCATTTTCATAACCCTAATTTATAGCAGGTGTGCTGGAATACCAATGGACCACTTACCGATAAGGGTCAGAACATGGTTGATGGCATAATAAAGTGAAGGTCGAATTAAATTAGCCCTGAAATCCCATAAGCCTCTTTGGAAAGTGTCAGTAAATAGTCTTCACAGTTGCCATCATCACAATAAGCTGTGTAATTATAAGCTGATATCCAAAGAGATCCTGGCTCTCATTAATATGTACAAACCCCTTCCCCCCGGGTTTCAGGGAAGAAGCCTTCACACCTTTAATTATGACAGGACAAGGTGGGTGCTATGAATTGCTGTGGTCCCAAGTCTTTAGTTGGGAAGAAGAAAAGGAAATTTCCTGAGCACCAATAAACATGCGGGGGATGGAGTTGATCCAAGGGCCTGGAAGAGCTTTATTTATCACATTGGAAAGGATATACAGTGGTACCTCGAGATACGAGTGCCCTAACATGCGAGATTTTTGATATATGAACCCTCGAGTGAGCGATTTTTGCTTTGAAATGTGAGCAACAGTTGAGATATGAGTAATCGTGCAGATCGGCCGGCTGCACAGGACCTACCAGTTTAACCGCGACTCGAGCGTCTCATAGTTTCCCACACCTCAAGGTTACAGAATGAATTAAACTCGTATCTCGAGGTACCACTGTATACTTTTCTTCTAAGACTTTGATAGCAACCATGGGAAGGAAATCTCCTGCCATGTGATTCACTAGGATCCAATAAAAATGAGTTGTTTATTCACTCTTAGGTTTAAAATGGAGATACATGGATTTATCTGGCTAGATGTTTGAAAGGGACGCTTTGAGGAGAAATGAATTACCATTATTAAATGAATGAAACAAACACTAGAGAAGTCTTTTAAATATCACAATTACCCTTAAAGATTAAGTATCATTCAGAAGGGTGTCATTATATAATACTAGAGGCCCTATGCATACAGATTTGTGCAATAATGGGCCCTCCTTCCGTTGGTGGCTGACACTGCCTTTACTCTGGACCAGAGCTGCGTTTCTGCCTTCCCATGCTGCCCCTGCCATATGAAAATTAATCTGCCATCTTTGTTGAGTTAATTTGCATACTCACTCCTGATTGTCTGGGGTGGGCATTGCAAAGTTACAGTCAATTTGCATCTTACTCTTTATTAGTCTGGATTTGACTAGATGCTCATTAGCAGCTGAAAGGGTAAGAAAGGAAGAATGGGAGTTCAGAGGATCCACACTGCCTTTAATATTTTTAAAGTTATGAACAACTGTAAAGAACATATACACTCTGTGTGCCATGTGGAAATTTTGGAACTGGTCCCAATAATTTGTAGTCACAACTTTTATGAAAGATTTGGGGATTTTTGTGTCTTTTTTTAGATGAATTAAATGATTTTCTTATTACGTGGTTGAACTTTATTTTCAAGCTTATTCCCACCATTTATAATCTCATACCACTGAATTTTTTCCTCCTGCTTACATAGGAGGCTGATTCTTAGTGTGAAATGTACTCACCATTGCCTTATGCATGGATTCCCATATATGAAGTTGGCTCATGTAGTACAGGAGAGCCACAGGCTGGCTGCTTGTTTGTGAGTTGATTCCTGTGTCCTTTTCCTTGAGCTCCAGCTACCATCCTACATGTTGCAGCATGTCAAGTATGTCACATTCCTTGAGGTGTAAATGCTATCCTCCCCACCCTTAAAACACTTAATAAAAGCAATAAATGGCCATTAAAAATGCCATTTGCATGGCAGTAATCAATTTCTCTTATAACTTAACAGGAATGGAAGTACACGTTTCCCTACAGGATGGAACAGCTGGTATTTTATTAAAGGAGTATCCCCTAGCATGCATTCCTGTGTTCACTCCATTTTTTTTCTAATAAATAGCCGAAAGTGGCTCTATATTTCACATTATTACAGTAGGAATAATTCTGTGCTGCATAAATGACTGAATTTCAATTGCATTTATTTTATTTGAACCAACATAATCCTTAAAATATGGAGCTGAACAATTAATGCTCTTTGAAAATGGAATGTAATAGACATTGGCTCCAACTTCAACCATCTGCAATCTACCTAGTGAACAATATATGTTCTATACCCTATATTCAAACCTGCCAATACATTTTTGGGCCTATTAACCATGTAAAGTTGTAGAACCTGGGTTTGTGGTCAGGGAGGTAAATTTGACTCCAGCTCTACCACTAATTAATTATTAAAAAAAAAAAACCCTGAGGCATTTATTTTAATGATAGTATACCTTAATTTTTGCATTTTTAAATGGGCCAATAGCACTAGTTAATTATTAGATTTCAATGGACTAGCTTGCCCAGTATGAGTATGTGTTCTGGATGCTAGAGCACCTCAGTTCTTACAGTGGAATTTCAGACTAAGCTTCTTTCTTCTTTGCCTGCTAAAATGCTGAGAGATCTCTTTAGGTTTATATCAGTTTTAAAAATATATTTTAATGTAAAATATAAAGAAAAGAATATATTAATTGTATGAGTATATTTCAGAATATAAATATTAGCTTCGGAAAGAGCTAATTACCAGGGACTCAGAAGCTCCCTGAATTTTTCATTAATAATTTTCTTGTTTTGGTTTACTGTGTTACATATTTATATATGTATCATGGACTTTGAAAATTTACTTTGTTTAATGAAGTAATCCATGTGTGTTCTTCTGCCACTCGCTTCTTTTGAACAATAGCTATTTGGAATATATCTAAATTGATGTGTATTACTACAGTTCAGTCACATCTGCTACTTTGAACATATCACCATGTGTTTATTCTTTCTGTCATTCATGGGCAATTGGATCATTTCCAGGTTTTTGTTGTGCAAAACACTTCAATGAACATTGCAGTATACGTTGTCAAAGGCACACACATAAGAGCTCCTCTAGGGTTTTCACATCATGTGCCAATGAGTCTAAGATGCCATCAATAGTAAGGCACATACCCACGGTTGTGCACAACTAAGAAAGAACATTTTCCAATTAAATACATATATTGTCGCATGCTATCTTGGAAAGCATTTCATTATGGAAACAGTAAACTGTGGGATAAAAAAAGGTGTTTTGAAATCAATGAAACAGAATAACTGAGGGTGGAATTGCTGGATCACAGAGCATGTGCACCTTTAAATCCACTAGGAGGCATACTTCATGGATGTCTAGAGTGTTTGCAGGGATTTCCACACTCACCCACAGAGCTTCTGTGTCCTACTATCTTTTCATCTTGCTTTCACTTTGTTTTGGCCACTGCCTTTTCATATTTATTTTTGGCTTTTCTTAGTATTTCAGTGCTTCACTGAGGAACACCTAACCTGCAGTAGTGTGAGAAATAGAAACCTACACCAGTAATCTTCATGGGGTCATATATCTTTTCGAGCATATGAAGAAAGCCATTCTTAGTTCATTTTCTTTCCGCAAATGTTATCTACTTTCACCACATGGCTGAGTTCCTGGGTTATCTTATGATTTAGCCCAAGCCACACCTCCTCTAGGCTTCCTTTTCAGATCCTTTCTGGAAGGATAGGTCCTCTGGCTTCAGGAAACCTCTTTACCTTTTGGATTGTACTTGTAAGTTTACATACAGGGGTAGGCAAAAGTAGGTTTACAATTGTGAGTATGTAAGTGTTTATTCTTGTACTAGAGGCTTGATGCATGAAATTTGTGCGAGAATCGGCCTTCCTTCCCCTAACTGCCAGCACTGGCTTCCCTCTGGCACCCAGAACCCAGACTCTCCTCACAGCCCCGGCCGCATCCTGAAGGTCATCTGGTCTAAGTAGCATGTGATGCTTTGATTATTATAGATTATTATTGATCAATGATCACATTGTTTTCCATAACAACCCCTGGAAACCTACTTTTGCCCACCCCTGTATTTATAAGCCCAATAGATTACAGCCTTTATTTGTGATTACTACTTAGTGTGTACTATCTATCTGCTTATTACTGGAAGCCATATTTTCCTCTTAAGGGATTCTTTTTTTAAAATATATTTTTATTAATTTCAGAGAGAGGAAGGGAGAAGGATAGAGAGACAGAAACATCAGTGATGCGAGAAAAACATCGATAGGCTGCCTCCTGCAGGCCCCTTACTGGGGATCCAGTCTGCAACCCAAGCATGTGCCTTGGCCAGAAATCAAACCCTAAGCTCCTGGTTCATGGGTCAATGATCAACCACTGAGCTACACTCGCCAGGCACGATTCTTGTGTTCTTATGGCCAAGACACTGATTCCAGCCTAACTTTCCTCTTTCGTTATTGGCTCCAGGGCTTACTTAGGTTAAAATTTCTTCTCTCCAGCCTCTCCCAGGTTGAACAAATAGTATCTGTTACAAGTATGCACAGACCTGTAATTATATCAATTGGTGATACGAGAAAAGAACAGCCAGCAGTAGGTGGGGAACATTTAACACTCATCTCCATCACATAATCACTTATAGATTTTCCCTCCTTCATATCCCTCAAGTCAGTACAAGCCTGCCATGGTGTCAGTTTAAAACCTCTTGTATTTCTTCAACTGTGATAGTTCTCAACCAGAGGAAAAATTTTCATAAAAGAGTTCTTTTTCACATACTTGGGCTCCTTCTATGGCCCATGGAAGGACCATGCATTGTGTTCCTGTGTTTATGTAAAATTTCCACTAGGAAGCTGTGTGAACCATAATATGCATAATATCCTATCTCTTTCTTCTTCCATTTCTCCTTCACATTTCCTAAGTGGCTTGGTTTATTTATTTGTTTGTTTGTTTTTTAATTTTATTTGTATTGATTTCAGAGAGGAAAGGAGAGGGAGAGATAGAAACATCAATGATGAGAGAGAATCATTGATTTGCTGCTTCCTGCATGTCTCATACTGGGGATCAAGAATGTGCTCTGACCTGGAATTGAACCTTGACCTATGAACTGGTTCATAGGTCAATGCTCAACCATTGAGCCACATCTCAGTGGCTTGGTTTGATGTGCTTATGGGCTTTTTGTTACATCTTGCTAGATGGTGATTAATACTAAATACTGTTAACAATGAAGATAACATAAACCAAAAAATGGACCAGGATGGCAGAGACATCCAGAACTAATAGATTAGTAACAATAATTTAAATAAAATTTAACTTCAGCCACTATGCCAAAACAAACAAACTTGAAATGTTATTTCACTTAGAAGGGAAATAAATTTGAAAGACATATCACCAAATTTTATATCACACTGAAAAGACTTTTATGGCATTACCAAAAAGTTACTAAGCTTAAAATATTTTTTTGATCATTAATTTAAAAAGAGAGTCAATCAAATTTTGATCACCAGAGGAAAGACTGAAATATCTTTCTATTTTCTCTATAGAAAAATAAAGTCATTCAAAAATTAATAAGATTTAAGAAAAAATGTTATAGGGAGTGTCAGTGAGTTAGTTTATATAAAGGGTATCTTCACTTTACATATTGTCTGATGTTTGTATATGATGTCAACTTTCTAAGATTTGTAATTTGTGACTTCATATTTAAAATAAATATTTACCAGTGGATTTAATTTTGCCTTTTTTTCCCTTAAATTATCCCCTCCCCTTACTAATATAAGTTTAAGTCTCCATACAAGTTGGAGGAAGCCTTGATACCCTCAGGCTTATAACTGATTTATCTTCTCATATTCACTGCTTTCAATACATTCTCTGTGTGCTCTATGGGAAGCCTGTAAAACCCCATGTTTTCCTACTGTATATTTGTGATTCATATTGTAGGAAATTCAGAAAATATTTTTGAAAGTAAGGAATGAATGACTTAATTAATCAAATTATACATATTATTCAAACCTTGACCTTCCTCCCTCCTTAGACTGGTTGCCTCTTAAAGGTATTTTCAACAAAGTATAACTATATATTGCATAGGATTGTTGCTCAATAAGGGCTAGTGAGCTTATCAATGGATTAATAAATATATAAGTTAGAACTATCTCTATAGTTTCTGGCTACTTCCTTTGTGATTTTCCCTCTCATATTACAATTTCTTTTTGTCCAGAATATTTGTAAACATTTCTTTCACTATTACTATTTTACTCTTAATAAAGTTAAACATTTATGTGACATTCCTAAGTAATTTGCTATTGATACAACTTGGATCTAAAAGCAAACTCAAATAAGGGGCAAAATGAATTTCTATTTCCTTTGTATGGTTTCCCCTATGACAAAAGAACAGTGTATTCATCTTTCCTTTCCTTTACCAATGACAATTTCTTTCCCATATAAGAAATAATAGAATTATGTAAGAGGTGAAGTTACCTGTCTTCTTGAGTAAAATATGGTAAAAATCAATTAAAAATGATTGTCAGAGGATAAGAAACAGCAAGTAATGATGAGACAGCCAATTCCAAGGTGCAAAAGATTCTAATGTCAGTAGGTAGATTTAATAACTATGGTATGTTGAAAGACAGTATTAAAAAATGGAATCTGTTTTAGAACATTTTGTTTCTCAGGAAGGTTTTTCTTCCCAGAAGTCACTAATGGGCACAGTGTGGTACCAAAAGCTAAAAGAAAATAATAATAGTAATAATAAAAATGAAGAACTCTATGCTCAAATCTCTTTCTTTGGCCATGGGTAGACTTTCTGTTTCCATATAATCTTACAAAGTATTAAGACTACAATAAATAGAATAAAACTTTTCTGTAGAAGAGCTCATTTCACAATGTTTTCTTGGGTATATTTATATGATAACACCCATGAATATTTTAAAAGATTTTTTTTTGTTAAATGTTTTAGTAATCAGGGTGCTAAATAAATAGGCTCATAAGATTTCACTTACATGAATTGTACCTTCTTTATAAGGTAATAGACAAGGTAAGTCTTGATACTGTCATGTTACTGAAGCAAAAAGAGAGAAAGTGCTAAGAATAGCTCAACCACTAGCATCATCCAGTGAATAAAGCACACAGAGGATTCTGGAAAATAGAACAGAGTCCCTTTCTTTCTCTTGCATACATGGAGCTCTGCTCCCAGGAATACTTTCCTCCTTCTTCCTCTCTAGTTCTTACTTCTCATAACCAGCTTTTTCCTTCTTGAAGAAATGTAGAGAGCCATTTTTTAGAAAGACATGGAGTGGATGCCATATTTATAACTTACAGACATTAAGCTTCGGGGTGAGGCTTTTGATCTTAGGCAATGCACAGCTAACTTTATTAGAAAGATCTGAAATTAGAGCCTGCCAGAGTTATTACTTTTCTCCGATTAGTTCATCTGATGGAAAGGCTTGTTATCTTGAAGGATTTCATAACTGACATCATATACGGAAAGATAGGCTAATTAAACGCTAAGAACATGCAAACAGTTACTACTGCCAAACAGATTAATTCTTATAAAAATAATGTGAGAAAACATGATCATTATCCCCATTTTTCCCAGGAAAAAATAAATTACCAGTCCACTCTTACTCTGCTATTACATCTTGAAACTAGAATGGAAATCCAGAGCCCCTTACTAATATGCTAACCCGATTTAAAATACCAGTTGGCAACAAATTCTAAGAAAGAAGATATTGCCTATGCTAATGACATAACTATATTAAAAGAGTGCCTCATGTCCTTTCTTCTAAGATAAGATCTTTCCAATCACACTACCATTATATTTTTTGTTTTTGTGGCTGTTATTTCTTTTTGCCTTGTTTTCTTATAGCAATGTATTCATTTTGAATTCACCCCTAGTTGGGAATATTTCTTTTAGGAGAGATGCCATGGATTTATTTTTTTTTTCCTTTAGAAGCAATGCCCTTTCTCTTGCCATTTTTTTCTTCTTTTAATAATAGGCTGGGGAGTTCATAAACAGTGAAACAAATTCTCACTTGTCTTTTTTTCTGTATACAGGCTTTGTAAGGCATACTTGACAAATGTCTACCTTTTGCTGGGTTTTTAAAAAAAGGAAATAACAGAAAATCTTGAGTGCATTGTTCACTTTTCAGCTTGTCATTTGACAGTGGAGGCTGTCACACTGGTGCTGGTTTCCTTGAAAGTGTCTTCCTGTTGTGATGTCCTTATGAGAGTAGGTTGCATAGTGACCCATAAATCCCATGGGGGTTTGAAAGGGCCAGTTCAAGGTTCAGAAAGACATAATCGACATTCCATTCTCCCCCCCTTTTCTTACAGACGCTGTTTTGTACATGAGATAGTCACAAACCCATTAGCATCAAATGTAACCCTACCCAGCAAAAGAGTCTCCCACACTCATTCTTAGGTGAAATTCTGGTGGAGCCCATTGTGAGAGAATGTTCCCACAGTGCTATCCTGCAAACTGAAAGAAAATGTAGCTGATATAGAAAAACAAAATAAAAAACCAAGCACATGAAAATGTGACTCCCTGATTCTATATGTCTCTGTGATGGTAGTGGTATTGGAGAGTGTCTGAGAACCTAAATGCCCTTTGGCCATCTAACTTTATGGGGAAAGGGAAGAAGTATATTTTGAGGACAAGATATTCTTGGATCTCTTCATTTGTCCCTGTATGCTGGCCTAGCACTGGTGATAAAAGTAGTATGGCTACTAATCCTAATGCAGCACTTTCTGATTTATTCAGATAACTCATTCTCACTTGAACACTATAGCTATTCAAACTAGACAATAATATAAATATGTTTCAGATATTCATATGCTTATCAAAAAGGTGGCTTCTTAGAAATAGTAAAATTAATTACTACACATTATGTATGTTTGATTTAGCCTATAAAATACCATAATGCAATGTCATATTAAAGAGTCGGCATTCTATTTCTACCAGTAACTAAAATAAAATAGCGAAAAAAGGAAAATATATTGAATATTATATTTTCCCAAATGACTAAACCTCTACTGCATCTTTATGTCAGTTTTTGGTTACTCCATTAATGACTCTGGAAAAATACAAAAGGAGTGGTGGGTAGTGGTGGCAAGTGGTTTTTCTATTTTCATGAGTCATAAGTGATACTTAAGACTCATGAAAACAGAAAAACCATTGTTTTATCTTAAATGTTTTATCTCCTACATTGCAATTGTTTTATCTCCTGCATCCCACACACACTCTTTGCATCTCATGTGAGATGGTAGGCAAATCAGAAAAAAAAGAAAAGAAAAATGGTGCTTCTGTGAAGGAATATTTTTCACATGGTGACTGAGTGAGAAAAAAAATAGGCAAGTGACCTTTAAGAGTGAGCTTTCAATGAATGTAGCAAATTCAATCTTTAAAAATTGTTCATACAGTATCAGACTATCATTCTAAGTACTTTCTAGACTGTTTCATGAAGGAATAGGTACCTGTAATCAATAATCAAGTATATCTTGTCCAGCAACTGGAAGATGTATAAAGCACAGAGGGAATAATTGAGATTTCTTTCTTCTTTCAACTATACTAGATATTAACTAGATATTACTAAATATTAAACCTCAGTCAATGATAATGTTTATTACTTATTAGTAATTATCTCCCAATAAGAATTTGTGGGAAAAATCTTCAAGTTTAATTCTAGCAACATTTTCCTGAAAAGAAAAATGTTCTAGGCCTTTTTCTGCTTATATAACCCAATGGAATCTGAAAACTAATAATGGAGAAGAAACTGAGAGGATGTAAAGGGAGGCAAATTAGAATCTTTCCACTGAGCACCCTTTAAGAAGAGAGGAACAGTAGACAGAAGGCTCTCCACAATTTCAATTTTTATTTATTTTCTCTCTGTCTCTTCACAAAGCCATATAATTGACTTTATATAAGTTAAGTGCACATAGACTGGGACTTGATACAGATTAGGCCATCTGCTTCATAAACATTGCTATTCAGAGACAATTTTGAAACATACCATATTCCTGACACAGGTCTCATATCTCAAGTCATTGTGTGATTGCATTTGTATCTACTGCTAAATTTCAGAAAATATGTCCTACAAAGAATCAAGAAAACATTTTATAACGTTATATATATATTTAATGCACATACCTATATTGCTTGCTATATTTAACCATAAGCACAATTGAATTGGAGAATGGGGATATAAAGACTGTATGGAAGAAAAGTACTATATAAGTCAGAAGCTATAAATGCACTACATATAAAACATCCTAGTGCAAATTTAAAATTTAATAACTTTGGATGAAGCTATGAGAGAAGCAAACGGCAAGCATCATGTGAAAGTATATTTCACAGACTCTAATGTGAATATTTAATGCCCCTTTATCAGTAGTTACTGGGTTCTCAGAAAGTAATGCATCGTCGCCCCAAGAGTTTCCATAAAAGCAATGCTCAATGTTAAAGTTACCTTTTTGTAGTTTGTAGCATTGCATTTGTCTGGATCTCTGGTGGTGACAATTTAGCCTCTTCTAGCACATGACTGTGTTGGCCACTCTGTTTTGAATACTTGGTCATAGTGGACCATTGCATTTTCCGATCAAATTATATGTTGATCACTTTCTTGCTATCTTATTTGCTTACACATATGGCAATGCATGTATTTGACCATGAGCAAAATTTGACTTTGCTTATCATGACATTATTTAGAAACAATATTAATTGACAAAGCTGATCTTTATTGGTCCTAGATCATGGTAAATTTTCATCAACTTATTTTTTTTCTTGAAATTTAAATTCTTTATTAATATTCAGTAATTCCTCTGTTTTAGTTTATTTCGTGTGTGTGTGTGTGTGTGTGTGTGTGTGTGTGTGTGTGTGGAATGCCATTCAGTTTATACTAATCAATCTAATCCCCATGGCCAGAACAAATCCCCATCCTGCACTCCTTTTAACCTAACATGTGAGCAGTAAGATTAAAATGTATTAGCAAGAGGAAACAAAAGAAAGACGTTTCTTTTGTCTTTCCATACAAAACAGTAAAAACATTATAAAGCCCACTTAACAGAGGTGTGAGTAGCATTATGAGACCAAACAAAAGAGGGTGACGCTCCAAGAGATTAGCAACAGAGGGAAGGACTCACCACCTAAAAGCTAAAGAGATGACGGAAGGAAAGAGAATGACCAGAGTCCACTGAGGGTAGAAAGTTTGGAAGAGGCCACTGCAGTCATGTGAGGGCATAGCTAATAGCAAAGATGTAACTTTGCTGAAGGAATAAGGAAGAAATAATCCTCCTCTGTCTCTCCTCACCCTACTATGCCCTACGGTGGTGCTTTTCATTGGATGAACCCAAATCAAAACCATCCAGCCAAGATATCTGAAGAATATAATCTTTAAGGTTCATTTTCTTAGACACTGAGCAAGGCAGAGAAGTTTGGAGAAGATTCTGGTAGGAACAAAAGAGAGGCTTACTTGCAGTTACAGGAATGATCTCTTCACCAGGGAGACCTCACATGGGTCGTGTCCTTTGAGCCACCTTCCTCCTAGTTTGCAGTCATACTTGGAGAACTTGAACAACACTATGCCTTCTGAGACTGACCCAGTCACAGAATGAGGGTCATAGAAGTGACCCATTTGTGAGCCTTGCTTAAATAAGAAAATATGACATACTTCGCATAAATATACGTTTTTCAGGGGACACTATTTATTTTCCATTTCAAAAATCCTATATAATAAAACCTAATATTCTAAGTGTCCAGCCATTCTACCAGTCATTATGATGCACACTGACCACCAAGGGGACAGATACTCCAACCAGTAGCTTAGCTTACTGTTGGGGTCCAGCCAATGGGGACTGGGTGAGATGGGCCAGACATGCCCTGGAGCCCTCCCAGGGTCCGTTCTCAGCTCTGATCGTGCACCAGTGGGGGTCCCTTGGCCTGACCTGCACCCCACTGCAATCCAGGATCCCTCAGGGGATGTCGGAGAGCCAGTTTTGGCCTGATCCCCACAGGCCAGGCTGGGGGATCCACCGTACACCAATCCATGCACCAGGCCTCTAGTATATTTATAAAAGGGTCAATTTTAGCCATTTTCTTGGTGGAGATCCATTTTATCTTGTGTAACATCTTCAAAATCACCAGTAATAGCTATGCACTGTTATCTCGGGGACTCTAACAACTCCACCTTATACATTCCTTGAGTTTTAAAAGGTTTGTTTCCATGACCAATCAATGATCAATCATGCTAATCCTTGACAATGATTGGCTATGCCATGCCAAGCAAATATCTCCCACACCCAGGATGAGTCACTGGTCTCTGATTTTTGACTCATGTCCAGAAATACATGCTAATTGCTAAAATAATTGTCAAGCAAATAAAAGTACCTAGTTCAACAGTGCATACAGAAGGCCTTCTGGATGTGATGCTGAGAGACAAGTAGTCACAGACAATCAAATTCTCCTTGAAAGTCTGAAAGGCAGCTTATTGGGATCTAAGACAACCAAACATCTAATGAGGAATCCTGCCTTAGGTGGTTGTACATTTAAGCTTCATGATGAGGGGAAGTATCAGCTTCTGTCCTAGAGTAATTGGCATACGTCAGAACCTGGACCTGTATCTCTGTTTCATTGTAATAATGGCTCATGGAGCACCATCCACTGTCTGGCATGATCATAGGTTAGTATCAACTGTACAACATGGCAGAACCAATTGGCATAGCTACTATTTCACACTTTATCAAAATGAACTGAACTCAGGTGTAGCCAGTTTCCAGAAGAGCATTCCAGGAAGCCAATCTCTATGAAGTCAGTCTTAAGAAAAATAACCCTCTACTCTTGTTTCTCTATGTTCAACTTTTTGGATAAGGATAAATATTTTTGGAATACTTATGTTAAAAATGTTTAAACTAAATTTGTAAAAGTTTACAATATTTATATTTAATCTGGTATTAATATTTTAGCAATGTACATAAATATATAAAGCAATTGTATTTATACCATACTATAAAGATATTAAATCTATATAATACCATAGTTTTCATATGCGCCTACAATAATCACAAGCCTACTAAGAATCCCACAAACATTCGTGCCTAAAGGATAGATTTTAGCTAATGGTTGAACCCACACACAGATATTAATTGCAAATTTAATTTAAGTCAGCAAAACCAATATTTTGTTATCATTTACTGAGGACCATCATTTTCTGTCAGTCAGTAATGATGTGGTTGCATCTCACTGCTGTGTATGTTTTACAATTATATTCAATATTTTTATAAATTTGCTGTCATTGTGAAGGATAAGCATCTTATAAGCAATTAATCTCCATGATAAAATTATACCTATGACTTATGTATACTGATATAATAGTAGTTGTTACCTGTTTAGAGATAGATACCTCTTACATGGCACTTGGTGATGATTACGGAAATGCCTGTATTTTTCCTTTGTATCACTGGATGTGGTTATATCCATTCATTTCAGGATCACTGTGTCATTTATAAAACTTTAGGTTAAATACCCTATGAAGTTAAGAGTTAGCTAGAGTTAACACACAAACTCTGCTGTCAGTCTTTCATTTAACCAATATTTATTGAGCTGATGTGACCAAGTGTGTCAGTTTGCCTGGACCTCAGTGTTACCTGCAGTGCTAAAACCAGATAAATTCCAGGCAAACTACATTGAGTTGGTCACTCTATGCACCTATTATGTGCCAGCCATATAAAAAGACCAACATACTATTGTCTCCTTCCACCAGACCTATGTACTACAGGAAAGAGACAAGAGTATGTTGGGTTATGATGTGTTAATAGCGATCTGTTAATCATTAATAATGATGGGTTAATAATGATAGGAATATGGCTTATAATTTGAGTTAGGGTTGCCAGAAAGAGTTATTGGAAAGGGGAAATTTAAGAATTTAAATAAAACATTAAAGAGGTGAGATAACAAGCGTGCTATTCTCTAGGAGGGGACGTAATCGGCCCAAGAAAGAGTAGTCAGAGTCCCTGAGGTGAAGGTGTATCTGGTGTGATCTAGGAACTCCAGTAACTGAGAAGGGTTACGCAGAGATGGAGTCAGAAAATATTCATGCAAATGGATCATTATAAGGACTTGGGCTTTGGACCCTATTGAGCAGAGATAAAATATGCTTTCATTTAATTTTTAAAATTATTGTGTTGCAGGCTATGGGAAAGGAGCATGAATTAAAAATAGAAATCTTCTGGGAGGCTACTCTGTAATAATAATAAATGAAAGGTAATGATGGCTTGAACCAGAGAGGTAAATGGAGTGGGAGCGGTCATATCCTGGACATATTCTGAAAGTAAAGTGGATACTATTTCCTAAGGGATTGGGTGTGATATATGGATGAAAAAGGAGTTAAACATGACTGTAATATTTTGACCTAAGCAACTAATTTTGTTGCTTGTTATTGAAATGGGGAAAATGGAGAAGAGGAGGGCTGCAGAGAATAGGGAACCCCAAAAGTGTAATTTGAGCCATATTATACTTTAAATGTCTCTGAGTCCTGCAAGTAGATACGTTGAATAGGCAGGTGGCGATGCAAGTCTAGAATCCAAGGGAAAGGGGTGAGCTGGTTAGTGTTTAAGACCATGAAATCAAGTGAGTGCAGAGACTGAAGAAAAGAGATACCGGCAGGACCGATCCGTGGGCACTGCAGATCCTGGAGGTCTAGGAGAAGAAGAAGAAAAGCATCAGAGAAGTAGGAGGCCAACTATAGCAGCATTCGCTGTCAGGGAAGAAAGGGAAGTATTTGAAGGAAGAGAGGGATCAACTTTACTGCACGCTGCTGCTAAGTGGAGCAGAGGAAGAACTAAAGGGGGCTTCACAATGACGAGGTCGGCTTAGTGAGGTGAGGTCACTGGGGACTTTGAAAGAGCAGTTCCAGTGGAAAAGGCTGACTGAAGTGAGCTCAGGAGGGAAGGGGAGAAGATAAGGTGGAGAGAGAGGAAATAGAGATAAAACCAGGAGTTCTGCTGAAAAAGGAAAATGATACTGGGAGGCAGAAGCTGGACGTGGAAGCTTGGTTAACACAGAGGGACTTTTCCGAGAAAGACGAAGACCCTGTATGTAAAATATAAAGAATAAAATAAATGAACAAACAAAATTGAAACAGACTCATAGATACCGAGAACAGACCAATGGTTACCAATGAGGAGGGAGGGGGTTGAGGCGCTGGGTTAAAAAGGACAAGGGGTTGATTGATAGTTACAGAAAGTGCAGCATAGGGAATATAGTCAATAATATTGCAAAATTATACATGCTGCCAGGTGGATGCTGGAAATAGTGGAGGAACACTTTGCAAAATATGTGGTTATCTAACCACTGTGCTGCCCAAATAGAAAATAATATTAAATGTAAACTGTAATTGAAAAATAAAATAACAAAGAAAACATGTAAAAATCAGAGGTGCTCTAGCTGGTGATAGAGCATTGGCCTGTTGACTGAAGGGTCCTGGGTTTGACTCCTGTCAAGGGCACAAGCCCAGGTGTGGGGTTCAATCTTCATTAGGGGACATGCAAGAAGCACTTCTAATTTGATGCTTCTTCCTCATCATTGTTGTTTCTATCTCTCTCTCCCTCTCCCTTCCTCTCTGAAATCAATAAAAATATACATACGTATTTTAAAGTAAGAGGCATTTTTTAAGATTGGAAAAACCATGGCTTAGAGATGCATTGCTGAGAAAAATGAGAAAAGAGGAGAAAAGTTCATGGAAGGGGCAGACATTAGGGAGAATTCCTAAGCAAGATCCTTAAGTAGGTGAGAGAACCAGGTGTTGGTGCTGTTTGGCAGTCAGTTCTTAAAAGCAGGTAATAGAACCTGCTCTAGTTTCAGGGAACAGGGACTTCAGGGAGATACTAGGATATTCACAGACTCTAGGCAGGAGAGCAGAAACAATATCCAAATTATAACGTGGGAGTGCCCCATTAGAGAACCCACTACTCTCCCCTCTGCCCCCCCGCCCCCCCACTCTGAACCTGGATGTGATGGCTGGATCTGTGGTTCTGTGACCCAATCAGAGCTGGTCGCCTCTGCCACAGTCCTCTGAGGGAGAATCTGTAGCACCTGCTTCGCTGTTTGAAGCACCATCTGATTGGGTGAGCTTATGTAGCTTACACGTCACGATTGCTGGAGAGGACATAAAAGAGATGTACCTGTCTTCTACTTTGAAGAGGTGTGGACCACTTACATGTGGGAAATTTCTCTTACACAGGAAGGATCCTCAATGATAGCAAGTGGCGTATCTCTTCTAGTGTCTTTTAAGGCTTAAAAATTCCTTGAATTTCTAAACAAAAGAGTTGAAAATATATTCCTACATGCCAATTGCATGCATATATATTAGAGGCCTGGTGCATGAAATTTGTGCATAGGAGGGGTATCCCTCAGCCCAGCCTGCACCCTCTCCAATCTAAACTGGCATTCAGACATCCCTCTCACAAGCTGGGACTGCTGGCTCTTAACAACTTGTCCACCCGTCTGCCTGCCTGATTTCCCTTAACCACTTCTGCATGCCAGCCTGATTGCCCCCTAACTGCTCCCCTGCTGGCCTGATTGACAACTAACTGTTCCGCTGCTGGCCCAATTGCCCCCAAATGCCAACTCCTGCCAGCCTGATCACTCCCAATTGCCTGCCACTGCCAGCCGGATCACTCACAACTGCCCTCCCCTGCTGGTCATCTTGTGATGGCCATTTTGTGGCAACCACCTTGTGGCAGCCATAATGTGAGGGCATCACACAAGGGTGTGAGGATCACGTAGGCTTTTATTGGTATAGATGTTTATGTATATATTGATATGTCTTTATATATGCATATACATGCACATGCATGTGCCTGCACATATGTGTTTCATATTTTCATAAGGCTTGCAATGGAATCAGCACTCACATATGAATGAGCACCAAAGTCTTTGGTGAAATTTTATCCTATCATTAAATATTAAGGGACTTAGGTGATTTTGGTTTAAAGCGAGCACATTATGTTAAACGCCTTTACAGATTCAGTGTTGGTGCTTATTGGCTTACTTTACTGAATGATGATTCATCTTCCTAGAGTAATAGGAATGCTCTGTACACAGAGGAGTTACTTTGCACAAGCAAATGTATATAAAAAAAAGGAGATTTTTAAAAACATACATACATGCAACCTGAGCAATGTGAAATATCTCATTTTATTCAGAAATCCTTCAACATAAAATTCCCTATTTGTACTTCATTTCCATTTAAAGTCTCCATGCCAGCAACTGAACTAATATATTTGCATAATAGAATACGTCTCTTTGGGATAATAAAACCTTATGTTTTATGTATTCCAACTTCTAAAGAGTCACCTTTTATCTTTCCCTCCTAGCCTAAAATAAAACTCTAATTAAAATAAAAGCACAGTCACGCACCATATAATGATGTTTTTGTCCACAACAGACCACATATACAATGGCGGTCTCATAAGATGAGGATGGTGCTGGATTTCTGTAAGAAATGGGAGGATAGGTGAGGCAGGGAGATTTTTTTCTCTCCGCTGGAGTCACATCCGTGGAAAGTGGCAGGAGCTTCCCTGTTGCTCGCAGCAGCTGGAGGCTGAGCGCACAGATGGCACCCAGCCCGCCAGCCGCTGGCCTGTTTCAGCCAGAGGAGCCGTCCACAGCCCCACATGCAGCCTCCTGAGGTAGCTGGCTGGTCCCGCAGAGGTTGCTGTCATTCTCTGTGAGGACCAGGACCCTGGAACGAACACAGGGCCAGGGAGCTGCCTGCACAGGTAGGAAGTGCCTCTGCCCTTCAAGTAAAAGATTCCTGTGGTAGTGTGGGGCCAGCCTGCCCCGGTACCCGGGAAATATTTTCATGTTATAATGATGTAAAGCAAAAAAAAAGTTTCATTTGTTTCATGCATCCAAATCCAGAGAAAGTCCTTTGTGTGAGTTAGTCAATAGAAATAGATAGATAGATGTGTGTGTCTAATAGGCAAATCGGGAGTTTGATCGCTCACTATGATGTGCACTGACCACCAGGGGGCGGCCCAGAACTAAGGAAGGCCCCAGGCAGCAGCTGGAAGCCAGCGGCCAGGCAAGGAAGGCCCCAGTTGGTAGCTGGAAGGTCCTGATTGGCCTCAATTGCCAGCCAGGCCTAGGGATTCTACTCATGCAAGAATTTTATGTACCCAGCCTCTATTGTACATATGTGTGTGTACACACACACACACACACACACACACACTGAGTGGCCCCAGCTTATTATGATCTCTGGATGCATAATAATCTGACCACTCAGTGTATATCCTATATAATAAAAGGCTAATATGCAAATTGTACCCTTGACCAGGAGTTTGACCAGCAGGCAGGCCAGCCAACCACCCATGGCCCCTCACCCTGGCCAGGCTTGCCAGACCCCACGCATGCATGAATTCATGCACCAGACCTCTAATCTACACTAATAAAAGAGGAACATGCAAATTAACCATCACTCTGCTATGTCAAGCCACATCCACCAGCCAATCAGGAATAAGTATGTAAATTA
The DNA here is from genome assembly GCA_011751065.1 of Lasiurus cinereus. NCBI lineage: Eukaryota > Metazoa > Chordata > Mammalia > Chiroptera > Vespertilionidae > Lasiurus > Lasiurus cinereus. The sequence continues at coordinate 2,865,823 of JAAGEH010000076.1, read as the reverse complement.
ACCCAACCAAGATGGCAGACTGCCATGGAGCTGGAACAAGCAGGAGCTTGCGTTGCCCTGGCAATGGAGGAAACCAATCTTTGCAACAGCCCTGGCTGGCCCTGGCCTCCACTCAAGGCTATAAAGTTTCAATTATAGAAGATAAATAAATCCCAGATACTTGCTTCCAGCTGGCCCTGGCCTCCACTGAAGGAGATGCTGGGAAAAAAAAAGTAAAAAAAAAAAAAAAAGAAGGGGCTGGGACCTTGGGTCACGAGGGGGTGATCAGGCCAGGATGGGATGGCAGGGGCTGATGGGGGGTAAGCAACCCAGAAGGGGGGCAAGTTGTAGGTGAGCAGGCCATCAGTGAGCAGGCCAGTGGTGAGGGAGGGTGGGGGTGAGCAGGCCAACAAGCGGGGGGGGGGCAGTAGAGGGCAAGCAGACCAGCAGACAAAATGGTTAGGGGCAATCAGGCAGGTGAGCGGCTGGAGCGAGCAGTCCTGGATTGTGAGAGGGATGTCCAACTTCTGGTTTAGGCCCGATCCCTATGAACTGACAGTAGGACTTCCTTTGAGGGGTCCCAGATTGGAGAGGATGTAGGCCGGGCTGAGGAACACCACTCCCCCATGCATGAATTTTGTGCACTGTGCCCTCTAGTATACACACACACACATACATATATATACATATACATATATATGTGTGTGTGTGTGTGTGTGTGTGTGTGTATACACACACACATATATATATCTTCAAAGTAAAAATATTGAGTCCTGTATCCCATGCCCTCTTTATGCTAAACACCTTTTTTTAATGAAAACCACAAATGTCCTCGGTCTGACCCCTGTCACATCGCCGTGACAGGCCCCTGTGTTCCTTTATCTCTCTATCTTCATTTCTTATTCCAACCGGTCCTCAGGCCACCTTTTATTCACTCCCAACAGTCACTATTACGGTGATCTATGCCTTTCCCAGTCAGTTTCTCCTTCACATTTTCAGTGAATTCAACCCACACCCCAGTTCATGGAGCAGTATTGCCAGTTGTGATGTTTTATTTCTGACCCTGTCAAAGGAAGCGGGCTTGTGGCACTGTGTCTATAAAGTACACACCAGTGTATGGGAATGCCCAGCCTCCATATTCACTCACCACTCACTCGCTGACTCACTCAGAGCAACTTGCAGCTCTCCAAGCTCCACTCGTGGTAAGTGCCCTATGGGTGTACCATTTTTTAACTTTTTTATTGCATTTTTACCATACCTTTTCTATATTTAGATATGTTTAAATACACAAATACTATTGTGCTGTAAATGCTTGCAGTATTAATCATGGTAACATGTCGTATGGGTTGGTAGTGTAGGACCAACAAGCTAAACCAGATGACTTTTTAACCCAGGAAAATTTTCTCAAAAGTCTGGGGCATCTTGTAGGGCGAGTATATCCCAAACTCTGTATTTTTAACTGGAAAAGTTGGGGGTTGTCTTATACGCCAGAAAATACGGTATATTATAGGTTCTACATGTTGGAGATATGTTTACCAGACAAACTCATTAGTCAGCAGAGCCAAATATCAGCAGGGCAACGATTGAAATTTCTTTTGAGAGACAAATTTTTTAATCTTAAACTTCTTCTAATGCCACTGCTTCAAAACAGACTCACCCAGGCGGTGGTATTTTGTAGAAGAGCCACACTCAAGGGCCAAAGAGCCGCATGTGGCTCCCAAGCCACAGTTTGCCGACCACTGGCCACTATACCATTGAGCCTAGGCGTGTCCCATCTCTGTTTGGGTAAGTGCACTCTGTGATGTTCACACAATGCATCAATGGCCTAATGATGCATTTCTCAGAACAAATTCCCATCGTTAAGCCACACGTGACTGTATATTTTGGAAGGATATCTATCATGATTTGAGAGGAGAATTTATCAGTTTCTCAAATATAATTTTGAAGGGTCAATGTATTATTCTAGGTCCCAACTTCATTGTTAATGAGTTTTCTTGTAGATAAATTCACCTAGCTGCTTCAGTTAATGCAAATATTTCTACACAGAAGCACGTTGACACAGTATGATCAAAGGAGTCGAATTAGCTCTGTACATTGCTGAGACCCGTGGTCCACACAGTGTTGGAAGTGTGGTGAGCAGGTTTTAGATACTGTGCTAACCAGGATCTACTGAGGAAATTTCTTCATCCAAAGGCAAACCAACATCCAGTCTCTCCTGCCGCCCAGGGTTTTTAACGATACGGTTACACCCTCCACAGGGCCAGTGAATTACTCTGGGAAAAAGCCTCAAGTAGCAGAGACAAATTGTTACGCCCAAAATGAACTCCTGGAGATAAATCACAGCAGAGAATTGGCTTAGGCTGGATGAATGAGCAACAAAACATACCATTTGGATTATGGAAAGTTTTCTAGCATCACTTAGTGGAGAAGGGAGCTAGGAAAAATTTGAACGGCCAAGCACTACTCAGAACTCTGAAAATTACTGTATTTTCCGGGGTGTAAGATGACTTTTTAACCCAGGAAAATCTTCTCAAAAGTCTGGGGCATCTTGTAGGGCGAGTATATCCCAAACTCTGTATTTTTAACTGGAAAAGTTGGGGGTCGTCTTATACGCCAGAAAATACGGTATATTATAGATTCTACATGTTGGAGATATGTTTACCAGACATCTCTGATTCTTCATTAGAGTAGTAGGAGGCCACTATCATCCCATTTTTTCCCAAGTCCAGCTTCCACACAAACACACACACACAATCACAGATTTAGCCAATGATACTTGTTTTTGTTAATAAAGATTTGAATGTATAATTATATATACATTTATGTTAAAGTTGGCTATTTTGTAGAATTAGTAAATGATTCTTAAGGGATTGCTCTTGTCTGTTCATTTTTATCACAGTTTATTTATAATAAAGTTTACATAACTGTGAGGAACTTTGCAAGGTCTTACGAATGATACAATGAAAAACTGAGGCATTAGAGTCAGAAGTTCCAGATACGAATCATGATTCCACTAGTTCATATTTGCACAAAAGCCTTTATATCTCTGTGTCTGAAATTCCTAATCAGAAACAGGGATAAAGATACCTCATCTCCAGTGTGGGCAGAAGGTGAAATCGGATTCTGTATATAAAGTATTTGGAATGCCATATGCCACAAATAAAAAGTGAATTATCTTTCATTTGGTCTGCCCTCTGAGGATGAAAATTATGGGGAAGATATAAGACAAATATTGAAACCATTTAATTGCAGTACAAATTTTCCTTAAAAGAAGCATAATATGGAAGATTAAGAAGGTGAACAAGAGTTAGAATGACCAATTTTTCCTGAGGAGAATTTATTGATATGTATTTTTGATATAACAAAAGCCAAGGGTAAGTAGGGATATTTCATATCTTAGTAATGGTACCACAGTTGTAATGAGGGGTCTAAAGTACAGAGGGGAAAAAAAAACATTTTTCTAAGTGTTCTAAAGATGGGGCGGGAGTTGAGAGGTGGCATTCTGTAAATAGTTGTCAAGATTTAGAACACTGTTGCCCATTCACTCATGCTATACTTATTAGTCATCTCTCATGGTCAGGCATGTGTCAGAAGCTGGGGTTCCATAGAGAGGAGGACATTAAGGGCTCTGATGTTATGAGATCAAAACCTGTCTAAAGGGCAGGCATCTATCTGACCCTTAAAGATTGAAATCTTGCCAGTGAACATTGGTTAATGCACCTGGCTTGTGTATCTACTTATCTATTCACTCCACACTATCCAACCCCACCTCCCACATACATATTTTTTAAAAAATATATATGTTTATATTGAATTCAGAGAGAAAGGGAGAGGGAGAGATGGATAGAAACATCAATGATGAGAGAGAATCATTGATCCGCTGTCTCCTGCACTCCCCACAATGAGATCAAGCCCACAATCTGGTTATGTGCCCTTGACCAGAATCAAACCTGGCACCCTTCAGTCTGCAGGGTGACACTCTCTCCGCTGAGCCAAACTGTCTAGGGCCACATACACATTTTTTAATTAGAAAGATCAAGATATCAAGCACCGTATATCAAGAATAGAGCTTTCTTTCAATAAATATCATATATATCATAAAATCATTGTCTTGAGAGAAAAGAAGCAGCAATGGAATTAAGAAATGACTAGAATAAAAAAATACCAATGGGGGTGCAAGACAATGATAACAAACAAGTGCCAGAATTAAGCCAACACATTAATTTTTTCATCAAGATAATATTTTTACCCCCAAATAAGAATAAAGAATAAATTAGCTAAACTAAACGGAGTTTATTTTTATTTTGTCACATATCTTTGTCTCATCATGGACTGGTAGCGAAGACTGCAGACTCAGAGTCATCTGCTGGCCCCATTTTGAGTAACCTAGCCATAGAGGACAAGGGACAAGGAAATTTTAAGAGGAGAAGAGTGGTCAGCCATGTAAAATGCTGCATAATTCCGGCAAGCGGAAGGCTCAGAAAATGTGACCAAATTTGGCAGACTATGCCTGTCAACCTTACATAGGACAGTTCGGAAAGAGAAGGAGTGTTGACAGGTTGTCTAATGAAAAGAATAAATCTTGTTTGTCATTCACTTCTGTATCTTTAGCTACTTGCATTAATGCCTGGTGACTAAAACACATGAATTACCTGACAAGTATTAATTGAGTTTGGTAGTAAAGAAGTGAGTGGGTACAAAATGGAGAAAACAGCAATACACAAAGTCATACTTTTGAAGATGTGACAGAGAATAGAATTATTTGAGTTCTCTTAATGTAAGCATTTCTGAGCATAGAGGTAACAGAAGAAGTGACTTGATGCCATTCTTTGAAGTTAAAAAGAGAGTAGGGAAGTGAAGATGAAAACACTAGTTGAAAGGGAGTGAAGAAGTAGAAAAGATAGAATAATAGAGTGAGGTAATTACGAAGCCATTACTTTTCTGCACCTGTCATTTACTAAGAGGTTTAAGAGACATAGCCAACCATGAGTTCTCACACCATCAGATAGTTTTGAAATACAATAATAGATTAAGTATAATTATCATAATTTCACTAGTCAGAGGAAGAATCATAACCATCTCAACTCCCACCTATAAGCATACCCCTACACTCAAACCCAGACTGATAAACTAGAGTTGGGAGTGGGTCCAAAATAATTTGCTTCAAATACATTCTCAATTGAATAGAGCAAAGGGAAGGGGAAGACCTTGAACCCCAGATATTGTACCGATTCCACATACAGCACAATGAATATACAGGTGAATATTTAGAAGGCCTCATTACCTTCTGAGAAATCTGTGTGTCCTATAAAAAAACCACCTAACTAATTCTTGAGATATTTGAAGGATCCAAAGCTCAAGTTTCCAAACGTAATTAATAAGGAAAATGGAGCTGGGAAATTAAGCCTTTTTTCCCCCATTTCCCATTATACGACAGGATGACAGTGAAATGTGTTAATAGCACTCTAGAGGCAGACTATTCAGTTTGAACCTTCAGGCTTACCCATGCATAATTAGCCTTACGGAACGCTGGGAATGACTTAATCTACAGAAGCTCTGTACAAAAAAAAAATGTGCGGGTATAGCAGTACCCACTTCGTAGGGTTAATGCAATTACTAAATGAGTTAATACATGTAAACACTTAAAAAATGCCTGGCACATCGAACAGATGCAATAAAATATTTGCTATTAACATTGTGAACTTATAACTATATAAAAGTCAAGCTGACTCTAATTAGCACTGCTTACCGATTCCCTGATCACCTCTAAATGCTTTGGGATTCTTTATGTAAGTCATTTATACCCACTTGAAACCATTCCAGATCATGGTGTATTTCTTTATTTTTTAATCCCCTCCCCCATTTGATTTTTCTGAAGATATTGACATGGCTGGAATTATCATTAAGAACCAGTTATTGCAGCTATGAAGTCTTCACCAACAGCCTAGATTTTTCCATATTATTCTATCAGCAGCAAAGTATTTTGTGTCAGAATGTTGAGATGAATTCACATGATTTCCTAGTTTGATTTGCTTTCCTCCCGGAGTGTTCTCTGCATTGATTTATTAAATAACTAGAGGCCCGATGCATGAAATTTGTGCAAGGGCCTCAGCCCTCGCAGCCTGGGTTTGTCCCAAAGGTCATCCGGATGGTGGTTCTATGGTTCGTCCATTCAGTGGATTTGCATACTATGCTTTTATCATTATGGATGGGTTTTGGAAGGGGCCTTTCAACATTACATGCTACAGGCATGAAAACAGCCAGGGTTTTTAATTTAAAATATATATATATTTTTTTTTATTGATTTTTTTTTTTTTACAGAGAGGAAAGGAGAGGAACAGAGAGTTAGAAACATTGATGAGAGAGAAACATTGATCAGCTGCCTTCTGCACATCTCCTACTGGGGATGTACCCACAACCCAGGTACATGCCCTTGGTCAGAATCAAACCTGGGACCCTTCAGTCCACAGGCTGACACTCTATCCTCTGAGCCAAACCGGTTTCGGCAGGGTTTTTAATTTTTTTAATCACCTTTGCATTGCTTTCAGAAAGCAGCAGAAGGAGGAAGTGCTGGTGGTGGGGTGGAGACTGTGATTGAGGCCATAAGGGCACGCGACAGTTTTCAGCTTAGAAAAGCCATTTTTTTTTTTTAGAGTTTGCAGAAGAAAAATTCACTTGCAGAAAAATCAAGACCTTCTCATAGTTTTTGTTCCGCGCTGTCATTTTAATTAAATGAAATCAATGCAGAACTGACCTGGAGAACTCAGAATCAAATAGAACTACAGTCTTGGAGTGACAATTTTGAGTAAGGATTGCACGTGAGGTAACTTTCCTGATCGTAGAGCCTTCCTGAGAAGAGTACGGTGGGGAAAAACAAAACAAAGTTCATGCGCTTTAAAACATTAATTAGCACTTTGACATTACTGAGACATGGCAACGTTTTGCAAATGGAGCAAAAGTAGAGGCAAGAAAGAGGAAATGATTTACTTCGAGCCTCAAAGCTATTTTATCTATAAAACTAGAACTAAATTCTTTTGACTCATTACCTTAAAAATTGTCTTTCATGAAATTTGCATTTAATTATTTTCAAAATCATTGCCAGTTCTTTTATCCCCAGAATTTTTCATTATATTTTTATGCATACCTCAGCTAGCAGGAAAATATTTCCTACTGCTATTTTCAGGAACCATAATTAAATGGCACATTTTCTGAATGTTTGCATATTTTTTCTCATTTTCCATGTCAATGCCTATGTCTAAATTTCTCTTAACTTCTAGCTTTCAAAATTCTATAGGTATTGCTTTGCATATTTGTAGTGTTTAAGCATTCTGAATATGACTCCTTTGTAGGTATTATGTTTTTCTAACTGGATACTGGAAAGATTATTTTTTCTTTTCCTTTAAATTCAAAAATTCTCCAGGCTATAGATAGATGGTGTTACCATTGTATCGATATTTAATAATACTTTTATGAATTTTTAATCTGGACACTCCCGCTCTTCATCAGTGCAGGAAAAAAAAACTGGTTTCAGTACATTTTTGAACAATGTTTCTCTTTCAAATGTTTTTACTGATGCATCATTGTTCTAAGTGTTTGTGTGTTTCTTTAATGCTAAGAGAGTTTAAGTTTTTCTTTGAAAACTTCTCTTATGCTTTTGTCTTTTGCTGTTCTGAAGATGAAAATCCATCACTCTTGTTTTATAAGTTTCACTCTCATTATTTAAAATTCCTTTAAAATAGATCCTCTCCTTTCAACTCCTATTCTCTTCTTATATCTTCTCCAACCTTGCATCCATCATTTTCCAGCATGTCAGCCATATATCCTCTCAAATTTTCATCATTTTCCTTTAGTAAATAATTTTCAGTGATCTGCTCTTCAGAGAGGCATTCCTTGGTGGGAACATCTGGACAGCATTTATTACTCCTTTTCATTCACTATCACTTTCCTAGTGCCGCTTCTGGCTTCTGGTTACTTATCCTTGAATGGCGTGGGATCTATTTAGCAGTTGGCACCACACAAGCTGATCGAGTGCCCTTTCTTTCTCATTGTTGCTTAGGTGAAAATGAAAAGTGTCTCTTCCCCACCTTCATCTTCTATGACAAGACTTTTATGCCTAATAGTCACCCACTTCTGTTAGTTAGCGGTAGTATCTTCTTCAGTTGGAATTGTCCAGTCCTCTGACATATCCTTTTAGGCAGGTGTAGGGGTTCACTGTGCAGAATGAGCTGCTCCTAGTGTGGCTGACTCCACCCCCAATTATGATGCTTTCATTAGCCCCTATGCATCCTAGACTCCTCTGCCTACATCCATCCTTCTAACTTTTTGTCTGTGTTGCATAATGAGAGCTATAATCTGGGAGGAAGAAGGCTGGGGTAGCTTATATGACCTTCTCCCCCATTGGCCATTTACATCTGTATGTTCTCAATATGCTAATTTTTGCTTGAGTTATCTCACCATACATTTATTCATCACATGGCTAACATTGTTCTAGCTTTGCCTTTGACAGTTCTATCAGGCTCTTGTGTCTCTTTAATATGTCTCCCACCTTTTGTTTATTTGAATACTTCCTTCTTTTCTGCCTATACAACACTCCCAAGGCTCATTTTGTATATTCCCAGCGTCAACCCTAGAATCAGCCATTTCTCCAAGGAGCCCCAGTTTCTTTTATTGGAAAATACTGTTTGGAAACTGGGACACAGGTATTATGTATAATTTTTCTTTAAAACAAAAACAAATGAACTGATGTTTACTTTCATGACTATCTGAAATTCACATCAGTTCCTTCTCATATTTTAATTTGCTCTTCTGCGAAGCTAGCAAAAAAGGATGCGAGGTGTAGCTTCTAGAGGAACATTTTCCAAAAGAATTTGATGTTTTATTATTCCATCCAATTCAATTGTTAACATTTTACATTGTGAGAATTTATTTGAATAAAATAGTAAATTAAAAATGTTCACACAAACTAAAATTAAAGCCTAAATTTTCATTTTGAAATATTAAATCAGCAGATGATATACTATTATTTATGACCAGGTCTTTAAAATGTTTTTCTTTCTTAGTTTTGGAATAAAAGATCAAAAACAGCATCTTTGAACTGTTAGGAAGAATCCTTTTCGCTTTTGCCTTAATGTTGGCATTTATAACCTTACAACTATATCACAAACTATAGCACAGTGTTTTTGGTGTCTCTTATAAAACTAGTAATAAAGTAACTTGTGGAATTAGACAATAAACTATAGGCTCGAGAGAAGGGAATTAAAGTGAAATTAGTAGAGAAAATCTAGTTTCACATGAAGTTTAGAAAAATACATGAAGTGAAATTCTAAGAAAAACTGTATTGTGTTTGGAACTTGGATACATTCGGAATCCACAGGCAGACATATGTGTCACGGGGTCAGTTACTGATCTGCAGTTTTCTTATTGAAATTGAAGAGAACTTACCCTCTGACTTACTGCACAGTGTTTTTGTGAGATCAAATAACATAATGCACATGAGGGCTCTTTATAAAATGCAAAATGCTATACAAATGTAAATTACTTTCGTCAGTCTTATTGACTATGCATCATGGCATTATAAATAGGAACTGGAAGATGTTTACTATAAGGGGATAATAAAGTAATCTTAAAGGTATGTCCAGGAAATTCACAGCTCATCTTTGTAATTCTAACAGTTAACATGGTATAGAATCAATCGCAGTTAGTAAATGCCTGAATTAAAATAAAGAGCATCAAAAATTACAAATCTTCTCTTTCTGTCTCTACTGCCAGTGTCTTCATTCAGCTTGAGTTACTTTGATGATCTTCAAACCAACCAGTTTCTCCTTGTATTCTAACCAATTAGCCTAGACAGTACTGTAGTAGTTATCTTTCTGAAGCGCAGAATTACTGTGCTGTTCCATTGATCTGCGATAACTAATGACTCCTCGTTGCTATAGAAAAAAATGTATAAATTTTTCAACATAACATGAAAACATCAACTTACCTTTCCATGTTTATTTTCACTCTTCCATCACAAAAAAGTGATGCCTTAAGTAAAATCAATTACTACTTTGATGATTATACACTATTTTTTCTTGCTCCTACTTAAAAGCAATAGGTAATATTTATCCTAAGCAAATGACAAATATGAATTTCCCTCTTGCTAAATAGTATTACATCAGCAATTGTACATGAAAGAAAGGGAAATGAAATTTGAGTTAATATTTTCAAATTACAAATATTTGTGTCCAGCAGATACAATCAACTCAGAAGCAAAAAAAAAAAAACAACAAAAACATGAGTAATTATAGATGAATTATTGGTTTAGTTTCATAAGTTTATTGGGAATTTAAAGGAAACATTTGCTGAATATAAAAGGAGGTTTAAAAGAGTAAGCAAATCTTGAAATGACTCTTGACTGATGACAGGAATTTATCTCTACGCTATCTATATCCGAATGAATATTCTCTTTGGAAGAAAAATTGCAAATTGATGGGTGAAATTATTATAGTGAAGAATATCCCCCAGTCTGCTGTTTAATCATCCTCTCATTTATTCATTAATTCAACACACATTTATTGAGCAACTTCTATGTGCCAGATACCGTTCCTCTGACTAGAGATAAAGCAGCAAACAAACAAGCCCCAGTTCTCAGAGCCTTTCCACGTTAACGGAGGCAGACATACTAAACTAAAAAGCAAAAAATTGTAATATATCCGGGAGCAGTCAATGCTCTGAAGAAAAATAGAGCTGAGGATGGTCATGAGAGTGATGCAGGCAGACAGGGTGCTGGCCTTACTGAGCAGGGAAGTCTGGAAAAACCGTCTTGGCTAGTAAGCTTCCTGAGAGAGACCTGTGTACTTGAGGGAGGGAGTCTTGTGCACACGTGGGAGAAGGCCATCTAGAAGAGAGGAAGTGCCTGAACCCAGAGACAGCAGCTTGCTAGAATAGTCCTGAGACTGTCACTGCAGCAGAGAGAGCCGGAAGACACAGGGCTAGGAGATGAGGTCAGAGATCGGCTGTGCACACAGTCCTCCAGAGCCTCGCAGCCAGCAGGTGGACTTGGGATGCTATTCTGGGCAAGACAGGATGTTAGTGATTGCCATTGAGTGGACAAGTCACACCAGCTAACCTGAGTTTCAATCAATCCCTCTGGCTGCTGCTGAGAATAGACCTGGAGAGGGACACGGAGAAGGCAGGGAGCAGTGAGGAAGACAGAGTAACCTGCAGGTGAGGGAAGCTGGGGTTGGCCTTGAACGGGAGCTCCAGAGGAGGCGAGACCTGCCGCTCAATGGTTTCCTGCTGCCTGTGAGATAAAGCTGCCATCCTTTACTGGGTCTAAAGTCCGGAGTGGTGCCATCCCTCCTTCTGTCAACATTTGCCAGCTTTTCTTGTCCCCATCACTCTCTACCCTACACTTGTGTTTTCAATCAGTCTTTCAAAGTTATTTCCTTTACCAACTATTCTTCCTATCCTCTTTTTATTCACCTTTTAAATTTGAGTTCTTCAGAGAAGTTCTCTCCAATGTAAATGACTGGGTCAAATTCCCTTCATATAAGCTTCCATCACATGCTGTTTTCACACTACAGAGTGTGGCTGTCATTGTAATTTTACATGTATTTATGTGACTCTTTTATTATGATGTCTGTCCCAACAAAATGGAAGTGCAATTAGGGAAGAAACCATCTCATTTCTGTGCTTGACTTTAACTACTTTAAGGTATGATATAGAGCTTTTATTTGTTGAGAAAGAAGGAATGAATTTCAAGTAGGTAGTTGAGCTAAAGTCTCGTGCAAAGCAAACTGTATTTGGCATGAGAATAAATGGGTTAATATCAATTTTTCATGTTAAAGCTGAAGGGCTTTGGTTTTTCCATATATAACATTCAGAATTTTTGTGATAAGTGGGACAATCCTATATAATAAAGAGGTAAAATGCAAAGTGACCATCACTCCAACACCTGGCTGTCCCATGTGGTCAAAGATGGCCACCCCCATGTGGACACAAGATGGCCACCAAAAATGGCCAGTAGGTCAGGACAGTTGAGGGCAACCAGACCTGCTGGGGAGGACAGTTAGGGGTGATCAGGCCTGCAGGGAAGGACAGTTAGGGATGACTAGGCCAGCAGGGGAGGGCAATTAGAGGTGCTTGGGCCAGCAAGGGATCAGTTAGGCATGAATCAGGCTGGCAGGGGAATGGTTAGGGGGTGATCAGGCTGGCAGGCAGAAGCGGTTAGGGGCAATCAGGCAGGCAGGTGAGTGGTTAGATTGTGAGAAGGATCCCAGATTGGAGAGGGTGCAGGCTGGACTGAGGGACACACACACATATCCCACACCTTTCCCCCTCGTGCACAAATTTCATGCACCAGGCCTCTAGTAGACTATAAGTTTCCTTAATCTTCTTGAACTTCAGATAAGTAATATTGTCCTAGCTCAGTGGTTGGCAAACTCATTAGTCAACAGAGCCTAATATCAACAGTACAATGATTGAAATTTCTTTTGAGAGCCGAAAACGGACTTCTGCGCATGGGCCATGAAGTTTCCATCCCACTGTATGCGTGCGCCCATACATGGTATTTTGTGGAAGAACCACACTCAAAGGGCCAAAGAGCCACATGTGGCTCGCAAGCCGTGGTTTGCCGACCACTGCCCTAGCTGGTTTGGTTCAGTGGATAGAATGTCGGCCTGCAGACCAAAGGGTCCCAGGTTTAATTTCGGCCAAGAGCACATGCCCAAGTTGCAGGCTGGATCCCCAGTAGAGGGCATGCAGGAGGCAGCCAATCAATGATTCTCTCTCATCCTTTATGTTTCTTTCTTCCTCTCCCTTCCCCTCTGAAATCAGTATTTTTAAAAAAGACAAGTAAGATTATTACTGACAAAATATTAATTTCCTCTTTTGCCTTTAGCACAATATTTGCATAATTTTAAGAAATTGAATAACTGCAATTACACTTTTGTTTTTAGATTAAGAGGAATGAGTCTAAAAAATATAAGAATTCACATTTGAATGAGAAGAGGTTACCAACTAAAATGAACATGAAATAGAAGGAGCAAATTAAGATACAGTGGTACCTCGAGATACAAGTTTAATTAATTCCATAACCTTGAGGGGTGGGAATCTATGAGACGCTCCAGTCGCAGTAAACTGGTGGGTCGTGTGCAGCCGGCCAATCCACATGATTACTCCTATCTCAAATGTTGCTCGTATTTCAAAGCAAAAATCACTCACTCGACAGCTCGTATCTCAAAAATCTCATATGTTAGGGCACTCGTATCTCGAGGTACCACTGTAAGTGAGTTTGCCCTAGTTGGTCAGCCTATGGGATGAAGAGTCCTTAATTTGATTCTAGTCAAGGGCACGTATCTGTACCTTGGTTGCAGGCTTGATCCCCAGTCTCGGTCTGGACATATCCGAGGAGACAACCAATATCTCTCTCACATCATTGATGTTCCTCTCTGTCCCTCCCCCTCCCTTCTATTTTCTCTAAAAGTCAATAGAAAAATACCCTCAGGTGAGGATTTAAAAAAAGGATTAGTAAAGTTTGAGAGAAGATGGATCTCAAGAAAGTTTTGGCGACTCTGCACATAGGTAGATGGAACAGGAACCTTGGTGTGGTGTCATGAGAGATATATGTGGAGTCAGAAACCAGGAGTTAGCATGTGGATTCTGGAGAATATCCATGAGCTAAACAATTTTTTCATAGTGGTCCAAAATGAGAGCTTAAGCATCACTCTTTTGGCTTATTTAGTACCCACGCAAAAGGTCATTTTAAGGGCTGAACATCTGCCCGTTTTCCAAAAAGAGGAGAGTTTCCTTCTAGCTGCCATTAAATATATAGGTGTCACCCCCCAAATTATGTGATTGTAGTAAAAATAGTAGCAGAAAATATACACTAAAGATATTTATCAGATTAATACCCTTGAGAGTGTATGCTATGCTTGTGTGTGTTTGAGAGGAAAATTGGTAATTCTAAGCAAGACAGCAACTCAATATTTGCTTCCGAACAAAATTTTGAAAAGTGACAGGGCTGTGAAGGCCAAAAGATATAAGTTCTTGATGATTTCTCTCCTTTTTTTCTACTTAAAAAATAAAATGTTAATGTTACACTGATGTAACACCATTAGTGTAAACTTTAACACCATTGGGTAGCAACAAAACATGTCTTCTCTCATATAGATCCATGAATTTCTCATCTCATCAACATCCATTTCTCCCAGCAGTCCTGGAAAAACTAATTGAAAACGCCTATAACGTGACATTTATAATATGATGTGTTCTCTCAGTTTGAGAAATAATCAGAGAGGGTGTTTAAAGAAAGATAAGAAAACTGGAGCAGGATGATTAAAGACGCATACCCATTTGTCACATGCCACGCTTGACAGCTAAGCTATAGATAGGATGTAGAAGTATAATGTCCATACAAGGGCAACATTAAAGATGTGATAGTTTTGCGAGTAGCACCTGCGTTTGGTCTGGGAGTAGAGATATGTGTGCACGTCTGAATGGTGGCAAATAATCTATTTGAATAAAAGCATTTAAAACAAACAACCACCTGTATAGCTTATCCGCTAGCACTCTTGAGAAGGCAGATCCTGGTCTTACCTTAGACTGTCGTGAGCCATGCCAGGTTTCAAACAAGCTTACTCACTCACATGTCTTGAATTGCATTTGTTTCTTTATTTTCTATAATTCCCAGTCTCCCTGACTAGTCACTGCTGAAAATTCAGTAGCATAAACCTTAGAAATAATATCCGTGACATTTTTTTATATCCAGAGAAAAAGAATCCCTTTTGAACAGAGCACACACTCTTTTGACCTCCCCTTCATTTCCTTTTTTCTCTCTCATTCGAGCCATGGAATTTTTTTCAATTCCACCAAATTTCCTTAGAAACAAAAACTCAATGAAATTCTCCAGCTGGCAGGATACCATTTTGAACCACTAGGCAAAACAAAACCACATTTTAGTTTCCAAGCACGTACTATTTATTCTTGTCATCGATACTTTGCTATTGATAAGGATGGTATTAATCACACAAAGCTTGATATTCTCCAGGACAATAAGGCAGAATAAAGGAAGGAAATTACTTCAGCAAAGGGCCAAAAAGGGCTTCCTGTGTTTTTATATAACCCACAATTGAGCACCTGGCACACATAGTGCTGACTCTAGCCAAGAAGATCTTTGACTGGATTTTTTTGTTTTTTATTAAGATTTTATTTATTTATTTACTTATTTATTTATTTACTTTAAGAGCAATGCAGCAGTCTTGGGTTCACAGAAAAATAGAAGGGAACACATAAAGATTTCCCACATACCCCCTACCCCCAATCACAGACATCCTCTCATTATCTGCATTCCCTGTAGGATGTGGTACATTTGTTACAACTGATAAAACTGCATTGACACACCATTATCACCCAAAGTTCATCGTTTACATTGGGGATCGTCCTTAGTGGTGTACATTTTCTGGGATTGAATAAATGTATAAGGACAAGTTTCCATTACTGTCATATATAAAGTGTTCCAACTGCTCTAAAAATCTTCTATGCTCTGCCTATTCATTTCCCCCCACCAACCCCTGGAAACCATTAATCTCTGCCTGAGATGCATTACTAAGAGTCTTTATCATGAATAATGGATTTTGTCAAATGTTTTATCTGAATGTATTGATATAAGTGTGATTTGTCTTTAATAGCCTGTTGATACAATGGATTACATTAATTGGTTTTTGTATGTTAAACCAACCTTGAATACTTGGAATTTATTCAATTCGGTAAATCATTGTCTTCATACATTGTTCAATTTAATTTGCCAATATTTTCTTGAAGATCTATGCGCACGGGAGATATTTGTCTCTAGTTTTCTTTTGTAATATTTTGTCTGGTTTTGGTATTAGGGTAATATAGCTATATTTTTATGAATTATTCTTTAATTTACTAGCACCTAAGAACAATGTTTTGCACTTCTCTTTAAATTCTCATTTGTAAGATATAAAATGGCTACCCTAGCTTACTTTTGGTTTCTATTTGGCTGAAGTACACTTGTTTTCTGTTTTTATTAACCTTTTTCAAATTTACTTTATATGTGCATCAATTTAATTGTTTATGTAAACTCACTTAATGCCCATTTGACACTGAAAGGATATGTTATTTGAGGACCTGTTATAGTTGTGCTTTAGAAGCCTCTCTGCAAAACCTTATAAATACATAATTACCTGAAATAATAACTAACTATTGGAGTAAGGAATATTTCCCATAATAGAAACAAAACTACAAGCTATATTCAATAATCAGGAGTACACTGTAATATCTTTTGACCTTAAAATGTTATATGTCAGCTCTATAGACCTTTATACCTATTTTTAACAGGTAGTTCTGATGAAAGAGGTTACTTAAAGAAATCATAAAAGTAGAGAAAAATTGTGCAGGAAATGTAATATAATTATATATATAATTATATATATATACATATACATATATATATACAGTCTATATATATACACACACACACACACACACATATATATATACAGTATGTGTATGTGTATATATATATATATATATATATATACACACATATACACACACACACATGATTCTTTCCCCTCCTAGTCCTCTTGCCAAATAGTGCTTTGTAAGTTCTTGTTCTTTTAAATCAAAATTAATGAAATTAATATCTGGTGAGGTTTTTCAGTTTTTTTTAAATTGAATTTATTGAGGGAACATTGTAACTATAATTATATGTTTCAGTTATACAATTCTACAATACATCATCTGTATATTGCATTGTGTGTTCACCACCCAAATTAAGTCTCCTTCTATCCCCATTACCTTCTAGGTTTTTCAGTTCTTATAAAAGTCACTTGAATGTCACTTTCAAGACATTGACTAAGACTGCAACCAGGAAGATTATGCAACCCACATCAATTAATGCCCCATTAAATACCTCTTCCTTGCTTCCTTAATTTTTGTGGTTCTAAACATATAAACAAAGATGATGTCCTGCATTCTCATGTGGTATGAGGATTTTGTCTGGATGTTTACAACCCATCATAGAAATAGAAGGAGCAAAATACCCACTATCTCGCCCTTCCCCTGTAGACTGGTGCTCAACTCTATGTATTTGAGCCCATCATCAAACAGGCTGTATTTTGATCTCTTAAGATTCTCAAAGATTCACATTTTTTTGGTAAATAGTCAGAGATACCATTACAATATTTGGCATTGCACTTAATGTGCTATAAAGCAAGTGCAATCCTTTGCTTGGTTTCTATATTCTACAGGTCATTTCCCTCTCCTTGTCTACCAATGACCAAAATTGTATGGTGGCTCAGAAAGAGGAAGCAGCTGTTAATTTGACAGATAAGTCAAATACTAGTAGAGAAATAAGAAATAAGGCTGGTAAATTAGGCTGACCAGTTGGGGCAGATTAAAGGCAACTGAGAAAGAATGAAAACTTTATTCAACATGCAATGCAAAGCTTTTGAAATTTTGTTATATAGATAGACAATATGAACTCTGCTTTAAAAATTAATCAAGTATCCATTATATTCTATATGACAGATGTCAGTTTCATGTTGCGCCTCATGGCATAAAAAGAAATATATCAATTAAAAATGATTAGTTCAGTTAGTTAATAAAAGTCTTCTTTACTAATTAGAGCCAAGGACTCAGATGGGATTGAATTAATGGTGAATCATAGGGCATGTAGGAGGTGTAACCCAGACTTGATTTTATGTGTAAACTTGTTGCTATTTTTACTGTTCCAAGTATAGAATTTTAATTTTTTTAGCGCTTTCGTTTGTTTTGTACCTTGGTTAGTATTCTTATCATATATAATTGAAGTGTAAATGTCACCGTATTTCTTTAAAAACAAATGTCAATTAAAGTGAGAGATGTTGGCAACAGAACAGGCACGAGCTCACTTCATTTATTATAACATGTCCTGACCTTTTCATTATTTTGGTGCTGATTATTCTATGTTTATGCCACCGACAAAAGCTCAGATGGATTATTTGATACGGCTCTTATTTAATGCAGCGTTCATATTTTTTTCTTCTTCTCCTAGGGATCATTTTCCTAGCTCTATTTCCCAGCCTTCTTTAACTAATAGCTGATTTGTAGGTTTGGCTCATTTAAATTTCAAGGGGCCAGAGGAAGGCAGAAATCAACAATTTAATGACTTAAATTCTCTCAGTTGCCAATTGATACCCATTAACTCCACTTTGAACATATATATTTTTGCAATGTTCACCTTTGTGTGTGTGTGTTTATGTGTGTGTGTGTGTGTGTAGCATATAAAGAAAATTTTAAAGGGGAAGATAGTTTCTCATTCATCTTTCTATCTTCAGCATCTAGGACACTCACTGAGACAGATGGTCATTTTTTTAAATTATTAAATTAAAGAAGGTGTGCTTATATCTGCAAACCTTTAACCACTTTTATTTATTTTATTTTTTTAACATTTTTATTGATTTCAGAGAGGAAAGGAGAGGGAAAATCATTGGTTGGCTGCCTTTTAAACTCCTTCTAGTGGGAATCGAGCCGGCAACTCAAGCAAAATCAAACCCAGGACCCTCAGTCCATGGTCTGCCGCTCTATCCACTGAGCCAAACCAGCTAGGGCTATTTAACCACTTTTAGAATACTATTGGAGGTTTCTAGAAGGTAGTCACACTTTTTAACCTACAGCCATAATGAAGTACTTTGCCTCAAATTTAAGCAAATAATAATTATTTAAAATATCTTTTGATTTTCCATTAGTTCTTAGCTTGATAGTGGATAGATCTTTTCTATTGAGCATGTTAGTTCTCAGAAACTAGCCAGTGCATTGTATTTTTAAAGCAGCAAAACTACACAAAACAAACAAATATGAAACAATGCCTAGCAGAAACAAATCTCTAGTTTCTAGATACAGATAAAGAATTCCTTCAATGTGTCCTGCTGATTGAATAATCATTGTTTACCTCTAAGGCACCCTTAGATCCGGGATGACAAAGAAAAGAACTGTGCAGAAAGTCAGTACTAATTTGTGATTTCTGAGCGCACTTTTGAGAAAAGGTGGTACAGAGATTCTCACTTCTAAGTAACAAACAAACACAAACAAACAGCCAGTATTGCTAGAATACAATATGCTCTAATGAATAACAAAGTTTATTTTTAAAAAAATCAGTGTATATACTGGTAATTGTGTGTGTGTGTGTGTGTGTGTGTGTGTGTGTGTGTGTGTTCAGAAAAAAGAATAGGATATAAATGACTGTGGGATATACTAAAGACTGCAGTACGACAGAAACTGTGAGAACTGAATGGTAAGTGTTCATCTAATGACAGGCAGTACATAACTGGTCCATAGAAAACCCACCAGGACTGATAAATGGCATCCAGTGAGGAATAGAGATATGGCACATGTAGCAAATGCAACTCTGATCAGCGTTTAGGAGGAAAAAAAGACAGAAATCGTCCAGTAAATGACAGCTTCCTTGAATCAGTGAGAAAGAGCCCCTTGAATTGTTAGGTTCAGAGGTGTTTGAAAGCACAGATGTGGCCTGCGAGCACCCAGAGCCCAGTTAAAGCTGTGGACCATCTGTGGCCAGCGGCGTGAGACCGGAGGGGGGCTTGAGCTGCGTTTGGCTCATCTGCACCCCTCATCTCTCCCTGATACCTGGGGAAGCCTCTCATTGTCAGGGAGAGGCTCAACACGCTAATACAGTGGTACCTCGAGATACGAGTACCCTAACATAGGAGATTTTTGAGATACGAGCCATCGAGCAAGAGATTTTTGCTTTGAAATACGAGCAACATTTGAGATAGGAGTCATGGCGCGGATCGGCCGGCTGCACACGACCCACCAGTTAACGCAATTCGGGCGTCTCATAGTTTCCCACGCCTCAAGGTTACGGAACGAATTAAACTCGTATCTCGAGGTACCACTGATGACAAGGTCTATTTTCAGCTTCATTATTCTTTCAATCTGACTGGGACAAATATCACAGCTCATTAAGATTAAGTGAAGGGAATCAATAGAGATCCCAGATAGGTATCTCAACTTAGACCCTGAATTTTGATTTTTTTTGCAGCTTTATATCAACCTGCGCGAAGAAATGAATGAGAGAACAGAGGAAGGTGCAGTCATTCAGATTTGTGCCCATATCTTGGGTCAGTGCGTGAGCATCATGACAGAGGAGTCATTTCACGCTTAACCAGGTATGCTCTCCTCATTAAGCTCACACCTAAATGGAAATCCCTCCTCATGGTGATGATGCCATTATCTTAGGCTGGAGTAGGTAAATGAAATAATAGTGCTTATTATTTCCACATATATATCTCAAATTTTCAACTAATGATTGCTGAAGGATTTAACACATATAAGAAACATATTTCTTTAAACCAGGAATTGGCAAATTATTTTTTTCTGCAGACACAGATACTTAATCTCTTTTGGCTTTCCAACACTATAATCTCAATGGAAACTAGTCAATTCTACTGTTGCAGTGAGAAAGCGGCTACAAAAAAAAAAATACAAATAAATCAGAGGGTTGTGCTCAAGTGAAACTTTCTGAGCTGGGGTTGGTCCAATGGCCACAGTTTACCAACCCCTCTCTTTAATAGTTACTAAAATTTCTCTCTGAATTCTTAAAACCGTTAGTATTTCATCTATCCTTCTACAGTACTGTTTTCTGTAAAGGTCATGAAAACTTTTAGGTCAGCACTCATTCTCCCAGTCACAAAAGAAGCTTAAGGATGATCACTCAGGTGCCTATTCCAGACCGTGTGTGTCTCTGAGATTCCCCAGGAAGTAAGGAGGATTCCACTCTGAGACAGATGAGGGGTAAGAAAGAAGAGGAAGCATCAGGATACCAGGACACACCCCTACTTCTAATGAAACTACTTGATTTAAATGGAAAGGATTACAGTCACTAGTCACAAATGCTGGGCTAAATTGCTATCAAGCTTTCCATCTCTTTTTAAGAATTCTTGTGATGCGTTCTGTAACATAGATGTCATATAAATAAATGATGCTACATAATGGATCATTTGTTTCAAATGAATTAGTTCATCATTAACAAAGGAGATCTAGAGGGGGGAAAATGCAGTTTGTGCAACTTGTCCTGAATGCCCTATTTGATTGTGTTCAGTAAAAGAAGCATATTTGATGAATTCACCCTGAGATGTATGTCATGTTTACCATTTAGGTAGGTACTCATAAGAACTAAAGCGTGTGAGTTTGAACCACATGAAATTGCTGTTTGGAAATCAAGGCACAATGAAATATCAGCAATTTCATGAGCTTAAAAAGAAGCAGTAAAGAATATTGTCATTGCCTTTTCCCCAGATCATGTATAATTCATCTTGGACCAGTAATCATAAATATAATTAATGTTACCAACAGGGAAATGAAGGGTACACCAGGAGCTTAGACTGACAGGATATAATAGGTTCAGGATATCAGGGAAGGCATCCTGAGTTGGGATACTGATGTGAAGGTCAAGGTCAGTGGGATTTAGACAACCCAAGATGGAAAGAAGAGGAAAGAACAAAAAGGCTACAGAGAATGTCACGAAACTTGGGAGTCATTTATTTCCATTGTTGAAGTATAATGACAACTTCCTTCTGACATCCCACCAACACTATGTCATAACACTTGGAATGCATACTTTCCCACTTCCCTGCTTGTGTTTTAAGAGTGTATATTTCAGCATTTCAGTTTGTTCATACATCTGAGGACAGAAGTGCCTTCTGGACATGTCCTTCAGTGAAACACACATGTGCGAGTCCTTGTTTGCCATTTTGTAAGGGTCAAATGACTTTTGTAGCACTGAACATGAGGCTTCCTTCCAGTTACAGGGCACTCACGCCCTCAACCTTGCAGAATAGCCCCTAGGAACAGTTTTCATTGCATGTATTTGCTATAAATTTTCAGCAAATAAATGCCTAGGTGCATGATGTGAGACTTCCTGGCACTATAAACTGGTAGGGATACTGAGGGTGAAGATGAGGAGTAGCTAACCTATAACTTTTCTGGAAGCTACTGTTTACCAAAAGTAATCTAAGAGGTGTGTGCATAAACCAACTGAGTTAGAGCCAGTGGAAGACAGCCTGTGATTCATCTGTGATTATAACGTTCTCTTTATCAAATAGTGTACGACTTTCATTTGAGGAAACAAGTTGTGTGACAAAGAGCTGTCCTACCTTTGTAATCCTCCCCAAACCAAGCATTGTGAAATATTTTTAAAACACCTTCACTTTGGAGGAAAGAATGATAACCATCTCTAATCTTCAACTTTCTCATTTACAACATTCAAAGCCCTCACCCCGTTTGATCCTCGCAGCAGAATGTGGCATTGACATAATCTCTGTCACTTTGCTAAAGAGGTGAGGTCATTTGTGGCCAACCCTACAACTGTCCTCAACTTCTACTCCCATTCACTCCCCAGTTCTATTTAGGAAGGAGGGCTTGATTTGCGATACCTCACTCCTGGTAACAGTCTCTATGGACATTGTGTTGCTATGGGTTAAAAAAAAATCATCAAGGGGACACGTCAGGACATTTTGTGTCACCCTGCTCACTGACTAAGGGAAGCGATGTCTGCTTTAAGGTTAAATCAAGGGCAGCCGATGTCTGTTTGTTTTTGAAGAAGTCCGGGCTTTGAGGGGGTTGTTTAACATCCTATTCTGTTTGAGTCAAACACCTGCGTTTACTCGCCCCGAATAATGAGGAAAAATGGGGTCCCTTAAATGGAGCCCTTTGCTATAAATAGACAATCCATCTTAAATTTAATTATTGTCATTGTCAGGGCATACACTCCGCCAGGCAGAGCCGTGTCTCGAAAATTATCCTTGACTGGAGGTAGGCGCCTGGTTCCAATCACAGCTCTGGTACTCATTAAGTGTGTGGCCCGGCTTGATTAATTCCCCATCTTCCGTCCCCCCTGTGTTCTGGAGGATCCATTTTCTCTCTTAATGGTCTTCGGGGCGTCTTGATTTTCCACTCTCCCCGACGCTGCTTGTACCAGGACCTCAATGTTTCTCACTTCGATTATTATTAGAAGCTCCTATCTGGTTGCCATGTTTCAAGTCTCACGTCCTTAGACACCCCAAACTCTGCCAAATCTATCTTTTATATTGCTGTCAGCAGCAGCTTATGAAAATGTTCATCTCATCCTGTCGCTTTCTCAATTAGAGTCCTTTCTAGGGATTCCTGTAGTTTTCAGCTCGAAGGCCTGGATCTTCAGCTTGGCAGAAGCTGAGATGCAGGAATTCAGGATGTCTGTTTGGTTCACAGGAAGTTCCCTGCAGTCTGATCATTCCAACCTATTATGTTTTCCCGAATATGTTCCTTCTATTTAGCTCTGGATTTTATAATTCTGTGAGTTTTACGCTCTGCCTTTCTCTACAGAGTCACTTGGCTCACTCCTTCTCATTCACCAGCGGGCACAGACATTGCCTTTCTCTGAAAGCTTTCCCTGGCTTTGCCTGGTCTGGAACTAAGTCTGCCTGTTTGTAGGTATCACACCCTGAGACAATCCAGCATAAAGCTTTGCAGTGAACATTGATGGTGACTCCCTCCCTTTCTGCCTCCAGCCACTCCTTATCAGACGTAAGATTTTTTTTGATATTGTTTTAATATACTTTTATTGATTTTAGAGAGGGAGATGGAGAGAGAGAAGCATCAATGATGGGAGAATCATTGATCAACTGCCTCCTGTACCCCCCACACAGGGGGGTCGAACTAGCAATCTGAGCATGTGTTCTGACCACTGGCCTGGCTCTAAGTATTTTTAGAGGAAGACCCATGCTTTCATCTCTATTTCTTCTGCAAAGTATCTGATACACGGCTGGTGTGCAGCAAATAAAAACAAGATGAGTAGCTAAGAAGGTTAGTTGCTAACATCTCACCCATTCATGACAGTCCATGAATGTATAAACATTCAAAATCATTTTGATTCTAGAAAGTGACCTTCCCTTTTGATACAAAAATAATAATAATAAGAGAGTGAATTAAGTAGGTATTTGCAGAATAGAAAGGATTGCTAATTCCCAAATCTGCACCTGATATCAAGTGGCAGTCTTCCTCCTCCCACACCCCTCCCCCCCCCCCACACACACACAACACCAGTGTCAGCTGATTACTATCCGGAAGAGTCATATTGTAAGAAATGCAGGTTAATAGATGCCAATCGCAGTTCAGTGAAGATAAAAAGCAGAGTAATGAACTCGAGAGCAAAGATGAAAATGAGAACTGATCAATGTAAAGCACTTTGGGTTGACCAGAAATTAGATTCATGAAATACCCGTTAAACTTTTTTTTTCCCCCTCAAAGCTAGTAGCAATAAGAAGAAAATTACAGAAAAAAAAAAGAAAGAACATGCATGAAAGGTGGTCCCATATTTTAATTAATATATGGAAAACAAGGATACTATTATATAACTTGTGATAAGAAATCAGGTACACAGTGGTAAAGTGGAGACAATAAGTGATTTGGGAATTAAGTCACATGGTTTCTGTTTCTAGATCTATGGTAACTGCTGGTATGACTCTGAGTTGGTTTCTTAATGTCTCTGGACTTCTTCTTCCTTCCCCTCCCCTGCCCCTCCCTCTCCTCCTGCTCCTCCCCCTCCTCCTCCTCCTTCTCCTCCTCCTCCTCCTTCTCCTCCTCCTCCTCCTCCTCCTCTTGGTTATGGACTAAGGGAGGGTGTGATTTATATTATTCTAATTTTCTGCCAGTGTACCATCCTATGAACTTTCAAACATCAAGCAGCAGTAAACAATGAATCTAGTACCTAAACCTCTGGTCTCTCTTGTAATAAGAGATAGAAAAATCAGGAGAGACCCAGTAACCTGACGGGATGTCTGGGGAAGAAAAATGAGAACAGAAACCATAGTTATTTTAGGACATAGACAAGCTCCTTAGGAAGGAAATCTCACCAGCTTTCCAAGGAAATGGGCTGGGAATTAACAAAGGAAACTGAGATGGGCATTGACTCCCACTCAATTTCTAGCCTCTCAGAAGTCCTGGGCCTTTCTGAGAATCGTTAATCTTCCCCTTGCCACACGTAACCGGTAGAGACTTTATAGATAGATTGAGTTCAAGTCCCTCATTTGATTTTCCTGAGTCCCAAGAAGATAATTGTTGGCATAATCTCAGGGGTAGGGTGGACTGTTTTGTGCTGGCACCTTTCCTCCTGCCCCCTGCTTGCTCCTCCTGCCTCGAAGGTGTTATTTCCTCCACCCTATACAATCCCCACACTTGAACTTTTCCAAAACTGCCTCTGAAAGGAAAAAAATAAATGAATTCTCTGCTGCCTTAAGTGGCAAATCCAAATTTAGTTTTCTCACCTTACCTATCCAAATGACTTCGCTCATCTCCTCCCCAGTGATAACAGCCAAATCACACAGCGCTGTCTTCTTTAAAGAGCATCAGCAAGAAATTAATATTTTGCAGATTTAAGCTCCTCCGCTCTTTAATGACCTTGATTTTTACTTACCTTTATTTACAGAAACCAGGGGATGCTTTGATTGGAACGAGCCAAAAGACTGATCTTTTTTATTCCCCATGGTTTTAGATAAACATTAATTATCGTATTCAGATGTAAATATAATCATGGAAACCATAGTCATAGATAGGCAGGAGAGCATCATTTGAGCCTTCACGAAATTAACTCACTTTGCGCTACATTTTTTTCTGAAATAACTTTTCAGCCCAGTCTTGTAAGGTTCTCCAAATCTGTGGTGTGTGGCTCCCTTAAGGTACCCTTTTCTCACCAGTCTGCTAGGTTTGAACATTTGAATGCTGTCAGAGCAGAAGCATTCTGATTTCCTGCCATTCATCACGGTGTGATAAAAAGCTAAAGATGTGCAAGCTTTTGTGTGGTGTTCCTCTCATTACTGAGGCATGTTTTATTTTTCCCTTCCTTGGTCCCTACATTTTACATTTAAAAAAATTAAGTAAGAACAGCCCTAACCGGTTTGGCTCCATGGATAGAGCGTTGGTCTGTGGACTGAAAGGTCCCAGGTTCGATTCCAGTCAAGGGCATGTACCTTGGTTGTAGGCACATCCCCAGTGGGAGGTGTGCAAGAGGCAGCTGATCGATGTTTCTCACCCATCGATGTTTCTAACTCTCTATCCCTCTTCCTTCCTCTCTGTAACAAATTAATAAAATATATTAAAAGAAATTAAGTAAGAATAAATAAATAACACTGACCACTCATTATCAAATTGCTGTCATGTTCTAAGCATCTATTGGAAAGAAACAGAGCTGGCGATACGTCCTATATTTGCATTAGAAAATAAGTGGATTGAAAACAATACCCCAAGTTGAAGTCTAAGATGACATTTTTAAAAATGAAGATAAAATAGTAAAGGAAATACCAAGTCAGAAGAAAATAAAACATTAACATAAATGTGAGTAAAACACAATTTGGCCTTCATAGACCGTCTTCACTTCTTGAATCAGCCTCATTGGTAGATTCCTTCCTCACCTACAACATGCTTAGGTCAGCAAATTTTTATTCTGTTTCTCACATGGGCAAGAAAACTATAGTTGCTTTATTTCTCCATTTTCTTAGTTCTATTTGATTTCATAACACTTTATTTAGCTTAATACTTATACCACCCATAAAGCTAGGAGAAATGATTTGTAATTAAAGTCTTAAATATTTTAACAGGCTATCTCAAAATGCTTCTGAGCCAGTATTCCTGTAGCGGGATAGTCATGGAGCACACTTTCCTGTTTCATTTGTTAAATAAATTAGCAGATATTAATTTCTGTTATACTGCTGAAGAAGACAGTATAACTATTGAAATTAGATGCTGCAATTGTGAGATGGTTTAAGTGTTATTTTTTAAATTAACTTTATGGCATCTTTTTACTAGAACTTTGACAGAATTCACTTTTAGCTGATTCTGAATTATTTTAATAATAAAGATCCCTTGTAATTGCAAAGCACACGTTATTTTAAACTTTTCTCTGGAGGAAAAAAGTCTGAGCTGCTGAGTAAATATTGCTAGGGCAGAGAAAGACAGTAATGCTGAGGTTTTCACATGGTCTACGATCATCAAGGAGCTTCCTTCTCCGGACATGACTATTAAAATCATCTGACAATTTAGATGGGGCCCACTGGAAACTCATATTCCCCTTCTACTGGAGTTGCAAAATGATTTAATGACATGATAATGTTGCAAGGGCGGGGGCCATGAGAGCTAAGTTAAGGCATCGGTATTGACAAGTATAATTAATATATAATGAGCAGTTCCAAATTCATGTTACCAGTCACCTTTTTAAAGAGAGCACCGCACACTTGATAGTTTCTTATTGATTTCTGTATGCAATGGAAGTAAACATGGTACATATTATATGCCAGAGATCTTTAGGAGAATTTTCATGAGTACAGAAATGCCTACATTTGTCCTATGCAAGTTGCATTCTTTGTGTTGATGGGCATAATAGGAAACTTATGTTCTTCCTTTGTAGGTGGTTTAGTTGACTTTCAATATATCCACTAAATCTTCCTGACTGATTTTAATCCTAACCATTGTGCACACAGGCATTCACATATGCTGCTTCTCTTCATTCATTCCAGAAACTACCAATTTCACCGACGTAATTTAGGCCATAATGAAGGGACTGTAGAACATCATACATTTTCAAAGCTAGAAAGGATGACAATGTCAACTCCACTTCAGCCCCTGTCTTCTTCAGATATCTATGGTCTTCTCCCACAAGCTTGAACTTCTTGGTTTTTATTATCAACATCCTTAGAGCAGAGATAAATTTGCATTGGTTGTCAAAGTGTTGTTCCTAACTACCCCAGTGGTTCTCAACCTGTGGGTCGTGACCCCTTTGGGGGTCAAACGACCCTTTCACAGGAGTCGCCTAAGACTGTTGGAAAACACCTCCAACACACCGCTCCTCGGTGTAGCAAAATGTAGCAATGTAGTTTACTGTTGTCATATTAAGACTGTTACCCATGCTACACCACGATTCAAAACAAAATTTCATTTATTTGTAATTAGAAATAAATATTTCACAATATATAATTACATATTGTTTTTGTGATTAATCACTATGCTTTAATTATGTTCAATTTGTAACAACGAAAATACATCTTGCATATCAGATATTTACATTACAATTTATAACAGTAGCAAAATTACAGCTATGAAGTAGCAGTGAAAATAATTTTATGGTTGGGGGTCACCACAACATGAGGAATTCTATTAAAGGGTCGTGGCATTAGGAAGGTTGAGAACCACTGAACTACCCGAATCAGAGATATCTATGATACTTCTAAAATATTCACATTTCTTGGTCACTTGCCACAGTATGATTTAGAATCTCTAGGGTAGTTTGAATTTGAATATTTTATGAGCTTATTAGAAACACTAAACTTAGGAGACCACTGAGATGAGAGAATTCACCTTATGGACAAGTTTTTATCAAACACCACAAAAAACCTCTGACTTAAATTGCTGATTTAATGAGAAAATTATCAGAAATCAGGGCTCTGATGTAAGCATAAATCACAAACATGCAATTTCACACTTCTCCTGGAATAACTACAAAGTTGCAAATAAGGTTCAATATTAAATTGAAAAGATTAAATTTCAATTAAATAAAATTATTTAAGCTGCTATTTTCATGATTTTATTTATAATCAAGTGGATATATGTTCTATCATTTCCATTAATATTATTAAAGAGTAATATTCATTAAGCACTCACCACGAAGTCACTGCTCTTAGCATTTTACATGCATTATTACATTTGATTCTTCCAACAAAATTATCCCAGTTTGACATATAAAAATACCCGAGGCTTGGTAAGATCCAGTAAATAACAGCTAATAAATGGAAGAGCAGAATTCTATTTCAAATCTGTATGATTCCTTATGTCAAGTTTCATTTTTATAAGCATTAGATGATTATTTCTCTTTACTTGGTAAGTTTCTAAAGGCAGGTGCTCCGTCTTCTACAGCTTTGTGTAATTGTTACATCATCAATAATAACATCACACATGCTAGATAATAGAAAAACCAAGAAGGCAAATATTTACGAGGTCTTTTCAGCACAAACCCCTCCCCAGATTCTATCCTGATGTTGTAATTGGATGACAGTAACAGTCAGTGTAGTTGTGTAGTTTTTGGTCTATAGATTTAGTCTAAGTGGAAATGATTGCCAATCTCATCTATTTTCCCTGTAAAATTATTATATATATATATAATTTAAGTGGAAATGATTGCCAATCTCATCTATTTTCCCTGTAAAATTATATATATATATGTGTATATATATATATATAATTATATATATATGTATACATATATATATGTGTATACATATATATATAATTTTATAATCATGTGGATAAATATAATATATAATCTGTGGATGTATGTTCTATCATTTCCATTAATATTATTAAAGAGTAATATTTATTAAGCACTCACCGCAAAGTCACTGCTCTTAGCATTTTACATGCATTATTACATTTGATTCTTCCAACAAAATTATCCCAGTTTGATATATATATATATATATATATATATATATATATATATATAGCCAGTGTTCCTATGACCAGAGACCGGAACACCATGGCCCCTCACCCAGGCTGGCCCCACCCCTCAGGGAGCCGTTAAGGGACACCTCTGAGCAACATGATAGGGTGTGAGTTTGATGGGGGAAAGTCAAAGAAATAGGGGAGAAGGTTTTAGTGTCTCTAGGGTTGGGGTGGTCGGCTGGAGGAGGTTTGGATTGTGCTGGCGAAGGAAGAGGAAGATCCAACTGGAAAAAGGCTCAGCACAGAGCCTTTCTCACTGCAGACCAGATGGCACCGGCTGGTCAATGGAAGGTTGTTTCATGAGTACGTTTAGGACCCACATATTCATGGCAGCAGCACTGGTCCCCACACTTCACCGACTCCAGATAGTAAACAGCTCCCAACGTCAATAAAACAGAAAAATCCTCTCCAACTAGAGGCCCTGGACGTTTCAATGTGACTGAAGGAAGCACCACTTAAGGATCTAGAAAAACCAGAAGTATGTGACTGGAGGATTGTGGGATTGTGGAGGAGGCCAGGACATCAAGGGCTAGAATATAAGCCTGTTACTGCTCATGTACATAGTCATCCCTATAGCCCTCAGTCTCACAGTATTTGGATGTAACTTCTGGCAGGAAATTATTTGTTTGAAACCTTAGTTTGAAGTGGAGGACAGGAGCCGTGAGTACGCCCAGCTCTATGAGGAGTATATACGCACCTCCCAGAAACTGCAGGTGAAGTGCACCACAATCAAAGCCTTCAATGAAATCATCAAGATCTTCCAAGAGCAGGGCCAGACTTAAGAGAAGTGCAGCAAGGAGTATCTGGAGTGCTTCGGTCATGAGGGCAATGAGAGATCTGGAGGATCCTGCTGAACTCAGAACGTCTCAAAGCTCGCATCGCTGAGATCCACAAGAGCGAACAAAGCTGGAGCAAGAGCTATGGTCCCAGGCCTTGGACAACTGAAATAAGTGCATGAACAGCCTGAAGCCAGACCTTATGCAGCTGCACAAGATCCAAAACCAGTAGTTGGTATGGCTCACCCAGAAGGGCGCCCAGCAGAAGAAAATCAATGAGTGGTTGGGATTAGAAAATGAGACTGAAGACCAGTATGCATTCCACCATGAGGAATGAACCTGGTATGTGGGCAAGATGAGCTGAGGAAAAGCTGAACAGCCAGCAGGATGGTACCTTCCTCACTGAGAGCAGCCAGTGGGGCTGCTGTGCCTGCTCTGTGGGGGTGGACTGCGATACCAAGCACTGCGTCATCTACCCCAGGGCCACTGGCTTGGGTTTTGTGGAGCCCTCCAGCCTGTACAGGTCTCTGAAGGCGCTGGTGCTGCATTACCAGCACACCTTCCTGTGCAACACAACGATGACTTACCATCACACTGACACATCCTGTGCGAGCCCTGCCCTCCCTCCAGCCTGCCGACTCATACAGAGCAGGACTTGATCTTTCTCTCTTTCTATCTGTCTATCTGTCTCTCTTCTTTGTGAATCTTTTCTCTGTCTCAATCTCTCTCTTGCTTCCTCTTGAGTCTCTCTCTTCCTGTCACTCTTTCCATCCCCATCTCTGTCCCCTCTGTCTCTCTTAGTGTCTGTGCCTCTAAGTGTCTGTTAGAGGAGCAAACCTTCTCCACCCCATGCCCCTTTTCCCCATGGGCACTGCCCTGCCCTGGCTCTGGCTGCCCACACCAGTTCCTACAGCTCCCCCAAGCTGCCCCTGTCTGTACCTACCATGTTTACAAAGGCCCCTGGGGTGCTCAGCCCCAGACTGGTCCCCTGATTTTTAATCCATAGATCTGGGGTCAGAGCAGAAAGAAGGCAGAAAGGAACTTCACAGGGCCACTTCCAAGAATCTCAGCTGTGACATTTGGCGCTGGGTGGGGGCAGGTCCCACCCCACAGACCTCACTTCCCCTCCTAACCCAGAAGTGACATCCGCACTGGTTCCCCCACAAGCCCTCCTCCCCAAAAAGCAAAATTATAAAAAATAACCTCAAGAGTTTGGCCCTATCTGACCCCAGGCTTCCCAGGAGCTGAGGCTGCTGCAGGTACTGCTGGGCCAGCTGAGATGCACCCTGACCACGGCACCTCCGCTCCATGCAGTTTTAAGGCTTCTCCTTGATCATGTTAGGTTCTGATTTTGTTTCCTTGACTGTAAATCCATTTTCTCCTCTTTTGGGACAAGAACCCCAGTTTTCTATGCTGCCATGGACCCCCCACCCCCTGCCACTTCCCTCTCCTTCCTGCCCATCTAGGCTGGCAAGTGGGTTTTGTATGGTATGTTGATACTGATGTAGATATAAAACATTGAACTTTAAAAAAAAAAAAGGAAAATGGAACAGTGAGGAATAAGAAACTTTGGGGACAGTGAAAGACAGTTTGTCCAGACTATTCAGACATAAGAATTATAATTCAATTGGGATAGAAATCCTGATAATAGTACCTGATCCCTAAAATCTAAGTATTCTACTTTTAGATTTTCCAATTCAAGTTTTTGGAGACGCCTATTAAAACATTCCTGAGTGGAAAGTGTTTATATAGAAGCCCCAAAGTATTAAGTATTGGCTGTGTTTACCATGTTAGTTCTCTGTAAGGAATATGGAATAATTAAATGCCTCATGTTCTCAAGAAGCTTGACTTTTAAAATAAAAAAAATAAAGAAGAACTATAAGTATTAAAAAAAAAAAAAGAAGAAGAAGCTTGAGTTTTAAGGGCAACCAGTCAGAGAGGCGAGCTGTTAGGAGCCAGCAGTCCCAGACTGCGAGAGAGTGAAAGCTGGGAACATAGCCTCAAGCCATCCTCAGGCATGAGTTTTGTGCACTGGGCCTCTAGTACTGTAATAATAGTGATAGAAAGATAAAGACTGATACACTAGCCAAGACCCGTTTGGCTCAGTGGATAGAGCATCTGCCTGTGGACTGAAGGGTCCTGGGTTCGATTCCAGTCAAGGGCATGTACCTTGGTTGCGGGCACATCCCCAGTAGAGGGTGTGCAGGAGTCAGCTGATCGATGTCTCTCATCAATGTTTCTAACTATCTGTCTCCTTTCCTCTCTGTAATAAATCAATAAAATATGTATTTTTTAAAAAAAAGACTGATACATTAAATTCACAAACTAACAACACTGGTTAAATGAAATT
Organism: Lasiurus cinereus; assembly: GCA_011751065.1. NCBI lineage: Eukaryota > Metazoa > Chordata > Mammalia > Chiroptera > Vespertilionidae > Lasiurus > Lasiurus cinereus. Next base: position 2,833,186 of record JAAGEH010000076.1, on the reverse strand, counting down.
TCAAGAGAAATGCTCATAATAAAATAAAACCTAAGTCAATGGATTCAATAGTATTTAATTAGTTCCATGGGTTAATGCTCAAAATCCCACATGCTTTCTCTCACTTAATTTCTATGTTAATAATGTTACATCTAGAACCATTTCAATAGATAACTGATTAATGTCACAAAGTGATTGGAAATGTATAATTAGAAATAAGATGAAAAAAAGACTTAATTAAATTCACCTCAATTGTAACCAGTGAACATTTAGTGCAATTTGCCTAAAAGCAAAGCTTTGCTCTATTATGGATTCAGAGTTGGAAAGGAACTCTTATAATCAAGAGCTATAGCTCTAAGCTTCCAAATAATCCAAATCACTACCTAAGATATTTAACAGTCCCAGTGGTAAATTCAGGAAATAGTGATAAATTCAGAAAAGTAGTCACTAGATATATTTTTTAAGTATGCAGTGCATTACTATTAACTATAAATACAGTGTTGTGTAGTAGACCTACCCATTGAGCAAAAACCCTTTCCCCCACCCCCTGATAATTGCCATTCTGTTATATATTTCTATACTTTTTACTCTTTTAGATGCTTTATATATGAGGAATCATGCAGTATTTATCCTTCTGTGACTATTTTATTTCACTTAACATAATACCTTGCAGGTCTATCCATGTTGTCAAAAGTGGTAAGAGTTCCTTTTTTACGAGGTTAAATAATATACTATTGTATGTATAATCCATATCTTCTTTACTCATTCAGTGGACACTGGATTGTTTCCATGGCATGGTTAGTGTGAAAAATACTTTAGTAAACTTGTAAACTCTTTGAGATGCTGATTTCTATTTTTTTTTATTTTTATTTTTTTTTGTGTGTATGTACCCAGAAATGGGATTGCTGGACTCCACAGTAGTTCTATTTTTAATTTTTTGTTGAGCCTCTATACACTTTTTCATCACATTTTCACTAACAGTATACAGGGTTCTCATTTCTCCACTACATTGCTAACTCTTATCATCTTTTGTTTTATTGACAATAGCTATCTAACAGATGTGAAGTAATGTTCAATATGGCTTTGGTTTGCATTTCCCTGATGATTGAAAAAAATTTTTGTTTACCTGTTGGCCATTTGCATGTCTTTTTTGGAGAAATATCTGTTCAAATCCTTTGCCCATTGTTTAATTGGAATATTTGTTGTTTGTTGTTGTTATTGAGTTACTCAATATGTTGTGAGAATTATCCCCTTATCAGATACTAGTGACCCGGTGCATGGATTCAGCACATTGAAAGGAAATTAATTAGAAGATGATTGGTGGGGTGGAAGTGGGTGAGCAGGGCTGGACATACCATGGAGCCAACCTCCCACAGTCTCTCCCTAGCATCTACAGAGTGAGTGGGGTCCCTTAACCTGGCCTGTGGGGATCAGGCCAAACCGGCACTCTGACATCCCCCAAGGGCTCCCAGAGTGCAAGAGGGCACTCTACAAAGTTGCCATCATACAGAGTGCGGAACTTAAACACGTGTGCAGTAAACCAGATTTGGAACCAACAACGTCCCAGCAACAACATAACCCCCAGCCGAAGGTGGGATTGCACAGCCCCGCCAGGAATTGGGCTCCCTTCTCTCTGGTTCTGGGGTGTGTCATCCAAGAACTAACACTGCCAAGTCACTGCAGCTCAGCAGCTCCTGTGTTAAGGGTCTGCTCCCTGGTGGTCAGTGCATGTCATAGCGATCAGTCGGATGGTCGGACACTTGGCATATTAGCCTTTTATATATGGGTTGCAAGTATTTTCTCCCAATTTGTAGGTTGCCTTTTCACTGTTTATTGATTCCTTTATTGTCCACAACCTTTTAGTTTGATGTAGTCCTGCATATGTATTTTTGTCTTTGTTGTCTACTTTTTATGTGTCATATCCAAGAACTTATTTATTAAGAATGTAGATATCATGTAAGCATTGCTTATTTTTAAACAACAAAGACCAGGAAAATTTTAGAGGAGACGGATTTGTTTATTACTTAGATTGTCATGTGAATGCATACATAGGTCTAAATTCACCAAACTCCATATATTAGTCATGTACAGTTTTCATATGTCAATTATCCTGTACTAGAGGCCCAGTGCATGAAATTTGTGCATGGGTAGGGTCCCTAGGCCTGGCCCACAATCAGGGCCGATCTGCGGGATAACCGGTGGGGGCAATCTGGGGGTCCCTACTGCCACCTGTCTTGGCTGGCCAGGGGCCTGCCAGCTGGGGGCAGCTCCTGCATTGAGCATCTTCTGCTTGGTGGCCAGTGCGTGTCATAGTGACCAGTCATTCCACTGGTTTTTCCACCGATCAGGAATAGCTCCTGCATTGAGCATCTGCCTCCTCCCCCCCAGAGGGAAGTGACCGGCTATAGCAATTGGGGGGGTAGGGCTGGCTGGCGGGCAGTGCCAGGCCACCAGCCAAGGCAGGTGCCAATGAGGGCCCCCTGATCACCCTGCGCACCGGTCACTGCACAGATGGCCCTGATCACCATCCAGGCCTAGGGACCCTACCTATATATTTGGAACAGTCTCTAAGATTTAAAAATTGCTGAGACCGGTTTGGCTCAGTGGATGGAGTGTCGGCCTGCGGACTGAAAGTCCCAGGTTCGATTCTAGTCGGGGCATGTACTTGCTTGCGGGCACATCTCCAGTGTGGGGCGTGCAGGAGGCGGTTGATTGATGTCTCTCTCTCATCGATGTTTCTGACTTTCTATCCCTCTCCCTTCCTCTCTGTAAAAAATCAATAAAATATATTAAAAAAAATTAAATCAAATTAAAATTAAAATTAAAACCTGGCAAGACTACTCTGACACTGGAAAAACAGAATGATGCAGTGATGACATGCATGGACTCTGGCTTGCACATTTTGTGGTCAGCCCTGATTCTGACACTTATAACTGTGTGACAATGCCGACTACTTAACTTCTCTCTGCTTCAGTTTTCCACCCATAAGATGGGGAAATGGTACTACTGCCTCAGAAGGATCATATTGTGTACTACTTTTTATAATCAGGACAAAATAATGTAGCTGCCCATACAACAGCAAGATGCCTTTCACCTGTATGAAAAGTGTGGTCACTGATGCATGCAGCATCCCAGATTGTGAGAGGGATGTCAGATTGCTAGTTAGGTCCTGACATCCCCAGAGGGGTCCCAGATTGTAAGAGGATGCTGGGTTGACTGAGGGACCAACCCTCTCCCTCTCCCAATGCAGGAATGTTGTGTACCGGACCTCCAATACATTACTAAAGAAGCTAGGGAGAAGCAAATTTGGAAAATAGCTGTGAAAAATACTAACGCTTACCTAAAAGTGTTTCTAAGATTGACATCTTTTTTTCTTCACTCAGATACCAAGTTGCCATATGATTCAATTTATTCAACTTGCTCAAACTGGTTCTATTGCAGCAATTATCATAAAGTTGTAATGGTGGTCAGAATTACATTATTTATGGATATCATGAGGTAGCCAATAGAATAGGCATTTTTATTAACCTAGCAGATATCTGTCATTGTCTGTCCAATGCTTGCAACCTATTGACTTAAAACAAATAGCTAATCAGATATTTCTCTAACAAAATGGTTTTATTTGCAAACAACAAAGAGTTTCAAGTTGAAATATGCAACCATGGTGGGCCATATGCAAGTCTGCTAAAACAAAGCAAATTCTTTTGTAGCAGGAAATAAAGACTTCACCCTATTGTACTTGTGATTAACTAGGGCATGAGACATCCCCCTCTGGTCTCCGGCCTTCATTTTTAAAAATATATATTTTTTTATTAATTTCAGAGAGGAAGGAAGAAGAAGAGAGAGAGAAACATCAATCATGAGAGAGAATAATTGATCATGTGCCTCCTGCACACCCCATACTGGGGATTGAGCTCACAACCTGGGCATGTGCCCCGATCAGGAATCAAACCGTGGTTCACAGGTCGACATTCAACCACTGAGCCATGCCAGCCAGGCCCCCTGATTTCATTTTAAATGAAGTTTTTGTTTACGAACTTGGTACAGACCCTGTCCAAGGCCTCTTGATAAAGCAGACCCTTTCACCTGTGATTTCCGTCCCGTAGCCCCCTCTCACTCTGACTCTGGCTCAGCTATGTGGCTGCTTTGGCCAATGAGTTAATAGCATCTTGATTCAAACAGAGACTTGAAAAATCTCTTGCACATTTTCCCTTCTTTTTCTTGCCACCCTGCAATTATTAGTAGAAGGGGTTGGTGTGAGCTGGGCTGAAAACAACCCTGAGCTGGCCAAACAGAGAAGGAAAGAGCATATGGAGCGCAGGCACATCCTCTGAGCCAAAGTCTGAGAATGTGCGACACAGCCGTGACCGGCCAAACCTCCAAGCCAACCTCAGCTGATTGCAGGCTACAAATCAGATCATCTGGCCCCTGGGGTCCTGAACAATCATCAACAGCTAGTTATTTAAGCCACTATGTTTTGGGGAGGAAGCGTAGCTGATACATATGGAAGGGTATTTTATGAAGGATAGTTGAATTATACTCATTTTACAATCTGTCTTATTTGTGAATACAGACATGGAGGAAGTTACCAAAATGTATAGACTTTAACATAAAACTAGAGGTTGCCAATGCATCGAAGGGGTTGTGAAGGGTAGTAAGGTATTACAAATCAGAACTACCACACTAATTGCATTGTTGAGATGTATCTCCCCTGTAGCAGTCATAGATGTACATGGATTGGATTTATAAGTCAAGTCACAAAATATTTTCATTACTAATCTGTTCTCAATAAAACCATGATTGTGCATGAGAAAAAAAATTTTGCATTACACGTAGGAATACAACAACAATTTAGCTTTATTCCATGCTAATTTTGCATAATTCTTTCAATCTTAATAGCAGAAATTATAAAAAAAAATGTGACTGTTCTCTTTTGAAACCCTGCCCTCTACTAAAAACAGTTATTGGCATTCTTTCTGGTTTTAACCCAAGTTGAAAATAGATATTTATGCTTCTGCAGTTTCTATGTCCTATGGCCAAAAGGCAAATATGGCATCAGATTTCTTATAAAGATTTTAGCCACACATGGCAAAATTCTATTGTCTCTCAGTTACTTCTTAATAACAAATTTATAGAAGACAAATGCAGAAACCTGTTTATAAGACTCGATGAAGTCAATGTTGAGCTGCATGACCTTGGACAAATAGCTTCATTTCTGTCTGACTCTGTTTACTCATCAGGGAAGAGAGACCAAGAACCAACACTCTCTCATTTCAGTGGCTTTAGGAAGCTTAGAGTCAGGCAGATCCTGTAAAAATCTCAGCTTAGCCCTGACTGGTATTCTCAGTGGTTAGAGCATCAGTCTGTGCATAGAGGGTCTAGGGTTTGATTCCTGGTCAAGGGCACATACCTGGGCTGCAGGTAGGAGCCCAGCCCCAGTAGAGGTACATGAAGAAGGCAACCAATTGATGGGTCTCTCACATCTCTCTCTCTCTCTACCCCCTCCCTTTCATTAGATAGAAGAAAAAAAATCTTTGGGTGTGGATTAACCAAAAAACAAACAAAAAAACAAACAAACACAAACATACAACAAAAACAAATTTCAGCTCAAACATTTACAATGTGACATTGACCATTATAATCATCAAGGTCTCCTTTCTCATTTGTAAAATGAGATACCTTAAGGCAGTGGTTCTCAACCTTTCTAATGCCCGACCTTTTAATACAGTTCCTCATGTTGTGGTGACCCCCAACCATAAAATTATTTTTGTTGCTACTTCATAACTGTAATTTTGCAACTGTTATGAATCGTATCTGTGTTTTCCAATGGTCTTAGGAGACCCCTGTGAAAGTGTTGTTCAACCCCCAAAGGGGTCTCGACCTACAGGTTGAGAACCGCTGCCTTAAGGGCTATTGAATGGATTAAATAGATAAAAGCAATTTTCCATGTTGTAAACTTTTTGGTCTTCAAAGGAGCCCTCAATAAATAGACTCTCTCTTCTCTACTAGATTCTGAAGGTTTTGAGAAATAAGACAGGGAGTAGATAAGGTGCCCAAAATATCCTTAAGGTCAATGGGAAAATGTAGCTTTGAGAGACAGCCACATGAGCCTTCTGAGGAAAAGCCAGACGTAGGCAAGTTTTACCCACCGATCACAAGTAGAGCTGGAGCAAAGCAGGAGTTAACAAAGTGCAAGTAACATTTAGCACAGAATAGAGCACAGTTTCTGGGGGTAATTTTGTTCACAAGAGAAATAAAGGGTAGAACTGAGCCAAACATGCACACCTCACAAATTACTAATCAGATAAGTCACCTTGCCTCCCCTTGGTTGGGATAAGAGAGAGCTAAGAGGTCAATAATTATGATGCTTGGATTATCTCTCCAGAAGGAAAGTTTGTGAATGGGTTAGAAGTATAGCTGCTCATACTAAATGCCTGATATCTAATAATTGGTGTAATTATTTCTGGAAGTGTTACATTACTTTTTTTAAGGTCACTATAATTTTGTTTAGATCTTTTTTATCTGCAGTTATTCTCATTTAACATACAGGGATATTAGTTAAAATTTGCAAAATGAACTCTTATCATGCTAAATTGTCTCTTTCTGGGAGTACTTTTCTCCAAAGCATATTACAAAATTCTGTCAAAGATACGAAAGGTTGCCTAATGTTAGTTTTAAATTTCTAATGTTAATTAGAAAGTCAATCATTGTGAGACTATTGTGATAGGCATCATATGTTAGTATATCTCATAATATCTATAACAAAAACAAAACGAATGGCAAAACGTTGGACTAGTAATGAAATGTGGTCAAGATAAATGGATTTAGAAAGATCAAAAGTTATCAAAGTTAATTGTTTTGTTATTATATATGAGACCAAGATTTCTGCAGCTTTCAAATTTTCTGAGAGAAAAAATACAAAAATAAAAATAAAGATTGCACATTTATTAAAATGTGAGCATTTGGGGTTGGCATTAGTTCCAAACTTAAACTTGATTTGCCCAAGAACAATCCTTAGGAAATAAGAAATTCTACCCGAAGACTCATACTTACGTTATACTAGAGGTCCTCTGCATGAAAATTCATGCACTGGAGAAGGGGTCCCTCAGCCTGGCCTGTCCCCTCTCACAGTCCAGGAGCCCTCAGGGGCAGGAGGTGACCTGGCAATCAGGGAAAGGCAATGCCCCCATCACACCTCTGCTGCTGCCACTGCAGGCAGTGTAAACCTCAGCCAGCTCTGGTTACCTGAGCCTTGGGTAGCCCTGGAAGGCTGGGCAGCCACCATCCAAGGCTTGCCTGCACCTTGGGCCAGTTCTGGGTGGCTTGGAGGCTGAGGGGACTGGGGGACTCTGGAGGCAGGTGTGCCAGCAGGGCTGAGGGGACTGGGTGCTGCCATCTTGTGGCTGTGGGTGCTGCCATCCTTGAGGGCAGGCAGTCAATTAGCATATTTCCTTCTTATTGGATGTGGGCACCGCCACTTTGCAATGGTATGAGTGTCAATTAGCATATTCTCTCTTTATTAGATAGTACTAGAGGCCTGGTGCACAAAATTCATGCATGGGGTGAAGGTCCCCTCAGCCCAAATAGCACCCTCTCACAATCCTGGACTGCTGACTCCTAATCAATCACCTTGCCTGCCTGCCTGGTCACCCCTTACTGCTCACCCCTGCCAGCCTGGTCACACCCAACTGACCTCCCCCACAAGCCTAGGTGCCCCTCTCTTCTCCCCCTGCCAGCTTAATCGCCTTCTACTGTCCCCCCTGCTGGCCTGGTTGACTCCCTAACTGCCTCTTCCCCACTGGCCTGGTTGCCTCTTAATTCCTCCCCTGCAGGCCTAGTCACCTCTAATTGCCCCCTCTGCTAGCCTGGTTGCACCACACAACTTGCTGTTCCGTCATTTGGTCATCCCTCACTAACCGCCCTGCCGGCCTGGTCATAGGCCATCTTGTGAGGACATGAGGTTTAATTTGCATATTATTTCTTTATTATATAGGATTCATGATTGTAGAAGAAATCTCCTACTGGACCCCTGATTGAAACTCACTTAGTTTCATCGTCTATGAAAAGAAGTAACATTTTCTCATCCTATCACAAATTATGTCATGAGGTTACAATAATAACACAATGTGTAAAGAACTTCTTTAAATAATACCAGTACTGACATATACACAAAGTTATTTTTGGATGTGATCCCAATATTTTTCTGAACAGAATTCCCACATTTCCTCTATCCTTTATAACTTTCTGTCATTACTTGAGGCAGATGGTGTAAAGACAACCTTACAAATTCATGCAGAGTATGATACAAAAACTGCCTAATGTGAGTATTGATGGAAAATCTACATGAAACTGATCAGGAAAAAAGAGCGCATATAAGACAGCATTGTTATCTTGTCTACTGGGCATGCGTGTATGAGGTTGATGGAGTGGGGACAAGTGGCACTAATGCAGTGGCCAGAACATTGGCAACACTCGCTGATATGGGCAGAGACAGAAGAAGTTTCTTGCCCTTAAATGTCCAGGTGATCTTCCTTCTAGTGAGGTCCTATCAAGAAGGGGGAGAATGTATCCCCACTGTGTACAGTGGTACCTCGAGATACGAGTGCCCTAACATTTGAGATAGGAGTAATCTCGCAGATCAGCCGCTGCACACGACCCACCAGTTTACTGCAACTTGAGCGTCTCATAGTTTCCCATGCCTCAAGGTTATGGAATGAATTAAACTCCTATCTCGAGGTACCACTGTACACAGTTAAATCACCCTCAAGTCCAATAAAAGCTGTCCTAAGAATAAAGTGAATATTCCAAAAAGAGAATTGAGTTGTCCTAACAAGAATTCTGTTTTGTTTTGTTTTGTTTTGTTTTGTTTTGTTTTGTTTTTGAAAGAGTAGGCCAGGACTTGTAGTTTCAAGGAGCTCTACGAGCCTTGGGAAGAATGGGGAGAGGGACATAAAGGTCCTTCCTTCCCTGTTCCACAATTAAAGCTACAAAGATGCCTTCTGATAGGAGGATATACTGTAATTTTGTTTTAATGTCTTCAGGAGAATGGTGCCATTTAGTTCAGCTTTTAATGTGGCCCTAAATTGCTATTTTATTACCCTTGCTGACATTCTGGAAGCATGAAATTAGCAAATTACATTAAAGAAGCAAACAACAACAACAAAAAAGCACGAAGCCTCCGCCTAGTTCAACAATGCTAGCGTAACCCACATATTTGAATAATGTCCTTACCTTAAAACACTGAGCATATATTTATCGGAAGGCTTCTTTTTCCACAGCCTATGAATTAGTTTTATGAATAATTGTATATTCCATTACTTTGCAAATGCACGCACTCATGGTGACCTTGAGGGATGCTTTGTGCGGTGTGAGAGAAACAAGAGAGTTTGTAATTCTTCTGCTTCTTTTGGAGAAATCAGATTCCTCTCGACTCCACTTGATGAAAGCATCCTGTTCTTAAAATGCTTGCCAATACCTTTCCTGCTCCACCCAGAAGGCTCTTCCTTCTGTTATGAGACAACAGTGATAATTTTATTTCAGAACGAAAGCAATTTCACACTTACAAAGTGAAAACCGTGTCGATCAAGAAATCTGTACTCTGGTGTAATTCAAAATGTAGCTAATTATGTATATTTTCTTATCAAACTAAAACTAGTAATGTAAAATACATGAGTAGGCTTCTATTCCTTGTTCTTGTTAAATTAAACAGTCTCCCATAGTCATTTCAGTGGAGTGTAATAAATAAAGGGTGTGCTTTTTATAGTACACATTTTTTTTCTCTCTTTGGCATGAATTTTCCCCCTTTCTGATAATGCCCTCATTTTATGAAGAGAAATTAGCTTTTTCTCCTTGGGATTAGGCTGGGAGGACTGTAATGGGGTTTCTTCCTCTACTAGCCAAAGGATGAAAAGAACAGTCAAAGGAGGCTTCATGTGGTGACCTTGTCATTCAATTTGAATTTTGAGCAGATCAAAAAGACTGGCATTCTTATAGCAAGTGGTGGCCCTGTTCTATAGCACTTAAGGGCCAGCCTGCCCAGGCTTAAATCCTAACTCTGTGACTTATTAGTGAGTGGCCTTGGGCAGAGAGCTGTACCATCCTGCCTTAGTTTGCTTGTTTATAGATGAAGAGAATGGCGACACTGGATTTACAGGGTGTGATGATGATTACATGGAGTTAATATGTAAACGCATAGTAATTGATGTATGTTGGACTCTGTTTTTTTTCAATCCTCATCCAAGGATATTTTTCCATTGATTTTTTTTAATGAGAGGAGGAGGAGAGAGAGAGAGAAAGAGAGAGAGAGAGATGGATGTGACCCAGGTACATGCTCTTGACAGGGAATTGAACCTGAGACACATTCATTCTTTCAATCATTTTCTCTATGCTCCTCTCGGCTCTCATTAAGAACACAAACAACTGAGCAACACAGGTTAGGGCTGCGTGTTGAGTCTGAGTCAATATTTAGCAGTGGCTCTTTGCACTTTTTCTTTTTCTGGGATATCATCCCTCCACACTCCCAGTCCTGCTTCCCAGCTTCCGGATCTGCCTTGGTGCTCCTCATTTTCAAGTTGTTTCTCCAGATTTCTGTTGATCCTGAGTTCTTGGGGATCTTCTAATAGATTATTTTGTATTGAATTTGTTCAGAGCCTGTTTTCTGATGCTCATAACTAGAGAAACTCTTCTGATACACATTTATATTGAGATAATGTCTAGACAAATCCAGTACAGATAATAAGGTTTTAATTTTAAAAAATCAAGCTGTGGAAACTGGCATATAAAAAGATTGGTGTTCGGCCCGTAACAGTAAGATATATATGAATTCTAACGATGAAAACTTGGAAGGTATTCCTTTGATGAGTTTCTCTGCAAAAATAACTCAATTATCAACCACAATCAGCAGGGCAGTGTATTTCTTCTTCAAGTAGATTTGAGTCCATAAGATCTATAAATATATTACTAGAAACTCTCCTAGGAATAGTAATGCAATTAAAGTCATATCTAAAGCATTATTTCATCTTTTGTGTCTTATACTTAAAATAAGAAATTAAGACCTTAATGAGAGCCCAGAGGAGCATAGAGAAAATTATTAAAAGAATGAATGAATCGCTTCTATAAGGAAAGTCTAGAAGAATTGAACATTTTTCAGAACAGCAAAGGAAGGCCCTATAATGTACTAGCTTTAAATAAATATTGAATATTATTTTATGAATAGTGAGACTTTTTTCTTTCAGATCTATATCAAATAACCTTACTGATAAAATATAGATTATACAGGGAGAAGACCTATAGACTGTACATTTAAAATACTTTTATTCATTTTTAGAGAGAGAGGCAGGAAGAGAGAGGAACATCCATGTGAGAGGGAACCATCAATCAACTGCATCCTGAACTCCTCCTTGTGGGGACCAAGCTCACAACCAGGCACGTGCCCTGACCAGGAATCGCACTGGCAATCTTTTGTAGCAGGGGATGATGCCCAACCAACTGAGACACAATAACCAGGGCCATACTCTACCTTTTAAGGGAAACAGAAATATAGAATCAAGGGAAGTTTGGAATATAATTCTTCTAGAATTTCTTGTAGTGACGGATCTGACATGGTTTGGCCCAGGGTAACCCCAGGCTCATAGCTACCCTACCTAATTCATAGGTGTGGCAGACTAGGAAAGGTCCTCCTGATTCCACACCAAAGCTGTATTAGTTAAGTGCCTCTACCAAAAACTTCAAGGAATCTATTCTTACATATGCACATTGGGAAAGAGAAACTCAATGAGGCTTGATGGGTGTATTAGCCCTATCCTGAATTGGACTGGAAAGGAAACAGAACATTCCAGTTGTAAGTCCACCTGGCTAGAAACTCTGTGATGCTGTGAGCTAAAGATTTTGATTCTAATGGACACATTCTAAACATGAAGAGTTCATGTGTGTGAAGCATTTTTAGTTTGTTTTCATGTAGACTGTCTCTAAAGCAAATACTTTCCCCATTGGTATCTTTTTTTTTTTAAGCATTAACAATTCTTTTTATTTATTTTTCTTTCTTTTTTATTAAATTTATTGGGGCAATTTATTTATATATATATAGATAGATAGAGAGAGAGAGACAGCGCGTGCACATGCATGCACGCGCCAGCCAGGGTCCATGATGTCCAAAATGACTGAAGGGATGACTGAACACCAGGCTGTGTGTGCAGCAGGCTCAGGTGAGCAGGGACTAGCAAGCAGGCTGAACTGTTGACCTCTCAGAAAGAGAGACGCGGCTAGAAAAGCAGGGTCTTGTCCACAGCCTCCATGGCATCTGCTGATCAGGCCTTGCGTCTCTCTCTTTCTGGGCCTCCATAGCAGCTGCACCTCTCTCTCTCTCCGAGAGGTCAGTAGTTCAGCCTGCTTGCCAGCAGCCTGGGCAGCTACTGATCAGCCCTGCCTCTCTGATCAGGCCTGGAGATAGGCCTGGAGATGCTGACTGGCATAGAAACTGACCAATCAGAACAAAATATGGGGGAACTGCTAGGAGCTAATGGCTGCCCTGAAGGCAGAGCTTTTGACGCTGACTAGCATAGAAACCGACCAATCAGAACATAATCTGGGTGAACTGGGAAGACAGAACCTAAGATGAGGGTTGAGGAGAGATTTTAAGGGCAACAGCAGTTTGGTATAAAGTATAAGAAAATAGTTCAATTTTCTAATGACTGGTTTGGCAGTATAAGTCTGGACTTATGGCTGGCTATAAGTCCAGATATAGGGATTATGTATTTTTCTGCCAAGAGCATGTCCTCTTGCTCAAAAAGCACCCCCATTCAAGTAATCCTGTCCTATATAATCTATCTATACTAATTAGACCAGGTCAAGCAGCCATCTTCCAGATGTCCAACTTCCTTCCAGACGTCCGACTTCCTTCTGGACAAACCCATGTTGGTGGGGGCCAAGGCAGAGGCAGTTAAGGCAATCAAGCCAGCAGGGGAGGGCAGTTAGGGGCTATCAGGTGTGTGGTTCGAAGCCAGTGGTCCCAGATTGTGAGGGATGTCTGACTGCCAGTTTAGGCCCACAGGGATTAGGGGTTCCCTAATTGAAGGCTTCCCTAATTGAAGAGGGTGCAGGCTGGGCTGAGAGAACCCCCTCCTGTGCACAAATTTTGTACACCAGGCCATTTATTGGTTAATAATATTTCATAGGTTTCAAGGGTCTATTTCTAGATACATGATCTTCATACTGTCTTGTGCACCCACCACCCAGAGTCTAGTCATCTATTGTCATCATATCTGTGAACACCCTTTACCCTTTAATATTCCCTGACCCCTCTTTCCTCTGGTAACCACCGTAATATTGTTTGTATCTGTCAATTTTTGTTTGCTTTTCTTGTTTGTTCATTTGTTACTTTCAGGTTTATAGTCCACATGTACTTGAAATAATAAGGTCCTTAACTTTTTCTGTTCTTATTCTGTAACAAATTTTCAGTTTTTACTTTTTAAGGCAAATGCAAAAGTTTAACAAATTTTTAGTAGGAAACTGATGAAAAATGAAGAGAAAGTAGTTATAGTATACATTGTACAGTTAAATGGTTCTTATAACTTTGAGGGTGGTCTGAGTTATCTATTTCAACTACTAGTATATCTTCTAGAAAATGGCAATAATGATAAAGCCTTCATCAGAATCACCTTCTTTAGAAAGTTACTGTGAGGAACAGAATCCAGAGGTTGCCAGGTGTTCCAGTCTCATACAGCATTCTGGAATATCACAGTTAACATAACTAGAATTCACAGATACTTTTTAGAATAGAATTCTTATTTGTATTCATAAAATAATAAAAATGCAAAATCTAGAATAAAGACAATTTTATTTACAAATACTTACACAGTGCTCCTAGTCACCTCAAGAATATTTAATTAATTCAATCATTACAAGCAATCAATGAGGCACATCCTGTTATTATTACATACATTTTTACAAATAAGGAAATTGAGGCCTAAAATCGTCCAGTAACTTTCCTTGTATTAAACAACCATAGTGAAGTAGATTCAAATTTGAACCCAGGAATTCTGGCTGCCAATTCTGTGCTGATAACCACTCTCCATTCTGCCTCACTGGAACATAGTCATGGGTAGTATAACTTCCAAACAAGGGAAGGTAATCAAAGAGATGTAGAAAAGCTTGGAATTAGTGCACATCTTTTCCGGACAACTTCTCAAGATTTCCTCCAGACTAATGTTGTGCTCTTCTATACTTGACAAAGGAGAGACTGACATACTGTAATGGGTGACTCATGTGAGAACATTATGTCTGTAAAGCTCTTAGAGGACTCTTTTTTCCAGGTGCTCAGAGTGCTATTTTTACTTCTATCCTCTGAAAAATAACAAAGTCAAGATGGCCTGATATTTGCAGTTGTAATTTGAATGGGTCAAGTTGTAATTGGCAAAACTGTTCTTTCAAGAAGTCTGTTGTCATTGTTGACAATCAAAATAAAAAATATGGGTTGCTGTCCAGAATTTATATAGGTGTGAGAACCTGAGATTTGTGAGATTAAACAGGTATGTAATAGGAATGAAGGAAGCAACCCAAGAAACAAAAAAGAAGGAAGACAAATCCAGTGGAATGTGTATCTTCCTAATGCTAGAATATAGACCTTAGGTGAAAGTAAAAGGATTAAATGAAATCCAGCTATTGATTTAGTTGGGTTAAATTAGATAGCATTTTTTAAATATATTCCTAATTATTAACTGCTAATAACATGAGAAAAATAAATGTATACCAAGTTACATTCTATAAAGTTATTTTGTACAATCTTAATGAAAAAAAAAAACACAATGAAAGTCAAATTATATTATGGCCAAAACCGGTTGGTTCAGTGAATAGAGCATCGGCCTGGGGATTGAAAGGTCCCAGGTTCGATTCTGGTCAAGGGCATGTATCTTGGTTGTGGGCACATCCCCAGTGGGGGGCGTGTAAGAGGTGGCTGATTGGTGTCTCTCTTTCATCAATGTTTCTAACTCTCTATTTCTTTCCCTTCCTCCCTGTAAAAAATCAATACAATATATTTTTAAAAAATTATGTTATGAATATAGACTTTTGGGAAGCTCCCTATCTCAGAAAAATAAGCACCATTATACATCAATAGGGTTGGTTCTGTAAACATATTTTTACCATACTATTAAACAGATATTATTATGTACTAGAGGCCTGATGCACGAAATTCATGCAAGAGTAGGCCTTCTCAGCCCTGACTTCATCCTGAAGGTCATTTGGATGGTCGTTCTGCTGTTTAGCTGTTCAGTCTAATTAGCATATTATACTTTTCTTATTATAGATTGTGCCCCTCACCCTCCAAACCAGTAAACTTCACTCTGGAATTCCTAAGTGGAATTTACAGTCTAAGTAGAGAAAGTAAATATTTAAAGGAATTAAAAATCAATTTCAAATTTTACAAAAATATGATAAACAATGTGACTGACTTTAAGAATAATTGGGGGGGGGGGTAATGGAGACCACAGAAAGTTTCCAGAAACAAACATTTTTCTAGTCCTAAATATTTTCTGGCTCAGAAATACACTCAATTGATTAAGCAATACATTTTAATTGAAGGAACACAAGCCTTAAAATTAAGGTCAAGAGTTAAAATGGAACTCTACACTGTGGGAAAGTTATTTCACTTTCTGGATCATCACCTTACTTGTCAATAAAATGGAATCATTGCTGAGACCGGTTTGGCTCACTGAATAGAGCGTCGACCTTTGGACTGAAAAGTCCCACGTTGGATTCTGGTCAAGGGCATGTATCTTGGTTGCGGGCACATCCCCAGTGGGGGGCTTGCAGGAGGTGGCTGATCAATGTCTCTCTCTCATTAATGTTTCTAACTCTCTTTCCCTCTCTCTTCCTCTCTATAAACAGATCAATAAAATATATTAAAAAATAAAAATAAAAATAAATAAAATGGAATCATTAACTTGAAGGGTTGTTTGGAGATGTACAACAATGTCAACTATCTGACACATAGTAGAAACTTAATATACTATACAATTATGCCTGATGCCATTTTTATTACTGTCAACGATAGCAATAAAAATGCATTTGTTAAGTCTTGAACTATCTGCCTCTTTAAAAAATAAACATGTAAATCTTTAGGTTGGTCGGTTGATTTGTGTTGGTAAAATCTTACACTGCTAAATTACTTTAGTGTATACATGAAGGCAGAAACTGTCATTAGTGGAGTTTGTTCATTGTAAAATACGAAAAAGTCAGGAAAACTGACAGTTTTACTGAGAAGTTAGAATACAAAGTAAGTAACTCTGATTTCAATACTTTATTGAGCTCTGTGTTAATTGTCTGTGAAAGTGTGAACATGAAAGATAATGTGGTTGTCATCACATAAGTCCCCGAGTGATTTCATGAACAATTTCATTGAAATAAAACATTTCCATCAAGTCTCATGCATTGATGTATGCACAATAGAATCCAATGTAGCTATTCTCTTCTTGAACATTTCCATCAGAAAAAAAAAAAAGAAAAAATTCTGGCAACTACACTGACTGAGCATCATCAATGTTTTTAAACCTTCAGTATTTTTAAGAGAAATCTACAAGTTGCTCCAGTCAAGTGTTTGCCTTTTTGGCTTTAGAAAATAACTCGATGGATTAGAAACAGGAATTTAGAGAGCTTTAAGTTAGACAGAAATAGGAACTACTGAATGTCTGGTCCCCCTTTTTGTATGGGACAGAAGACCTGATTGCAAGTGATCTGGAAACTTGTGTTGGTCACGAAGGAAGAGATCCTTGGGGGTCCATCTTGTGAAAAATGGGAGTCTGGGAGCAATTAACAAGGACTGAGTTCTGAGAATTTCCACTTCTCACAGGAAGTCTAACAGGAATTTGTTAAAGTGTGGTCCATGATAACATGCTTTAAAATGATACCATCGAGTCTCTTAAAAATCCCCGAGTCTCTCTCTCTCTCACACACACACAAACACACACACACACACACACACACACACACACACACACACACACACAACCTGTGGGATTAGATTTTTGGGGGGTCCCAGAGATCATCTGTTTTAATAAGTTCCCAGGGTCTGGCTCATGCATGCCAAAGTTTGGGTGGTATTCAGGTAGACAATCCGGGTTTAGGTTACCAAATCCATCCTGTGAAATAGAATAGGGCCCATGGATCCTGGAGAGCAGATGTGCATCAAGTGTATGGAGCAAGTTTTAGAAAGAAGTAACTAAGAAATTTTCAAGAACTCAAAAGCAAACAACTTCCTTAGAAATGCATACTGACCTGTAAACATGTTGGCACTCTGAAGGGTGAAGCGTCCAGGTCTGGAAAGACAGCAGAAAAGCTGTTAATTGAAATGGCTTTTAACTGAGATGGCTTTTCCTGTCTTGCTTCAGAAATGCTTTTCAAGCAGGATATCGATGGCATAAATCATGTCAGCATTTTTTCTTTCCTGCTAGTGTGTAAATTTGAAAATATCTTGTTTGGAAAAATATCTTCCATAACTACATTCTACATCTGGCATATTTATTTACTAACCTGTTTTTGAAATCTTACATATAAAAGAAAATGCACCAGATATGTGTTAATAATGGCAAGGAAGGCGGAATTCAAAATTATTACAGCAAGGGTCAAGACTATTGCAATAGGGATGAGAGGATGAGCTCAACTTCTCTGATATAACAAGAGAAGAAATTTTAAACACGGACTTGTGCTAATGGAAAAAAGTGCTGATGACTTTAGGGAGGAGGAGGTCAAGGTTAATAGGGTGACCTGTGTTGCTGGTTGTCCCTTATGGAAGTTAGGCTCTTATCCTACCATAGAGAACAAGAGATGGGGCCCTATCTCCCTTTCTCTTTTAATCCTTACCCTAGGATAGATTTTTCTTTTACTGATTTTGAAGAGAAAGAGAGAGAGAGAGAGAGAGAGAGAGAGAGAGAGAACATCGATTGGTTGCCTCCTTATGTGCTCTGACGAGGGATCGAACCCATACCCTAGGCATGTGCCCTGCCTGGGAATCGAAATACCTTTTGATGTCCAGGATGAAGATGAGGCTCCAACCAAAGGAGTCACTGGGCCAGGGCCTTTGTTTCTTATAATCACACTAGCAGCTCTGTGCACGAATCCATGCACCAATAGCTTGCCAGGAGCTCTCCGCCTGCTGCCTGCCCTCCTGTAGCTCCCTCTACCCCTGCCCCACCCCCATAGATGCCCTGCCCCCTCCTGTAGCTCCCCATTGCCCACTTGTAGCTCACTGTCCCACCCTCCTGCTGATCCGGGATCCAGTCATGACGTGGTCGGTCATTATGCTTCACAGTGTAGCAACCATTTGGATATTATATCTTTATTATATAGGATTTTCAAAGGATGATTCCCATCCTATTCTCTTTGATAAAGTCACTTCTGAATTATACAATATTCACACTGTAAAGGGGCCAAGAAAGAAGTTCTAATTGCAAGTTTTTTCATGTAAATGATTCAAGGAAAGAGAGCGCAGGGTCTGGAAGAAGCCTATCTCAGGTTTAATCAAGTTGAGGGGACAGTGAAGGCCGGCTTAGTCACTGAATGTAAAGTAGGAAATGCTGTCTCCTTAAAGGCAGGTGGAGTTTCTCTCTTTTTCAGACTTTTCTGGGATGATCCTTGTTTTGAACAGCCTCACCCATGTTCCCCATTGTGTATCCTACTTGTCCGGAGAAGAACCCCAGTTCTTAGATCACCACGGTGTGCCAGTGACATATGGAAATACTCCACTTTATTTGCTTGCTTGGTTTGTTTGGACTCAGCGTTGTTAAATAGAGAGATAGAGTCTGAAATACGAATCCTCCTGATGTTCAGCACAAAATTTATATTTAGCTTTGGATAGCCTAAGGATGGAGGTTTCCCATTTTCATTTGGAAGTTTGGTAACGTATGTGCACAGCGGATCTTTTCTTGAAATTTGCAGACAATGATACAGTGGTACCTCGAGATACGAGTGCCCTAACATATGAGATTTTGAGATACGAGCCATCGAGCGAACGATTTTTGCTTTGAAATACGAGCAACATTTGAGATAGGAGTAATCATGCGGATCGGCTGGCTGCACACGACCCCCCAGTTTACCACAACTTGAGCGTCTCATAGTTTCCCACGCCTGAAGGTTACAGAGCGAATTAAACTCGTATCTCGAAGTACCACTGTATATGAAAGCTGATTCTCGGTGTTTGATCGCTTTTTCATCTTATCACCTCTGACATGCTGTGGGTGTCATTTTGTGCTTCAGAAGACTCAAGCAACAAGGTAGGCATGAGCTTGACTTCAAGAACTAATGAAAAGTATACCCTAAATTAAACCCACCATAGTTTACTAAGATTAAAAATGTGGGTCCTAGCCAGGCAGGCATGGCTCAGTGGTTGAGTGTTGCCCCATGAACTAAGAGGTCACCAGTTCCATTCCAGGTCAGGGCACATGCCTGGGTTGCAGGCTCAATTCCTGTTGGAAAGGGGGGTGGGGGAGAGGTGCAGGAGGCAGCTGATGGATGATAAGAGCTCTCTCATCAATGTTTTTATCTCTCTCTCTTTTCTTTCCTCTCTTTCTAGAAACAAACAAACCAGCAATAATAAAATAGGCCTTGGTTCCCCAATCAAACAGGTCCCCACACCTGGCTTAACACCTATGGGGCCTAATGGCACATTTTCTCTTTTCTCAGATTTTCTGATAATGTCACTTTTACGCATTCTGCTCCTGAGGGCGCTGGATGCTCTGCTTTTTCCAATGTTTGCATGTAAGGACACTCTGGCCACTTAAGTGTGAGATGCTGTCAGTCCCATAAGGTGTCTGTGCCTGCTCCAACTTTTCACAACATCCTGCAAAAAATCGTTAGGAAGCTGCCAGTTTGTAAATAAATCTGCAACTAAGATGTAATGAATTTTGAATGAGAAATGATTTCTTTTGAGTGTGACTGAGGACTGTGCATTCGTAGTGAAATGAGAGAAGGACAGTACAAACTCGCCTTTGAGCTCTAGCTCTTGGCTCTGCCTTCTCGTTTCCATGATCTTGGCATTTGCAACTATGAAATCTGCACATTTTTTTTTCTCACCCCAGGTCATCTAGATAAGAAATACCTGGTGGATTGAACATAGTCTTTTTTTTTTTTAAGGGCATTGCTTAATGATTGAAATGTAAATTGAGTGATTAAAAAAATGGCTTGGGATAGATTATGAGTCGGAGGACTGGTGTATCTCCACCTAGACAAGTCTTAATTAGAGTAATTTTATTCTTGTGTTCCTATAGTAATATTTCTAGAAGGAAAAAATCCAAGCCTAGTCTTTAATGAAGGCATCAAATGTTACTGGCTATTTCCACAGCGTAGTGAGGAGTGCTTAACATTTACATCCTTCCATAAAGAAGACAGGAGAGAATGTTAACATCTCTAGAACAGGTTCATTTTATGAGTCTGGGTTCCTGCTGTCCTCTTTAGCTACAGCACATCCCATCCAAGCACCATGGGACGTATTCCCGCATCATCCACTTCCTCTCCCACACTACCACAGTCATTAAAGGAATTCAGTAATGTTAACATTATCTAGCTGCCACCTCCTCTCATCCCTCAGTTTTTCCTGCTATTTTGTGAAGCCTAAAATATGATCACACTCTTCTAATTAAGCTCTTTTACCTTCTATGTCTCCCAACTCCAACCAACCCTGCTATTCATCTTCCTGGAGTACGATTTATTTCTTTGTCTTATTGAAAAACAGTCAGTAGCCTTCCATCATCCACAACAAAGTCTTTATGACATTCATATCCTCTGTCTTCCGCTCCCAGAATACTATTGCAACAGTGTTACCTGTCATTGTCTTCAATTAAACAACTAAATAAAGAGCTGCCCACTGCAGTTCCCACCAAGACATCCCTCTGAGCATCATCATTTTGTGCAGGTCTAAATTGTAGCTGTCTTTTAAATTCTGTATTAAAGCTGTGACTTTGACACCTTCCCTGATACCAAGAGCAGCTGGATGATATCTTCCCTTCCCACAAACTCCTGTAAAAATTTTAGCTGCCATTTCCTTGTGACACTAGTATTTTGAATTGTTGTTAAGAGTGTTTTATTTTTCTTCATAAGGTATAACTCCTTGAAGGAAGGATGATGTCAGATCCACTACTTTGTTGTTGTTGTTATTGTTAAGATTCAGCAGAAGTGTGGGACAGTGGCTTTGAGATTGGCAGTCTTTAATAACTTAGAGCCATACTTGGATGGAGTATTGATAAACAATGAAGTAGTATGGATAGAGAATATGAATAGTCTGTAAATTTCCCTATAATTGCCAATTTTACTTACATGCTAACTCTAACTTATAATTATTTATTTTTGTGAGCATTCTTTATATATTCAAGATTAATTTGATATTAAACCAAATATGTTGCCTTTCTTTCCATCACTGTTAAACCCTAAACCCTTCGTCTCCAGAACAATTTTATCACTTAGATTTGATTTCCAGCATAAACCATGGGAACTGCAACACATTTCAAAAATGGCAATGCCTAAATCTCAAACATTCTAGTAACATTCAGGATTGCGCTAGCCCCAATTATATCTATTTAGGTGGATGGTGGAAATACTTGATCCAGAATAGAGATCCTCTCACATAACCAAAGCATTGACTCCCATCATTCAAAAGCTTTGTAATCTATAAAAATAAAAGGGTAGTATGCTAATTAGACGTCCTTCCTGACAAACCTGGGGTCAGAGGGAAGCCAGCCCAGGTCCCAATGCCTGCTGGCTGCGGGAAGGAAGCAGCCCGGGTCCCGGGTGCCAGAGGGAAGCCAGTGCTGGCAGCCAGGGGAAGGAAGACCTACTCTTGCATGAATTTTCGTGCATCGGGCCTCTAGTATATAAATAATGAAAGTTACCTTCCAGATAGAAAAAAAAAAATGTATTATACAAGGAGACTCCTGTTCCCAGTCATTCAAAAAAAAAAAAAAATAGAAAGAAAAAGTCAGTTCCTCGTAGCTGTGAAAGAATATGTAAATATGAAGCTGATGATTTACGCCGTCGATGGTGCAACTGTACTGAATCATCTCTAAAATATAATAAGCTCCAGTTAAGTGTAGACCTGCAGTTGCTGGCCTCTTTATTACCTGATTCATCGTGTTACACACACTTGGGAGGGAAAATGAGCTCATCCATCAGCTGATAATGTTTACCCATGCTGTTTTCTTCTGAGCCGATGACTTTCAGTAGCAAAAATACATGAATAGCTTTGTAAGCGTCTCCGGGATAAAGACTTGGCCATTTCTCTATGATTCACGGGCAAACATTCTTTCTCTCGAAGCACCTAACCTTTCTGCTAGATTAATCCCACCGATCACGAATGCGGAGGGACCTATGTTCCAGGACTCCAATGCTATTTGAAGTCAGACACTCTTGTTGAGGAATTTCCCTGGTTCTATGGGTGGAACGTGCTGTACTGTGCTGTGGAATAGCTCCCTGTAGAAAGGAGCTCCTGGTTTAAAATATATTTGTATTGATTTCAGAGAGGAAGGGAGAGGGGGAGAGAGACAGAAACATCAACGACAGGAGAAAATCATCAATTGGCTGCCTCCTGCACTGCCCCCGCAGGGGATTGAGCCTGCAACTCACAACTTGGGCATGGGCTCTGACCAGGAATTGAACCTTGACCTCCTGGCTCATAGGTGACGCTCAACTTCTGAGCCGCACCATCAGGGCAGAAGAGTGCTCCTTTTGAATTAAAGTAGGCGCATGCCTTTCATTGGGAACATCACCATTTTGCTATACAGTGGTACCTCGAGATACGAGTTTAATTCGTTCTGTAACCTTGAGGCATGGGAAACTATGAGACGCTCGAGTCGCTGTAAACTGGTGGGTCGTGTGCAGCCGGCTGATCCATGCAATTTCTCTTATCTCAAATGTTGCTTGTATTTCAAAGCAAAAATTGCTTGCTCGAGGGCTCGTATCTCAAAAAATCTCATGTGTTAGGGCACTCGTATCTCAAGGTACCACTGTATCTGAAAAAGAAAGTGTTTCTTATGGAAAGGAAAACTGAGAAAATATAGCTAACATTAGCTCTCCTCAATTCAGAAAAAGTCCCCATTCCCAGGCCCCTCCCTGCCTCTTATTGCCTTCTACTCCTTTTTGAATAAACAAACAAACTAGAACCTCAATACACAGATTCACGCACATGGAAAGGAAATTAATTAGAAAATTTGCGGCAGGGCAGGACTGGGCAAGACTGGCCAGACAGGCCAGACACACTCTGGAGCCAAACTCCCTTCATCCCTCCCTGGCTGACTGCACGTGAGCCAGCAAAGTGGCTTGAAGAGCGTGAAGGGCGTCTGTGAAGTGAGTGGGGTTCCTCCATCAAGTGGGATCACTCAGCCTGGTCTGTGAGGATCAGGCTGAAACCAGCTGACACACCCTGGAATTGGGCTATCTTCCTTTTGGTTCTAGGGGGTGTCACCTGAGAACTACCAATGCCAAGTTACTGCAGCTCGGCAGCTCCTACATTTAGTGTCTGCCCCCTGGTGGTCATTGTGCATCATAGCTACCAGTCAGATGGTTGGACGATCGCTGAGTCTTTTATATATATGGACTAGAGGCCCGGTGCATGACATTTGTGCACGAGGGGGGAGGGTGTCCTTCAACCCAGCCTGCTCCCTCTCTAATCTGAGACCCCTTGAGGATCAGGCCTAATGAGGCAGTTGCACATCCCTCTCACAATCCAGTACTGCTGGCTCCTAACTGCTCACCTGCAGGCCTTCCTGATGGTCCCTAATTGCTTCTGCCTTCCTGCCTGATCACCACCTAACCATTCCCCTGTCAGCCTAATTGATGTGTAACTGCTCCTCTGACAGCCTGTTTGCCCCTAATGCCCTCCCTTGCGGGCCTGGTCAACCCCAACTGCCTTCCTCTGCAGGCTTCATCACCCCCAACTGCCCTCCCCTGCTGGCCAACTTGTGGTGGCCATCTTGTGTCCACATGGGGGTAGAATTTTTGACAACATGGGGCAGCCATTTTGTGTGTTGGAGTGATGGTCAATTTGCATATTACTCTTTTATTAGATAGGATAGAGGCCTGTTGCACAGGTTGGGGCCAACTGGTTGTGTCCTGGATCAGGGCGGCTATTCCCTTGGGGAGTGAGGCTAGCTGGGCAAGGGGCCTGTGGTGGTTTAAAGGCTGGCTATGTCCCCTGGTGACCCAAGCAGAGGCTCTGGTATCTGGGATTTATTTATCTTCTATAATTGAAACTTTATAGCCTGGAGCAGAGCCAATCCTTCTGCTGGCACAGCCATTGAAACTTTGTTGCCTTAAGCGGAGGCCTGGCTGTCCAGGGTTTGTGGAAAGCTTGGCTTCCTCCATTGCCAGGGGCAACCCAAGCCTCCCTCCTGCTCTCTCTCTGGCTTTAGCCATCTTGGTTAGGTTTTAATTTGCATACTCACTCTGATTGCCTGGTGGATATGGTTGGTGGACATAGCTGGTGGGTGTAGCAGAGGTACGGTCAATTTGCATATTATTCTTTTATTAGATAGGACTAGAGGTCCAGTGCACACAATCTGAGCCTTTTATATATATATAGACTAGAGGCCCTAAGCCCAGCCTGCACCCTCTCCAATCTGGGACTCCTCAGGGGTTGTCTGACTGCCGGTTTAGGCCTGATCCCACTGGCAGTTGAATATCCCTCCCACAATCTGGGCCTACTATCTTCTAACCATTCACCTGCCTACCTGCCTGATTTCCCCTAACCCCTTCTGCCTGCCAGCCTGATCGCCCCTAACCACTCCCCTGCTGGTTTAATTGATGCCTAACTGCTCCCCTGCCAGCCTGGTCGACCTCAACTGCCCTCTCTTGCTGGCCTGGTAATCCCCAACTGCCCTCCCCTTCCAACCAGTTGGCCCCCAACTGCCCTCCCCTGCTAGTCTGATCACCCACAACTTCCATTTCCTGCCAGCCATATTATGGTGGCCTTCTTGTGATGACACGAGGGCCACCTAGATTTCATTAGTATAGATTAATGTTTCCACTGTATTATTAGTATAGATTAATGTTTCCACTGTATTATTTTTTATGCTATTTCTTTACATCTTCACCTTTGCTCAAGAAGCAAGGTTCACAATAAGTGTCTTGGCATTCCAGGTGACCTTAAAACTTTCCCTAAACTCATATGCAAGCTCTACCCTCCAAGAACCTGAGCATCTTTCCAAACTAATTTTCCAAAATAATGTACATTGATTTCCACCTACTACTCATCTTTCGAATGGATGCTTAAGCCTTCATTTATCCCAGTTATGTCTGCCTTCTCTCTATTCTCTCTATGTGTAGGACCTGCTCTCCATTTATCACCCAACACTCACCCCCTTGGGACTTCAGTGTTGGGTTCAGGAAGACCCTCAATAAATATGCAAGATTATCATGATAGAATGGTAAGGTCAATTTTTCTTCCAGGAAATGCAAGTTGAAATAATCATTTGCTAGAGCCTTTAATTTTAGGCCCCAATGTGTAGGTGTGTGTGGTGGTGGGAAGGGAGTAGGAAGATGGAAAAACAAATATTAGTTTTCAATCCAATTGAAAATATATAAATCAACCCAGCACGCATGGGACCATGGTTGACTGTCAACCTATGAATCTGGAGGAAGTCACCTTTTTATTCTTGTTCAAGGCACATGCCTAGGTTGTGGGCTCGATTCCCAGATCCACAGTGTGGGGCGTGTAGAAGGCAAGCTGATTAATGATTATCTCTCATCATTGATGTTTCATCTCTCTCTCCTTCTCCCTTCCTCTTAGATGTTTACACAGGACCTATACATTAATAATGATTCAACAGATGCTGTATCTAACCATGTAGGTTGACATTGTTACTCTCTTGCTGCCTTTCAATATAGTTGGAAAACACAAAATGTTTTGCAGCCCATACTGTTTTAGAAAAGTATTCTGGAGGCATCTGGGAAACTTTTATTTCCTCTGTCTTCCGGTCTTGAACATGGAAAAGAGGTAGCTAGGGAAGCCCTCTGTCATTCTGTTTAGACAGGCCAAGAAAATCACCGAGAAAGGTAGCAGTGCCAGCATGCATTGAAGCAATTGCTGGTGCTATTTCATCTCACTTGCCATCAAAAGACCATCTATCTGATAGAGGCCACAGCTACTAGTATCACCTATTTTTATAGAAACTTGATTTTCCTGTGGATGAACTGATGAGCCATATACAGAACAAAGAATGGTTTATAAATTGATGCTTCCTGGATACAGTATTCACATGAGGCCCTGCCAGGAGTAAGTGTATCTATTGTACATGAAGATAATTTGCCTTTCAGATATTTTTTGAATACCAGAAAATGGGGTCTTTGAATATTTAAATGTGGGAAAATGAATTATCGAGCTGGAAGACACCATATTGTAGGATCCGTTTAGATGTATCAATAACTGGTAGCAATGAGCGTTAACTTTGTGCTAGGTAAGCAGTGAGGCAAATATTTTTGAACACCATAATATTTGATCATTTCAACTATGCTATGCGATCAGTACTACACATTGTTATACCAAAGAGGATATACTTAAGTGTTTTGTTCAAGATCAAACAGATAGCTACAGATGTGGGAATCAAATGACTTTGCCCACTTTTAAGTCTGTAATCTGAAACATTCTTTTTTATTCTCTCCTAACACCATCTAATCCAGAGAATTAAACATACACAAAAATTATTACTTATAATTTTAAATCTATTTTGTTTGTAGTGATCGCCCCAAAATCACATATTTCAAAAGTGTCTTTTATCCATTCAAGTCAATACTTACTTAGTGACTACTCTGTGAAGATGCTAGGCCTTAGGAATGTAACACTAGACAAAATATTTCATGATTTCTCTCTGCCACAAAGGTTAATGTTAAAATAAACAATAACTATTAACATAAGTCTTAGGTGAGAACTCAGAGGTCACTTCACCCATTTTGTGGTGTTAGAAATGGTCCTGATCTGAGACCTGAAAATGAATAGTAACTAGGAAACTGAAGGGGCAAAGTCAAGATTCTTCTTATTAAAGAGAATAACCTGTGACATTTAAGGAAAAAAAGAGTGGATATAGATTTAGGAGTCAAATTGTAGTGAGACACGAGAGCTTTAATAATTATTTATTTTATGTACCTTTTAAACTAAAAGAAGTAGGAGTTATTAAAATGAGCTTTCCATGCCAGAATAACACACTCAAGGTTTGCATTTGAGAAAGGTCACTTGGGCTTATGGTGAAGTGCATAAATTAGAGGCACTTGCCGAGAGCAGGGAGAGTTTCCGCTCATTTGCATATCTGTCTCAGAGGCATTTGCAATATCCTGAGACACAGTGGTGAAGTCCTGACTTGGACATGGACAAAGCATTCTGGAAATGCTGGTATCCGTGGCTGCCCTCGCGTTCCTGGATCTCAGACCAGCAGAGGATGAAAATTAAGCAGCCATCCCTTGTGCTCCTAGAAGACATATTGCAATATAGTGGTACCTCGAGATACGAGTGCCCTAACATACGAGATTTTTGAGATACGAGCCATCGAGCAAGAGATTTTTGCTTTGAAATACAAGCAACATTTGAGATAGGAGTAATGGCACGGATCGGCCGGCTGCACACGACCCACCAGTTTACCTCGACTTGAGTGTCTCATAGTTTCCCACGCCTCAAGGTTACGGAACGAATTAAACTCGTATCTCTAGGTACCACTGTATTACAAATCTTAGCTCATTTTTTTTTCCTGATGAAATTCTTGCTCCCTATGCCAAAGTTAAATCTAAGCTTAACATAAGTCGCATGGTCCTTTACAATGAGGACCCTGTCCACCTATCCTACCCATGGCTGAAGTGCATGCTTCACTTACTTTTTGAGTTTCCAAGTTTTACAAATATCAGAGTGTCTTATTCTTACACGTGATATTTCAACAGCCTCAAATGCCCTACCTTCTCATCCCTCGATTAATAAGAAAAATGGTTCTTGCATATCATTGATATTTGAAACTATAATGAAGTGTAAGAAGCAAGTAAAAATGACTCTTCTTAGCGATTATTATTCTTAACTTTCTTTTTCTTTCATTTTCCCTGAACTTGGGATCATTTTATCCCATTTTATTATAAATACAACTAGAGGCCCAGCGCGTGAAATCACGTGAGACCTCGTATATGAGTAGCCCGCATGCCGCATGAGCCTCAAGTCCCGCCTCGCCACACGTGCCCCTCCATGCTACACAAACCCCTCTGCGGTGTGAGAGCCACAAAACCCGTGAAAGCCACAAGCCCCACCCCACCACCGCAAGCAACACTTGGGTTGCGGGGGAGGGACCAAGAGGTGCTCTAGGAACCTTCTGGTGACCAGTTGTTAGGTCATTCCAGCGTTACAGCCACTGGTCTTTTATAATATAAATGCTATTGAATAAGCATTTCTATGTGAATACAATATTTTTAAACATTCTTATCAGTGATTGCATGATAGCTTCTTTTATGTACAATCTATAATTTATGTGACTAATTTAATCATTTTTAGCTTTTTATGTTTCATCTATTTTCTATTTATTATTAAAATCATTCAAATGAGTATTTCTGTACATGTACATTTCTCAACAGTTTTTATAATTACCCACAATTTCATTATTTTCATAGAATTATTTGCCAGAACCGGATCACTAGATCAAAGAATGTAAATATTTTAAAAGTTTGCACTCCCAGAAGTGCATATAATTTCTGCCTGCACTCTACTCACCAAGATTGCAGAGGTTCAGTTTTAATCTTTTGCTCCTTTATTATTATTATTATTATGCTTCCCACCGAAACAAAAATCATACTTTTTGAGCACCAAACATATGCCAGAGTCAGTAGGAAATACTGTATTGAAAAATTACTTAGCCCTAACCCGTTTTTACTCAGAGGATAGAGCATCCGCCTGCGAACTGAAGGGTCCCAGGTTTGATTCTGGTCAAGGGCATGTACCTTCGTTGCTGGCATATCCCCAGTAGGGGGTGTGCAGAAGGCAGCTCTTTGATGTTTTTCTCCCATCGATGTTTCAAACTCTTTATCCCTATCCCTTCCCTCTGTAAAAAAAACAATAAAATATATTTAAAAAAATAAAAATCTATATATGTCATGCATAACCCATGGACACACAATAGGGTGGTGATGGCCTGGGGTAAGGAGTGGGGGGTGGGCTGGAGGGGATCAGTGGGGTAACAAAAAGGACATATGTATACTTTCAACAATAAAGATTTTTAAAAATGTATGTCATGTTCAAAGTGATGTTTTAAATAATTATTTGTCACACTGACTCTTTTTTGAAATATTAGTTTATGTCATTTTCTTATTTATCTAGTTTAGTCCTAGTATTATTTTTATCATTTTGCACAAGAGCCCCTTAGTAGTAAAATATTAATCTCTTCTTTGTGTTATCTTTTTTTGTTGCTGTTATTAATCCTCACGCTAGGATACATTTCCATTGATTTTTAGTGGAAAGAAGGGGAAGAAATAGAGAAACACCAATGTCAGAGAGACATTGATTGGTTGTCTCCTACACGTGCCCTGACTGAGGCCAGAGATGGAGCCTGAAACCAAGGTATGTGCCCTTGAATGGAATCGAACCCATGACCCTTCAGACCATAGGACCGATGCTCCATCCTCTGATCCAAACTGGATAGGGCAAAATATTAACCTTTTCTTTCTCGTTATGTTGATGGCATTTCAATTTATTTAGCCATAAAAACAATGTTTAATTTTAAAAATTTACAATATGTTTAAAGTTATTAGCTATATAATTACATTGTAAGCCTATATGTGACAAATTAATCACTCAACACTTTAAAATAATATTTAATCCTCTTTCTAACATAATAATTTAGTACATTTGTCTTGATATACTTTTAAGTGTAATATGTAAATATTTTTCACTTATTTTTCAAAACAATATTTTAAAAAACTAAATGAATAAATGTTTTTTAACTCAATGACTATATCTTCATTTTCTTTTGAAGAACTGAATGAATATAACTTCATTTTTATAATTAACAATTAAGGCTATTATCAGGCATTTGTGTGAGTCCATACTTTTACATGCTTAAATGATGTTATAAGCATCCTTGCCTGCAAACATTTGTGTTGTTTTCTAATTATATCCTTAGGTGGAATTTTTGGAGACAGAATCATGAATTTAAATGAATGTATTCGCTAAAGAGATCTGGCCTTATGCTTTTGTGGGAGCTGGTTAAGCAGTCACTGAAATGAATGTTTTCTGCATGTCTGATGCTGGATCTTGAAGTCTACAGGGCAAGCTGGGGCCCACAGCACTATGAAATCTATTCATGCACATCATAGTGAATCTGCTTCTCTGATTGAAACAGAAAAATACCAGAAAAAACAACAACAGCAAAAAAACAAACAACAACAACAAAAAAAAAAACAGAAAGTCAAGAGATATGACATTAATGATAGCTAAACCTTACATAGGACTAACTATATATAGGCACTATTTAAAATGTTTAACACATATATAATAAAGCATTTAGCCCTAGCTGGTTTGGTTCAGTGGATAGAGTGTTGGCCTGCGGACTGAAAGTTCCTGGGTTCGATTCCGGTCAAGGGCACATGCCCAGGTTGTGGGCTCAGTCCCCAGTAGGGGGTATGCAGGAGGCAGCCTATCAATGATTCTCTCTCATTGTTGATATTTCTAGCTCTCTCTCCCTCTCCATTCCTCTCTGAAATAAATAAAAATATATTTTTAAAAAACATACATTTAATTCCCACAATAGCCCTATGGGATAACTACTATTCTCCTTTATATCTATGACAAAAAAAAATGAGGCTCAGCGATATTATGTAACTACTAAAGGAATCTTGGATAATATACTTGCATCCAAAAAATTTTTGAAAAAAAACAAAACTGATACGTTCAATTACTAATATGTCTTTGTTTCGTTTTTCTTTTTTCCTGGTACTTCCTGTTTTCAAAACTTGGTCACAGAGAAACATCTGTTGTCAGGCAATCTGAAGCAGAGTCTGAGGCTGGGGGCAGGAAAGGTTGGTAATCATTCTGAGTTTGCAATTTCTGTTGTGACCTCCAGCAGTTCAACTCTCTTGAGTTTTATTTTCCTTATCATTAGCTATCGAGTGGTTAACTTATTGGCTCCATGGTGTGTTGATTGCCTATATGGCATTATTTTTAAACATTTTGGGTTTAATCTCAAAATCTTGAAGTTGTTTTTGAGACGAAGCGGACAATAAAAAACAATGTATTGTTAATTAGCACCGAAGAGTAAATTAATTTCTCTTTAATATGGAGAAGCAGCTAGACCAGAAAGAGCAATAAGAGAATAGAAATGAAGGTGATGCCCTAGGGATTCTAAGTCAATATTTTGAGGTGAGAGATCAGAAAATCTATATGTTCAAAATGTCCAGACATATCTGAAATGAGCTGAGTTCCGAACCATCACTCTAGGCATCAATGAGATGCACAGGAGTTTCTCATCAGCACTATAAAGCATCAGATTTGCATTTCAAGATGACCTCTTTTTACCTTATTGGAGAATAGATTACAATAGAAAACCGAAGTCTAAAAAACCTCGTAAGTTAAAGATTTATAGTGTTACCTAAGGAATGAGTATGAGTATTCCTATCTGAACCTGTTTTTGGACATGTTCAGTGACATGTTGCTTTCTCTGGAGTTCGAAGAGCATATGACATTAAACTTGTAAATACTGCATCACAAGAGAAATTAGCCAAGCTCTCTGAAAGTGTTTTTACTGTTAATGTGGTATACAGGGAGATGTTAGAATATGTTTAATCAATATATCAGTCATTGTATCAATCTTTTCATATCATGTCTTTGTTGTTATGTTATTATTGCTTATTTATTAATCAATGTATATATTATTTTCACATATATTTTACTAATTTTCTTTCATCTCTGACACTTCTATTATAGTGAATAGTGATATTAAAATATTTCTTCTAATTAATTTTTTTTCAATGTGCACAAATCCATGCACCAGCCACTAGTATATTAGTATACATACTATACCTTACCTTCTGCCCAAATCTCTGCCAGCAAGTTAGCAAACTCTGCTGTGATCTGTTCTAAAACTGGAAACCAAACATAATCCTTTCACTTCATTGTAGGAAATTCTTGTTTAAAATAAAATTATAAAGGATAAAGAAAGTCCAACCATCTTCTTTGGGTAACATCTTCAAGCTGCTGCTGATTGGTCCAGTTTCAGTTGTGATATAATTCAAGAGGAAAATAATAAATTGAAAAAGGAGAAAGAGGAAAGAGAAAGGAACTGGAGAGGAGGCAAGGAAGAATAAAGGAGTAAAATGGTGACTGAGTAGGGGCAAAGGGTAATGCAGAAAGGACTTTGAAAATGATTTTGAAGAAAAGAACCAGGAACAAGTTAACCTTATCTCCACTTTGCCCATAACCCACAATGGCTCTTACCAATAGAGTTCTCATGGGTATCACTTTAATATGATGCAGAATGAAAAGAGCTGTTGGTGATATTTCCTTTTAGATAACAAGTACATAATTTTTCACATAATGATAACTGAATATTAGACTGAAAGTAAGAAAAAAACACACTCACACAAGACATTATTTGAAAATATCCAAATTATACACAATTTTAATTAGTAATAGAATCATTAGCATGTCCTTACTTCAGTCTTCATCTTTGTCTTTGACAATGTTGACTTTCATCTGAGGCATGTGTTCCTGAAAAGCAGGAAAGATCTAGAACCAACGCCCCGACATTTTTGTGGCTAATATATAGTTCTGCTCTCATATATCTGGTTATCAGAATCACCTCTACTTTGTTTTAATTACTTTTATAAAACTCACAAATTAGACCCACCTCCATATTTCCTCATAACTGCAATAAAACTGGTGATGACTCTTTTACCTGCCTCTATAAAACCAGGTTCCATTGACAAAAATTCTCCTATTAATGAAAATTCTGCTACTGCAATAACCTGAATACAATCACCTCCTTAACTTGAGGGTAAGTTATATCTTCTACACTCTCTCTTTATGGAGCAGTTTCTGGAACTCCTTATCATGCTCTATTATATTGCACTATTTAACACTTCATAGCGGTTCCTTTCTTCAAGTGGCAGTTTGTAGCATTTATTTTATTTTAACCATTTTACATCAATGTAGTATGTACTTTCACATGACTTTTTCCCACAGTAGAATCTGAGCTTCCTGTTTAAGAAACTGATGCTAATTTGTCTCTTTGAAAACTATAATACCAAAACATAGATTTTTAAAAAAATATTTGGTGAATAAATGAATGCATATATGTATGAATAAATGCAATAGAATACTCTATATAGCTGACATGAACACTACTGGCAATAAAACATGCAGTATCTATAGGTGCTTTTAGTTCTTCTCTGGGGGTATTTGTTAACTGCCCAAGAACTTGTTATCACAAACAAATCTCTTTTTTGTGAATTTTAATTGAAAGAATTCTCATGTGCTCCATAGTTACATTAGATAATAATTTTAGTTGCCTTCTCAACTCTTAACTAAATTGGTAGAAAATAGTAGAAACATCTGGAAATCACAATTTCATCCTCATGTATCAGTTATTAATCAATTTATATATTATTTTCATATATATTTTACTAATAATGACCTAAAACATACCTGAATGGCTTAAAATAAGACTATTTTTTTCAACTCAGGCGTCTATGGATCTGTTGGGCACTTTCTATTTATTATGTGTGAACTCAGTCATACAACTCAACTGTGAGTCCTCCCAGCATCTCTGCTAACTTTGGCTAGGCTTGGCTAGGCAGTTCTGGCTTCTGCTGGAGTCACTCACATGCCTGATCATTGGGGGGCTGCCATTCTAGTGTTACTGGCTTGACTAGGTCACCTGTCTTGCATCCGCCAGTAGGCCAGTTTTGTCTTGTATCTGTAGCATGGCAAAAGTACAAGAAGGAAGCTGAGGCCGGTTTGGCTCAGCGGATAGAGCGACGGCCTGCGGACTGAGGGGTCCCAGGTTCGATTCCGGTCAAGGGCATGTATCCTGGTTGCAGGCACATCCCCAGTAGGGGATATGCAGGAGGCGGCTGATCGTTGTCTCTCTTCATTGATGTTTCTAACTCTCTATCCCTCTCCTTTCCTCTCTCTAAAAAATCAATAAAATATATTTAAAAAAAAGATTAAGTCAGTCATGAAGGCAGCCCAGCATCCAGGCCGGGAAAACAGAACCATCTTTGGATGCAAAAGAGCTACAAACTTACATTAAACAGGGTGTGGGCCCAGGGAGGAGGGAAGCATTGGAAATATATCTGCAATCAGTCTATCGCACGTCATTTGTCGAAATCTGAACAATTTTGCTCTCTCCCGGGAGAAGTAAGTAAAGGCCAATCCGAGAGAAACACTTTAAACCCAGCAGATATTTAAGACCACAATGGAGACACTAAAGAAGAAAAAGAAAATGAAACCTAACATTTCTGATTTCCTACTGTGTCTGAGTTTCCGTGTGTACTCAAGTACATTTGACTTATTAGGTTAGAAGATTCTCACTATAAAGATCCACCCCAAGAAGATATGATGTCCCCCTGATTTTTGAAATGATAAACAAGCTGAAATAAAAGAATTTTAACTCTATTTCTCCATGTCACAATCCAAATAAGTGGCTGAGCCACGATTCTGATCCAGGTCCAAAATTCACGTTCTTTCCTCGACCACAACCGCTGCTCTTGCTTGCTCTCTGTCTTCTTGGTTAGCCTAATTCCCCCAAAACACAATAAGCCTTAAAAGACAGAGACCTGGCCTCCTTTTTCCAACATCCATTACTTCTAGTAGAACGATGCTATGGGTTGGCAAGGATGAATCTATTCAAATGTCTTATTATTCAAAGAAAAAAAGTCTCAATTAGATTTGGAATAAATAAATAGAAAAGTCTGTTTCAATGGCACTAAGAAAAAGAATGAAATCTTCTTGGAATCAACAAGGGCACAATGATAATAATTCTTTCCCCCTCGTGATTATAGTTCCAAAGCCCATTAACTCCCCTACAATGTCCGTGAATAAAAACCAAAGACAGTTCTCGAGGGAGGTTTCGGGGGGATAGAGGCTTTCACTTCAGTCCTATCCTGAATAATTTTGTAAGAAGACAGTGAATAAAATAAATAAGTTTTCATCAAGTTAGCGTATCCACCCAAGACATCTTTTCATCGTGGTCCCCAGGAGGGTGAGGTAGCTGTAGGGAATCTCTTCAGCTGCTGCTTTTTCCTGCTTTTGTTCGGGAGGCAGAAACAAATCTTCCCAAAATGAACCCTTTACATATGAAATGATCACCAGAGGCTAATGGAAATAACAGACAATTGAAACACATTATGCCTTCTTCCTTTAAATAAGAGAGTTTAAATTATAAATCCTTCAAGACTAGGAAGAAGTATGAAATAAATTGAAATGTAATCAAGTGTCAGAATTAATGACATCTCCAAGTTCCTTCTTATAGAATCTTTTGAAATGCAGGAAGGACTGGAGGACTCAGTAATCTTAATCAAAGTTTCCTCAAGTTTTGTTTAAAAGAAAGAGTGGACCTTAAGATCAGCTTCTCAATCTCTACCTGAAAATGTAATTTTTATTTGTTTGTTTGTTTGCTTCTTTGCTTTCCTTCCACCCTCTTCCCTCCTTTTTAACTAGCATTCGATTGAACAAGAGGCAGACTGGGTAGCTTGATCTTTTACAAATTATCAAGTTGGTTCTCTCTTCCTTGGTTATTATTATTATTATTATGTGAAGTTCATTAAAATGGAGTTTCATGCTGGAAATTGTACCAAGTAGATAAAGTCACTTCCAAGAGCTAAGGAGCTGCTGCTGCCGAATTTGATGTGAATGGATAGCCACATGATTTGTTTGGCTGGCATTTTGTTTTATTAGATCAGCCTGTGAGTGACGAAAATGATTTGGTCCAGCAAAGGGTGAGGGTCTGCAATAGGTCCTTCTGAGGAGTACTGTGTATTTGTGTCCAAGGGCCTATCCAACAAGAATAAATTTCCCCCGAACACATACAGATACTGGAGAAGCAAATTAATATCCCTGACACTTAAAAAATCATCAGGGTTAATGAATGGCATAAGGTGCTGATATCCTCCTGTGCAAATAAAATTTAATGTGTCTTTTATGAAGTTTTGACTAGCACAGGGCATAGACTGAGACAAAGAACTTGAAGTATGCAGATGTCAGATTTTCTGTGGAACAAAATAAAGAGTTATAAAAGAAACAAAACCACTTACATTCAGAGTCTAAAAATCACTGCCATTATTTTAATGACAAAAGAAGAAAACTATAAAAAATAATTTATTTTTTTAAAAAAAAAACCTAGAGAAATAGAGCATTCATCTTCCCAAATTTCAGGGGAATTAAATGAGCTCCTCTCTTTGGGAAGGCCTGATATATACCATGTGTTTTGTTTTTTACTTATTACAAAGTAAAGACTCTCTGATCCCTATGTTACTTTAGAGGAATCTAATTATCTAAAAATATTAGAAAGAGATAAAGAAAAATGCCATAGAAAGAAAGGAAAGAATTTAATTTAGAGCTGGAAACAAAGAATGTTGACTTCAAGGTCTAGACTCAAGGGAATTTCTGTATTTCCATTGGAGTATTAGGCAAGAGTTCTTTTCAGATAAAAGCTTTGACTCTGTATGAACTAGTGCCATGTCATGTTATGTGTAAATCCACCAAATTAATGTCATCATAAAGCTGTATAACCTCAAAGAAATTGCATAAACAACATTGCTCAGAAATGCACTTCTTTACTCATAAACAAGTTCAAGTCGTAAGGTTGAAAAAAATCTTTTATTTTTCATGTTATAAAAACTTAAGATGACTTTTTTTTTCTAAATCATATTATTAAGAAATGTCTGGGTGTCTCCGTCTGGTTTGCTGGTCATATAATAAACCATCTTGACTGTCTTGTATGCATTGTTTAGAGTAGATTATGAGTTCCCCAAGGACTGGGACACTAGCATTATAAATTGAAATTCTAGGTCCTTCTGCAAATATTTAAAGAAAGGACCTTTCCTCATTGCAAATTAAGCAAAAGTCCCATTGGAATCAACAAGGACACAACGATTGGCTATTATGGCCTAGCTGAGTTAACACATTAAATTAATTATCACATGCCCTGATTGGTTTGGCTCAGTGGATAGAGCATCAGTCTGTGAACTAAAGGATCCCAGGTTTGATTCCGGTCAAGGGCATGTACCTCAGTTGCGAGCACATCCCCAGCAGGGGGTATTCAGGAAGCAGCTGATTGATGTTTCTTGCTCTCTATCCCTCTCCCTTCCTCTCTGTGAAAAATCAATAAAATATATTTTTAAAAAATTAATTATCACAACATAGATAACTTTTAAATTAAAGTTTTAATTTTAGAATAGTTTTAAATTTACAAAAAAGTTGTGAAGATAGTACACAGAATTTTCTATATTCCACATTTAGATTCTCCCATTATTAATGCCCTATGTTTTATGGGGCATATATGACAATTAGGGAATCGATTTTGTCACATTATTATCCAATAAAATCCATATTTTGCTAAGATTTCTCTCATTTTATCTAAGTTATTTTTCTTTTCCAGGATTCTACCAATGATACTATACTTCATTTAGTCCTGCTATCTCTTCGGCTCCTTTTGGAAGTGACGGTTTCACAGACTTTCCTTGTTTTTTGAAAATCTTGTCAGTTGTGATGAGTGCTGGTCAGGAATGTAGAATGTATCCAATTCAATTTTATTTAATGTGTTCCTAATGATTATACTGGTGTTTATGGTTTAGGGGACTAAAACCACAGAGGTAAAGTACAATACTCATCATATCAAGGGTACATATGTATCATGTGATTTATCACTGCTGACATTAACCTTGATCATGTAGCTTGGGTAATGCATAACTGTTTCTAACTTGTTTATGTCCTTCAAGAGCCAGTCTATAAATATAACTCTTAATGTGTTTGTATACATATGTGTGTTTTAAAAATACAGAGTGGGCCGAGACTGGTTTGGCTCAGTGGATAGAGCATTGGCTTGCGGACTGAAAGGTCCCAGGTTTGATTCTGGTCAAGGGCATGTACCTTGGTTGCAGGCACATCCCCACTAGGAGGTGTGCAGGAGACAGCTGATTGATGTTTCTCTCTCATTAATGTTTCTAACTCTATCCCTCTCCCTTCCTCTGTAAAAAATCAATAAAATATATTAAAAAAAATAAAAAATAAAAATAAAATATACAGTATGGGACAAAAGGACCTTTACAGTTGTGCATAGATGAGACAATAGTTTACTTTTGTATTATTATTATTGTATTCTTTTCCAATTGAACAACTGTAAACATACTTTTGCCATGTATATATACCATATATATGTATATATATGCATATACATGTATGTTTATCTGTGTATATATATATTTTTTACTTAATACACAATGGAGACCATGCTATAGACTCATATACTGAGAGGAGACTTGTCATTCTCAAGAGTAGCATAGTATTTCATTATATAAATGGACTAATTTTTTAAACTATCACCTATGGAAGCATATATACACTTTGTTTTGACTTTTTTACTTTTACAAACAATGCTGCAATGAGTATGTTTGTATATGTTGAGCTCAAAGCACAAAAAGATCTGTAAGGTGAATTCTGCAAAAAATACAATCCTAGAACAGGTATATGCATCTTCAATTTGATGGATGTGACAATATTAATCTCCCTGAAGTTATAAAAATTTGCATTTTGTGCCTATTTCTTGGCACATTTGCCAACACATTATATTATCAGATTTTTTTAAATCTTTTTTAACCTGACAGGTAAAAGTAAAATATTTTATCACAGTTTAAATTGGCTGTTCTTGTGAATGAAGGTAAGTCTCTTTTCATATGTTTGAAAGACATCTGTTTTTTCTTTCCTAAGACATATCTTGGTCTTTTGCCGTTTTCTGTTGAATTGCTGATAATTTCTTATTAACTGGACAGACAAAATAAGCACATTATGGTATAATTTGCAAACATTTCTTAATGTGTCAATGTCTTACATTTTAAGGTCTGTTTTTAAACATTACACAGATTTTTTAGTTAGTTGGTTTTTGAAAGATTTAAAAAATATTTTCTGCATTTTTCATTGCACTTTGATCTTCCAATGTTCTTTCTTAGAATTTCACTAATTTATGTTTTAGAGTTAAAACTTTAATTGGACCAAAATTTATTTTGGAATATATACATACATGTATATGTGTATTACATATATATAAATAGAGGGTGAAATCTTTCAAGACTGATAAAGCAGCCATAAATCTCTCTTATCATTTTATGTTAAGCTATTTACCTTGAGTTTTTTAATTTGTGTTTTTCAACTTGTGAGCTGAGAAGAATGCTGTGGATGGAGTTTCTGAGCTTTTGCTGGTGGGTACACTAGCTACAATGGTCTTTTCTTTTTGGGTCTCTAAATCCAAGGGTGAAATTATAGCACAATCATGTCCAGAATCGATCACAAGTTTCCCTGAAAATGCAGTGAGTTTATTCTTTTAATCAGAGAGATATTACTACTTGAGCAGTTCTTTTTATGCTTAAACATGCACAAAATACCTTCCAAATAACAAAACTTAAAAATGATTGGCATGAAATTGGAACCATTTCTTTGTACTTCTCTTGATTCAATATTCTGATGGAAAAAAAAAATGGTTACCTGTAAAGGTAAGACAGATAGACACATAGAATAGGCTATGTGATTCTTCACAAAACATCCGGGGCTGTGTGCATCACAGTAAGAAACCATTCATTGTGGCTTTATATAAATATTCCAATGGCCAGGATTTTATTCTTTTTTTTTTTTAAGGATCCCAATTATTCTTGAATAACAGCTGTGCAAGCTGTGAAGTAAGTGAATTAATCTTTGGCGCTTTTGGTACAAGTTCAAGATCTTACAATCAGCATGAAACATATACAGTGCTCTGCTCATGGCTGGAACATCCAGCTCTGGTCCATTTTCAGCAATGCTGAGAAATGCGGTTCAGGCCCAAATTGGCTTTATGTCTTTTTTCTTTCAGCATCTATGTAAAATGAGCCCCCCTATTTAGCAGCTATCTTCTTGTATTCTGTGTTTTAGCTCAAGAAAAATAAAGGGCTTATCTATCATTAGAACTTTGGGGGGATGGAAGGGAGATAAAAGGCCAACTGGCTCCAATTTGACCACATGCATCATTAAAATACTTGCCAACGGCAGGGACTTTTCCAGCAATTGCCTACTACTGGTTCGCATACTGATCTGATCTGCGAGCAACGTTCAGGGGTGGGACTGCCAAAGGCTTCCACAGATGTGTGCAATGTACACCGAGGATTACCTCACCCGCCACTGAAGGGCAGCCACCTCCCTTATGAGACACAGACCACAGTACTTTAGTGGGCAGAGCAAGAATATGGAAGAGGAATGTTTTTCAGGCTGAGAGCGTGCAGGAAACGGACTCAAGTTTACAATAAATGTAGGTAATAAAATGCAATTGTTAGGATTCTGGGAGAAATAGTTTTATACACTTTATGGTGTTGTTTGCTAGATCTTAAAAGGACCCTTTAAAAAAAAATCAATGTTTAATCAGCTTAAGAAGGAGGAAAGCACTCAGCTTTTACATAAGAATGGGTGTAGGGAGCAAAGAGAGAATGAGAGAGGAAGAAAGGAGACTGGGAATTTTATCGCATATGTTCATGTGTTTCCACAGGATTTGTGGCTCTCCTTCCCGCAGTGTAATAAACTTTTCCTGATACCACAGGAAGGCAATGATAAGAACTACCTAGATGATCCTTTCTTAGCTTTTAAGCTAGTTGGTAATAGCTGTGTATGTTCCCCCTAATACTCCCCAAAAAGAAAACAAACAAACAAAACAAAAACAAAAACATAAAACTTTAAAGAGAACTAGTCATGGAAGAGTCTGATTATTCCCACAACAACAAGTACACTTAAATAATGTTTGTTCTTTGTATGATTTTTTTTTTAAGTCAGCATCAGTACCCGCCTAGAACTTGAAGAGCACAATTCTTCAAGGTTCTCCTGCAATGAGTATATTTCAATTTGGGCTTTGAGTAGGTTTTTGAATGTCTTTGGCTCTTTTCTCCCTGCAAAGTTGGAAGGAAAGAAGGAAGGAAGGAAGGAAGGAAGGAAGGAAGGAAGGAAGGAAGGAAGGAAGGAAGGAAGGAAGGAAGGGCCTCTTTATAAAACTGTCATAGGTTTAAAATAGTAAATGTACTTTTTTAAAAATATATTTTATTGATTTTTTACAGAGAGGAAGGGAGAGGGATAGAGTCAGAAACATCGATGAGAGAGAAACATTGATCAGCTGCCTCCTGCACACTCCCCACTGTGCAGAGATGTGCCTGAAACCAAGGTACATGCCCTTGACCTGAACTGAACCTGGGACCCTTCAGTCCACAGGCCAAAGCTCCATCCACTGAGCCAAACTGAGCCAGGGCAGTAGTCAATGTACTTGAGATAGAGCGGTAGGAAGTACAACTTGACACCCTGGTATCTCACTGATTCTCATCATTTTCTGAGGATTTTATCCACAGGTACATTCTCTGTTTCCTTTCAATGACCTTCAGCCAAAATATGACAGTTAATTTTTGAAATGAGTTTTCACCTTTCCCAGCTTATCCTGAGATACTAGTAGCTTCAATAGAGGCCATGAAATTGCATTTGTCTGAGGAATATTATCCATATTTTCTAAGTGATTCACATAATAATAGTACTAATATTCTATAATATAGTCTATGACAGTGGTTCTCAACCTTCCTAATGTCGCAACCCTTTAATACAGTTCTTTATGTTGTGGTGATCCCTAACCATAAAATTATTTTTGTCGCTACTTCATAACTGTAATTTGCTACTGTTATGAATCTTAATGAATCTTAATGAATCTTAATGTAAATATCTGTGTTTTCTGATGGTCTTAGGAGACCCTGCTAGCTGTTCGCGACCCAGAGGTTGAGAACCGCTGGTCTATGAGAATATATAGTTATGCAATAAAAGCTTGTATATTTAAGGGTTATTTCTCAAAGATATTTACTTTCGACAGTCGGAGATAAATTCTGACATCAAAAAGAAATCTGACCGAGACTGGTTTGGCTCAGTGGTTAGAGCGTTGGCCTGCGGACAGAAAGGTCCCAGGTTCGATTCCGGCCGGGGGCATGTACTTTGCTTTCGGGCACATCTCCAGTATGGGGCGTGTAGGAGGCAGCTGATCGATGTCTCTCTCTCATTAATGTTTCTGACTTTCTATCCCT
This sequence comes from Lasiurus cinereus, assembly GCA_011751065.1. Taxonomy (NCBI): domain Eukaryota; kingdom Metazoa; phylum Chordata; class Mammalia; order Chiroptera; family Vespertilionidae; genus Lasiurus; species Lasiurus cinereus. The sequence goes on along the minus strand of JAAGEH010000076.1, from coordinate 2,790,937 downwards.
CTCCCTTACTCTCTCTAAAAAATCAATAAAATATATTATAAAAAAAAAAGAAATCTGGCCCGGCCTTTATGGCTCAGTTGGTTGAACATCGTCCTGTGTACCAAGAAGTCATGGTTTTTGTTTCTGTCATGGCACATGCCTGGGTTGCAGGCTCAATCCCCAGTAGGAGACATGTTGTTTCTCTCTCATGATTATTTCTTTCTCTCTCTCCTTGTCTCTCTAAAATCAATAAAATAATATATATTTTTAAAACAAGAATTTTGATGTTTAATTTCTACCTCCTTCCTCGGTGGCCTATCACAAGCATGCTCCCCAAGTTTCCAAGGAGAAATGAAAGTGAGAGCTTGTGAACATGGGCTAAAGAGAATAAGTAACGTTCTTCATAACACAATTTTGCAAAGCTCACCATCATGACGATACATCTTCCGAGTACAAAATGACCTTTCATTTAAATGGGAGTTTTTGGATATATAAGTTCCTTATAGTCCTCAGTGTTTGAATTATCTTATATAATAAAAGGCTAATATGCATGTAGACTGAATGGCAGATAAACTGGAACAACCGAGCAACCAACCAGTCACTAAGGCGTGTACTGACCCCCAGTGGGTGTGTGTGGAACATGACAGGCATTGGCTGTGACAGGGTGGTGGAGGAGGTGAGTGGGGGTGCCAGACCAAGGTGGGGTGCCAGTCGCTGTCATCGGGGCGAGCCGCTGGTGGTTACTGGAAATTCCTTGTTCCCATGTGCCTCTGTCCCACTAGTGCATGCACCCATTGCCAGTGCCAGCCCCACTCATGCACCTGCTTCCTGTGCCTGGCACCGGTCCCCATCTCTAAGTGTCTTAGTGGGTGGGAGCAGTGGCTGCCAGCTCAATCGCCCCTGAGTGTTTCTCCACCTTCTCCTGCTCCTGAGGGGTGATCAGGCAACAGCTGCCACTCATGCCTGCTGATGGGCCCAGCTCTGCTTGCACCCATTGCTGGCACTGGCCCCAATCACTCTGCACTGTCAGCTGGTCAGAGTGGGCAGACGCTGTGAGTGTGTGGGAGTGGTGGTGGCAGGAGTGGGGATCCTGGCAGACAGGGGCATGGGGGCTATGACTGGAGGGTCTGGGCGAGGGTGTGGAGGATGGGACAAGACCCACCCTTGTGCCTACCGCAGCCTCACGGCTCTCAGTTCCTTTCAAGGTGCACAAATTCATGCACTGTGCTGCTAGTTACAATGATAATGACCCAAATAAATACGTTTTAAATCTGACTGTTACTTTCTCCTGATCTGACCCATTCCTTGTTTAACATCATATTTTACTACTTATCTTTTAAAATCATTTTTCTATTTCTTAGGAAATAATATATATTGGGTTCTTACAATAACATTGATTTCGAACATCAATGAAGCTCTGCCAGTTGCAGCACTTAGGCTGTGTAACATTCTTTATCATTTGTTTATCATTCTTTATCCTTTCATCATAAAGGGCAAAATTTCCCCGTCATTACTGCCATTTTTAAATTTTCTTTCTTTTTCCTGCTAAATTCTCAGAAGAAAATGATTCTTTGCAAATGTTATATCTTTGTGGATCCTCTCACCTCATGTACTGCTCATCTCCCTCAAAACATGAGTGTCGCCGAGACTGGTTTGGCTCAGTGGATAGAGCGTTGGCTTGCGGACTGAAAGGTCCCAGGTTTGATTCCTGTTGGGGGCATATACCTTGCTTGTGGGCACTTCACTGTGGGGCATGCAGGAGGCGGCTGATCAATGTCTCTCTCTCATCAATGTCTCTCATCGATGTTTCTGACTTTCTATCTCTCTGCCTTCCTCTCTGTAAAAAATCAATAAAATATATTTAAAAAAAAACACTGAGTGTCCTTTTAACCATAAATAGAGCAAAATAAAAATAAAGTTCTCCTGGTTATTGACTAAGGCTGCATCAAGCCAGAAGAGATCCGAATAGGCAACATCTGTGTTCAGGAAGCAGTCAATGGCCCTGCTCATCATGGCTGTCTCTACTCTTCTGTGCCTACGAAGCCCAACAATTAATTTTGAAGAGATGTTGAAATTTCCTATTATTGTGGTTTCATTGTCCATCCGTCTTTCCTTTCTTTCTGCCTAGGGATCTCTGTGCATTCTCCCTTTCATCATCCTCCGCAGTGACCCGCGACCCAATGACTGATGATGCTTTAGTGAGCTGGTTCCTGCATTTCTGGAGCCACTAAATACTCCCTTTTAAACAGCGGGCTCTTGCCCCATTTTTATCTTCCCAGTGCTGATGTAGGAGCTTTCTAAGTGCATCTTATGAATACTTTACCATCCTCAGGAGTAAGCCAAATTTCTGTAATGCTTCATATGTCATCTGCTTCTTTGTCACACACATGGCTCCAATTTTAGTACTTTATTTCCAGTTGGCCCAACAATTTAGTTTATTTTTCCCTGATTGTATCCATTTATTTTAAGTCTCCTATTTCTGTGTTTGGATTTCTACCCCTGTCATTCCCACACCCTTTGGTTTGTAATTTTGTTTTTCTATCAAAATATTTGAGCTGATTCCTCCCTGTTCTTTTTATCCTCATCTGTGTTTCATCTTAATATTTCTTTCTTTTTTTTATCCCTACAAAGTGTTTTCAGTGCCCCATAAACATCCACTGGCTCCTTTTGAACTAGTCATTTTGAAGCAGCCTTTCAGGTTTTCACATCTCAGTCACTCCTTGTAAAAATTCATAGCCCTTGCAGTGTAGGCTGAGACTGGGGAGAGGGCTCTGGTCAGTTTAAATAAGAGTTAGTCTCCAGCACTGGCCACCCTTTTAGTCTGCAATCCTCAGCACTGGTTGCCTCACATGGACATCAGCCTCAGGATGTTCACAAATCAGAAAAAGGAGAGAAGGTAGGCAAGAGGGAGAAACTGGAGACTAAGAACTACTTGATCTCTCGCTAATAATTTTTGGACTGTGTCCTTCAAAATTCTGATGCAGAACTTCTTTGATCCAGAGTTAAAAAAAATAGTGTCATCTATTCTGACTTCAAAAATAACTCAGTTTAAGTTATGTGTAAAATTTAACAGGGCTATTATGCTTGCTTGAATATAATTAATCAGTATTCTTTATCTACTGCCACTGCTGATAATAATTTTACTTATTTATTTCTCATCACATGCAGGTTTTAGGATGGAAACTCTCAACCTATGAGCAGAATATAATTAAATTAGAATTATTTATTGCATTCTACTCCCAACTCCATCACTAATTCTTCTCACCTAGAGCACTTATGGACAGAATCCATTTTCTTATATTTTTAAAACACTCTGAAATACTTATTTTCCTGTCAAGTATATTTTGCTAATGTCTTTGTTGTTATTTGTACAATAAACTCATAAATAATTTCATTTGTTGCATTTGTAACACACATAGTTATAATCTATTTCAATGCAATTCAAATCATAAAAATGCAGCTTCTCTCTCTCTCTCTCTCTCTCTCTCTCTCTCTCTCTCTCTCCCTGTCTTTTTCTTTCTTTCTTTTTAAAATATATTTTATTGATTTTTTACAGAGAAGAAGGAAGAGGAATAGAGAGTTAGAAACATCCATGAGAGAGAGACATCAATCAGCTGCCTCCTGCACGCCCTCTACTGGGGATATGCCTGCAACCAAGGTACATGTCCTTGACCCCAATAGAATCTGGGACCCTTCAGTCTGCAGGCCGACACTCTAGCCACTGAGCCAAACCAGTTTCGGCTACCTGTCTCTTTCTTACTCCTGTATAAATACTAGAGGATTGGAAAGCACAATAGTTAGTTTTGACAGAGCTAGATTGTCTAAGTATCACTTGCTATATTAGAAATTTTAGACTCGAGAATTGAAACACTCATAACTACCTGGTTGCAGTGGTTCTCAACCTTTCTAATACCACAACTCTTTAATACAGTACCTCATGTTGTGGTGACCCCAACCATAAAGGTATTTTTGTTGCTACTTCATAACTGTAATTTTGCTACTGTTATGAATCCTAATATAAATATCTGTGTTTTCCAATGGCCTTAAGATCTACAGCAGCGTTTCTCAACCTGTGGGTCACAAAAACACAGATATTTACGATCCATTAACAGTAGCAAAATTATAGTTATGAAGTAGCAGCAAAAATGATTTTATGGTTGGGGGTCGCCACAACATAAGAAACTGTATTAAAGGGTTGCAACATTAGAAAGATTGAGAACCACTGGTTTATGGTCTACCACATAAGCATATTTTACCATTTCAGGAAATTCTTACCCAGGGATAAAATGATGGAAGTAACTTTATTTTTTGTTTCAGGTAACTTTCTAAAAATGCATTTATCTGAAAAACTTGTAATGTCAAGGTAAATGGCACCTTCTCAAAAACAGTTGGCTTACACAGCAATTATTTATACTTCCAAAATTCACTTTAAAGTATCATAAACATTGCTTGATTTCAATCAAGTCCTTGTGTTCTACCTTAAGTACCCCCAAGTTGATAAGTATCCTGTCTTTTATCTCCCATTTTTGAGTTGCTGTTGAGATTGTCAAACTAGTGACCTGCTGTAGGCAAAATCTTGCTTTATTAAGAAATGAATTTGGTGGATTTTTGTCTAGGAATTGGCATTCAATAGAATTTATCTTTAATCGCTTTAACATTTTTTATTTTGTTTTAAATTCACATGGTTTCATGATACTTGAATCATGAAGAGTATCAGTTGAAGATTAATATGCCAAAATAGAGAAGACAGACAGAAAAATCAAGACAAAGCCTATTGAAAGCATCTAGGCAAAAACCAATAAACTGAAGTGGTGGCAATGCAGATGGAAAGAGGAGATCAGATGAGAGTGGCATGTCCATTGGAGGATCTATAGGGCTTTGGGAGGGTTAAGATTTAGAAGAAGGAAGAACTCTAATAGAGAACAAAGATGTAGGAATTGTGGGGTGGGGTTGGATGGTAATGGCCTTGGTGTTTAATTGCTGACTTTGAAGAATTTATAGCAGTAGATCCTCAACTGGAAACACTTTCAATCTCAAAAAGGGGGTAATGTCTGGAGACATTTTGTGTGTGGTATCTAGTAAATCAGAACCAAGGTTGCTGCAAAATAAACATCCTACTATGTACAGGACAGCCCCCCAAACAAACAAGTATTCTGTCTAAAAAGAAATAGTAGTACCACAGTTGAGAACACTGATCCAAGGACAAAAAGATAACAAAAATCATTTGTTAAAATACTTGTTGAATTCATTATTCCAATACCGAAAAGTAAATCTAAGGCAATTCATTATAAGCAATAGGAAAGTGGTTTGGAAGAGGAGATTATTTTATCAGGAGGAAAGAGCAGATACTTCGTTCTTTGTGAGCATATTCTGTCCTACCTTCTTCCCCCTCACTCTGACCCCTGCCTTCATTGCTACTGGGACGCAGGTAACCTCTTTCTCTAAATAGTACCTGTTGAAATCCTACCCATCTTTCAAGAGCCATGTCGTGCCAAAACCGGTTTGGCTCAGTGGATAGAGCATCAGCCTGTGGACTGAAGGGTCTCAGGTTTGATTCAGGTCAAGGGCATGTATCTTGGTTGCGGGCACATCCCCAGTAGGGGGCGTGCAGGAGGCAGCTGATCTATTTCTCTCTCTCTCATTGATGTTTCTAACTCTCTATCTCTCTCCCTTCCTCTCTGGAAAAATCAATAAAATATATTTAAAAAGAGCCATGTCATGTTATATCCAAGGTCATGTTATTGGGAGATATGTTCATATACCCCAGGTCTGCCCAGGGAGCAGCAGTAGTCCTCCTAGAGGTTTATTTAAGCTTCCGGTTCGAGTCCTCTTTTGTAGCAGAACAAAGCACTCCAATCTCAAGACTATCATGTCTTCCATTTGGTACTCAAGACACATTTATAGCTCAACTATTTATCTCTTCACTTGTTAGCAGGGAGCTTACTTTCACAGAGTGCAATAACTGTATGCAGGATTAAATGCCTCTTCTCCAGACATCAAGCTACGTTATTCATCAAGTGTGTGCGTAAGGTAGGCCAAAGTTTATTTTTCCAAAACAGGCAAAATTGTGACTGTCCAACAGATATAAAAAGAAGATCAGTTGGAGCTTTTATTTAACTAATTAATTGTGAGAACCAAGCAGATGTTATCATTGGTTCAAAGAAAGTAAAGAAATATCAATTTTTATGGAGAAAAGACTGCTGAAATAAATTTGAAAATTGATGAGTGCTGGATTTTCAAGGGGAGGAAGGAGAAAGAAAGTCAACTGGACAGCACATATTTGCATGCCTAGAGATAAGAATTACTTTGTCTGGGTCTCTCTTGTCCACAATTTACAGTTATAACAGAGTTCCCAGTGAATCTAGTCAAATAACCTTGGAAGGTTTCCTCTTGAAAATGCATGCTTTTTCTGGAAGCAACATTTTCCCCTTACATTATAACAGTTTACCCTCATAAAGAACTAAACCTTTTATATTAAAAAAAAAAGTTTCCAGAAGAGTATAGCAATTAAGTTTATTCTAATCTATTTTTTTTTTCATTTAGGTCTACCTTTTAATTCCACTATAATCTTGTGTAATAGAAATGACTTTAAAACAATCAAATGCCACTTCAAGACTTGATTTTTATGTAAAAGATTATGAAATCTTGTGATATTTTTAAAATATCACTATTAAATTATATAGTATCTCTTTTTTTAAAACAAATTACTTGTGGTATGTGAAAAGTAGATTACTACTCATATTTTTGAAAAATATTTTTTCATTAAAATATTTTATTAAACATAAAAATATATTGGAATGCTTCTATCTATCTATCTATATCCTATCTAATAAAAAACTAATATGCAAATTGACTATACCTCTGGTACAGTCACTCAGGAGCAAGTATGAAAATTAATCCAACCAAGATGGCTGCGGCCACGGAATGAGCAGGAGGTTTGGGTTTCCCTGGTGATGGAGGAAGCCAAGCTTTCTGCCTTCCTGGTCCTGCCTTGGCTTCTGCTCAAGGCTACAAAGTTTCAGTTACAGAAGACAAATATATCCCAACAAAAATGGCTGCAGCCACAGAGTGAGCAGGAGCTTGGCTCTGCTCAGCTTTACAAAGTTTCAATTATAGAAGATAAATAAATCCCAGATAACAGGGCCTCCACTTGGGTCACTGGGGGGCGTGGCTGTCCTGCAAGCCACCACAGGCCCCTTGCCCAGGCTGCCCATGCCCCAAGGGAACCCCCACCCTGATCCGGCACACACCTCAGGACAAACCAGCTAGCCCCTACCCGTGGACCAGGTCTCTATCCTATCTAATCCTCCTACCTAATAAAAGATTAATAGGCAAATTGATTGTCACTCCAACACACAAGATGGCTGCCCCCATGTGGTCAAAGATGACTTCCCCCATGTGGGCACAAGATGGCCACCACAAGAAGGCCAGCAGGGAAGGGCAGTTGGGAGGGACAGGCCTGCAAGGGAGGGCAGTTAGGGGCGATCAAACATGTAGGGGAGGGCAGTTAGGGGTGACCAGGCCGTAGAGGAGAGAAGTTGGGGGGAAGCTGGGCAGACAGGGAAGGGCAGCTGGGAGGGACTGAGGACTGCAGAGGAGAACAGTTGGGGGGCATCCAGGCCTTCAGAGGGGAGCAATTATGGGGGAACCAGACCTGCAAAGGAGGGCACTTAGGGGTAACCAGGCCTACAGGGGAGGCAGTTAGAGGTGACCAGGCCTGCAGGGGAGGGCAGTTAGGGACAAACAGGCTGGCAGGGGAGCAGTTAGGTATCAATTAGGCTGGCAGAGGAGTGGTTAGGGAGTGATCAGGCTGGCAGGCAGAAGTGGTTAGAGGCAATAAAAAAGGCAAGCAGGTGAGCAGTTTGGGAGACAGCAGTCCTTGATTGTAAGAGGGATGTCCGACTTCCCGTTTAAGCCCAGTCCTACTGGAATAGGTATAAACTGGCAGTCAGACATCCCTCAAGGGGTCCCAGATTAGAGAGGGTGCAGGCTGGACTGAGGGACACCCCCCTCCCCGTGCATGAATTTCATGCATCAGGCCTCTAATATATATATTTATACTTACACTACTGTCAATCCATACATATACATCCCATTATACAGATAACTTTTGAAATAAGTTTAAAAATGGTGGACAAAACTTCAAATTATTGACAATAAAAAAAACATTTTATGGAGTTTCTTAAAACCCTCTAAATTCGACATTAGACTTCAACATATTTCCCTTCTAATGTCCCCAATTATTTTCTGCTGACAGTTTCACCTATTGCCTACTTTAATTTCTAATTCCCCAGCCTGTGTCGGACAGATCTCAGATTCTATTGTTTACTCTGATGGTAATTTCCTCCACATTTTGTGTTCTAAGCTATGGACCACACAAAAGCTTTATTTAAGATTTTTTTCAAAGCTAATGGCACTTGCAAATTTTCGTTTTAAAAATTCCTTCCCAAGGTTGGTATTATGTCTCTCTGCACAGTAATCTTTCTTTTCCCTCCTTTCGTTATGCTTTTCTTCTTGAGGATAAACCAAAAGCACTAGGGAGATTATATTTAGGCTTTAAAAAATGTCTCCCCTTTATTCCAGGAGGTGCCAAACCCTTTTAGGTGATTATACTAGTTTATGATCAAAGCTCTCGGAATAAGTAAGTTTCAAAATAAGAAAAAGAAAAAGCATTCAAAGAGACTCTGACTGAAACCAAATTATCTAAAGTTCCCCAATGACAGAAAAGTTTCAAAGGGATGGTGATAATGGTCATGATAATAGCAAAAGTAAAAATGTATTGGACACCTTATATACCAGAAAGTGCTCTAAATGCTTCACATACATCACCTCATTAAACTTTTATGGGATAGCAAATATTAAAAGTTTAAGCCTATGCTTCTTTTTATCCATTACTCTTCCTTTTATACAACTGAAATGGTACTTATACTTTCTTCCCTCCAGTTGGGGTAGTAACAACAAACATGCAAGAAAATTCCCAGTGCTTTATTTTTTAGTTTAAAATAGACACGTAAATTCTTGGCAGAGTTTTATGAAAGGGAGGATTTTAGAACTGTTGATTTTTTTTTCCTTTTTTATTTTCTCTTTAGAAGCCAAATCCAGAGCCTGGAACAACTGAAAGAATAAAATGTATATCATAACGTGTAGGCATCAAAGAGTGCATGATCAGTGATGGCCAATCCATCTTCTTACATACTCAGTGCACCACACAATTGAAGGGGTGGTTTTATTCAGGCCATTGTAATTGGGAGGCTCATTAATGAGGCCCATCTTAAAGAAAAAGGAGGGATGTAATAGAGGCAGGTTAACAAGGGCGTCATAGGCGTATGTGAAGGCAGCTTTTATTTAGAAACATGAGAGGAAATAGTGCTCCTTTTCTATTAGCATTTTCTGGAAAATAAGAGAGGAGTGATTTCTTTTTTTTTAAAATATATTTTATTGATTCTTTATAGAGAGAAAAGGAGAGAGAGAGAGAGAGAGAGAGAGAGTTAGAAACATCCATGAAAGAGAGACATCGATCAGCTGCCTCTTGCACGCTCCCTACTGGGGATGGGCCCGCAACCAAGGTACATGCCCTTGTCCAGAATTGAACCTGGGACCTTTCAGTCTGCAGGCCGATGCTCTATCCACTGAGCCAAACTGGTTTTGGCAGGAGTGATTTCTTCACCTTAACTGCTTCCCAGAAGCACAATGTTCAGCATCACCAAGGTTTACAAAAATATACAAGTGGCTAGAATTAAGAGGTAGAGTCATAGAGGTGAGCAAAAGACTCGAATATTTGTTGGGACTTTGCGAAGACAACTTGTACCTTGGTCTCACATTCCTGAAGGTACCATTAGGTCAGCATTCAAGTTTAAAATCTGGGAAAGATAAAGATGAATGTAGGAATTGAGAGTAGGCAAGATGTGTGCCATTGCTGAGTGTAGTCCAGGAAAGCAGTAGGTCTCAAATCCACCTTTTTTTCTGCCACTTCCTCTTACCCTCTTCCCTCCCCAATCCCCAGGCCTACAGGGCTCAGTGTCCGTAGAATGAGAGACACAGCGTGTCTGTGTGGAAAAGACAGGCACAACCTCAGCAGCCTCGGCACACTTGCATGGCGATGCGGAGGGGCCTGCCATTTCCTGGCTGCACTAGATGGGAATCTGGCCTCGGCTCAAATATTCACACTGGGCATCTTGTATCTTTCTTGTTGCAGCTGTGAGGGCCCTTTAAGATTTATTGGCCTCTTTCTCTCACCTCTTAAGGAACACAGAGTGCCATTCATCTTTATATGTCAGCATGTCATTAATGTGCAAAATATATTTGTATACAAAACACAAACGATCTGTGATAATGATTAGGATTCACTCACATCATGCTTCCTCACACGTCAGCATTGACATTTGGGGCAGGGTAATTCTTTGTTGTAAGGGACCGAGGGACTGTCCAGTTCATTGTAGGATGTTTTCTGATATCTTTGACCTCTACCCACTATGTGCCGGTAATAGCTCTCTCCGAGTTGTAAGTTGTGACAGTGGAAAATAACTTCTCCGGCCTTTGCTTAATATTCTCAAAGGGCAAAATGACTCTCAGTTGGGAGAGAGCCACTGGTATAAGCTGTGCATTGACCTTCAAAGTGATTGGCATTGAAGTAGACATGTGCCATGTTTCTGGGCAATGAGAATATGAAAGAGTGTTCTTGGGGGACTTCTCTCTGTCTTAGTCTGCTCAAGTTGCCATTATAAAATACTATAAACTGAGTGACTTAAGTAATAGACATTTATTTCCTCACAGTTTTGAAGGCTGGACAGTTCAAGATCAAGTGCCTGCTGATCTGGTTCCTGGGAGAGGTCTCTTCTTGTTTTCAGATGGCTGCTTTCCCAATGCATCCTCACATCATAGAAAGAGAAAAAAGAGAGAGAGAGAGAAAGGTGACAGAAATGAGAGAGACTCTCTTTTTCTTCTTTGTCTTTCTAGACTATAGTTTTATCAGATGAGGCTTCAACCTGAATTACCTCCTGAAGATCCTATCTTCAGAGAGAGTCACCCTGGGAGGTTGAGGTTTTTAATGTATGAGTTTTGGGGGAATACAATTCAGTCCATAGCACCTTTTGAGAAGGTTGTTAGTTGCTTGTTTGTTTGTTTGCTTGTTTCCCACAAACAAGGGACCACAAACTAAGTGACCTATCTCTTGTTTCTGTCTTTAAATATAACTATTTGAGAAGTTGATTCATGAATTTTTCCACTTATACCATGTAGGGGGAGTAAGGAGCCCATTGATTTGGTAATTGAGGAGGAGAAAGACTTTTTAATTTCTCTGTACAAATAGATGTGTTCACACATACATTACCACTTGTACATTCTTCAAGACCCAGTTATAATCTGTTCCAGCTCTCTGATGACTAATTAAGTCTATAAGCTCCCAATGCACAGCATTGGACAAAACATCAAACACACAGGTTTGCATATCTTCCTGATACTTGGATCTATGATTACCTATAGGAAACTCAATTTATGGTTTGCTCTGTTTAGTTGTAGGATCAAATCTTTAATCTATCTTTATTCTAGTAATAAGAAGTGGACGGGCCTTCCTCAGGAAGGGATGAGAGGTATACACCTGTCTACTTCAAAGACAGACCCAAAATAGATTACCTATTTCGAAGGTCAACATGTCTTATTGTGTCATGAATCTACAGGAGAGAGTGTGAACACTTCAGAAGGTCCAAATTTTCTCTGGGGAGATGTACTGGGAGAGATGTCAAAATGTAAAAGTTTGGAATTTATCTTAAAGCGACACTTTGTCTGGACCCATAATTAAGAGAGCAGGATGCCAGGGGAAGGACCATCATAGGACCCAGAGGGAAAGTTAGACAAAAGGCACAACCCTACCGCAGCAACTGAGAATGGTTCTCCTGACCCAACAATTGGGGTTAGGGGTGTCTCACTTGCTGAATCACTTGTTTTATCACCACAGAAGATAACATCCAGCTTTATCTCAGGGTGCTCATGAGGTCAGAAGACGATTGCCAACCTAGAAGAATACAAATATATGTGTCATGTGGGTGCAGATATCTAAGTTATTGATTGTGAGCTGAGCAGAGGTTCTCTTCTCAAAAAATGATGACCTCCTGAGAGAAAGAATTCTCTGTTTTATTTACTGTGTCCTTCCTATTGAACAGAGTCAATAAACAACTAAATCTTTCTGGAGGAAAAGTGAGAAACTGTTCAAGTGGATCAGTCAATTTCAGTCAAGTTGTAGACAAAGTGCCAAACTCAAGCCAAAAGAGTAAATGATATGTGGTGGAATGTGGTTTCCTAAAATACCATGCTTGTCTTAGTCACCACTATATCTCTGCCATGGTGGTATAACCAGGGTCTCGCTGGTATTCAGCTGTCACTCAATAAATTATTGTTAAATGAATTCAAGAATGAATAGATTTACTTGCCCCCCCTTTAATCTAAGGATGTTAAATGTGAGACTTCTTAAATTTAGTTTTTAATTTTCTTAAAAAGTTATTTCAAGGTTGTTATTTTGTTGTTGTTGATGGTGGTAGTGGTGGTGGTGGTGGTGTGTGTGTGTGTTGGATTTACTTAGACCTGTCCATGATTTAATTTTTTTTTCCTCGTTACTCTTACTTGCCAATCAAACTAAAGTATCTTAAAACTTTCTGTGGCTAAAACTTTATGCATCAAAAGCAATAAAAACAATACCCTTACAGGGGTCTGGATTCTGGATAAGAGGCAAATTTAAAGGAAAACATAGATGCCTGGTTCAAATCTGAGCCCTAAGGTAAAACATATAACTCTCTGCCCCCTGTAACTGGCAAGGTGGGAAAAGAATCAATATGGGAGATTATTGGGAGCAGAATATTTATTTAATTACTGATCAATAACCAATCTGCCTGAGAGATCCCCTTAAAGCTATGCCTCTTATTCTTAAATGCACTTCAGAAGGAAGGGAGGAGGGAAGTTTTCCTCTCACAACATAAAGCTGATTTCTGAGAAGGTAAATACAGAGCCTATCTAATAAAGAGGGAATATGCAAATTGACCATCACACCATCACAAAGATGGTGGAACCCAGAGCCACAAGATGGCAGCACCCAGTCCCCTCAGCCCTACAGGAGTTTCCCAGTCCTTTCAGTCCAGTCAGTTGAGTGGTAGGTGCACAGTACAGCCAGACCTGTCCTCTGCTCCCAGCCACCAGGCCTACTCGAGGTGCAGGCAAGCCTTAGATGTTGGCTGCCCAGTCACCCAGGGCCGCCGGAGGCTCAGGTAACCAGGGGCAGCCAAGGCTTGCACTGCTGAGAGAGGCAGCAGCATAGGTGTGAGGGGGGTGTCACCTTCCCCTGATCACTGGGTGACCTCCTTCCCCTAAGGCTCCCAGACTGCGAGAGGTGATACGCTGGGCTGAGGGGATCCCCCGCCCCCTGCTCTAACGCATGAATTTTCATGCACTAAGTCTCTAGTAAATTGATAAAAAGATATACCAATACTTTTCTCTAGGCGTTCTGGCTAATGAAACCCTGCATCTTACCTATAGATTTTCTAGAAAATTACATACACAAAAAACAAACTAGAGGATATTCTCCTCAATTTAATTTATAAAATTTAAAAGTTTAGAGCTTTGAAAAAATGTGCAAATGCAATGCTATATGCCGGTTTTCATCTTAACAGAGTTCTACCTATTTTGCCATATGTTATCATTATTTGATACTTATGAGTTTTATCTGGCACACTTGGTGACTATAATCAGACAAGAATTGTTATACCCATTTTACAGAAAAAATAAATAAAACTCATAAAAGTTAAGTACATTTTTAGTTTGAAGTTCTAAAATTTTAGAGGTAAGAAAAAAGTTATGTTTTCTGTCTATATTAGAGAGGAAGAAAAATGTCATCTTAGTAATGTAAACTTCAACAACAACAAAACTAGAATATGAAAAGAAAATGAAGTACAGAGTATAAGAAACAAATTAATAAAAATCAGCATAGAATAAATGAAATAGGGGACAGAAACAATAAAGAAGATCAATGAAACAAAAATCTGACTCTTTGAGACAATCAAAATCACTAAGCTCCTAGTAAAATTGTCAGGGAAAAAAGAGGGAGAATATAAATTACTGAAATCAGTAAGGAGACAGGTGACATAACTACAGTCTCTACAGACAGTAAAAGGATAATGTATGACTCTTATTAACAATGTTATATCAATAAATTTGACAAGTTAAAAGGAGTAATTCTTTGAAAGACATAAATTATTACTAAAGCATGCTTACTCAAGCAGAACAAGGTAAACTGAAATCCATTATATATAAAAAGTATTTCATTTTTGTTAAAAATCTACAGCAAGTATGGTCCTTAATGGTTAAGTTCTGAAAACTTTTTTCTTTGTGATCAGAAACAAAAATAGGATGTCCACTCTCACTACTTCTGTTCAAATTGTGCCAGAACTTCTTGACAGTGAAATCAGGTAAGAAGCATAAATAGAAACATATATATTTTAAAGAAAGAACTTAAACAGTGTTCAATCTGGGGTAGTCTCAGATGACATGATTATCTTTCATTAACATGAAAATCTGATAGAAACAAGAAAAGGCTACTAGAATTAATAAGTAGGATTAATAAGCTACCATGATGTAAAGAAATCAACTGTGGCAAAATAGGTCTATCCCAGCAGAGTACTTGACCAAGTCGTTAGCACAACACTTAGCTCTCCAGATTCCCTTACTTTTGTTATATTCAACAAGTCACATGCAAAATAACCTGTCCTTGTCTTTTCCTTTTGAGTTGCTCCAAATGATGATTGATGAAACAAGGTGACCATATGTCTTCTTATTTTATCTGTTGTACTGTAAACCAGTGTCTTTTTTGTGATGTATTTAGATTTATCTTTTTTTGAGGAAGCCACTCTAACTAATGATTTCTTTTTTAAAAAAATTTTAGTTTGATATTCTTTCTACTATTCTTTTGCAAAATAACAATATCTTATATATATGCACATATATCTGACTATATATATAAACAATATAGAGAGAGGGTGCTAAGACAGAGATGAAGCTACCTATAAGATACATATATATAAATGGCTATATGTATAAAAGACATATCTATACACATAAAATATATAGGTCTATATTTATATATCTCTACTTAACTATGATGGTTAAATAAGCACATCTTATTATAAAGTAGAGGCCTGGTACATGAAATTCATGCATTGGGGTGGTCCCTCAGTCAAGACTTCCCCCTTTCACAGTCTGAGAGACCTCAGGGGATGTCTTCTGTGGGTGGCAACTGGCTGATCAGGGGAAGGCACCACCACCATCACCCTGCTGCTGCTGCCATTGCCAGCTGCCACAGCCGTCAAGATGTTTTCATCAACATGGACTCCAATCCCTTCACCATGAAAAAATGACAACTTTCTTTAGGCATTTTCAAGATGTCTCTTTCATAGGATATATATATATTTTTTTAATCCTCAAATTAAAAAAAATATTTTAATTGATATTTAGAGAGTGTGGAAGAGAGAGGGAAAGACAGCAAGAAACATCAATGTGAGAGGGACACTTCAATTGATTGCCTCCTGCATGAGCCCTGACCTGGGCTGTGGCCTGAGATGAGCCTGCAACCTAGGTACATGCCCTTGATCAGAATTGAACCTAGACCCTGTGGACCTCAAGCCAAGACTCTATCCACTGAGCCAAACCAGCCAGGACAGGATATGACATTTCTTAGCCCCTCCTGCAACAGACCTTCATTTTTTCCTCCAGGAGTGAGGTGGAAAAACCCTACATCACCTTGTTGGATTCTTATCACCCAAGTTACCAAGAACATGGCGAGTGGCATACGGGAGCTTAGCCAGTGAGTGGTCAGAAAAGGTGATTCCTCTGCAGCTTGCACACAGAGGCAGGACTGCTGATGTGCTCAGGCTGAAGCAGCCCCAGGCCCCCCATCAGTGTTCAATCTGGGGTAGCCCAAGCCAACATGGCAGCTTGGGCCACCCCAAACCTCCTGTCAGTGTCTGTCCCAGGCCGCCCTGTCTTATCTCTGTCTCCAATCTGGGCCTCACCTGCAAGAGCAGGCTCCTCCTGACTGGTCGTGACTGTTACAGCATCCCAGCCTAATTTGCATAGTACCTCTTTATATATAGAGAGAGATTTTTAGTCATCACATTATAACACACTAGAGGCTGAATACACAAAATTCATACATGGGGGTGGGAGGGTAGTCCTCAGCCTGACCTATATCCTGTCACAATCTGGGACCCCTTGGGTAGGGTCCGTAGGCCTGGCCAGTGATCAGGGAATATTGGGACTTTTCTTCCCCTGGATGTCAGCAACTGGCCCCACCCCTACTGCTACCACTGCTTGCCATCTGTGTTGAACTGCCCTGCTCCAAACCCCCGGCCGCCTCCCTCTGCAGGTGCCAGGCATGGGGTAAGATCACTTGGCTGTCCTGGGCCTTCCTCTGCAGGGCAATCATGGGGCAATGGCAGGTTCCTCTCTCCCAACCAATTGTATCTCATTCTCTTTGCCAGTGTGTGTCATAGTGTGTGCTGTTTGGTTGTTCAGTGGTTTTGCATATTATGCTTTCATTATTATAGATTAGCTGCTGGTTACACATGACCCATACAGTGTTTGTTCCTCATATTTGATGTTTGGAGACAGAGTGAATATTTTAGTGTAGTTAGATAATATATAAAAAGCAACTAATGTAATGAGCCAGCAAAAATATTAAATTCTTAATGTATATTATTTATATAATCTTGATAAAAACTTTTGAGATGTAAAATATTTTCTGATTTTATAATTGATCAACTGAAGCACAGAAAAATGAAGTAACTTCCTCAACAACACACATCAACTCCCCAAGTTTCAGTCACCTCTAAGTTCATGTTTTCCTATCTGATATGATATAATATTACATTTATTATATATTTTAGATATTGTAAATATCATATTCTTGTGCTCACACCTTTGAAGTGATTGATCTGAGGAACTTCCAAATCTAATCCTTTCTGTATCTTCTCTATATATTCTATCTGAACTTTCATTTAAAGTATTATCTCCTCCTATAACCATATAATAAGCATAATGTTTCTGTAACAAATTTATATTTATACATATTTTGTCAATATTAAGTATATACCTGGAAAATATGAGTATTTCATAGTTACATACCAAGTTCCAGCTGTCTGCATCAGTAAAGAATATGTTTATACACCGGTTGTTAAAATTAATCATTTGTTTATATAAGACATTCTGCCTTCATTAATGCACATGATTAAGTACAAATGCTTGAGAACACAATAATTATTAGCCTCACTCTGCTCAAAGAGTCTCATATTCAGTTAAGAGTCTTATAAGTAGTACAACTACAATAAAGCAAAGCATCTTTCTTAAATGAATTAAAGGTTTGCCTGAAAAATAAAAGTGTAAATTCTATTGATGTATTTGCTTATTGTTCTTCACATGCACAGTCTTCAATCAGTGAATTATCTTCAATTATAAAAGTGTTTCTATGAATGCATATACCCACATATATTTATATACTCATACAAAATAACTGGAGGAACATCAGGTATTAATTGGAGTGAGGCAAGATTCATACTTCTGGGACTCAGGCTATGAGTCCATTATAGCCATTCTCTGCAGAGAAAAGGTCAACTAATTGAATAACAATGGAAATGTGGTTCTTCCTAACCATCCTGACAAATCCAACTTTCCCTGAAATGCTACATATTGTTAAGACCTAATTGAAACAATCACTCCTGAAGAAAATGTCTCAATCTTACTAGTTGGCTGATATACAAGTAATTAGACCTGGCATTTTAATTGAAAAGCATTTATATAAACACAAGACTATCCAACAAGGAAAGGAGACTTAGCAACTATTTTATTTTCAATCTACAGATAGGGTAAAACTTTGTGGCTAAGGACACCAAAAGGGTTGAGCATATAACCTTGGACTTTGGAAAACAGATAGATCATGTCTCTATACTGTGTTTCCCTGAAAATCATAGCGAACTTACAGAAAGGTGATATTTTTCTTTTCTACTCTAAGTGCTGATTATGTCACCATGCTCATCCAATAATGCAGTTTTATATACCATATAGGAAAACATAATGAATATTCACCTTATTTTCACCTGAAAAAAATAGTAGAGTGAAAAAAAAAGGGAGGTTGTTTTCAATCATGATTTAAGGTAGAGCCATTTTTTACTAATATACAATCTTTGGCCTATTGTTAGGTCCTGAAATTCCTTCCAGTGGATAGTAAAAGTAATCAAAAAATGTCAGTCCTTTATGCTGTTCTGATTAGTCCAGGACATTCAATTCCACAGACTATATCTATAGTTACAAAAAGCTGATATGTCCGACTGTTGGACTGGTCGCTATGACAAGAACTGATCACCAGGGGGCAGACACTCAATGAAGAAGCTGCCATGACATGCACTGGCCATTTACAGAGAAATGGCACCATGGACCTGGAGCCCACACAGCAACACTCGGCTTCCCCCAAGTGGGACACAGGCCCCGCCACCACCTTGGAGTGACACACCACCAAATCTCAGCCAATGCTGCCGAGACCCTATGGTGCAAAATGTGGCCCACAGCCCAGCCCAGCCAGGAAGCATCATTAAGATTAGGAATTCACAATCAAAAGAACAATAAACATTTTGCTAACAAGTATGGCTGCCACATAAATATAGAAAATACTGTAAATTCTCCCTCTGTGCCCAAGAATAAGTGTTATCTTGAAATGCACATTTTTTTAAATATATTTTATTGATTTTTCATAGAGAGGAAGGGAAAGGTATAGAAAGCCAAAAACATCGATCAGCCGCCTCCTGCACGCCCCCTACTGGGGATGTGCCTGTAACCAATGTAAATGCCCTTGACCGGAATCAAACCTGGGACCTTTCAGTCCCCAGGCCGACGCTCTATCCACTGAGCCAAACCGGTTTCGGCGAAATGCACAATTTTAATTGCTACTCTTGTTCCTTGTTAATAATTAGTTATTGGAGGGGTATACTACAGTGAGTATTTGTATCTTAATGCTTTTCCAAAAGTGACATGTTAATATGTGTGAATAGATGTGTATTAAACCCAAAATCATTGATAACATTGTTAATTTATGCATAAAAATCCCTCCTAAAATGTGCTACTTCAGAGACCCTTCATTGGGAACTGGCTATCTAGATAAATCAAGGAATACTGGTAAATTGTCTTCCACCTACACTGTATATGCTTCTGTTAAAACAATTGAGAGGCACTGGGATAAAGAAGGTTGAAAAACAACAATATGTAGTCTGAGTTCAATTTTGTATTATATTGTGTTCTTCCTATATATACTGGCTTGTATGGTGTGTGTGGTGTGTGTGGTGTGTATGGAAGAGGGAGGTGGAGGAAGAAAGAAGAAAGGAAGGGTGCATGAAAAGAATAGATATTATATGATAGGACAATGATACCACTTCAGTTCCTAGCTCTCTGTTCATCCACCTGCAAACGTTAACAGCTTTCTTTAGATAGATTATAGTAATATTTACTTCCTTAGATACTTATATATTATAAAGAAAATTCAATATGAATAACTCTCTTTGATTACATATGCTCAAATTTCTCCTCTGGGCATCAGAAAGCTAGGGCAGGGAGAGATGTAAGTACACATATATCAACACCTGAGTGCTTTCCTGGTGGGGCTGCAATAAGACATGTATGGACTGAGAATGACTGAACCCCTCCTCAAAATGAGGACAGTATCTGCATTCTACCTTTTAACACAAAGCACAACTAGCTTCCATGCAGTGGAATTCAACTTGTTTCTAACACAAATGCATTTTGATCTACTTTTAGCCTGGGTTCTGATTTTTTCTAGGCCCTTCACTTCATCTTCTGCAATTCCCATGGCGTCTTGCACTCATGGACTGGTTCTTGCCTTGGCGCTCCTACTGATTACTGAATACTCTTAGTTTGGATGACACATGTTCTCCTTACTGTTTTTTACATCACAACTCTTTGTTAATTGCTTTCTAAGGAATAATATGCCTTCCCTCAATGGCTCTGCCAACCTCTGCCTTTGTAGATATATGACCTCCCTTCCCTATAGAATTGCTGGGTGTTTGTATGTTCTCTTTGGCTTATTCCTGTCATGAGCATTTTAATCTTTAAAACAGGAAGCATTACCTCCTTGTGTGAGGTCTGAGCTAAAAACAGATTCTCGATTGGGCACCCTTGTGACATTGACCTTACCGCACCATTGAATGATCGACAATAGCCAGCTTTTAGAAGCTTAGCAAAATTAATGTTTAATCCCTTCAAGTCCATTTCTTTGATGTAGCTGGTTCGGGTCTTGGAGTCTATGTTTTTCACATAGCTTTATGACTTTTACTACTCCGAGTGTGTTTGCAATCCTTTTTGTTGAGCAATTGGGTGCTTCAAAAGGTTAGCTATTGGGAGAGTGCTGTGGAACTGGCTTACACACTGTAAATATGATCCTCTGATGATCTTCTTCACCTACTTTGGAAACCACGCCACCTTTGGGGTAGTAAAACCATGACCAGCAATCCAAGAGGTTACAGAAACCAACTTAACGTACATGAAATGGATGCCAGAAATCAGTGGAGCCTACCCACTTGTTAAATGCAGCTCTTTTAGAGTACCCTCATAAAAATAGCAGTCCAATTGTGTCATCTTGATACTTAAAACTCTTCAACAATCTCCCAACACTTTTAGAATGAAGACCAAAATCCTTAACATGACTTTTGGAGGCACTGTGTGAATTAGCATGGGTATGATAATCTCATGCTATTTCCCCCCCTCATCGTCTGTCTTCATAACACAACAGCTCTCTTTATATTTCATGAACAATAAATTCTGTGTCTTGCATATGCCGTTCCTTGTTCCTGGAATGATTTTATCTTCCTTACCTTTTTTGAGCCAATTCCTATTCTTCTTTTAGAGCTGAGCATCAATTTCATGATGACTTGCTTCTTGATGTTTTAAGATGAAGTCAAGATCTCCTCTATTGCCCTAACCGGTTTGGCTCAGTGGATAGAGCATTGGCCTACAGACTGAAAGGTCCTAGGTTCTATCCCAGTCAAGGGCATGTACCAGTAGGAGATGTGCAGGAGGCAGCTGATCAATGTTTCTAACTCTCTCTCCCTTTCCCATTCTCTCTCTGTAAAAATATATATATATATATATATATATATATATATCCCCTCTATTTTCTCAAACCATTCTAAACTTTATTGATTTTTACAGTAATTATCTCTCTCTTTTTTAACTCTGCAACAAAGATGGTGGTGCCCACAGACAATAAGGAGGGAAAACGCAAATTGACGTGACAAAGTGAGAGGTAGAAGGCAGAAGGCGGCTCTGGCTGAAGCAAAGGTAGAAAGGTGGCTCCGACCAGAACGAAGGCGGTGCCAGCAGCCAGGGGAAGGAAGGCCTATTCTTGCACGAATCTTCGTGCATCAGGCCTCCAGTTAACAAATAAATAGAGTAAAGTAATGGACTTTCGTAAATAAGAATGTATCAATTATTTAGTTAATTATAACAAATGTACTATGTTAATGTAAAAGTTTAAAAGTCAGGGAAGCTAACTCAAGTATATAGGAATATTCTGTACTTCCTTTACCATTTTTTCTGTAAATTTGAAACTATTCTTTTTTTTAAAAAAGTTTATTTTAAAGTAAATGGATATTTCTATAATTAGTTGTCAAAGGTTTCTCTTCCCTGAGTCTGTATGAAGGATTTTTGTCTTATTTCACTATATCTCCATGCCTATACAGTGTGCCTTGTGTAGAGCAAACATTTTCTATATATTTTTGTATAAATGACTAATAAACATGTAGACATATGGAAATCTATCATATGTTCAGTAACCTCCAGCATGTCACTATCACCATTTTTGATCCACACTTACTATCTTGGTATCTGCAGCATTTTACCAGCATCTGAAACATACAAGATTCCTAAAATCAGTTTGTTTGTTGACCTGAATGAGAACAATAGCTAGATACTCTATTCCTCATTTGTGGAGATGCTCGTTTGTGTATTTTAAGTTTTTCACACCCTTCAATATATATTTCCATGCACTGTTTTGCATATGTAATCACTTTTGTGATGAGAAATTTGTAATAGCATTTAAGAGTAAATGGTATTTTTAATTTATTACATATTTTTCCTTTAATTTAATTTATGGGAGTGACACTGGTAAGCAAAATTATATAGGTTTCAGGTGCACAATTCTACATATTTTTAAAATAAATGACCATCACAGTTTCTATCTATAAATTCAGATGAAATGCACTTATAAAATAATATTTGAATATACTCAAGAATCTCTAGGAAAGAAACTTTTGGAAATTAGTCCTAATATTTGACAAAATTATGAAATCTTACAAGATAAATTTACATATGGATGTTGCTACCTAAAATAAGACCTAAAAAGTTCATTAGAAAGCCTTTTGGCTGGATTTCATTGAAACTAATTTAACAGTTCTATGCAAATTATCAAAAAGTAACCACATGTATAAAATCATCAGAATGTGGTATTTATAATATCAATTTCTGCTGGGTTATTTTCTTTATTAATAACTTGTCTAAAAAATTTAAATATTGGAAATGTTCCCATAATTTATACCCATTTTTCATCCTTCTTCAGGCTAGGATGGCATTGCTTAGTTAAGCATGGAGATATCATTGACCTCAGAAGGACTCTGGGATTTGGTCAAGTCTCCAGGGTCTACTGCAAAATGAGTAATTATGCCTCTTGACATTGAGGTCATCGGATAAGATAAAATTCTTTAGCAAAACAGTGGGAAATGATCTCCCTAGTGTTAGAAAGTAATAAACTTAGATCTTTCTCTCTCTCTCTCTCTCTCTCTCTCTCTCTCTCTCTCTCTCTCTTTAACTTGGTGGAGAAAGTGCTTGCAGAGTACAAGAAATGCATTAACAAATTTCTAATGTCGAATTATGAGTGTTTATCTTGTCCATAAAGTAAGCTCCAAAAATATTACATGTTAAATCACTAAATTTTAGATTGGGTCAAAATATTCAGAAAGAGAGTTTTAATCTTTAATGGGGGAGGTATTATAAACAAGGACAACAATAGTTTTGTTATTCTCATATCCATTAGTTTATAAGGGAAGTTCACTTAAGAAATACTACAAAATAAATTTGGAGAAACTGGGGGATTGTATGGATGTTCCTAATAAAACTAGGGTCCTAGTGCATGAATTTGTGCACCTTGAAAGGAATTGTGGGCTGCAAGGCTGTGGTGGGCACAGGGTGGGTCTTGGCCCATCCTCTGTACCCTGCCCAGGGCAAAGACTTTCCATTAACCACCAGAGGC
This sequence comes from Lasiurus cinereus, assembly GCA_011751065.1. NCBI lineage: Eukaryota > Metazoa > Chordata > Mammalia > Chiroptera > Vespertilionidae > Lasiurus > Lasiurus cinereus. Next base: position 2,767,617 of record JAAGEH010000076.1, on the reverse strand, counting down.
TCACTCCAATGACAGTGACCGGCACCTGCCTTGGTCTCGTGCCCCAGCTCACCTGCTCCACCTTCCTGCTGGGGCTCATGCCTGCCACATTCTGCTCTCTGCCACCTGCTGCCGAAGCCCACCATGTTCTGAGTGCGCCCACTGGTGGTCAGCGCACATCAATGCAACCAGTTCAGTTTTTTTCGGGTTGTTTGATGGTTCTTCCCTTCCATCTATTTATATTTAAGGTTTTAGATAGATAGATAGATAATAGATGATAGATATAGATATAGATGATAGATGATATAGATATAGATATATAGATATAGATATAGATGATATAGATATAGATACAGATATAGATTATATAGATATAGATATAGATATAGATATAGATATAGATATAGATATAGATATAGATATAGATATAGATATAGATATAGATATAGATATAGATGATATAAAGATATAGATATAGATATAGATATAGATATAGATATAGATATAGACATAGATATAGATATAGATATAGATATGGCAGATCATTATAGGTACTTTTTTAAAAATGTATTTTATTGATTTGTTACAGAGAGGAAGGGAGAGGGAGAGAGAGTTAGAAACATCGATAGGAGAGAAATATTGATCAGCTGCCTCTTGCGCAGCTTCTACAGGGGATGTGCCCAGAACCAAGGTACATGCCCTTGACCAGAATTGAACCTGGGACCCTTCAGTCCACAGACCGATGCTCTATCCACTGAGCCAAACTGGTTAGGGCATTATAGGTACTTTTTTTTAAACCCTCACCTGAGTATTTGTTTGTTTTTTTTAATTGATTTGAGAGAGAGAGGAAGAGAGAGAGAGATATATATTGATATGCCAGAGAAACATCAGTTGGTTGTCTCCCTCACAGTCCCTGAAAGAGGTTGAAACCCAAAACTTAGACCTGTGCCCTCATCTAGAATCAAACCCACAACCCGAGCCCCGGGCCAGGCTAGGTGCTTTCCTCCCACATATCTGATTATTCCACCAGAGTGAGCATCCCCAGAAGGCTATTACCAAATCCTGTTCTTTTTTTTTAAAATATATTTTATTGATTTTTCATAGAGAGGAAGGGAGAGGGATAGAAAGTCAGAAACATCGATGAGAGGGAGACATCGATCAGCCGCCTCCTGCACATCCCACACTGGAGATGTGCCCACAAGCAAGGTACATGCCCCCGACCAGAATCGAACCTGGGACCTTTCAGTCCGCAGGCCGATGCTCTATCCACTGAGCCAAACCGGTCTTGGCAAAATCCTGTTCTTCTTGGCACAGGCACAGAGATCAAATAAAGACTTCTTAAACAAAACACTAACTTCTTGACTAAAGCCCCACTCCGTTCTCTGCCTTTTACTGGAAATCAATTATGGCTGCATTTTCTTTCAATAACCCTCTGCAAAGCTACTGACTGGATTGAAATTGGGGTGAGCAGAATTCAGCAACTCAGAGGAGCAGCCCTGCAAAGCACAGCACAGGCTGTGGAGAAACAGGAACCAATTTTGCAACTGTCACATGTGATGGGACCCGCCTGTGAGCTGGAGGAGATTGCAGCCAAGTGCGGGGGCCCCGTGTGGTGCTCTGCTGGGACCATACCGCCAGGGATGACAAGCAAAGCCAGAGAGAAAACTTTGGCTGTTGTTTTTTCCTCCACCTCTTCTTTCTGCCTTCCATTCCTTCCAATAACTCCTTGGGGCCGGGCAAACCAGGAAACCAGGGGAGAAAACGAATTTTATTTTTGTAGAGTCCTACTCCCAGCATCCCCAAGTAGCAACCCAAAGAGCCAGAGAAAGAGCGCCTCAATAACCAGCGCGTGACGCTTATATTAGATTAGAAACTCGATTACAAACTCCTTGAGAGCGAAGGCTTTCTCTAGTGCCTATCAAAAGAAGTGGAAAATTAGAGATGCTTGAAAAGTCTTTGCCGAATCGAAATAATGTATTCATCTTAAAGTGCATCCCAGAAATATTTACCGAAAACAAATATTTATTGCAGGCACTGCTGGATACTTCAGATTAAAAAAAAAAAAGGAGTAAGACACCCTCTCTGCTCTCAGATCATTGACAGCCTAATGAGGAAAAATACATGGTAAACAAAAGCATTTGTGGGAAGGCAGTGTGGTGATTGTACCATGGAGACCAAGATACTGGGAAGCAGGAAGAGAGGGAAGCAGCTACTGAAAAGATCGGTGCTTCACAATCATCATGGTTCCAGCTACTGCTCCAGGCTTCGGGAGAACAATACGTACCCTGATGCCACTGCTTGTGCTTTAAATTACCCTGTTTCCCCGAAAGTAAGACATCCCCTGAAAATAAGACCTACTTCCAGTTTTGCCTCTTGCTGTAATATAAGGTATCCCCCTGAAAATAAGACCTCCCTGATAATAAGGCCTCCCCAGAATATAAGGCCCCCGAAGCTAGCATAAGGCGTCTGACTCCTGATTTAAAGAGACCTCACCCTGCCTGAACAGCTCCGGCTGTGCTGCGGCCCATCAGCGAGCTGGTTTGTGATGACAGCTACTACTGTACCATAGAAAGGTAATAAATTCCCTTTTTTTTTTTTTGTTCAACAATAAATGTGTACCGTATTTTTCTTCATGGAAAAAAATAAGACATCCCCTGAAAATAAGACCTAGCACATCTTTGGGAGCAAAAATTAAAATAAGACACTGTCACCAAAACCGGTTTGGCTCAGTAAATAGAGCATCGGCCTACAGACTGAAAGGTCCTGGGTTCGATTCCGGTCAAGGGCATGTATCCTGGTTGCGTGCACATCCCCAGTAGGGGCCGTGCAGGAGGCGGCTGATCAATGTCTCTCTCTCATCAATGTTTCTAACTCTCTATCCCTCTCGCTTTCTCTCTGTAAAAAATCAATAAAATATATTTTAAAAAGTAAAATAAAATAAGACACTGTCTTATTTTCGGGGAAACAGGGTAGTAGAGGCAAGAGGCCAGTGAGGAAGAATTCAGCCTCATCTGCCCCGGGATGGGTTTAACAGGCAGGTGGTCTTCATTGTCCTTCTGCTCCAGAGGAGGGAGAGGGCATCCATGCTAATGTGCTCGCTTCACACATACCCCAAAGACGGTGGCCCCCATGTGCAGCCCAATTAGATCACTCCAAAGCAGCGGTTCTCAACCTGTGGGTCGTGACCTGTTTTCTGATGGTCTAGCAGGGTCGCCTAAGACCATCAGAAAACACAGATACCACAACACGAGGAACTGTATTAAATGGTCGCAGCATTAGAAAGGTTGAGAACCACTGCTCCAAAGAATACTCCCCTGCGGTCCAATGGATCCATCAGCGATGTTGCCACCTCCAGGCCTGGCAGGGGAACCAGAGAGCTGCTGCAGAGGCAGATTAAACAGCACCCTACTTTCAACATACAACAATTCTACCCCTTGCTATGTGGCGGTCATGGGGAGAGGAAGCTGGGGAAAGGGCTTGCCCTCTGGATTTAGAGAGATCTGGGCCTGAATCATAAATGTCTCATTTACTAATTGATGTATTACAAGTGACTCAGATTAGCCAAGTCTACTTTGTGACCAGAAACGTGAATAATGCAGTACCCACTCTAAGTGGTTATTTGGGGATAAATGAATATCTGTGTACCCTTTAATTCCCCTTCTGGACTCTGGTAAAGATAAAATGATAAACCCCTACCATACGATCCCTTACATTCTTCAGATAGTTTTAGGACTGAAGTCCACAATCAGGAATTACATGTGCATGGATTAGTTAAACCCACTAAATGCCTAAAGAAAAGAAATAGCAAATGCATTTTTTCCTCTCTTTCTCTCTCTCTCTCTCTTTCTCTCTCTCTCTCTCTCTTTCTCTCTCTCTCTCTCTCTCTCTCTCTCTCTTTTCCCCTGCTTATGCCCTATACAAATCAGTGGCAGAATATATTCTCTAAACGCTATCCCCGGATTATTAGTAGCATTAATTATAGATGAAAAAGGGGGAAAGCATACACATTTTATAATAAATTTGTGAGCAGAGAAGCAAGTAAATTAATAGATAAGTCAATAGATGAATGAATACATTAATAAGCTGGTGTGTATTTACTAGAGGAAGGCTTAATCACTCTGATTAATATCATGTGAAATTATAAGACCTTACAAAGAAGGCTCATCAGTAAGGGGTCCTACACCATGCTGTTAACCCCTGCACACCACCACGTGAAGGGAAGGCACTCAGGGTTTAGAAGAGACAGAAACACTATTTTCAAGTTATCTATAGAGACGAAACACACTCCCATGCTCACACACACAGAGCGAGAATTTTCCAACACGAAAGCAGTCCTCAAGCGTGTATTCTCAGAGAAGCAAACCAGAGACTAAATTCAAAAGAAGCATGATGCCGAAACCGGTTTGACTCAGTGGATAGAGCGTCGGCCTGAGGACTGAAAGGTCCCAGATTCGGTTCTGGTCAAGGGCATGTACATTGGTTGTGGGCACATCCCCAATAGGGGGCGTGCAGAAGGCGGCTGATCGATGTCTCGCTCTCATGGATGTTTCTGACTCTCTGTCCCTCTCCCTTCCTCTCTGTGAAAATCAATAAAAAAATATATGTATTAAAAAAATTACAAAAAAAGAAGCATGATGTCCAGAAAAACTGGTCCTCCAACACAGGTTGCCTCCAATTATAAACAGAGAGGGTTGAGCCTCCAGGGGTTACTTTGTTTAACTTTTATTTTTTAAAGAAAGGAATAAAAATGCAATAAACTCTAATAGAAACCACGTTTCTCTTCTGGTTCCAGAAGGGGTTACGATATTATTCATATTTCTATATGAAAAGGGAATCTGAGTAAGAGAAGGAAAAAAAAAAGAAAGAAAGAAAACAACTATAGATTTGTTTTAACATTGCAGAGCAGAAAATGGTAACAAAGAAATCCCCATTTGAAAAGAAAAATGCATTTTTTTCTCCCCAATAGCTAAGGAAAACCACAGTATTGAACTTTACGGACATAGTTATAAAAAAATCGCTTGGTAGAAATGTTTGAACGGGAAACTAGAGGGTCTTGAGAACTCCAGTGAATGTGAAGGGGCCATGATCTCTTAAGAAGAAAGTAACAGCCGACATGTGATGAAGACTGATGGCCCGGATGCAAACAATTACAGAGCCTAATGAAGAGGAAGTGTCTGAGCTTTGTAAAGGAAGCAGAAACCTCTACTTTTATGAGGAACTCTTAATTTTTGAGAGGGCACTGGAACTGAGTGCCACCTGTTAAAAATGATGAGAAGCCATAATTTGCAGCTCTGCTCTATGACGTCACCATCTCACTGTCTCATTGTATTTGCTAGTGGTAGAACCTACCCTGCTAAGAGAAATGTGAGCTGTACATCGCTGTGCTCCATACCAGCGGGATAATAGTATTAGTTTAGGGTTTCAACATACCCATTCGATGTTCCTTAAAGAACGAATCTAAGAAATCGTTTTGGTTTATATGTTTATCTTCCTCTTTGTCAACCATGAAGGCTGGTGGAAGTGCTGTTGTGAGCTAGAGGTCTGATCAGAGCATCCCCCGAAAACCTTTGGCCCTATTGAGATTGACTTTCTCTGAACCAACAGATGCAGTGTGGCCTCTTACTTTTAGATAAACCAGTCTGCATGTTTAATTCTAATACTAGAGGCCTGGTGCATGAAATTCATGCATGGGGGGGGCGGTCTCTTAGCCTGGCTTGCACGCTTTCTAATCTGGAACACCCCTCTCACAATTCAGGACAGCTGGCTCCTAACTGCCCGCCTGCCTATCTGCCTAATCACCCCTAACCACCTCTGCCTGTCAGCCTGATCTGCCCCTAATTGCTCTCCTCTGCTGGCCTGATCATGCCCCTAAATGTTTGCTCCCTCTCCAGCCTGATTGCATATTACTGCTTCTGCCTTGGCCCCTGCCACCATGGCTTTGTCAGCCTTCCAGAATATGTCTGTTCAACCCAGTCTAATTAGCATATTACCCTTTTATTAGCATAGATTTCACTCATTCCCTTTCTCTTCTTACCTTCTCCTAATCCTCTTGTACTTCCCATAGCAATCAATCTAACCAAATGATTGCAAATTACTCAAGACACAAAACTGGCTGTCACCATTTGTTAATCTCTCGAAAATCATGAGTGTTCACTTATCAATATTTTACATTCTAAACATCTCTGAATGGGTATCTTCTCTCGGTTCCCACTGCCTATACTGCTTTAATAGCCATCCTCCTCCTGCTCTTTCCTGGTATGCTTAAGGAGTATATTCATCCTGAGTATCCTTGGTCCCTTCCTTCTGCCTCACCTCCTGTTACCACCAGCCCCATTATAAATATACAGTGGTACCTCGAGATACAAGTGCCCTAACATGAGATTTTTGAGATACGAGCCCTCGAGCGAGCGATTTTTGCTTTGAAATACGAGCAACATTTGAGATAGGAGTAATCTCGAGGATCGGCCGGCTGCACACCACCCACCAGTTTACCGAGACTCGAGCGTCTCATAGTTTCCCACGCCTCAAGGTTACAGAATGAATCAAACTCGTATCTCGAGGTACCACTGTACTTGCTGCAGCAGACTGAACAATGATAAACTCCGATGCCCACATCCTGATCCTTGGAAATGGGAGATATGTAACCTTCTATGACAAAAGGAGTTTTGTAGAGTTTACTCAGGATCTGAGAAGGGGCGATTACCCCAGATTACCAGGTGGCATCCATGTAAATAGGAGGCGGGGCCGGAGGATTAGTTAGAAGAAACAGGTATCCGAACAGAAGCGGGAGACTGCAGTGATGAGTGAAATGAGCCACACACCAAGCGTGAGGACAGCCTCTCGCAGCTGGAAAAGGTAAGGAAATGGATCCTCTCCCCTGGAAGCTGCCAAAAGGAGCCAGCCCTGTTGACACTTTGACTTTAAACTAATGAATTTGACCGCAGACTTCTGACTTCCAGAACTGTAATATAATAAACCTGTGTTGTTTTAAGCCGCTGATTTGTGATAATTTGTTACAGCAGAAGTAAGAAACCAGACACTTCTCCGTGGACCATCCTTGAAAACTCACCGTATTCTGAATGCTTGAAAATGTGAGTTGTCTAAATGGGAACCTGGGCTAGATTTTAAAATGTGGATGATCCTGAAAGGGACATAACGTGACCATCTTTCAGATGATTCTCACCTGTTGTCTCAACCTGTGTTTCGTGAGGTGACAATGATTCTCTGAGAGGATGTACTGTATTTTTTTTCTCATCAGATGTCTAGCATGCAATACCTTACGTGTAGTACATGAGCAACATCCATTTGTTGAATGACTGAATGAGATCTTTGAAATGGCTCACCTATTCCTGGTAGTCAGTCCTATAGCATGCTTTATTTGATCAGGATGCCAATTGCTGTGACCACCAACTTCAGGAAGCTGTCAACTGACTTTCTCAGGGTTGAGGGTACGGATCTGTACTGTGCGAATGTGTAGGACCACCAAAAATCTTCTCCAAACTGATAAGCTGGCTCTGACATTTTTAAAAAAATGTATTAAAGGGTTATATTTAAACAGTTGAAGCAGAACTAATGTTTCATCAATTAGAAGGAATTGAGTTGGCCAGATTTATGTTTCTGATTTATATCTATGGTACTTATTTGCTTCTTTCAGACTAGTACCAGTGGGATATTCAGCTACTTTCCATTAATGTCTCTGATCCCGAAATACCCCTAAACGCAAAAGTGTCTAATCTTCGCATCTGAGCCAGCAAAAGAAAGGATTTCTCAGGAAGCACTGGGTGTTATTTCACATACTGAAGAAATTAAACTTTGTTTTTAATCATTCAACACTTTTTAATTCAAAACATCTGTTTTTATATCAGCCTTTTCTTAATCCCCCGATTATCGATGAGGTTTTAGAAAAGTTACAGGACATGAGAGTAGGGGGAAAATCCTTTGTTCTGAGAGCTAAGAGACAAGGTTTCTGATCTCGCTTTCATAAGTGATTTGATCCTGGAAGACAAGATACAGGGGAAGGCATGATGATGAGTGTCAACTTATATGAGTGCCAGTCTAACTTTTTTGTCACCAAATTTCATAAACTTTAGGCAAAATCTTGATGGTTAGGAAAATTATTCATGGAATTTGATGGACATAAATTCATTCCCAGCTAACCTGCTTACTAGCTAAGTAAACTTGAGTAAATTGCTTAACTTCACTAAACCTCAAATTTTCACTTGTAATCTAATAAATCAAATACAATAAAGGAAAGTGTCCATGCATTAAAATATTGATGGGGTCCCTATTGTGTGTTATAAACCCTGTGTTAGGAGGGCTACTACTTGGTCTCTTTGGAATTATTGTATGAATTAATGAGATAATTCATGGAATGTCAGCACAGTACCTGGTACCAAGTAAGTCCTAAATAAATATTAATTATTAGTAATAGTTGCTCTGGTAGGTACCCCTGCTTGGAGTTATTTTTAAGAACTCCTCTATGCCTTGTTCAATGTCTTCCTCTGGCCTGAGGAATGATGTGACAGTGATACTTATGAAAACATTTTAGAAGTAAAAATGTTATACCAAGGCAAGGCATTAATGTTCGAAAATGCTACATTTCACTAATCCTAACAGCAAAGTTCAAAAAGCCCTTCATCCTCATGTCTGCTAGCTAGTAAACAAGGTACATTGTTAATTTACATGGGACAGCACCCTGGCACTCACCCCCCACCCGCTACCCCCTGCTCTCTCACACATTATAAAAGAGGAAACTCATTCTCCTTTTAGGATATGCATTTTGCCTATGGGATGTTTCTGTTAGCTCTCTAAAGAAGCTATTCTTGCCTGGATGGATGCTAAAAAGGACCCGTTATCTGGCAGGCATTGTGTCGGGTACTATGCAGAGGAATTATGCAGGATCCTTAACTTCTGACATTTTAGAGACTGAAGCAGAAATGAATCCAGCAAACCCGTATCAGGGGATATAGATAAAGTGTGCCTGCACGGGAACAAATGACTTGAATTACGGTGATTATCCACTGGAGCAAAACCTTGGCCAGAGGAACTGTGGTGATATGCTAAGTGGGTATCTCTCAGGAACCTGGATTAGGGAAGGAATTCACTGTCATCTTCCTTTTCACTCCGAAGTGGAGGCAACAATGGTGTTGGTTGCACGAAGTTAGAGCTAAGGGAAGAAGGTGTTGTAGTGGGGAGGCTAAAAGGCTAATTCAATGTAATCCTGATATTTGGGGGCGGGGGTGGGGGGGGCTGGGGGGTGCTAGCAATCTGAATCTGTGCTAGCAAGCCCAGTGTGCGTTCTTGATAACCTATAATGAAGGCATTGCTCTTTCCCAGAAACTGGTCTTGCAGAACCTGTTATCTAAATACAGAGGCCATAAAATTGTGAAGAGTGCACTGCCCCAGAGGGGGGCTTTATTAAGGCTGGCATCGGGCCAGACCATCAGATATGGCCTGGAGATCCCCAATACCTAGGGCCTTTCTTGCAAAGCCCTCAAAAAGGACCAGAAGCATAATCCATATTTGTGAGACAAAGATCCCAGAAAGATAGAAAAGAGAAGCCCCCTGTGTGTTACCTACTCAGATTTGGGAAATTATTCTGCTGAGTCCGCCGGCATATTAAACAGTGTAACTCCATAAAAAACAAAAAACAAAAAACAAAAAACACAACAAAAAAACACCACAATAAACAGTGTAACTCCTTTTCTCTAAAAATATTGCTTGGTTTTTCTTTGGTCTTCTGCAACAATAGACAATGAATAAAGAATCTAGTGTAGTAAAAGCCTGAGGTGGGGCTGGAGTTGGTGGAGAAGGGCAATGAGGGAAAAAATGGGGAGACATATGTAATACTCTCAACAATAAAGCTAACATTTTTAAAAAGGAAAAAAAAAAGAATCAGTGGTAGAATTACAGAGTGGCACTAAAACCCATGAGGGAAAAAAAAAATAGGTCCATATCAACACATTCTCCTATTTTTTTCCCCTGCTTCTACCCTTTCCTCCAAAGTCTAATCACTATACTGTATATGTTGTTTTATATCTTTTTCTCATCATGGGTCTCTTCTCCATTATTAACTCGATTCTCCTGGACAAAATTTAGTTTATTCTCTTCTTAATTAATCGTCCCGATGTATTCTAATCTAGTAACTATAAACTCTATTCTTTTGGTGCAAGGTGAATGCATTTCGGCCTGGCTACAGGGCTCAGTGGTTGATCACAGACCTATGAACCAGGAGGTCACGGGTTCAATTCCCGGTCAGGGCACATGCCCTGGTTGCTGGCTTGATCCCCAGTGCCAGAAGCAGCTGATCAATGATTCTCTCTCATCATTGATATCTCTATCTCTCTCGTTCCCTCTCCCTTCTTCTCTGAAATCAATAAAAGAAAAAAAAATGCTTTTAGGAAACTGTTAAGATAACTTGGGCATCACTTAAAGATGTATTTTTTAATCCAGATTTTAAACCTGTTTTTTTCTGATTTTCACTCCCTCTTGGCAAGGGATTAATTTTACTTAATAGCAACACGTATGAACATTAAGTAGAAATAAAGTAAGACCGTGGGTTTGCTTCTTTTCCCAAGCCTTGTCCCAGCCACAAAGCCTAACTTCAGTTTCCTCCGAATTAATATCATCTACTCTGTCTGCCTTCCCCTTTTCCTACATATTTTGATTTGCAATCATTCACAAAGAGAAAATAAGCAGATTTACAGAACATACTCCATTTAGTGTTTCAAATATTTTGCCATAAATATTGCTTTATCCGTAAAAGCCTCCAGAAATGGAGAAGTAAAACACATTAAACACCACTTATCTTTCGTCTATTGTAAAATAACATTATTCAATAACGTTTAACTTAAAATCCCTTGGGAAAAACCTGAAACTTAAATTTTATAATCCTTAACATTTTATTTAGAGAATTTTAATCTCAACCATTGGAAGAACCAATCTAATTAGCTTCCTTCAGTTCTTCAAGGTACCCTTATGTTTGCTTTTCATCGGGTGCAGGGGGCAGCAAGAGGAAATATTGGATCAATAGAAGAGTTACGAAGGCAGAATATAATCCCTACCATAGAATAAAAGAGATTATATAAATGCCACGGAACTGAAATAGAACACCCTTTCAGAGAGAAATTAGTATCCCACAAATGTGCAATTAGTGCCCAATCCATCACAGTAAGAAGAGTGTCAATACAGTGAAGTGTACCCAGTCATCACAATTAATGCCTGCATCCTGTATTGGAGAAGCTGAACTGCCTTCCTGTTGCAGTCATTCAGATGAGATCGCTTCTGCAGCTGAATTGTTACAAGCAGTTAAGCATCTAATAGAGACGCTGCGCTTTTCACCAGCGCCATTGCTTTTAAATTCTGCAAGCTCTAGGGGTGGCTAAGCCATTTTAAAGAAAAATTAATAACAGCTGCTATTTATCTGGAATAGAGCAACTTCCCACCAGCATTTCGTGAAAGCAAAAATGGAAGGTTTTGCTTTCTTTTCTGTTGCTTAATTTCCCCAATAAGAGTTAGCGATACTGAAATCAAACATAAAATACTCAGCAAACGATCCTTCAAAATAAACAGATGCCTGATTGCAAGTGAGTTATAAAGAAAACACACAAACTGGAGGGTGGTGTTTGCCTTACTCGATTCTATAATTTTCAACTGTGAACTGAAAGGTGGTTTAAAATGGAAATCATGGAATTAGGTTGGAATTTAAAAATTTGACTTATAATGTAGAACTGCCACAGATTGGCCGATCAGTCTATCTTTCTAGATGGATGTTTAATTTACTTATTAGTATTCTTTTGCCTATTTGGGGAAGAAGATAGAAGAAGAGTGTTTTAAGAATGCATTCAGAAGAACGTTTCAAGGATAACAAATTTGGAGACAGGAATGTATCCTATTTTGTTTACAGTAAAACAAACAAACATGGAAAACTACAAAGAGATAAAATGATCTGAAATGTATTTTAGAACTATCACTTTTCCAGCTGGAGTACAGTGGTACCTCGAGATACGAGTGCCCTAACATACGAGATTTTTGAGATATGAGCCCTCAAGCGAGTGATTTTTGCTTTGAAATACGAGCAACATTTGAGATAGGAGTCATCGCGCGGATTGGCCGGCTGCACAAGACCCACCAGTTTAGCGCAACTCAAGCGTCTCATAGTTTCCCACGCCTCAAGGTTACGGAACGAATTAAACTCGTATCTCGAGGTACCACTGTATAGATTACAGGCCAGATAAGAAAGTGAGGAGTTGATCGGTTCCTGGACTAGCAACAAAAGCATTTGAATCCATGAATTGGATATATCAAGAAGTTCAGGTGGCAGAATATTTAAAATAAAGATTTCTGAGTGTAAGGTTTGAGGCACAGGAAACAGGTGTGAGACCAAGGCAGGTTAAAGAGGAAGTTTCTTCAGCACTAACAAGAGAGAGAGAAAAACCAGGATTAGAGGAGAAGGAGGAGGAGAAGGACCCAGCTGGGCTGTCTTGGAGAGAGATAGAACAGCAACACCTGCAGCGGTAAACATGCCTTTTGAGGGGAGGAAAAGAAAGGGGTGGGGCCCAGGGTGGAACAGGAAGGGGTGGGGCCAGGGCACTCAGCACATGCTGATTGGTGGTTGAATGTCTCAGGGATGTCCTGGTGTAGACGCAGGTTACATCATACTTGGCCCACCAGTTGGGGGAAGAGAGGATCTATCATTCCAGGCTTTTGGTGATACTAAAAAAATTGCAAATCTGGGCAAGGTCAGGGGTGAAGGTGCATTTTCCATAACTACTTCCCACTGAAAGGGGGTGTCATCAGGGGTGTCTACTCAGGGTCTCAAGGATTCTGGTGACATAGGTGTCTCTAGGTTCTGAATTCAAGGCCTGATAGATCTCTCCCACCTTCTGGTTAGTGAATGCCTGTATTCTGTTCTACAAAAACTAGTGAAACAGCACATGAGATGGGCCAAAGAACTAAATTACAGGAATAGATACCAGTGGGCCTAATAATGGGAGGAGCCATGGGGTAAATGAACGAAAAACAGGGAGTGTTTTCCATGCTGAACAAGGGGTGCAGTAGCATGCTTTCCCTAAGGGACTGGTTGGTAAGTCTTGAGAGCAATCCCGTTGAGTCACTTGTGAGGTAAAAGCTGGTGCTGAGGCTGCCACAGCGTCACTTGTCTGGTTTTGCTGCTTTTCTGGGCCTGGAGCCGAAATACAACCTGGGGGTAAGGTTCTTGAGGAGGACTGAGTCTCCTTGCTGGAGGGCTGGTCCTCCAGCATCTTGGTAGGCTGGTTCTGGTTTGAGCAGAAACCTGTCAGTGTATTCCCAGAGTAGCTGCCTGAGTAAGGACAGGTATGGAAGATAAGTAGCCAGGAGAGGAAGGTCAGTAGGGAGATGATGGCTGAGCAAGAAGGGTCTCCCATATAGGAGTTCAAAAGGGCTACAGAAGGTGGGCCTTCTTGGTGTAACCCGGATTCTGGTCAGGGCCATCTTATGGGCAGGAGGTCCGGCTAGTAGCTACAAATTTCTAGAGAGGGTTTAGTTAGATCAGTGGTTCTCAACCTTCCTAATGGCATGACCCTTTAATACAGTTCCTCATGTTGTAGTGACCCCCAACCATAAAATTATTTTTGTTGCTACTTCATAATGTTGCTACTGTTAATGAATCATAATGTAAATATCTGTGTTTTCCCATGGTCTTAGGCGACCCTGCTAGTGGTTGAGAACCACAGGTTGAGAACCACTGAGTTAGATGGTCTTTAAAGAGGCTATTGATCTCCTCGATCTTACCCGATGATTGTGGGTGGTAGTGCAGTTCAGTGAAGTCAGGATCAGAGAGAGGAAAATCTGAGAGTCCCGCCCGAGGTTGAGTGAGGGCCTCCATGACCTCGGGGCAGGAGTGCGTTGCAGCAGGTTGTGGGGAGGCAGCAGGAAGGAGAGTGGCCAGGGTCAGGGCTGGGGACTGGGTCAGGGAGATGTCAGGACTCTCGAGGAACAGGAGATGGAGTTCCTGCATGCAAGCGGGGGAAAGGAGAGAGAAGTATCGGTGGGACAGAAGATCCTATAGCCTCTGGGTGGAGAAGACCTGTAAGGGTTGCTGGAGGCAGATCTCTGGGCCTCCTGGGTGAGAACGAGCCAGGAGGCAGGGCTGCCATCCCTGAACTATAGGATCAAACTGTCTGGACAGGTAGGCTACGAGGGTGAAGGCTGGCCCTAGGGGTGGGGTGAGGACCCCTCATAGCTATTCCCTGTCTTTCATCAGTACATAGTTGGAAAGATGTCTGGGAGAGTGAGAGGGGGAGATGCCAGAAGGGTATCCTGGAGTTTAGAAAAATCCAGATGAACGAGGGAGGGTGAGGAGAGGGGGAGTACTGGTGTTTCTATACTGGCCTGGTAGAGGGGCTTAGCTAGGAGAGCAAAATTTGGGACTCAGTGGCGGAAGAATCCTACCAGCGGAGGCCAGCTGTCTGCCTCTGAGACAGGTCCAGGGAGGGGCTGCAGAGAAGATCATCTACATGCTGGAGAAGAGTGCTGGGTTCTAAGGAACATTGTGGAGGTCCCTGGGTAAGGCCTGGTGAAACAGATGAGGACTGTCTCTGAACCCCTGGGACAGGACCGTCCTGGTGAGTGGGTCCTTTTACAATTCTTGTCAACAGTTAACTTTAGAACTTTTTCCTTTCTTTCTTTCTTTCTTTCTTTCTTTCTTTCTTTCTTTCTTTTTTTCCTTCTTTCTTTCTTTTTTTTTCAACATACTTTTCATTACATATTTCTAAATGTGTCTAGCAATTAAAGTTTCAGTATTGTATGCTATTTAAAATATTCAGAAAAGGCAGGGGGAGGAGGGAACAGGCCATGATGCCTGTTCCCAGGCTCATGCCACTTGAATTTTTAAAACTGCCACTTTTTCTAAGAGATAAAGATCTAGGTTTCTGATAAGCCTGTGCCAGCAAGAAAGTTGTTCTCTAGGAAGGGTGGAGTGGGGGAGGGGCGGGGTGAGAAGGCACTGAGGCCAGAGCAGTTTTCAGAGCATTAAAGGGTGATTTGCCATCAATACCCATGACCAAGATCATGGCAGGGAAGTGTTGCCTGGGAAAGGAGGGCCGAACAGAAAAGGTAGCTCCTGTATCAATCAGGAAGGTGACCGGCTTACCCGCTAGCTTGAGCATTACCCTGGGCTGAGCGATGGTGATGGGGGTCGTCAAGTGTGGGCATTTTCAGTCTTCAGCCCGTCTTCAGTCATGGCCAGCAGCAGGTCATGACCTGGAAAAACAGCCTCTTTATCCTGAGATGCAGAGGGCCCATCACTTTTCAGGGGCAGTCACTTTTATTGCACACCGGGCAGGGCTTGGTTGGATCCAGAGCCCAGGACACTGCTTTGCCCAGTGGCCTTCATTTCCGCACTTGAAGCATCCTCCAGGTGGCATCCGTCCTCTCATTGTACCCCTACTACGCACAGTCCCCTTCGGACCATGCATGTCTACTGTCGGCCTTAGAGCTGCTACCAAGGCTTGGGTTTTGCAGATTCACCTTTTGCCGAAGGCAGGCTTACTCTTCCTGCTCCTTTAAAACCTTAAAGACTGTATTCACTGGATCTTGGACCTGGGTCTGAGAAGGCATTAGGGAAAGGGGGGGGGGAGCTGGTAGCAGGCCATGGGTCAGAGGAGGAGGAGCACAGTGGTGGGTGGCCACACCAGGCTGGGCCTACAGGGGTGGGCTGTGGGAGGTCGCAATAACTATTTAAAGAGAGGGTTTGGACTTGCTGTTTCAAGATGGAGGTCTCCATGGGAACGGCAGGTCATCTTGTCAGAGAGGGGCAGGACTTGCTGTTTTAAGATGGCGGCCCCCATGGGAATGGCAAGCCATGCAGCCAACATGGTGGCAGCTCACAATACACAAGAGAAGAGCAAACGAAAATAGAAATCACACTTAGCTGTTTGGAGGGGCTGGCGGGACGGCAGGTGGGCACCTCTCCCACTGCATGGTGGTGTCTGCTTGGCTCACGGCCTGAGGTGGCGACAGTGGCTCCTGCAGCAGCAGCCATGGAGAAGGAGGAGGAGGAGGAAGAGAGGGAGCAGAAGGCTGGGCGGCGGGAGCAGGAGCAGTGAAGCTGAAAGATCGGCTGGGTCGAAAGAGCCAGAAGACAGAGGAAGGGGCTGAGGACTGGTGTGAGGGGATGGAGAAGACTTTGCCAGGAGGATCTGATGAGTGGAACATGAGTAAAGTAGGGGGAAGGGGGAGTGAAGGGCCACTTCCTGGTTTACCAGCAGAAATTGCTGAGGTCAGTGAGGATGGTAAAATCAAGAGTCCCGATTTCAGGCCATCTGGATCCATTCCAATTCACACTGAGGCCATGCCATGTTACAGAAGTATCCAGATTGGTGAGGAGACACCCTAGGGGTGTCTAGGAATCTGGTTTAGATTTTTGATTGCCCATACCAAAACTTGGGGTCAGTAGCTGAGACTAAGGACCAGTGTCCCAGTCGTTGAGCCAAGACTATGGACAGGGAACCCAAGGGACAGCAGGGGACGTCTCCCCTACCTCCTGGGATCTGGATGGAGGTCAAAAGGCTGGAGAACTGAGGGGTGACAGGAAATCTCCACTGCCTCCCCAGGTTCGGAACCCCTCCTGGAGGGGCCTGGAAGGCTATGCCCGGAAGGCAATCCCTAATGCAGGCCTCAGTTTATGGACAGAGACCCGGAAAAGCGACAGCCAGGAATTAGCATGGGCTGGGACTTATCGCTGATGCTGCTGAGCTGGGAGTTAGAAGCCTGAGGGTCCTGAGTCACGAGAAGATAAGAGGGAGGCACCCCAGACCGTGAAGAAGCACCGACTCCCACAGTGGGAAGGAGGAAAAAGTCCATTTGAGTTCCTTTTTCCAAGGTTTATAAAAGCTGTGTTTTTTTGTGCCTTGATAGCCCCTCGGATTGGTCACTATTCCTCTTTGATTTGGTCACTATAGCAACTCCTGAGCTCAAGCCTCCAGGGAAGTACTCAAAGTTCCCTCCTCCTTATCTCTTATTGTTCTCTTATTCCCTCTGAGCTTTTCTTCCTCTTTCTTGGAATGAGGGGTTTCCTTCCCTTTATTCTGTAAATGTGTACCTCTTGCTCCTCTCAGTTCCCTTAGCTTATGGAAATGTCACTTCTGCCACTCCCAGGTCCCTTGTCTTATGGAAATATACCCTTTGCAGGTCTGTAGCCCTGTGCTTTTTCCATGGACAGGGACCTGGGAGTGGCAGAAGGTCCCAATGAAGGAAATTTCTAAAATTCCCTAAACCTGCCTATTTCACCCCTAAAATCTTATTACTAAGAATAGAAACTAGGAGCCAATGAGATTAAGACTCTTGCTCAAAATTATAGTTTAGTAGAAGAGTTACTATAAAAAATGTTAAGTTTTTTTTTTGTTTTGTTTTGTTTGTTTTTTGTTGTTATTGTTTGCATCCTACGCATGTACAATTGAGAATGCACAACAAATTCAACAGGACATTTCATTTGATTCTGCAACAAGTGAAACTCTATTAATTGGCATTTATTTAGACCCATTCATGCTTGCAACTGTATATATGTATCTTTAGGAAAAAAATACCTTAAGCTTACAAAATTGGAAATGGAAATGAGACCTTTGGACTAAAATCCCTCAAATCCTTATTTATTTTGTTAGCTGCAAATTACAGATACCTAGAATATTATTGGTTTTCTGTGTTGCAATGGTGGGATTTGAAAGTACCAAGTTTAATGCTTTAGATTAAATGGATTTTTCTTAAACACAGGGTGCTAAAGATCATTGCATGTGAATATGTATGTGGACTTATATATAATTTTAAACTTAATCCAAAGTGATGACTAGCAAAACTCAAATTTGAAAATTTTAGGTAGAATCTCTAAGCTTCCTTCCAACTCTAGCATTTCATGATTCTCTGGAATTAATTACAGTTTCTTTTAAATTGATCATTACATATAGCTGTATAAATCCTATAGAGAGCTGTATGTGTAGGCATGTATAAAACTTCAAACATAATAACCTTATAATGTCAACTAAAGCATTACACACACACACACACACACACACACACACTAGGGGCCCAGTGCATGAAACTCATGCACTGGGTGTGTGTGTGTGGGGGTCCTTCAGCCCAACCTGCCCCTCTCACATACTGTGAGCCCTCAAGGGATGTCCTACTGATGGTGGGGTGCAGGCCTAAGCCGCAGTCTGGCCTCCCTTTGTAGGAGGCGATGGGCTGATTAGGGGAAGGCACCAGCCCCATCACTCTGCTGCTGCAGCCACTGCCAATCACCACAGCCACCAAGGTGTTTTCATTAACACCGACTCCAGTCCCTTCACCATGAAAAAATGACAGCTCTCTTTAGGCGTTTTCAAGATGTGTTTTTCATAGAATATGACATTTCTTTCTTTCTTTTTTTTAATCTTCACCTGAGGATATGTTTCCATTGACTTTTAGAGAGCATAGAAGATAAAGGGAAAGACAGAGAGAAACATCAATGTGAGAGGAACACTATGATTGGTTGCCTCCTGCATGAGCCCTGACCTGGGCTCTGGCCAGGGAGGAGCCTGTAGCCTAGGTACATGCCCTTGATCAAAATTGAACCCAGACCCTGCGGTCCACAGGCTGAGGCTCTATCCACTGAGCCAAACCGGCTAGGACAGGATATGACATTTCTTAGCCCTCTAGCAGTGGACCTTTGTTTTTTTTTCTCTAGAAGTGTGGTGGAAAAACTCTAGATCACTTTTCTGGATTCTTACTACCCAAGTTACTAAGAATATTACCAGTGGCATACAGGGAACTTAGCCAATAAGCATTCAGAAAAGGTGTTTAGCCAAAACCGGTTTGGCTCAGTGGATAGAGCATTGGCCTGTGAACTGAAGGGTCCCGGGTTCGATTCCGATCAAGGGCATGTATCTTGGTTGCGGGTACATCCCCAGAGGAGGGTGCGCAGAAGGCGGCTGACCAATGTCTTTCTCTCACTGATGTTTCTAACTCTGTCCCTCTCCCTTCCTCTCTGTAAAAAAATGAATAAAATATATTAAGAAAAGAAAAAGAAAAGATTTTTACTCTGTAGTTCATACCGATTGCCAATAGCCTCTGATTGCTAGCTCCACTCCTACCCAGGCCTAAAGACTCTCTCTCTCTAGAGAGAGAGAGAGAGAGGTAGCTACCTATTCCACATTATCATAATGTATATTTGTATATAGTATGAACTCAGTTGTAAAAAAACTGTGTGTGTATCAAAGCATGGAAATAAAATCAAACAATAAAAAACTGCTTTAATAATATTCTAGGTATGTGTAGGTCGAAACAGTCAAATATTGAGAATTTTATAAGGTCCACCTAAGAGTAGTGGTGGCTAGTGGTAGGCAGTGGAACTGTAAACTATTTTAAGTTATTCTTGCACTCCCCTGCATTTAATTAAAGATCTTTAAGGAATGTGCATTCCTTTATTATCAGCAGCAAGGACTAATAAAATGTGGCTGAATTTGAAAAAGAGGAGAAACCAGGAATTTGGTAAATTTGACAAGCCTTCCTTCAGGAAGGAAGCCCCCAGGAAAAGCAGCAGTGGGCATCAATAAAAGAACAACCCTTGGAAATAGAGACTCCCGCTGTTGTCCTGTCAGAACTGGGCTGTGATCATGAGTAACAGAGCCTTCAGAAACTTCCAGAGATCTCTGCTTCTGCAGCAGGACAGAGCATTCAGGCAGCAGGGCAATGGTTCTCCCTCTATCCTGACACCACACCCATCTTGAATACATTTGACTTGGAGGCAATTTCCATTGGAGCAGCAGTTCTCAACCTGTGGCTCTCGACCCCTTTGGGGGTTGAACGACCCTTTCACAGGGTCGCCTAAGACTATCAAAAAACACCTATTTTCCATGGTCTTAGGAACCAACAGACCGCTCCTCGGTGTAGCAAAGTGTAGCAATGTAGTTTACTGTTGTCATATGAAGACTGTTACCCATGCTACACCACGATTCAAGACAAAATTTCATTTATTTGTAATGAGAAGTAAATATTTCACAATATATAATTACATATTGTTTTTGTGATTAATCCCCATGCTTTAATTATGTTCAATTTGTAACAATGAAAATACATCCTGCATATCAGATATTTACATTACAGTTCATAACAGTAGCAAAATTACAGTTATGAAGTAGCAACGAAAATAATTTTATGGTTGGGGGTCACCACCACATGAGGAACTGTATTAAAGGGTCGCGGCATTAGGAAGGTTGAGAACCACTGCATTAGAGGTAGAGAACCAACAGAAGGTGTTAACCTCACAAATGTTAGCCATACTTGCTAATGGCTATAGGGAAGATGAGAAAGGTTTCAGGTTTTGTGTAACACTAGTCTTTTCTCCTCACCAGAAATAACTAATGCATGCACATTGAATTGCAATTATTATACAGGTAGATTTCTACTCACCAAAACCCTTTTTATTGATTGAGCAAGACTCCGGGTATAAATAGATTGCCTCACTGGAAATCTCTAGTTGCTATTTCTACTATACTTAACAATGTCAAAATTCAGTGCTGAGGCATCTGGAGGTACTCTCATATAGACTGTCTCCATCAGCGTTCCACTGTTACTTCAGAAGTCCTCCTTGAACAATGAGTCTATGAAGAAGGCTCCAAACCGATCTCTCCAGCAAGGGCCATATTAGCATAGGGAAAGTTGGCCTCTGTTGGCTTCTTCTCTGTGTTTAGCTAATACAAGGTAATAGCCACAGTCTCCTGCCTTTACTGTTTTCCAGCTGGAGTTAGGTATACCACTGTGTCTAACAAACTTTAGGTGACACATTTCAAGTTCTCCAAGTGGTTTTGAAGTCCCCTTCATTGAGCTTAAGATGGGGAAGAAACACCCTCTTCTTCCTAAGGATAAGGGTGGGTCCAGCACTCCAACCACTTATAGTAAAACACTTTTTTAAAATATATATATATATTTTTTTTTATTGATTTTTTACAGAGAGGAAGGGAGAGGGATAGAGAGCTAGAAACATCAATGAGAGAGAAACATCGATCAGCTGCCTCCTGCACTCTCCCCACTGGGGATGTGCCCGCAACCAAGGTACATGCCCTTGACCGGAATTGAACCTGAGACCTTTCGATCTTCAGGCCAATGCTCTATCCACTGAGCCAAACCTGTTTCAGTGACAGTAAAACATTTTGTTCTTGATGTTGTTTTTGATTTCTTTACCTTTCAGTGTATTGACATCCTCCTGTGCAGAACCAGATTTTGTTCATCTTGGTGAGCCTTCCACTGGCGGGCCAAGGCCTCACTTAGGGGTGCATGGTATTTAGCACAGATATTTTATTTTGGTCCTTTGGAGTCTGAGACAAAACAATGAAGACAAGGAAACCATGTTAGCTTCCTATTAAATATCCAGATTGGACAAAAAAAAAGTCCTTTAGACTTTAATATTCTATTGATTATTTAGAATGACTTGGTATGCGTGCACATCCCAGACAACGGTGGCACCATCCTTTGTCAGGACCCTAACTCAAAGGTTAAAGTTTTGTCAAAGGAACGACCTTTCCTAAGAGAATCTAGAGCTCTGCGAAGCGGGAGGTAGCAGCAAGCCTCTTGCTTTGCAGGTTTCTGTCGTGGTCTTTCAAGTCAGTAGGGACTGAGTTTGCAGCAGTCGGTGGATCACTGTGGTTTTGAAGCCCTGATAAAATATTGGTATTTGTTTAAAGAAAACCCTGTCTTTAAAGGTCTATAATTGTATCTCGGGCAGATGCTTAAGACAAAAGCTTTTGATCGTCATTTTTTTTTGAGAATATGGGGTTAGCTGGAGAAAAGTATTCCTGTGAAGAGAAAATATCCCACTCTGCTAATCTATAACTTCTGGGGCCTTTTAAACTAGAAACGATTTAACAGCAGTGCCACTAACCATGGTAATGCAGAGCAGATTAGAAGTAAAAATACAAGTGTTTGAAAATGAGGGCAATGATATTAGATAATACCACATGATTATGGTGATATCATTGCATGTATTCCTGGTTGAGTAAGCGCATCTAATTATCCTGACCTCATCTTCTCTTGGCACCTGGTAATCCTGTCAAACTACAGAAAAGCCTGATAACTGCATGAGAGGAAAATACTGGCTGAGAAAGCTGAACAGGGAGGTAACAGCAGGCACCAGTGCTTGAAGTTAAACTCTGTAGCTATTTACTCTGTGCCATTCTGGCAGCTACTCTGAACTCACTAGTATATTCCAGTGTGAGTAGGCGCGGTTCCTACTAACAATTATTAATGAACCGATGATGTATCAGACCCAAGTCACAGGCAAGAGAGGTTCTGCAAGACATAGCTCCCTTTACTAGGCACCTACTGTATGCAAACTGTGGTGTTATATATTAGGGGAACAGGGTGAGAAGGATGATGCAGATTTATTCCCAGTACTGCAATGTCCTGTATAGTACTTACTGAATGGAAACAGGCACACAAATAATTGAAAATGATAAACAGAGAAGTTTTGCTAGGAGACAGACTATGGCCAAGTCCAGAGCAGAAATTTGCAATCCTGTTAGTGAAGCATCCATCTTACATAAAAACTGCTGCTTGAAATTTTAACCCTGCTACTTGGCTTCTGTAAATGTTTGCTTACTTAAATAATAAGGAAATGAGACTATTCTCACTTCAGAGAGGCCATTAAACCTTCCCTGGACAAAATTAGGAGTGCTGGCACCAGGCCAGGTCTTTGGTTGAGGTCTCAAGGCCGCAGCACATAGGGGCCCTTTAAGAACTTGCAAAGGGATGGGAAACATCCCATATTTGGGAGACAAAGAAGGTGAAAACATAAATAGGAAAAATTTCTGCATATTGGGGCCCAGAATTTGAGAAACATTTTCCTCTGAACCCACCTGTAATAAATGTAACTCCAAGCTCTCTGAGCATGATTTGACTATTCCGGTTCTCTGTAACATTAAGAAATGGACACCTTTTAAAGCCCCAAGTCAGAGTCTCAGTGTACATGAGTCAGTCCTGGTTACAGGTGAATGTAGCAGTAATGAAGCAATTCTAAACAGACCAATGTCCACAGGACCCAGGGCATATGAATACTGCCCCATAGCCAGACAACTTTAATAGCTTTAATAATGAGGACCTTAACTTGGTCTGTGAAACTGAGATGCAAAGATAAAAATTATCTATTTGATTTGTTCATCTCAGTTAAGAAACACTATTGCCAAATAATAGTACAAAAAAACATTTTTTTTAAATCCTTATTATTGAAAGTATTACATATGTCCCCTTTTCCTCCCACCCCATTTTTGCTTCCCACCCCTAACCCCAGGCCTTTACCACCCTATTGTCTATGTCCATGGGTTATGCATATACGTATACAAGTTCTTTGATTAATCTCTCCCCATCTCCCCACCCCCATCCTTCCCTCTAAAATTCCACAGTCTGTTCCCTGCTTTATGACTCTGGATCTATTTTTCTGTTTGTTTGTTTGTTTTTCTGTTGTTGTTTTTTCCAGTTTGTTTTGCTCATTAGATTCCACATACAAGTGGATCATGTGATACTTGTCTTTCTCTGACTGGCTTATTTTGCTTAGCATTATACTTTCTTGGTGCCTCCATGATCTGTCAAAGGGTAAGAGATCGTTTATTTCTTTATTTTCTTTATTTTTTACTGCTGCATAGTATTACACTGTGTAAATGATGTACCACAGCTTTTTTATTCACTCATCTACTGATGGGCACTGGGGCTATTTCCAGATCTTAGTTATTATAAATTGTGTTGCTATGAGCATAGGGGTGCATACAGTCTTTCTGATTGGTGTTGCAGACTTCTCAGGATATATTCCCAGAAGTGGGATCACTGGATCAAATGGCAGTTCCGTATTTAATTTGAGGAAACTCCAAACTGTTCACCGGTCTGCACACCCACTAGTGTATACTAGGGTTCCATTTTCTCCACATCCTCACCAGTACTTGTCATTTGTTGGTTTGTTGATGGTAGCCATGCTGACACATGTGAGGTGATTTGTCATTTTAATCTGCATCTCTTTGATGATTAGTCCACTTTGAGCACTTTTTCATATGTCTCTTCACTACCTTTATGTCCCCTTTGGAGAAATGCCTATTTAGGACCCTTGCCCAATTTTTAATGGGATTGTTTGTCTTCCTTTTGTTAAGTTGAATGAGTTCCTTATATATTTTAGATATTAACCCTTTATCAGATGTATCAGTGCCATTCCAATTTAATATTATGTTCCTTTTCTCTTTTCTCATTAGCAGAACCAAAAGGCTAATTATTTTGGTCTCTGCTTGACGTGAAGAATTCAACATAAAATATTTTTTTTTGCCAGATTATACAGACACTATTACTATTCTCCCATTAATCTATCTATTTGTCCCCTATTTCTCTTGTTAAAAATCTGTGCAATGATGTTGATCCCCTCTGGCAACATTTTCTTTTAAACATCTTTAGAGACTGTGATGAGGGAGATTCATTTACATTCTTCTATTCACAAAGCAAAATTAAATGCATCTTTCCAGAGGCTGTTAATCAGCATCAACCCGCCGTTCCTTAAAATATTTTTATGCCCTTAGTTGCTTCAAACCCTGTCCCAGTCACTCTCAAACACAGCTGCAGTGAATGTATTTTAAAACTACCCTTTGAAAACAAAAACCTCACCTGGGTAGAAATTTTCTATATAAAATCACATAATCGTGATCTGTTAACATGAATGCATTTCTCTGTTACCTTGAATGATATCTAAATTCTGGTTCCAGGTGTCAGAACATGATATAATCCATGACACAAACAGACATAGGACTACTTGACAACTTTTGTGGAAATAGTATTTCTTTAACTAACACTCATTATGTTGTGTCAGAAGGAGATGAAATATAACTCGATGAATTTAGTGCTTTCCTCCTTTTGCTAATATTAATCACTTCATAAGCAAAATTAAGAAGTGCTATCATGGTGGCAGTTTTTTTTAAAAAATATATTTTATTGATTTTTTTACAGAGAGGAAGGGAAAGGGACAGAGTCAGAAACATTGATGAGAGAGAGACATCGATCAACCACCTCCTGCGTGCCCCCCACTGGGGGATGTGCCTGCAACCAAGGTACATGCCCTTGACCGGAATCGAACCTGAGACCTTTCAGTCCACAGGCCAACGCTCTATCTACTGAGCCAAACCGGTTTCAGCCATGGTGGTAGTTTTATTTCCAGTGTCTCCGTCAATCTCCCTGACTACAAACTACCAACTACTGATACGTTCTCCATAATGGAGCCATCATCTTTTTTTCCCTAATGAATTAATCTAATAACTGCAAATATTAGAGGAAGGCTCACACTTGAACATATTTATTTCTATTTTTAACACCTTTGAAGGCCAGTGCTCCATGACAAAAATCACAAAATTGGCTCTGTGACCCATTCATGTGATTGGTGGTGTGTAATTTGTTTAACAGTGCAATTATTTGGGTTCTCTATGTCTACAATCAGAGAATAAAATAAAAACAGGTAAAGATGACTAGAAAAGTGTTCACCGCATCTGTGGTCAATGGCTAGAACATAAAAGAGAAATGTTGAACTGGAAGAGGAATGATAAGCCCGGGCAATCAAAATAAAGTTAAATGGCCTGACTGGCAGCGGAGCCATTATCTTGCTCACTCACATGGCAGGTTCCTTCTGCTCCAGGATAGAATTATCCACACAGGTCACCAAGTGGTCATATAGGATCTGTTGCTTGGTGAGTCGATGGAATTTGTCTCAGTACATTTGCAATCACGGATTCCTTTTGCTTGGCTGCTCAGCACTGCGGCAGGGAATTCTCTGTGACCTCAATTACCAAGAAAATAAGTCTCTTTGGAAGCCGCAGTTTTCTGTTTTCCCCACAAGCCTTCTTCCCCCCATTTTCCTTCTAAAAATTATGTTGGGTTATTTTGACCTTTATTTCAAAGCTCTTTAACAACTCCTCAAGACAAAGCCCACATGACATAAATCGGGCATTCAAGGTTCTCTAATGTTCAATTTCATGAAAACATTTTCTTCAAGCCTATGTCAGTCCTTACAATTTTTTAAGCCTACAGTGGAGTTTGTGTGTATTCTGTTCCCTTTCTGGATCTCCTCTTCTTAGTAATTTCTTCAAGATCTAGTATTAGAAGCCTTTCATAAGCTAAATTTTCTGTACTCCCATAGTCCATGCCTACAGACAATTTTCTACAGTCAACTGCAGTCTTTGCCTTCAGATTGAACCTTCCCACTGTGCCAAGAGATCCTAGAAGCCATGAGCGTCTAGAAGCTTCTATAGGATATCATGGCACAGTGGGAAGGATCAATCTGGTGCTGTTCCTCCTAACACTATCCCCTTGATACCATCTTTGAGAAATTCCTATCACCCTAGGATCAAGTAAGTCTCTCTAGATATGTAGCCCTGGTCATCTATCTGTGTAACACACACACACACACACACACACTCTCTCTCTCTCTCTCTCTCTCTCTCTCTCTCTCTCTCTCTCTCTCTTTCTCTCTCTCTCTCTCTACCTCACACACTCTCTCTCTCATACACACACCTACATGGGGTGGCAGAAAGTTAATATGATTGGAAAAGAAAATATTTAGGATCTTGGGAAAAAGGGTCTTCAATCTTTGTTTTCATTATCATTAGAATAATACTCAATTGGGTATTTTTAAAAATATATATTTTTATTTATTTCAGAGAGAAAGGGAGAGGGAAAGAGATAAAGAAATGTCAATGATGAGAGGGAATCATTGATTAGCTACCTTCTGAATGCCCCCCTACGGAGGATTAAGCCAGCAACCCAGGCATATGCCCTGACTGGAATCAAACCCTGGACCCTTCAGTCTATAGACTGATGCTCTATTCACTGAGCCAAACCAGCTAGGGTTCAACTAGGTATTTTTTAAAGATGTAATTTGAGGTTATAAATTAGGGAAAAATAATTTTAGAATGTGCATTTTCAAAACATAGTGGCAATACCATAATGGACTTTGGTTTTTATAATGAACATTTAAAAATGTTTAGTTGTTGCACGTTCAGTGACAATATACTATATTCTAAATTAATACTCATATTGCAGCAAAAACATTTGGCAGAATATGGCCCAGCAATAACAATAACTTGCATTTACAGTTCAAAGATAGTAGCTCAAAGCAATTCACAAAGTGCTGTTTAATTTCTGCTCATTCCTATTTTTTACTTATTTCATCTTCATTCATGCTGCAAGGTGTGTGAGTATATGGCTTTCATTAAAATAATAAAAACAAATGAAAAGTTTAATATGGCAAAGAAAATAGAATAGTCCTTTATAACTCTCTAGTATTCCTGGAGAGCTGGTGGCGGGAGTGGGAAGGCCATAAGGAATATTTGAATTTTCTCAAAGTTTTCTCTAGAATCACTTTGAGGTGAATGCAAAAAGGATCTTGTGAGTGATAATTTGAGTGATTACCTGGAGTTTTGAGAGCCAAGTTTCTGAGAACCATTGAGAAGATTTACCGACTGGCCAGTAGCTATGATGTGCACTGACCACCAGGGGACAGACACTCAACACAGGAGCAGAGACCATAGGCATGGAAACATTGAACAGACTGATGAGTCTCAGAGGAAAGCAGGGAGGGAGCGGGCAGGAAGAGATTAACCAAAAATCTTATATGCATACTAGAGGCCCGGTGCATGGATTTGTGTACCACTGGGGTCCCTTAGCCTGGCCTGCACCCTCTGGCAATCTGGGGCCCCACAGAGAGAGGGCCTAAGCTGGCAATTGGACATCCTTAGTGCTGCTGCAGAGGTGGGAGGGGCTCCTGCTACAGCCACTGCGCTTGCCAGCCATGAGCCCGGCTTCTGGCTGGTTGGTGCTCTCCCTGTGGGAGCACACTGATCCCAGCGCATTGAGTGTCTGCCCCCTGGTGGTCAGTGTGCATCATAGCCACCTGTCTTATTGTCGTTTGTTCGATTTGCATATTAGCTTTTTATGCCTGCAGGATCCGGCCAAAACTGGCTCTCTGACATCCCCAAGGGGTCCTGGATTGCACGAGGGCACAAGCCAGGCTGAGGGACCCCACTGATGCATGATCAGGACCAGGGAAGGACATGGGAGGTTGGCCAGCCAGGGAGGTATCACGGGAGGACTGCAAGACAGGTCCGGCCCATGTCATTCAATCTCAATCAGCTGTACTCTAGCAGCAAGCTAACCTACTAGATGGAGTGTCTGCCCCCTAGTGGTCAGTGCACATCATAGCAAGCGGTTAAGTGGCCTTAGCATATCATTAACATATTGCGCTTTGATTGGTTGAATGGACAATCAGACGATTGGACACTTAGCATATTAGGTTTTTATTATATAGGATATTAAAATGTCATGCCTAGTATGCATTCTGTTTGATATCTTTTAGTTTATTTCACTATCATTAAAGGACACATTGATAGTTCAAGTTTTTATACATTGTAATCTTAAAATTGTATTTCTCACCTGTGCTTTGTGGATAGTCTGCTTAAGGTTTAATTCATTTTGGCATTTTCTTATTGGAATATACAGCCTTTGAATCCGGGGGATCATAGTTATCTCATAAGGAAATGTCTGAAAATGGCCCTATTTGCTTGTTGAAAGTTCCAAACCACTCCTTCTCTCCTCAGCATAAATATAAGCAAGTATTAAATTCCTTTTAATCACATTAGTCATTGAGTTGACAGTCTACATTTGGATATCTGTATTTAGCAATCAGATTTCATGGATTTTAATGAGCTTGATCCAATTTATGGTTCAAGACCATGAATAAATAATTATTATATAAGCAATTTTCACTTTGTTACCATAGTGATGGAAACAGAAGAACCTTGCTCTATGCTCAATGTGGAAGTGTAAAATAAAAGTCACTCTTTAAAAAGTCTTTACTTAGGAGAAAGGCAATAACAGCTCATTTTCAACTCAGTCTTTGAACTCCAATTATGATATTATTTGTGTCAGGAAGATTCACTAAGTTCCTAAAACCAGATATTAGTAAGCGATACCTTTTGATAATTATTTTTCAAATTCCCATATCTTTCGTGCTTTAAATCTGTCCCATCCTACACTGAAAGCTATGACTGAGAAAGGTAAGACATAGTTCCTAAGTCAAGAAGATAATTGACTAAATGATTATATATATATATATATATATATATATATACACTCACACACACACACACACACATACACATTTATATATATGTGCACACACACATATATACACACACACAAATATATATATATATTTATATATAAATATATATATATATATATATATTTAATTACAAAACAAAGCCCAGTATTCCATATAATGAAACACTTAAGTTGTGTATGTAAATATATGTTCTGGGAAGAAAGCGAATTTGAGTAGTAGGGAATACTCTATTTTCCATAAATTATTTTTAAATGCGTGAATCCTTCACATCAATTTCGTTACTTAGTTGAAACTTAGGAACTGGTTATTTATGTTTAGGTCCATAAGCCCTCTGTAATAATTCAATTAGAGGATGCTTGAAGAGATAAATAAAATAAGAGGCCAGTTATGACATTGCTGTGCCATTAGCTACAATGCATTTTCTGTGGGTCTCCTGTGCTAGCTCTGGGATGCTCTCTAATTCAAAGGTAGGAAATGGAAAAGTGATGATGAGGATGAAAAGGAGCAGGACCTTAATGAGAGCTTATTTGTGGAGTCCATACTGGGAAGGGCCACACATATATCTACACGGAGCTAAGAAAGGTTAGTAGTCTCAGAAAAAGGGGACATGGAGACGTATTCCAAAATCTATTATTTGGCAGATGTCCGGTGCTCAGAGAAAAGGGGCTGCAATGTTATGTGTATTTGTGATTCATGACAAAAGTGAGACACCCCAGGTTTGGTTTAGTGGCTACACATTGGGTTCTAGCACTTTCTATTATTTTGCTTAGCGTTGGTAGCGAAAGCCCTCTTCCTGGTGGTCAGACAGCTGTGGCAGCTCTAAGCACCGTGTCCTCAAACAACAAAGAATCCAAACATGAGTGAGCTTAAGCTATTCTTCACACTGTTCTCATTTTACCCAAGAAGAAAACTCCTTTCCAGAGCCTGCTACCTCCTTGCTCATGCCAGCTTCTAGAAGGCTGAGCTAGCATCTGTTCTTACCGAGTGCAAAGTCTGTGTGATAGGATGAATTGTGTCTACTAACAATGAACAGGTTGAAATCCTCATCCCCATGGCCTCGGAATGGGATTTTATTTGGAAAGAGCATTGTTACAGATACGATTAGTAAATTAAGATGAGATCCCTAGGGTGGGCTCCTAATCCACTGGGACTTGTG
The DNA here is from genome assembly GCA_011751065.1 of Lasiurus cinereus. Lineage (NCBI taxonomy): Eukaryota > Metazoa > Chordata > Mammalia > Chiroptera > Vespertilionidae > Lasiurus > Lasiurus cinereus. The sequence continues at coordinate 2,737,336 of JAAGEH010000076.1, read as the reverse complement.
TTCTTATAAAAATGAATGCCTTGTGCAGATTGGAGTGATGTTACCATGAGCCGAGACACTCCCAGGATCTAGGAGAAGGACTGGGACAGATCCATCCTTAATGCCTTCAGAGAGAGGATGCATTTCTGGCATTCTGAGCCATCCAGATCATGGCGCTTCGGTATGCAGCTCCAGGAAATGAATACATTCTGAATATGTAAAAACCACATAATTTTTCTTAAATGTGGCTCCGGCACATTGTCTCTAGCCTAAATAATTAGTACAGATAACTGATCTGTATCAAATGAGACTTTTAAAGATTTTGAAATATGAGGCAGAGCCATCAAAACCCTGGAAGTAGATTCAGCCATGTCCTATCCTATCAGGTTTATTTGTATAGATTTTTAGTTCTCATGATGACTTTTGTTCATAGGAATAATTCTATCTTACCTAGTTGTTCTGATGCATGTTAATTGTCCTAGAGAAGGAGGCCCAATAATGCCATGCTTTCCAGCATCTTCCTACTGAAGTCAGCGCACGTGGGGCGGAGCGTTTTGCTGAAGTGAGGAAATGGACAGGATTAGGAACATTTGTGCACAGCTTTTTGGAAAGGTGAAAATGTTGAAACCATGAATTCAATGATGTGATCATTCCTGATTTATACGTATTTAATGTTAGAACCACACCTTTTTTTTTTTTCAGAGAGGAAGGAAAGGGGAGGGAGAAACAGAAACATCAGTGATGAAAGAGAATCATAGATCAGCTGCAGAACCCACAACATAGGCACATGCCCTGACTAGGAATCAAACCTTGACCTCCTAGTTCATAGGTCAATGCTCCACCACTGAGCAATACTGGCCAGCCTACCTTAATTTTCTTTTTTTAATGTCCAAAGGAGAAATTAGAAGAGACAGAGAATTAATCAACATTGACTAATTAAAAACATCAGATTATAGTGACAAAATGTGTGGTAAGATCTGGCAGTCTTCATGCCACTTAAAAAAAAATCTAGCTCAGTCCTAACTGGTTTGGTTCAGTGGATGGAGTATCAGCCTGAAGACTGAAAGGTCCCAGGTTTGATTCCAGTTACGGGTATGTTCCTTGGTTGCAGGCACATCCCCAGTCGGGGTGTGCAGGAGGCAGCTGATGGATGTTTCTCTCTCATCAATGTTTCTATCTCTCTTTCCCTCTCCCTTCCTCTCTGTAAAAAATCAATAAAGTATATATATATATATATATATTTTAATCTAGCTCATATATTATTTGTACTTAGAACAGAATAACACCTAACTTCACCCAAAGACTTCATTATGGCAGAGTGTTTACTGGCTTAAAACTAAATAACCAGTCCCTAAGATCCAACTGAGTAATAAAACTTATATGAAGGATCTATTCATTAAAAAATAAAATAAAATTCACAGGTGGAAAGTTCTAGACCAAGACTAAAACATATTGTCTGCAGCAAAATCCTGGATAAAGACCAGTGTCGGGTTAAATAAGCTACCTTGAAGGACTTCCACTGATCTGCCTTACTTTCCTTTCAGTGAGAAGAATATCATAGCTAGTGAGTGCACTCTGTCGTCTTCCCCTCCCCCAACCTCAAGCTCTTGATAGACACAAGAATGAAAGTAAAATAATACAAGACTGCATTCTCTTGAAGCTAATGTCAACTCTACAGTTTTTAACCTCCTACAAAGACACACTGGTGGCTGTCATTGCTAATAGGTGACGGAGCAAGCTTGGGTGTTTAATTCACACCCGTGGCCCCGGCATTTCCCTGGAAGTCAGAAAGAATTGTGGCTCCCAGGCGATCTGTCTCCAGTGACCTATGAAGGTCTCTTTCACCAGGGAAAGAAACAAACTTATTCTTTCCAGCTCAGATACTGGATTCTGTGATGCACAGAACTCATTTCGAATCAAGTTCTTTAAACACCTCCTCCTTAGAATAGGATAAGGAAGCAGTAGGCCCACTTGAAAGGTTTTTGAAAACAGACCTCTTTGTCTGTCCCAACCACAATAGGCTTGAGAAAAACAACAAACACCAAACCAAGATGTGGTTGCAATAAAACGTTTTGTAGAAGTTGATTTGCTGAATCCCGGCTTCCACCATTTGTTCGCATTTAATATCTTTTTACAAAATGCATTTTGCCTATGAATCGGTAAGAAGACTGAGCTCTGTCTGAATAATTTTAAAAATGCGGCTCAGCCCTTGCCTGTTGGTTCAATGGATAGAGCGTCAACCTTCGGATCAAGGGGTCTCAGGTTCAATTCCGGTCAAGGGCATGTATCTTGGTTGCAGGCTCTTCTCTGGCCGGGACCCTCACATCGATGTTTCTCTCTGTCTTTCCCTCTCTCTCCCACTCTCCCTAAAACTCAATGGAAAAAAATAACCCTGGGCAAGGATTAATAAAAAACAAACAAACAACAAATGCCATTCAATATTTATAAGCCAGTTACTAAATAATAAAATCTTAGACATTAGAAAGCCCCCTGAATCTTTCTAGTGCTCCTACATTCATTCCCAGACATTTCCCTTAAAGCACATTCCCTCAGCCTCTGCTTGCAAACTTCTAGGGAGGAAGGAGGAACTCATCATCTTGAATGTAGGGGCCACTATTACTAAGTAAGAATTTTTTTCAGTATTCACTCTACATGTCCACTTATATCTACCCTCAACTGATTTATGTTCAAGCCTATTGCCTCCAAAGAAATCTTATCCCTCATAAAGACCACTGACCATTCAATATGTGAATAGAAGTCATTTTGATGTGTGAAATATGCATCCATTCATTTCAAGATCCTTTGTCCTGATTTTGTCCTGACCATTCCATCCACAGACCTGGGTTTGTCTACTTTTTTTTTTCCTGCAGGTCTGATGGGTCAGTAGAGTTCCAGATGCGGAGTGAGGTCTTGTGGGTTGTGGACACTAAATTTTGATGAATGCCTCTGAGGTCTACGGTGCCTTCCACAGTGACTCAATCACTCCGCTGACTCACATTCATCTTGCGGTTGGCTAAAATGTCTCTAACACTTTAACCCAATTTGCTGTTCAGACTAGCCTCTCTCCCTTGCTCCTTTGAACCATATGCTTTCTGACCTCAGCGCGGGATATCACATTTATCTTTATTAAATGTCATCTTCTGAGACTCAACCCCCTGGTTCAGCCTGTCAAGATGCTTCTGAATCCTGATCCTGTCATCCCCTGTATTAGTTATCTCTCCGTGCTTGTTGTCAGCCACAGATTTGATAACAGGCCTTCTTTGTCCTCCGCCAAGTCCAGGATAAAAAGACTAAGGCCACGCCAAGGAAAGAGCCCAGTGGCTGGCCATCTTCCAAGTGGGGAATGCTATGTGGATCTGAAGTTCACTCAGCCAGCTGAAAATCTACTCATTACATATTCACATTTCATACATTTTCTTCTTCTCAGATACTTGGAATCGGGTCCCTGCCTCCTTCCTTGTCATTATCTGGTCCTTTACTCCCAGCACGGGTTGCTTTCTGGCCAGACTAGCAATGGTTTCTGTCCTTTCTCAATCCGGGGCTCCTCTCCCATCTCAGGCTTTTGTTATGATTGTTCCCTTTCCTTGAATTATTCTTTCCAGATATTTGCATAACTGGTTCCATCTCATTCAGGCTTTAGCTCAGAAATAGCCACTTGGAGCAATGTTTCTCAACTATTGACATTTGAGCTAGATAATTTTTTAAATATGTTTTATTGATGTTTTACAGTGAGGAAGGGAGAGAGATAGTTAGAAACATGAATGAGAGAAACATCAGCTGCCTTCTGCACACCCCTACTTAGGATGTGCCCGCAACCAAGGTATGTGCCCTTGACCGGAACAGAACCTGGGACTTTTCAGTCGGTAGGCCAACGCTCTATCCACTGAGCCAAACCAGTTTCGGCTGAGCTACATAATTCTTGTGGGGCACCATTTCCCTTGGTAACGTTTTATGACTTTGGTTGTACAGGTCTTATACTTCTTTTATTGAACGTATTCCAAACTGTGTTATTATTTTATACTATTTTGAATGGAATTAGTTTTCTTTTAAAAATTAATCTTAAATGGTTGGGGAGCACAGGAGACTCGGTTAGAAAGTTGTAAGGAGGATATTCTGATAAAAGGGAAATGTGTGGAAGACCACCTGTCCTGTTTATGGGAATCTCAACTTTGGGGATCCTTAGGGGAGTGTCAAAGGCAGTGCCTCTAATTATTCCTTGACCTTTCCAAACAAGTCTGTGCATATGCAGACCCCCAGTGTTACTGGAATCCTTATGCTTAATCCCTGGGTGCCCTTGTGTAGAGGACAATGTAAACACATGTGTGTTCCCAAGATTACTCACCCTACTGACTGTATCTAAAGACAAAAATTCCAATAAAGGCCTAACTAGGCAGCCAACAGAGGCTGCCCTGGACACGAGAGCCAGGGGACCCTTTGCCCTCTTTTGTACAAACTATGTCTGAGTAATATGTTCAACCATCATTCAGGGGTTAGTGGTCAGCCCTGGCATTAAACATAATTATTTAAATTATTTTCTTATAAACTTTAATAATTTAAAATATATATATATATATATATATATATATATATATATATATTATTGATTTCAAGCAGAAGGGAAAGGGGGAGAGAGAGATAGAAACACTAATGATGAGAGAGAATCATTGATCGGTTGCCTCTTGCACACACCCCACTGGGGATCCAGCCTGCAACCCGGGCATGTGCCCTGATAGGGAATTGAACAGTGACCTGGTTCATAGGTCTACACTAGACCACTGAGCCACACCAGCTGAGATAAACATGAATCTTTCTTAATGGACATGCTTAATATCACTAATCAAATAAAATCCGGTATGGGTCTTTTTAAAAAGAACTCTTCTGGAAAATAGAATCTGTCTATGTCCCAGCTGTTGGATTTGAGGCTGTTTTAGGTATTCCACCTGGTTACTACATTACATACAGATAAATAGTCTCATTTTGCTTAATAAATTGCTATTCTCACCCACTAATATAATGCCTAAAATAGAGATGCTATAAAACTTTGTAATTCTGTTTACCCATCTCCCAGTAATACACTGAGAAATCAAATTAAAATCCCTGGCAAGTATTCTTACAAAACAAAGCGAAGAGAAACAGGGCTATGATCATTTTTCTCCGAGTTGGAACCGGATTGGCGAAGTAGGAAAAAAGTGCTCTCATTTGACTTCAGTGCAGGAGTCTCCTGCCTGCTTTGCCATGAGTGTCAGCAAAAGTGATTCCCTTCACCCTTTTCCACCAGTTTCTCCCTCTCTGCATCACCGAGGAGCCTCCTGGCAAAAGCAAAATAAGGCCCAGGCTGTGGAGTTGTCAATAGCAGCAAAAAATGCACTTCCCCCTCCTCCACTTGCTGTAACTGGGTCATTACGCAATCGAAAGCAAACTGAGGACGGGGACATTATCTTGTTTAATTTTACATTCAGGTTAATTATGGATCAATAAATAAATGGGTATAGACAAGTGGGTCTTCTTTTTTCTCTTTTTCCTTTGCCTCAGCTTATAGACCTTTAATGAAGTTCAGTTAGCAGCAGGAGGCATATCCAAATATGAAGATAATAACATTCTGCCTGAATCTTCCAAATGAGTAAAACAAGGCAGGAAAAAAATCAGCTTTAGCTAGTACATCACATCCTGTCTAAAGCAGTGGTTCTCAACCTTTCTAATGCCGCAATCCTTTAATACCATTCCTCATGATGTGGTGATCCCAACCATAAAATTATTTTTGTTGCTACTTCATAACTGTAATTTTGCTACTGTTATGAATCATTTTGCTACTGTTACGAAAGTCGCAACCCACATTGAAAACCGCTGCTGTAGAGCCTAAGACCGTCGGAAAACACAGATATTTACATTATGATTCATAACAGTAGCAAAATTACAGTTATGAAGTAGAAATGAAAATAACTTTATGGTTGGGGGTCACCACAACATGAGGAACTGTATTAAAGGCTCGCGGCATTAGAAAGCTTGAGAACCACTGGAACTATTGATAATTACTTATTAGAGTTTAGATTAAAATGTTAAGGAAAATAATTCTGATTCACAGAGAATGTTCTATAAGCATTTGAAGTTCAGGTTGAGTTGTTGGCATTAGCAGACACCCCTGTAAAATAGATTATCAGCCCAAATTCACTGAGACCCACACAACCATACAACTAAACAAATAAACTTTAACTTTAGAGTTTTGACATTAACTTTTATTTATCTGAACCACAGGCTCTGTTGATCTGCCAGTGTAGTTTCATAAGTGGAATTTTATCGCAGCTATTTTTATTCTACAGCAGTTTCTTTCAGTCTTGGACCATAACCACTTTGTTTGAAAAAATAGAATAAATAAAAATGTGTACATGTGCATACACACTCCTATATGATTCATATTAAGTCAGAGGAAAATGCCTGGTTTCCTGATGGAGCGTAATGCACAAGCACTATGGATCTTAGAGCATGAAGTTCTTAGAAGTTCTGTCATAAAAACCCCGGTCAAATGTGATTCAACCCATCATTGTTTCAAACTATTTCCCCATGGGCAACTTTATGCAAGCAACACAGATTAATGCCTGTGTTTCACCATTAACAGCTCCGAGACAATAGTGATACATTAAAAAGCAGGTTATAAAACTCTCTATATAGTATTATGACCTTTCCTATAAGAAGACAAGTATGATTCTATAGCGTATACAACGATTATCTTGAGGCAGGGTTACTTCCTTATTATTGCTATTGAATTTTTCTATCTATCTTGTTAACAAAACTTTATTTATGACATAGAGTCTATTTTAAAATAAGTGGTAAGTTATGATCAAGAAGAAATGACCTAAAATATAATATAATATATATATATATATATATACTTATACCCTTCCTTTAGAATATCAGGAATCATAAGGACAGGAATTATAAATTCTATGCCAACTTTTTCACATATGCCTTATTTTATGTATTTTTAAATTTATCTTAGAATTATAAATTCCGTGCCAACTTTTTCATATGTGCCTTATTTTATTTATTTTTAAATTTATCTTTAATGTTCAAAGTTTTACAGATGTCCCCTTTGTTGTTTTTTGTTGTTGTTGTTTTTTCCCATTGACTCATCCCCCGCCCCTCCCAAGCCTTCCCCACACTGTCATCTGTGTCCATGAGCCAGTGGGATCTGATGCTAACTCTAGGTAATTGAGACTTAATTAAGTCAAATTGTAGGGCATTTGGTGCCCCAGAATTATCTGATGGGGTGGGGGTTGGAGATCCCACATATCTGATTTCCTAAGTGTAATATTAGAATAAAGGAAAACAGCAGGAGTGTTTTTTCCTTAAAAACCATTGATGAAAAGAATTAGAAAATTCAAAACATTCTAAATACATGTTTAGACTTATCTGTCAGGTTTAATTTAGCACCGTAGCTTAATACAGGAATAAGAAAACTCACATTATGTGTATTAACCCTGTTTGTGTATCTGCCATCTAAAGAATTCTGCAAATAACGTAGGCATTTCTTTTCTCCATTTCACTTTCCCCAAAGTGGGGCTATGTCACAGGTGTGGATCAGTCACTGCACTTGGTGAGGAGCTTGAGTTCTGGTCCCTGATTTGTAACTCCTTAGCCACGCATTCTGGACAGATCATTCAGTCTCTAGCTGCTACATAGGGTGGTTTAAAAACAGGGCTCATTTTAATTTAGTACAGTGGTACCTCGAGATACGAGTTTAATTCATTCCATAACCTTGAGGCGTGAGAAACTATGAGATGCTCGAGTCGCGGTAAACTGGTGGGTCATTGCAGTCGGCCCATCCGCGTGATGACTCCTATCTCAAATGTTGCTCGTATTTCAAAGCAAAAATCGTTTGCTCGACCGCTCATATCTCAAAAATCTCGTATGTTAGGATACTCGTATCTCGAGGTACCACTGTACTCATCATTGAATCTCTGTGATAAATAGACAATTTTTTTGGTCTTCATCCACAGTTCCTGATACATAGCTCCTCAAATCCTTGTTATTTTCTAGGAAAGAGCTGTAGTTATAACATTTAGGTAAGGATCAGGATATCAATGTCATAAATTGACTGAGAGGGCAGGGATGAGGCAAACTTTTGGAGGTAAGGTAGGCATTGTTAGATACAGCATTCCTTTGAGAAGGGGTGAAGGTAGCAGAAGGGAAACGAGCAGGGAGGCTTGGTCTGGGAAGGCCGCCACAGTGGACAGGGTCTAGATAGAGGATGGTGCTACTTCCTTTGTGACTTTGTTCAGGAGTAACGCCGAATTTTTATAACACTTTGCATTAGCATCATTACACGCAAACCATGCATATTTTCAGTATTGAGAGTGACAAATAAATAAATCACAACTCTCATAAAAAGAGATCTACAGAACTATACACACACCTGCACACACATACACACACACACACACACACACACAATTGATGTTTGTTAATTCCATCTGCTGGAGAGAAATTGAAACAGAAACTTATATAAAAATTAAATTAAGCCACATTTACTACCAAGAAAAGATTTTTTCCCCTTCAAGCCAGAATGTGTTTAGAAAATTGAATACACTATATGATTTTTATTCAAATGCCTTCACAATTGAGAATTGCAGGAAACAGAGTGGAATAAGTTATTTCGATATCTGCATTGAGACTTGAATACGTTTACCCAAAGTTTACACAGCCAATTTATTATCTTTTTTTTTCTTAGAAAATGAGGATGATTTGAGAGATGGAGCTTATCAGTTCAGACAAGATCCTTGTACGGCATATTTGGATTCTGTCGGGAAATGTTACTTTATTTCAAATTTGAGAGAGGTACTTCATTTGGCAGTCCACAGTCTCTTCCGTTTGTCCTCATTCGTTGGTTCCTTGTATCTTTTTATGAATTTTATTGGGATGATTTTGGTTAATGAGCACAAAAAAGAATATACAGAAGTCATGTTGCAAAGTGGTACACCTGACATGCATAGAAGGTGGGTTACTATGTGCTGAAGCTTTAAAACAATTTTTCCTGTTGGCTCAAGGTGCTTATCAGCCATCTGGAACTGCTTCCCTAGCTTCATCCATTATGCAAATGAGATGTAGTATTCTTCATGTCTCATCTCCTGGTACTAATGCATTAATGTTGGACGTTACAGCATGAGCTCTGAGAAGACATTGCCTTTTCATCGGTCATTGGCTGGAGCTCACCCCTCATTACTTTTAATGGCTCTGTGGCAGTCGAGGTCACTGGGCTCCTAACTGCTGCCGCCTAGGGTGTTGCCAATAAAAGCAATTTTCTGTATTTAAATGAAGCAGCTTCTCTAATTCTGTTCTTCCTGGTTTTTAAATTTTATTTTAATTTTGGACACCGTGGAATTTCCATCACTCGGAAAGAGATAATGACTGTTCCATGGGACCAGCGGAACTGTCTTTCAGAAGTTTAGGAAAACAAAACCGTTTACATAAAAGGTATAACAAAGAAAAATTCCATTGGAGGTTTCATGTATGTTTTATATATCTACTAGAGGCCTGGTGCATGAAAATTCATACACTGGAGGAGTGGGGGGTTTCTCAGCCTGGCTTGCCCCCTCTCACAGTCCAGGAGCCCTCAGGGGTGGGAGGCAACCTGGCAATCAGGGGAAGATGATGCCCATCACACCTCTGCTGCTGCCACTGCCTGCAGCGCAAGCCTCGGCCAGCCCTGGTTACCTGAGCTTTGGGCAACCCTGGGCAGCTGTGCAGCTGCCCTCTGAGGCTTGCCAGTGCTTTGGACTGTCCCTGGGTGGCTTGGGGGAGCAGAGGGGACTGGGGGACTCTGGAGGCAGGCACAGAGTAGCCAGACTCACCTGGGGGCGGGCCCAGCCATGCCATACCTGCCACCCTGATGAGATTGAGGGAACTGGGTGCTGCCATCTTGTGGCTGTAGGTGCCTACATCTTTGAGGGCATGACAGTCAATTAGCATATCCCCTCCTTATTAGCTATTGGTACCGCCCTCTTTGTGAAGTGTGAGGTTCTATTAGCAAAAATCACTCCTTATTGGCTGTGGGTGCCTCCATCTTGGTGAAGGTGTGACCATCAATTAGCATATTCCCTCTTTATTAGATAGGATATGTGCTTTATTAAGAGTTTCCAATTATCCCTCAAAAGTGTTCTTCCTTTTAGCATAGTAAATGGTTAAAGCACAAAGCACTCTAGTGACAAACAGCTTGGTTTCATTGCTAGCTCTTCCACTTGCACTGTATGAGTTTAAACAAGTTACTTAGTCTCTCTGTGCCTCAGTTTTTCATCTGTAAAATGGCAATAAGAAAAATAATCTCTTAGGCTTTTAGTGATAATTAAAAGAAATATTAGGTGCTAAAACATATTTATACATAATATGTGTTAAGTGGTTGTTAAGGCAAATTGTATTGATAATAGAAGTCTACAACTTTAGAAATAATTTTAAAAGCATGACTGTGAATGAAAGTTTAAGCTGTTACCAAAATAAAGTTGTTAATTAAATGAGGAAGGTGACTACGTCTACTTAATGCTAATAAATATAACTATTGATAGAATATTTAATTTTGTTAAAAATATATTTTATTGATTTTTTTACAGAGAGGAAGGGAGAGAGAGATAGAGAGTAAGAAATATCAATTAGAGAGAAATATAGATCAGCTGCCTCCTGCACACTACTCACTGGGGATGTGCCCACAACCAAGGTACATGCCCTAGACCAGAATTGAACCTGGGACTCTTCAGTCCACAGGTCAAAACTCTACTCACTGAACCAAACCAGTTTTGGCAGAATGTTTAACTTTTAAAGAAAAAAATCTTACAATTTCTACAAAATTTAATTTAGAAAGACTTACTAGCCTGATAATCCTAATAAAATAGTAATATGCAAATTGACCATACCTCCACTATGCCCACCAGCCATGCCCACTAGCCAATCAGAGAGATTATTCAAATTAACACAAATAAGATGGCTATGGCCACAGAGAAAGCAGGAGAGAGGCTTGAGTTGCCCCTGGCGATGTAGGAACCCAAGCTTTCCACAAACCTTGGTGGGCCCAGGCCTCGCTTAAGGCAACAAAGTTTCAATGGTTCTGCAAGCAGAAGGCTTGGCTTCAATCCAGGCTACAAAGTTTCAATTGTAAAAGATAAATAAATCCCAGATTCCAGGGCCTCCACTTGGGTCATCAGGGGGCATGGTCAGCCTGCAAATCACCACAAGCCCATCGCCCAGGCCATCCCACTACCCAAAGGAATACCCACCCTGATCCAGGACACCCTTCAGGGCAAACCAGCTGGCCCCCATTTGTGTACCAGGCCTGTATCCTATCTATTAAAAGAGTAATATGAAAATTGATCATCATTCCAACACACAAAATGACTGCCCCCATGTGGTCAAAAGATTTTGCCCCCATGTGGACACAAGATGGCTATCACAAATATGGCCAACAGGGAAGGGCAGTTGTCAGGGACCAAGCCTTTGAGGGAGGGCAGTTGGGGGTGACTAGGCTGGCAGAGGAGGGAAGTTGGGGGTGACCGGGCCTGCAGGGCAGGGCAGTTAGGGGCAAACAGGCTGGCAGGGGAGCAGTTAGGCATCAATCAGGCTGGCAGGGGAGTGGTTAGGGGGTAATCAGGCTGGCAGGCAAAAGTGGTTAAGGGCAATCAGAAAGGCAGGCAGGTGAGCAGTTGGGACCCAGCAGTTCTAGATTCTGAGAGGAATGTCCAACTGCCCAATTAGGCGCAATCCTACCTGGGCTGAAGGAAACCCCCCTGCCCCTCTTGCTGTGCACAAATTTCATGCACTGGACCTCTAGTTATAATTGTGTACATTTTAAAAGTATACCCTAGAAAAGCACCGGTATAGGTAATACACCTCTAAACAATAAGAAACAGAAAATTCCAGCCATGAGCAAATACTCTCAATGTCTCAGTATGTATATATGTTTATGTGTACCATTCTTACATAAATATAGTTCTAAAACACTAAAACAAATTAGCAAAATGCATCCAGCTCAATATTAAAATAATATCATTACGAATTTAGTATATTCCAGGAATGCAATAATGTTTCAATAATGAGCAAACAGTAATATTAGTCATCACTTCTTAAATTAGAAGAGACTTGGACTTGCTATTCAAGATGCCAGATTAAGTACAGGAATCAATCTTTACTCCCTCTCCAAATCTCACTGAAGGTAGAGAAAATGCATAAGATGTATATTAGTAATAACTCGGTGAGACAGGTATTAATAGATTTGAAGGGTGGTAATGTAACATAGTCTCAAAGTTCTAAATAAAGGTAAATCTGAATATATTTGATTGAATATATATTGAAAATTATTTAACATCAGGGAAATATAAAACATGTTAGAGAACAAATTACAGAAAATATGTGTAGCTCAAATAACAAAGGATTCATTTTCTGTATTTATAAAGTCACTTACTAGTCAGCAAGCAAAACAAAAGCACTCTAAAAGACAATTGGTCTCACTAGGCAGGAACTGTGTACTTTAGTGAAAAAGAAATATACTGGTTTTCTCATACTCATAATGACTTACAAACATATGTGCACACAGAAAAACCCAGGCAAACACTCAAATACAAGCATATATCCATATACTACAAATTATTTAACATTACTAATGATGCGAAAAGTAAAACAAGACAACAGATTTTCCTCTTGGTCCAGCTAACAAAAAAAAAGAAAGAAAGGAAGGAAGGAAGGAAGGAAGGAAGGAAGGAAGGAAGGAAGGAAGGAAGGAAGAGAAAAAAGTGAGAGATTAACAGGGCAGAGTATATTTTGAGGGAAATAAGTAATCACAATAATTCTGAATATATATACATTTTTTAATGTATAGTAAAAGTATTAAATACTATTACCCTGGATTTCCACTTCTAAAATTTTCTAAGAAAAATCTATTTTTGGATGAGTGAAAAAGATTTCTTAATAAACAATATTGGACTACCCTTCAGTATTTGAAGAGACATGATGTTACTATATTATGATACTTCAATGCAATACAATGTTATATAGCCACTGATATGCTATGCAATCACTGGTATGATGATGCAGAATGTGATCACTTACATAAAAATGTTTTTATAGTATTAAAATAGAGGCCTGGTGTACTTCCCTCAGCCCTGCCTGCACCCTCTCGCAGTTCCAGAGCCCTCGAGGCTGTCAGACTGACAGCTCTGGCCCCACCCCCCATTGCCCCACTATTAGTGGTCTCCTTCTGCAGGAGGTGACCCTGGTGGGCTGATCATAAGACAGCCAGCCCCACCCCACCAATTGTCCCTCCATCGCTACTCCCCTCATCACTAACACTTGCCTTAGCTGGCTGAGCACCAATCACTCACAGGTCCCGTCCCACACTGACCTGTCATTCTGCTGTTTGGTTGATTTACATATTAGGCTTTTATTATATAGGACTAGAGGCCCAGTGCACAAAATTCATGCACAAGGGAGGGCTATCCTTCAGCTCAGCCTGTTCCCTCTCCAATCTGGGACCCCTTGAGGGATGTATGACTGCCCCTTTAGGCCCAATCCTACCTGCCCAATCCTAAACAGGCAGTCGGAAATCCTTCTCACAATCCAGGACTGCTGGCTCCCAACTGCTCACCTGCCTGCCTTCCTGATTGACCATAACTGCTTCTTCCTGCCAGCCTGATCACTCCATAACCACTCCCCTGGCATCCTGTTTACCCCTAACTGCCCTCCCCTGCAGGCCTGTGTCCCCCCCAACTACCCTTTCCTGCAGGCCCAGTCACCCACAACTTACCTCCTCTGCTGGCCTGTTCACCCCTAACTGCCCTCCCCTGCTGGTCTGATCACCCACAACTGCCCTCCCTTGCAGGTCTGGTCTCTGCCAACTGCCCTCCCCTGCTGGCCATCTTGTAGTTGACCATCTTATTCCACATGGGGGCAGGATCTTTTGACTACATGGGGCAGTGATCTTGTGAGTTGGAATGATGGTCAATCTGCATATTACTCTTTAATTAGATAGGATAGAGGTTTGGTACACAGGTGCAGGCCAGCTGGTTTGCCCTGAAGCATGTCCTGGATCAAGGTGTGTGTTCCCTTGGGGTGTGGGGTGACCTGGGAAAGAGGCCTGTGGTGGTTTGCAGGCCAGCCATGTCCCCTGGTGACCCAAACAGAGGCCCTGGTATCTGGGATTTATTTATCTTCTACAACTGAAACTTTGTTGCCTTAAGCACCTGCCAGGGTGTGCAGAAAACTTAGCTTTCTCTATCGTCAGGGGCAACCCAAGCTTCCCTCCTGTTCTCTCTGTGGCTAAAGCCATTTTGTTTGGGTTAATTTGCATACTCACTCTAATTGGCTGGTGGGCGTGGCTGGTGGGCATGGCTTGTGTGTGTAGTGGAGGTACAGTCAATTTGCATATTATGCTTTTATTAGATAGGATAAGTAGACAGATTTACAAATACAAATATCATGAATAATGAGAACTAGCTATATCATTTAGTAAAGACCTTTTTGGATAGAAGTGATGCAATATGCCGATTTAAATTAGATTGAGTTGCCCTAACCAATTTGGCTCAGTGGATAGAGCATCAGCCTGGGGGCTGAAGGGTCCCAGGTTTGATTCTAGTCAAGGGCATGAACCTTGGTTGTGGGCACATCCCCAAGTAGGAGATGTGCAGGAGGCAGTTGATCGATGTTTCTTTCTCATTGATGTTTCTAACTCTCTATCACTCACCTTCCTCTCTGTAAAAAATCAATAAAAAATATTTTTAAAAAAGAAAAAACAAAAAAAATTAAAATAAATAAATTGGATTGAGTTAATTGGAAATATATTGGATCATAAACAGCAAAACTCACGGTATAAACATTTTTCTGGTCCAGTGGTCCCCCAGTTCCCCATTCCTCTCTCCCTTTTTTGTTCTGCTTTGCCTTCCTTGAGATGACAAAGTCATTTAGTAGCAACCACGATCTTCCATTCAACTATACTTGCAACCTTGCATCTCTTTTCCAGTATGGGAGAAAGCTCATTACATGCTTTTCTACAAAACTAAGAAACAGAATCAATTCTGTAAAGAGGGTTCTGCCAGGGAGTCGAATCTCAAGAAAAGAAAAGCACCCTCTCACCAGCAGAGGGTGGTGAAGAGAGTGAGATCTGGATCTCTTTGAGGCCTTGGATCCAAGGCTCTTGAAACTTGTTTCACACCATGAATCTATATATATAAAAGCTTAAGCAACCATTATGACCAGTCGACCAGTCACTATGATGATGCACTGACCACCAGAGGGCAGACACTCAATGCAGGAGCTGCACTCTGGTGGTCAGTGCATTCCCACAGCCAACCTCGCATGGCCGGCCAACCTGCATTTTCTCCCCTGGCCGGCCCTGATTAGGCGTGATCATCAGCCAGGCTGAGGGACCCTACCCATGTATGAATTCGTGCACCGGGTCTCTAGTTTCCCTATATTGTTACGCAATAATTTTCCTTCAGCTTAAACTTGTTTCAATTGGCATATTGTCTCTTCCACCTAGCAGTTCTTTTCTAAAACCATAGTCCAAATGTGGGAATGGCATGCTGCTCAGATGAACTGGTATGATCCCCTGATATATCTTTCCAGATAGTTCCAGTGTATATATGTATAACAGAAGACATATAAAATATGACTTGATAACTTGGAGGGATTATAAGTGGCTTATCTATTTTTTTTTAATTACCTTTCTTTTCATTTTTGGTTTAAAATGATCATAAATTATTTGTGTATTGGAAACACATCTTGACTAAAATATGCAAAAATAAAAATGGACATTAAAATTAGCAGGAGAAGTGTGAGGACTGAGCTGAAGTTGTCAATATTCTTGCACAAGACTATTGTTTAGATCTGGTGGGCATGGGGAAAGAAGCAGGCTCTAGTGAATTATTTAACTCTCTTTTTGGTAAGACTAGCTGTCCCAGGTACCTGGGACATTTCTTTCCTATTGTTGGGGCCAGCTGCATTAATTTTCAGAGGTTACAAATTCAAATAATCTCACCTATTCATTCTAATGCTAAGTCAATGCCAACTCATAATATGTTTTCAGAAAAACATGTGTCTTATTCAATATTTCTTAGTGTTACTCTGGCCCAATAGTTTACTGTAAGACCACACATAAACACAATCAGAATATTTGGACTTGGGGTATTGAATAAGGATTTATAAGACACATGTAAGAAGACCTTTAAAACTTCCAAATTTTATAAGACATTGGGTTTAGTGTGATAGAAACCTACTGTGTTTACATAATGATATATCTTGCACTAAAATTTATTGAAATTACTGTTTAGAAGTAGGGATTATTAGATAATCATGGAAAACAATTATTTTCCTGTGCATGTCCAGATGAAGGGGGGACATTAAGAAGTAAAATGTATCTTCTCAAAGGCAGAACAAAAGCTAATATTTGCAGAGTCAGATCTTAGTGAAAAATATACTTGGTAGACTTTAGTATTCAAGAAGAACAATAGAGTGAAATAGTGCTTTGTTTTATTTTCCTGACTTTAAACAGAAGAATGAAGCGTATTTAAGAATAGCAGGTGATTGAAATAACGGTAGAAATAAAAGAAAATGAACTCTAGGATAAATTTCCAGCAGATACCAGAATCAGACACTAGTAAATCTGAAAACAAACTGTCAGTACAATAAATTTTGTTTATAATCCATTATCTGAGTTCATACATTGCAAGAATCCATGATGCCAATTTTCGGATTCATTTTTATAACATCCCACAGAACTGGATGTGGCATCTGAATGGTTTAGAGGATGCCAATATAAAACTGTTTCTAAGAATCAACTCAATGAAAACAAAATATGTGGGGGAAAATATTTTATCAATTGTTAGGTAACTTTCAATTATACAGTATTATTTGTTGTTGTATTTGCTTAACAGGCCCAAGGGAAATCTACTTCTTAAGACAATTTTCAACACATGGAAACTAAGACCTTTTAAATAAGTACCAGTAAGCTTTATTATAGGAAAAGATTGACAGTAGAAAGACACAAGTGACATTTATTCATTCATTTAGCAAACAATGCCAAGGTCTTGCTATGGACCAGGCACTATTAGTGTTTTGAGAAGCAGTTTAACAGGGCAGTAAAAGTAATAGGCATATATATTGCAATGCATATGCATTTTGATGGGGAAAATGCAGAAAGCTCTGTTCTATATATAGGGATGACTTCCAGAGTCAGAGGAATTGTCCATAAAAGGAAATATTGATATCAAGCTCTGCAAGATGAGAAGCAGTTTACTAAACTCCTAATGGCTCGTGACCGGAGTGTGTAATCAAAGACGGTTGGATGTCTGTATGGTTGGGACACAGATTTTGAATAAAAAACTGTTGAGAGATGAGTCTGAATGTTGCTGTCAGACTTGTATCCAGAGGACAATGGAAGATCATTAAAAAAGTTTACACTGGGGAACTTGATTTAGAAGAGAGGTCATATACTTGAGCTCTGTAAAGGGCAGATAGTAACTATTTGAAGCTCCATGGACCATCTGCAGAACTCTACCCTTGTGCCACAATTGTAGCATAGACACGATGTAAACAAATGAGCATGGCTGTGTCACAATAAAACTTTATTTACCCAAACAAACAGATGGCTAGATTTGGCCCATGGCAAGAGTTTTCCCAAACTGATTTTGGATTCACTATGGATGAAGAATGAAGAGTGGATTCTAGAGAAGCTAAGATAGAGACAGGGAGAATATATAAGACACTGTTGCAAAAATTCAAGTGTAAGTGTCTTAACTAAGAGGATAGCAGTGAATCAATAAATAGAAGAGGAATGCAGGAAGTATTAGTAATTTAAAAAAATGTAGACATTGTTGATCTGAAGGATGTAAATGCCACTGAGAAGATGATGGTACCATCTACTGAGACAGCAAAAACAGAGCTGAAGCAGGTTTGGAGTTAAGTGGAAGAGGAATGATTTCTATCATCCACAACATGAAATCTGAATTGTGACATCTAAATAGTTATGCTATCAATAGATCAGAAACTCAGAGCTGAGGTGTAGGGTGCAGAAGTGACTTAGATGTTCCAACTATGGAATTCCAGCTGTCAGAATACGGAGACAAAGAAATAGCCAAGCACAATTAAAAACAAACAAACAACACCATCAAATGGTGAAGCCTGTATCTTATGGCACATCCATGTAAGAGAGATGGTAAAGGATGACTCCACTGAGAAAATAATTGGAATGTTGAATGACATGGAGTGAAGAACCATTCTGCATTAGTGTAGAATAGAGTTCCTGAGGAGAGAGGTTTTTTTTTTTTCCTTTCAAATCTTTATAATGTTACGATGATCTTGTACTATTATAAACCTGACATAATAAATTGGGAATGTTAAAATGTAATTATTTCCCATGGATTCAATCTGAAAATGACAGCCTGGCATTTCTGTATGTAATAAAAGCAGCCTCGCTATTTCATTGACAAGCAGATTTAGATATTGAGTTAAAAGTTTTTAAGCCAATGATGAGAATAAAGGGTGCTCTCCTACTGATTATGCCAATGCCTGTTCAAGTTATCTCTATTGGTTCTTAAAACCAATCTGAAGTCCAATAGTAATTATCCTATTGTGTATATTCTTCCCTTTCCTTATATGGCAAAATGGAATTTTCCTAAATATCTTTTTTTCTGTCCAATAGAATTCTATGATAAAGTGTTTTGTTGAGTGCATGGCATTGAAACACAATTAGACTCATCAAACACCAAAAATAGGTGTACTAAACATTTCTATAAAGATACATACTAACATGTTTCATGGTATTTGTTTAGATTCTATTTTAGGTAAAGGAAATAAAATAATAGCAATATCCAGATTCATTTCCCCAATCACTTACTGCCTAAATTGCAAATGCATTGCTGTTTTATTAAAAGTGTGAATGTCACGACCTTAAACCTGTTATCCGGATGTTGTGATTCTTTATGTTGTGTGATACTTGAAGACACACTTGTTCATAACCCGGGGTAAATATTTTATCGCCTACTTACTAACATTTCTATACTTTTACATTATGTGTATCTAAATATCCAAGAGCAAATGTAAAGGGTCAAGGGAGCAGGGTAAAGGGTCAATGTAAAGGCTTCAAGAACAATATACTATATGTGCCCTCTGTGACATTATCTCTATTCTCACATGTTCTGAGCTGAAAGGTGCTGTCTGTTTTTCACTTCACAGAAGGAAGTCAAATGGCCATTATTTTGTGTAGAAAAGAGGGCTGCATCTCATGACTTCAAATGAAAATGTATGCACAAATAGAAGTCAGACTACTCATTGTCAAATTTGACTTGATTACTTAAGTCATTAAAATATATATGGAAAAATGTGGCATAGAATTTGTTGTTCCAATATAATCCTTTGAGACCACTTTCTTCCATGTAACTCTCAAATATTTCTTGAAGACTGATCCATCCAAGCTACATTGAAAAATCCATTACACAAACTAAAGTACTCAATGAATGATAAATTCCATCATGATAAAATCTTGATGCTATTTTATTCTGAAATTTAAGACAATGGTAGACGTGATTAATGACTACTGATATATTTCACTGTGGCGCTAATCTGGTGCTTATTCGCTGGGAATGAACTCAACCAGTTGGATATTATACATGTATTATAAAGGCTTTTGCAATCAAATAAGGTATTCCAGATGGATGATTAGCATGTCTTGGTGTTCATTTTACGACGCTATTAAGTGCAAAGTCAATGAAGAGTATCAGAAGAAAGAACCTATCTATAAATCAATAACACATTATAATGAATCATAAGAAAATGTTATATGATAAATGCAGCTAAAATGGGCCATCCAGGATTTAATTACAATCAAGGTTCATGATTAGACTTCTTTGTTTTTCTCCCTCAAGCATGCTTTTCTGTGATCCATAAGATTTTATCATGATGGAATTTATCATTCATTGAGTGCCCTACTTTGTGTTATGGATTTTTCAATGTAGCTTGGATAGATCAGTCTTCAATATTTGAGAGTTACAATGAAGAAAGTGGTCTCAAAGGATTATATTGGAACAACAAATTCTATGCCACATTTTCCATATATATTTTAATGACTTAAGTAATCAAGTTTTTAACTTTCCTCTAAGTCATACAAGAAAAATATAACCTAGCTCAGCAGTGACAACAATTTCTATAGCTACCTCCCACAAAAATCTGACCTCTGTTCAAGATTGAATGTTGTTGGTCTTTGTGACTTTGTCCTATGCTGGCCAACTAAAATTTGGAAAAAATAAAGTGCTCAATATATGAACTCCTAAAGAGTTTATGCAAATCAATTTTCTTAATTGTTCTGCTTCAAACATCTCCTCGATTCTTTCCTTACTTAAATTTGACAGCATTCTTTATTTAGTAAAATATTTCTAAGGTATAAATTCAGAATTAGAAACAAAAATCTTTAAGTTGAAATACACTTTTTGATGCTGTTAACTATCTTAAGTAAAAAACAAATCAGGCTTGCTGCAAAACTCTAAATGTTATATGTATGTTTGTCTCTTAAATTCACCTGGCTATTAGTTGTAAAAGAACATTTTGAAACAAGCAGAAACAGTATACTTTAAAATTCTCTGTATTCACTGCATAATATCAGTGCTAATTCAACTTTATTTATCCTACTGAAATTTGAGCTCAATTTTTATATTAGTACTTAGAGTGAATTTCAATTTAGAAAATAAATTTTAAAAAAACAACCTTGTAAATCCTCTTTCTTACTCCAAGTTCTAGATAATTTTAGAATTAACAATGTGTGCACAGGTTTTTAAATGCCATTCAAGTACTATGAAAAGCAATTTAATTTCATGTGTACTAAATGTGAACTGTTTACAAAATAATTCAGTTTCTTTATGTGCCTGGGAAGAGCAGTCTGTGACCCAGAAATCTGGAATAAAGGAGAAAAAAAGAGGCAGATGTTAAAAAATATACAAAGACAGAGATTAGAGCTGTTGAGTAATATTATCAATTAATCCTTCACCTGTGCAAGCTTGTGCTTAAATCCTTTTCAGCACTTCCAACCCCTGGAGTATACTTTATGGGAACCCAGATTATTTATCCAATTCATGAAAAATAGTAATTACCATGTAGTTTGGAACATTTCTGGCCAGAAATCTTCAATAGACAATGATTTGCAGGATATCAGATGCATGAAGAGATAATGGAGACACACACACTTATATATCTACTAGAGGCCTGAGTGCACAGAATTCGTGCAAGACTAGGCCTTTCTTCCTCCGGCTGCCAGTAATGGCTTCCTTCACAGCCCTGGCTTCCTCTGGAAGGTTGTCTGGAAGGACATCTGGTCTAATTAGCATATTATGCTTTTATTAGAGGCCTGGTGCACAAAATTCATGCACGTGGTTGTGTCCCCCAGCCCAGCCTGCACTCTCTCCAATCTGGGAGCCCTTGAGGGATGTCCGATTGCCCTGTCAGTATCAGGTTTAAATGGGAAATCAGATATCCCTCTCACAATCCAAAACTGCTGGCTCCCAACTGCTTACCTGCCTGCCAGCCTGATCACCCCTAACCACTCACCTGACAGCCTGATTGATGCCTAAATGCTCCCCTGCCAGCCTGTTTGCCCCTAACTGCCTGGTCACCCTCCCCTGCAGGCCTGGTCACCCCTAACTGCCCTCCGCTGCAGACATGTTTCCCCCCAACTGCTCTCCCCTCCATCACCAGAGGCAACCCAAGCCTCCTTCTCTCTCCAACTCCATGGCTGCAGGCCTGGATCTCCCCCAACTGCCTTTCCCTGTATACCCAATCACCCCCAACTTTCTTCCTCTGCCAGTCTAGTCCCTCCCAACTGCCTTCCTCTTCTGGCCTGATCACTCCTAACTGCCCTCCTTTACAGGCCTGGTCCCTCTCAATTGCCCTCCCTGCTGGCCGTCTTGTGGCAGCCATCTTTGACACAAGGGGGCAGCCATCTTGTTGTTGGAGTGATGGTCAATTTGCATATTACTCTTTTATTAGAGGCCTGGTGCATGGTTGGGAGTGGGGGACAGCTGGTTTGCTCTGAAGGGTGTCCCAGATCAGGGTGGGGATTCCTTTGGGGCATCCTGGGCAAGGGACCTGTGGTGGTTTGAAGGCTGGCCACACCCCCAAGTGACCCAAGCAGAGGCCCTGGTATTTGGGGTTTATTTATCTTCTATAATTGAAACTTTGTAGCCTTGAGCAGAACCAAGCCTCCTTCTTGCTCTGTGGCCACAGACATTTTTGTTGGGATTTATTTATTTTTTATAATTGCAACTTTGTAGCAAAGGCCAAGGCGGGCCAGATCTGTGGGAGCTTGGATTCCTCCATCACCAGAGGCAACCCAAGCCTCCTCCTCTCTCCAACTCCATGGCTGCCACCATTTTTGTGGGATTTATTTATCTTCTATAATTGAAATTTTGTAACCTTGAGAGGAGGTCTGGGCTCACCAGTGTATGTGGAAAGTTTGGTTTCCTCCATTGTCAGGGAAACCCAAACCTCCTGCTCTCTCTGTGGCCACAACCATCTTGGTTGGGTTAATTTGTATACGCACTCCTGATTGGCTGGTGGTTGTGGCTTGTGGGTGTGTTGGAGTGATGGTTGATTTGCATATTAATCTTTTATTAGATAGGATTATTATAGCTATTTCCCCAGATATGCAGGGTCTCCCCAAAATTTTTGCACAATTTGAGTAATGAGAAGACAGTGCTTTTCAAAATGTAACAGAATCAGCTGTTAAAGTGTGTATACATTTTTTGGGACACCCTGAATAGGAGAGTATGTGCTACTATATCCCATATTTCCTGTGCTTTCAAAATAAGTCACTAATATGAGTATGAATTTGCCTATTTCCAAATTCAAATCAGTATAGCCTTCCAAATATGGCCATAGCATATCAAAATTAACCTTTATTGTTCAAAAGCATGTGTAAGAGTAATTGAACTTATTTTAAATCAGATTTAAAAATAAACAAAAAAATAAAATGAGGTAGATAAATTAAGATAATCTTTAAGAAATTTCCAATTATAATGCTGCCTCACACATATCTTCCTGTTTAAAAAATACATTTAATTTATTTTTAATAAAAATGGTATTTTAAAGGCATTTAATGTGATTGTATAAGTAATCATTACATATGCAATAATATCATTGTTATTTGCTAATCTTATAAGTTTTCATAGTTAGGTCCATATGGCAATTGTACAATACATCAGTTTTTATATTTATTCAATAACGATCATTGAAGGAGATGATTCATTTTAACAGATTAGTTTTTACACTCAAAAGGCTAAACCGGACGTGTCCATTTATGCTTTAATGTAGACCAGCAGTGACCATGAAACATAAATCATGTCTTCGACTTCATCTTCAACAGTTTCCTTCTTTCCTTCAGATATCACAACTTTCTTCTCTCTTATTTGCCCAGGCCCTCCTCTCTCACTCTCAGGCACCTGGTACAATTTTCATAACTGACATACATTAGACAGATTTCTCACTTCAAAGATGAGAAGACTGGGGCAGAACAGTTATTGACTCGTCCAAGGTTGCACCGTGTATTAGAGATTCAAATCAAACACAGTTCTGCGGGATTCCTGTCCTCACATGCCCAGCCTGAATATTTATTGTTAATAAGTGTTATTTTCCTTCCATTTCCATCTCCTTCAATGCCAGAACCATTCAAAGAAGAGCTAATGGGTTAACGGCTGAGGATTTCTTTCAGGAATAAAATACAATTGTTGGTTGGAGCTGTGTTCTGTGGTGAACACCTTTGGGGTTATTTATTTCCATGCTTTAGTAACTATCTTTTGACCCATTCACCCAGCTTCAAGGTTGCTCTATTTGGAACATTCTAACTTTTTCATATTAGTTTATCCCCCGAGTGCAGCTGTCAACCACAACCTTCCTGGTGGTTGAGATTGATCCCTCAGTTGGCAGCGTGTCACGGAGGGACATGGCTCTCCTGTTATCTTGCACCTTATACTTGCAAAGGTGTTAACAGTGTCACTGCCTGCCCATACTCACAGCCAGTCCAGATTTCAACTTCTGGACTGACAAGTTTGCAAATCTTTCACCATGTATTTCTTGACCCCAGAGTGATAGACTTTGGATGGCACTGTGTCTACTGAGTGCCATCATAGGATGTCAGAATGAGGACTCAGGGGCTTAATATCCTTTTCAATTTTATTTTTGATGAAACTTTGTAAAAGCTCCTGAGGAAAAACTTTTTTTAATGTTTCTCAAGACTCACAAAAGTCTCAAAATCATTTCTATTTTTATTATTAAAGCTTTAATGTAGCCTCAACATTATATTTCTTTTCTACATCATAAGTTTCTCTGTGATGTAATTTTTTGTCCTCTCATTTCTGCTTTTGAAGCAAACAAACCAACAAACCAAGTGATTTGACCCTTAGGTGGAGCAACTTTTTCAAAAATATATATTTTATTGATTTCACAAAGAAGAAAGAGGGAAAGAGAGATAGAAACATCAATGATGGGAGAGAATGATTGATTGCCTGCCTCCTGCATGCCTCCTCCTTTGGATCAAGCCCTCCTGCATGTGCCCTAACCAAAAAGCTAACTGTGACACTGTTTCATAGGTAGACACTCAACCACTGAGCCACACCAACCATGTAGGTTGGAGCAACTTTTAATGTTATAGGAAATTGGAATAATTGTGTTTAGCTATCTCCCTTTTTAGGCATCAAGCCACACAGTCTTATTATCTGTGTAACAACACAGCAGCGATTCTGTATTCCATCTGTTCATCCCACGGCTGATGTCTTCATTGAGATCCCATCGGCAATTGTCAGCCACCTCACCCACTGACACCGACTCCTCCCACACTGATTCATCTGTCTAGGTTTATCTTTTAAGATGGCTGATCATTTTATGACCCTAGTCCCTCTATAAAATCTAACATTTCTTTCAATTTCCTAAAGAACACAAGCTGTAATCCTTTACAATTTGCCCCCAAATATTTACCTGCAATACAACATTCTAGTCTTTATCTTATTGCTTTCCTGTCACTACTCTCTCCAAGTCAGTTTCTCTTCCACAAACAGAGAGAAGTTCCAACCAGAACATCCGGCCCTGCCAGTCTCTTACTGAAACATCCCCATGCTGTCAACAGAAAGAAACCCCCAGGTGTGCAGTATGGCACCATCTAGCATTACTCATCTCTACCCCGTTCTCACTCATTATTTACCATTGAGTCAAGCTGAACCAAGTGAAGTTTCTCAAACTCACTTTATCTCAGCTTTGGGTCCTAGTGGTGCACATGCTGTGCCCACTTCCTGTGTTGTACACACACACACACACACACACACACACACACACACACACACACATAATGCCATCGTCTGAACAACTTGCATACAGCTCACAAATAAATTCTCCAGGAAGTTCAGTTGGCACTGCTGCTCCTGGCATATCCTTGTATGTTTCCTTTCAGCAGTCATCACTCTGGATTACAATGATCTGTACTTGTAATCCAATTTGATGACTCCATCAGACCATAAGCAACTTTAGGGCATCCCTATACTGTTTTTTTTTGTAATAATTTATCCAATATCAAATGATGTCTAGGAAGTACCAATACCTACTAAATATTAGAGACACCAGTACTTATTAAATGAAGGGATGACCGTGGAAGAAGGAACAACCCCTCCCCCGACCGCTGCAATTTCACATGTATACATACATGATCTCTCACTTTTCTCCATTTGAGGAACATCTACTCATCCTTTGTACTCAATACAAACCTCATCTCAACCACGAAACTTTCCCTGCCTATCAGAGCAGATATCTTCTTTGTGCTCCCGTGACGTTTTATATATGCTATAGCACTTAATGTTTTATTTTACTGATTTATGTGTGTGTCTCTCTCCCTGGTTTAGTTTTAGAAAATGCTGTTTTCATCATAGAATATTCAGTTCCTAATCCTGTACTGGAAACCTATTAGGTATTCAATAAGTAATAATCAATAGATGTGAAAAACCTCAGAGGGTTTCTGTCTTAAAAATCAAGATTTCAAGATTCTAACTTTGTAGAATGTTACGTATATATTTATTCTCACACAAAAGTAGAGATACTGCTAATTCTTTAAAATTGAATGCAACTTACATATTTAAAATATTCTATTCTCATCTCTAGATTTTACTTCAATTCTAAAGGGCCTACCTATTGTATTATTGAAATCATTTAAAAAAATATATATATTTTTGCCCTGGCAGGTTTGGCTAAGTGGTTAGAATGTTGGCCTGTGGATCAAAGGGTCCTGGGTTCAATTCCAGTCAAGGGCCCATACCTTGGTTGCAGGGTCCTCCCTGGCCCAGGCCCTGGTCAAGGCCCTGGTCAGTGCATGGGCAGGAGATGACCAATCGATGTGTTTCTCTCACATTGATGTTTCTCTCTGTCTTTCCTTTTCTCTTCCACTCTACCAAAAAATCAATGAAAAAATATTCTCAGGTGATGATTAATAAAAATCTATACATATAAAAGCCTAAGTGACTAGCCAATCAGCCAACCATTCGATCAGTCAACTGTCCAACTGGTAGCTATGATGTGCAAGGACTACCAGGGGGTGGATGCTCAATGCAGGAGCAGAAACTTTAGGCATGGAAACATGGAACGGATTGATGAATCTCAGAAGGAAGTGGGAAGCAGGGAGAATGGGAAGAGATTAACCAAAGATCTTATATGTATACCAGAGACCTACTACAAAGATTTGGCCTGTGCCTGCACCCTCTGAATATCCAGGACCCTCTGGGGACCGTCTGCATCCTCTAGCAATCTGGGACCCCTCGAAGGATGTTGTAGAGCCAGTTTTGGCTCGATCCCTGCAGGCCAGGCCAAGGGACCCCAACCAGTGCACGAATCTGTGCACCAGGCTTCTGGTAAATAAATAAATGCCTAAAAAAGTTAAAAAATATTTTTGCATCAATATGCACATATGCTCCCATACTATTTGTTTAATATCCAATCTTAGTTTAATGCTAGAGATGCCAAGAAAATAAAGGAAGAACATCCACTGCTCATTCTATTAAGTTACCTATTGTTGTATCTCAAATTGTCCCCACACTTAGTGATTTTTACAGAGCAATCATTTTACTGTATGTTATAATTTTAGGGGTCAGGAATGTGTGCCGGGCTCAGCTCGGCAATTCTTCTCTTGCATGTGTCTGATCACTTGTTGGTATTCAACTGGATTCTAGGTTCAAACAGCTTTACTCACATTCCTAGTACCTCAACCTAGGAGGATAGTTGGAAGCTGGGTTTAACCCTGCCCCTCTTTCTTTCCATATTTTCTCCGACCCTTTCCATATTCCTCTCTAGAAAGGTAGAAGGACTATTTACATCCTAATTCAGGAATCCAAGAATGAATGATTTAAAAAAAAAGAGTAGAAGTCTCTTAATTCTTAGGCAGGAAACTAAATAATCACTTCCATTCTATTATTTTGGTGAGAAAATACCCCATACTATTTTTAGAGTGAAGTGAGTGGTACATAGACCATAGCATTCCGTGAGTCGTGTAACAAAAATGTGTGACCATTTATAATCTGCTACATCTGCTAATATTTTAACAGATAACATATTCATTAACACAATGCATTACTGTGACTCCAAAAAGGGTTACTAGCATTCTAGGGGGTGGTTGATAAGATCATTTTCTTCTGCCAAGTATATCTGGAAAGCCTATGTCACAGTTTAAGTGACAAAATATTTGCTTTGCCAATCCAAATATGGACAAAGACTTAGGAAACCTGAGCCTTAAATTCTTTCCACTTAATGTTCTGCTCATTAAAGGAAGTGTTTCTGAGAAGGCCAAGACTCCCACCATAATCAACAAAAATGTGATACTTCATTTTCAGGATCTCCTCTGGCTCAAATTAACTTATCTCTTAGGTGCCCTTAGAACCTGGTCTGAACAGCAATAGAATAATGAGATGACCACCTCAAAAGAAAGAAAGAAAGAAAGAAAGAAAGAAAGAAAGAAAGAAAGAAAGAAAGAAAGAAAGAGCAAACAAGCTAAATACCTATGCACAGTGATGCTGCCATGGAATGAGTGTGAGGCATGACACAGATATTGTCCCATGGGTCTCTCATGGAAAAAACTGAATAATTTTGTGGCTGTTGAAGACAAGATAATTGCAATATTGTATTAAGTCCCCATTGTCTTATACTGTTTAATGACACAAAGTAATGTTGTGGAAGCAAGACTGGTTGGACATAAGTGTCAAAGGTCAGTAGCGGACCATACAACTATCCATGATTCTGATGCTTTGCTTTTAGAAAAACAACCGCTATCCGTAAAAGAATGGCTGAAAGAAGAGTTTTCTATGCCCAACATGTAGCCATATGTGAGGCAAATGTCATCAGCGGGGCACAGTCTCAGAGTAGAAGTTTTATAATTTTAGGAATAAACGCCTTTCTACATTCAGAAGGAAAAATCTACAGAATTGTTTTGACTCTAAAAGCACCAGAGCAAGATTATTTCCAGTTCAAAGCATCCCTACTCAGATCCTCTTTTCATTGCTGACTGAAGAGTTTGTATTTTCATGAGAAATTAAATGTGCGATAAAGATTGATTTTTACACCTTTTCTTGAATTTTCAGAAGTGAGGGTATAAAAATACATAAAAACTCCAACAACAGCTCAGATATCCTAAAGAAAGTTTTTTGAAGTATTAATATCCTTATAACATCATCTCTACCTTTCCTAAGTATGCTATTAATGAAGAGAGAGAGAGAGAGAGAGAGAGAGAGAGAGAGAGAGAGAGAGAGAGAGAGAGAGAGGGACTCCACACTGGGAAAGAATCTATTAAAAGAAGATAGTTACATAGATTATCTTGTAATGACATAAATTATTTTAATGAGTCATGCATTTTAAAAACATCTCTCTCTCTCCAAATGAGCAGTCTTCTAAAAATGATATATTTGCTTACTAAGATGATTATGTACAGAAAATATATGTTTTAGCAGTACAGAAATAATTTTTAACTCAATGGTTTTCAAAATTATGTTTTATTATAAATCATTACACTTTTACCGTTTTTTTAAATAATAGAATACTAATTAAAAACTGAGAATTGTCCCTTTTCCATAAAAATATAGTGAGTTTGAGCTTAAAGCTATTTGGTATCTAAACCATAGCTCCAGTAGAAAGCATTCTTCTTACTTTGGTCAAGAGGCTATAAACAATAGTGAAAGGTTAAGTGAGAAAATGCTCATAGTGTTGTCAAAATATAGTATTTTATATTTATCTGGCAATTCATAGATTCCAAAATTCTGTTAACTGTTTGGTATTATTTACTTCTCACAAATATCTGTGAAGCAACTTACAGTTCAGTGCTTTGTTGAGTTGCTTTTTTTCAGATGAAGATACTCTAAAGCACAATGACACAATCAAATTCGCAAAGTCAAATTTAACCATGGTCTTTCCTCTGCTACAGGTAAGGAGTCTTACCTGTGTAGATTACATTAGCAATCAATTCTTCAGGCTTTTATGCCAATTGGATGCTACAAGTGACCCACTATCTGTTCCGTATGTAGTGTCACCAGCTAAATATATGCTTAAACTCATTCTAAATTGGATCCTGTGATATTCAACTAAATGTTGCTGTCCACATATGGTTGGGAATGGGAGAATCCTCTAATCAAGAACAGAAACCACTATATCTTTTATTTATATCGTATTTTAGGCAAAACTCAGATACATGGCAGAATCATTTAGTACTTGCCAAATATCTAGGAGTTCTTCTACCTTTCAAAATCTCCTTTGAGGTAATATTACAATCATATAGCTATTGTTGGCCCGTGCAGTAGAGTCAAATTAACATGCATAGTTCTGATCAGTGCAGGTAAAGGGGTGAGGAGTATTCCTCTTCCATTACTCTATGACTATGCTCCAAATTGTATAGTTTCAAGGTGGAGGAGGATGGTCAGACCTACCTCAGACAGACACATGTGCAAGAATATGCCAGTACAATGTTAAACCATTAAATGGTCAGGCGTTTGTCAATTGCAGAATCTAGCCTTAAAGATTCTAATGAATATAACATAGTACTTTCAAGAAACAGATAATGATTTCTGGATGTGGTGCAGTCTTCATGATTATTACCATAAATTGATTCTACAGCAACATTTCAGCCACAGAGCATATTAAGGTTCTCGGAACTTTTGTATGGATGGGACTCAGCCTGGAAACTTCTCATTCCCATGAACTTCTGGAGCATACAATCACATCTCCTCTGTTGTGCAACCTATGATATCTCATAAAATGTTCAGGTTATAATAAAATAGACTCACAGCAAAATGTGGCACTGCCAGTCAGCGACACAGAAATGATTGAAGGCTTTAAGAAAGACAAGTATCACATGATCTCACTCATATGTGAAATCTAATGAACAAAATAAACTGGTGAAAAAATAGATACAGAGACATAGAAGCATGGAACAGACTGTCTAATCTCAAAGGGAAGGCAGGGGTGGGTGGGTGGGAACGAGATCAACCAGAGGACTTGTCTACATATATGCATCATCTGTGGACATCACATTATGGTGAAGGCCTGGGGAGAACGTGTGGAGTCAATGGGAGCAAAAGAATATACACTGAGTGGCCAGATTATTATGATCTCTGAATGCATAATAATCTGGCCACTCAGTATATTTGTGCATGTGTGGGATCTTGCCAGCCTGGCCAGGGGGGAGGGAACATGGGTGGTTGGCCAGTCTGCCTGCTGGTCGAGGAGATAATTTACATATTAGCCTTTTATTATATAGGATATACACTGAGTTGCCAGATTATTATGCATTCAGAGGTCATAATAATCTGGCTACTCATATATATATATTTCAACAACAACGATTTTTAAAAATAGGAATGAAGGTTTTAAATGTATGTAATTAACAATACAAACAATTAGAGATTTAAACATTATAGCAGAATAGTCTCTGAAATGACATTTTCAGCTCCATCAGTCAAAGATTGAAAAGTGGGAAGATCTTCACTCCAATGAGTTTTTAAACCTGAACACAAGAAAAGTTCCTTGCCTTACCATTGCACACCTCCTTGGGATAGTGACATAACGGGACATGCAAAAGGATCCACAGAAGAAAATAGAGTTGAAAGAAACATTTTCTTCTTCCTTAAATAAACCTAGATAATAATTTTTCCAAGTCCTAAAAGTAAGAAATTGAAGTTAATTCCCCAACACACTTTGGCTATTCTAATTTGTTGTCCCTGTGTGTGTGCAAGGATATGCATATTTTAATTACCTTTTTCGAAATAAGTTAGTAGTTATGATTCCATTAGTGGGTTTAGTGATCTTCAAAGCATTCTTTCTTTAAATCCTCGATTAAGAATTTTATGGATATTTTTGAAAGTTTTGTTAAATGTTTAAATTAGAAAGAATTATGGGCTTAAGGGAAATTACAAAAGAAACTTACAGGAAGGTCCTCTTCTGGATGAATTTTAAGGTTAATACACTAATTATGTTGGTCTCAATTAGTAGTCGAAGACAATAGTCTTATGAGCAGAATGGACATCCCAGATAATTTGAAAGGTCTCCTTTCTTAATGAATGCTGTTTCCACAAGTTCATTACTGTCTGCATGTGGGACGCATTACATTAAGACGCAGTAGATACAATCAAGCCCTCATCAGAAAGTTCATCCATCCTGTGGGTTTGATCCAGATAGGGTATAATCAGGAAATCAGGAAGTTTTCTTCTGAATGTGTTTTAAATGAATTAGAATTCTAAGTGGTCTAGATCTTAAATATCCATTCAAGAGCCATAAGATAATGTTTGTTTGTTTGTTTGTTTACTAGATTGGATGAAGAATAAAAATTCATCCTGATTAAAAGTCAAAGATGATTTTTATAGCTGTCCTGGTTAAGCATCAGGAGCTAGACAGAGCTTGCTTTCGGCGTTTAACTTGTAGCTACTGGGACAAGGGAGATTGAAACTACAGTGGTCCCTTTCATTCCTGAAATAACCCCTAAAAGCCACAGTGAATGATACATCAGCAATCAATTCACAGAGTTTGTTCTTTTTCCCCCAGTTATTTTATTTTTTTAAATTAATGTATTACATGTGTACATATCTTACCATTGTCCTCCCCTCACCCCACTCCCATGCATGCCCTAACCCCCAGTGTCTTGCGTCTATTGGTTATGCTTATATGCATGCATGGGAGTTGATCTCTTATCTACCCCAACTCTCCCTAACCTTCTCACTGTAATTTTACAGTCTGTTTGGATGCTTTACTGCCTCTGTATCTATCTTTTTGTTCATCACTTTTTAATGTTCTTTATTATCCACAAAAGAGTAAGATCATGTGGTATTTTTCTTTCATTGACTGATTTATTTCAATTAGCATAATGCTCTCCAGTTCCATCCAGGTTGCTACAAATGGTAAGAGTTCCTTCTTTTTTATGGCAGCGTAGTATTCCATTGTATACATGTACCATTGTTTACTGATCCACTCATCTACTGACAGGCACCTAGCCTGTTTCCAAATCTTAGCTATTGTAAATTGTGCTGCTATGAACATAGGGGTGCATATATCTTTTTTGATTGATGTTTCTAGTTTCTTAGGATATATTCCTAGGATTGGGATTACTGGGTCAAATGGGAGTTCCATTTTTAGTTTTGTGAGGAAACTCCATACTGTTCTCCACAGTGGCTGCACCAGTCTGCATTCGCACCTGGAATGCATGAGGGTTCCTTTTTCTCTGCATCCTCCCCAGTACTTGTGTTTGTTGATTTGTTGATGATTGCCATTCTGACAGGTGTGAGATAGCATTGCATTGTCATTTTGATTTGCATCTCTCGGATAATTAGTGACTCTGAGCATGTTGTCATGTGTCTCTTGGCCTTCCTTCTGTCTTCTTTTGAAAAGATTCTATTTAGGTCCATTGCCCATTTTTTTTATTGGATCATTTATTTTCCTTTTATTAAGTTGTATAAGTTGCTTGAAGATGTTGGAGATTAGCCTTTATCAGTGATAACATTTGCAAATATGTTCTTCCATACAGTGGGCTTTCTTGTGGTTCTGTTGATGGTTTCTTTTGCTATGCAAAAGCTTTCTATTTTGATATAGTCCCATTTGTTTATTTTCTCTTTAGCTTCCATTGCCTTTGGAGCAGTATCAGTGAAGAAGTTCCTTTGCCATATGTCTGAGATTGTGCTGCCTGTGGATTCCTCTAGTATTTTTATGGTTTCTTGTCTTACGTTTAAGTCCTGTATTTATTTTGATATTTTTGTGTATGGTGTAAGTTGCTTGTCTAGTTTCATTTTTTTCCATGTATCTGTCCAATTTTTCTAACACCATTTATTGAAGAGACTGTCTTGACTCCATTGTATGTTCATGCCTCCTTTGTCAAATATTAATTGAGCATAGTGGTTTGGGTTGATATCTGGATTCTCTATTCTATTCCAATGGTCTATATATCTGTTCTTGTGCCAGTACCAGGCTGTTTTGAGAACAGTTGCTTTCTAATATAGCTTGAAATCTGGTATTGAGATCCAACCTACTTTATTCTTCTTTCTCAGAATTGTTGTGGCTATTCGTGGTCATTTTTTGTTTCAGATGAATTTTTGAGGAGTTTTTTCTAAGTCTGTGAAATACGTCATTGGTATTTTAATGGGTAGTGCATTGAATCTATAGATTACTTTGGGTAGTATGGACATTTTAATGATCTTGATTCTCCTAATCCATGAGCATGGTATGCTCTTCCATCTGTTAACATCTTCCTTTATCTCTTTTCAGTGTCCTGTAGTTTTCTACATATAGGTCTTTTACTTCCTTAGTTAGGTTTATTCCTAGGTTAATTTTTTTGGTGCGTTGGCAAATGGGATTGCTTTTTTAGTCTCTCTTTCTGTAATTTCACTACTAGTGTATAGAAATGCCACAGATTTTTTGGCATTAATGTATCCTGCTACATTACCAAATTCATTTATTAAGTCAATTAGTTTTGGGATGGAGTCCTTCAGGTTTTTTATGTACAGTATCTTGTCATCTGCAAATAAGGACAGCTTTACTTCTTATTTCCCAATTTGGGTGCCTTTTATTTCTTCTTGTTGTCTAATTGCAATATAATAATTAAAATACTTCCAGTATTATGTCGAACAGGAGAGGGGAGAGTGGGCATCCCTGTCTTGTTCCTGTTCTTAGGGGAAATGGTTTTAGTTTTTACCCATTGAGTATGATGTTAGCTGTGGGTTTATCATATATGACCTTTATAATGTTGAGGTATGATCCTACTATTCCCATTTTGCTGAGAGTTTTTACCAAGAAAGGGTGTTAGATTTTGTCAAATGCGTTTTCTGCATTAATTGATATGACTATGTGATTTTTATCTCTCAATTTGTTTATGTGATGTATCACGTTTATTGATTTGTGGATATTGTACCACCATCCTTGCATTCCTGGGCTGAGTCCTACTTGGTCATGGTGTATGATCTTTCTGATGTACTGCTGGATTCAATTTGCTAGAATTTTGTTGAGGCTTTTGGCATCTATGTTCATGAGAGATATTGGCCTATAATTCTCTTTCCTTGTGTTTTCTTTATCTGGTTTTGGTATTAGGATGTTGCTGGCTTCAAGGAAGGTGTTTGGAAGTGTTCCTCCTTCTTGAATACTTTTGAATAGTCTGAGGAGGATAGGTTTCAATTCTTCCTTGCATTTTTGGTAAAACTCTCCTGTGTAGCCATCTGGTCCCGGGCTTTTGTTTGCTGGAAGCTTTTTGATGACTGCTTCAATTTCTTCCACAGTTATTGGCCTATTGAAATGTTTAGATTCTTCCTGATTGAGTTTTGGAAGGTTATATTTTTTCTAGGAATATGTCTATTTCCTCCAGGTTGTCCAGTTTGTTGGAATAGAGGTGTTCATAGTATTTTTGAACAATCTTTTGTATTTCAGTGGGGCCTCTTATTATTTCACCTCTTTCATTTCTGATTTTGTTTATTTGGATCCTCTTTTTTCGCTTCTTGATGAGCTTGGCTAGAGGTTCATCAATCTGGTTTGTCCTTTCAAAGAACCAGCTCTTGCTTTTGTTGATATTTTATATTGTTTCTCTGGTTTCTGTCATTTATCTCCACTCTGATCTTTACTATTTCCTTTCTTTTGCTTACACTGGTCTTTTCTTGCTGCTCTCTGTCTAGCTCTTTGAATTGTAGGGTTAGGTAATTTATTATCATTGTTTCTTGTGTTTGCAGTAGAGCTATGAACTTCCCTCTCAAGATTGCTTTCACTGTGTCCCAGAGATTTTGGACTGTTATGTTTTCATTGTCATTTGTTGCCATGATGTTTTTTATTTTTTCTCAATCTCTCTGGTAAGCCAGTTATTATTTAACAGCATGCTGTTTAGTCTCCATGTGTTTGATTTCTTTGGATTGTTTTTATGGCAGTTGATTTCCAGTTTTATGCCTCTGTGATCTGAGATGATGCTTGATATAATTTCTATCTTCTTGAACTTGAAGAGACTTTGCCTATGATCCAACATATGGTCTATCTTTGAAAATGGCCCATGTGCACTTTAGAAAAATGTATATTCTGTGGCATTGAGGTGAAATGTTCTGGAGATGTCAATTAATTCCCTGCTCTGATCCCCAGGTACCAGAAAAGCAACTTTCCGCTGCAGTCTCCCAGTGTGTCCCAACTGGGTGATCCTATGTATTGGGCTTAGCAATCAGAAACAAGGATCTGAAGAGGAAAGAGCACAAGTCTGCACAGTTCCCCTGCCCAGCTCTTGTCCAAGCAGCTGGCACACTTTAATAACTCCCAGGCTGTCTCTCTGTGTCAGATCAAAATAGGTTGCTTTCTAGCGATCCCCTCTATTAGCAGCTCTGAGGACCCCCTTCCACATTCACAGATCACGCCAGGCCCAACAGCCATGGATTTCTCTAGATGCAGAGTACCCCAGGTTCTCCAGTTCACACAATGATTGTATTTCTCTGTCCTGTGGGACCAGAGACCTCACCTTATCCCAGGCAAAATCTGATCCTTCCATGGGGAGTGTAGAGCTCCTCTGAATGCGAGTGTTTGTTCCAATTGGGGACCAGTGTTCTGGGGTTCACAGCTGTTTGGTGGGTGCTGCAGCTGTAGATTTTCAGCCTTCCGTAAACATCTACTTTCCCCTTCAAGATGGTGCAGTCTCCACGTCTGAGCTGGTGGCTCCGGGAGAAAAACCCAGCAGCAGTGGGTGATCCCCAGTCAGGAGAGTACAGTCCAGCAGCCCCCCACCTTCTCCTGGAGTAACAGCTGTCCCTTGACTCACCAACAAACACTCTAGTGCAGTGGTTCTCAACCTTCCTAAGGCCGCGACACTTGCATACAGTTCCTCATGTGCTGGTGACCCCCAACCATGAAATTTTGCTACTGGTATGCATCATGATGTAAATATCTGCATTTTCCAATGGTCTTAGGTGACCCCTGTGAAAGGGTCATTCAACCCCCAAAGGGGTTGAGACCCACAGATTGAGAACCGCTGCTCTAGTGTGACCCTCAGCTGTTCTCTCTGTCTGCTCAGGGACAAGGCTTGGGACATGTCCATCTATTCCACTACCATTTTTTTTTCTCCAGAGTTTGTTCTTGATGACATTTTCAGCCTATAAAGAGATTCCCATGTTCGTTTAGTGAAGCAGATGGTCCCAGTTGGAAACCAGCAGGAAACCTAACTGATTTCAGTAACTTTTCCTATTTCTTTACTTCCTAAGTTATTAACAAAGCAAAGGAAACTAAGAATATTGAAAGAAAACATAGCATCATTTGATGTGACCCTAAGTATTTCTGTTCTTTAAGAGACTTCTAAACACACACAGACCTGTGCTCATGTTCCCCGTGTGCCCACACACATGTGGGGTTTGGGTAAGAGCTAAAGGCTTAGGAGCGGCTACAAGGGTCTTAACTGTTCATATTCCCAGAATAAAGAGGTTTAATTAGTCACTGGATTGGCTTGGAAATGGATTCTTTTTCTGCATCTCTTTGAAATAATACCTATTTTCCTTGCCAATAAATAACCTATATATGTTTTAATTGTAGGTGTTGATAGCTGTGTTGGGTTTTTGTGTACCAAAGCATTAAAAAAACATCAAAAACAAATAAGATGAGAAGCAATGATTGGTCTTATATCTCAAATGGTACAACTGCTTTGTAAGTAAATGATTCATCAATAATATTTAACCAAATGTGGGAAGTTTTTTTTTAGTATTGCAAATACATTGTTTTGAATTTTCCCTCTACCTTCTCTTTCCTGCTTTTATGATTTGAGTTCTTGTATTGTGTATTTGTTCCAATCCAGACATTATCTGTTTGCAACCTTGCACATTCCCTGGCCTTGATAAATGAGTGTTCATCGATTTCTCTTCAAAGTGGCATTTCCAATTTAATGAATGAGACATTCACTGTGTGACCTTAGGAAGAACACTTAACCTCTCTGGGCATTAGCTTCTTGCTGTGTAAATCTAAATGAGAGATAGGGATCACTCAGCAATTTTCTTAAGTTCTGTTATTGGAAAACATTTCAATACTGCTTTCAAAGCATATTTATATTTCTTTCAAAAATAGTTGTTACTGTACACTCATCTTCATGAAGAAAAAATAGTAAGATGAGCATATTTCTAACAGGCTCTCCCATAATTTCAGCTGTTTTCAATACATATTTGCTTAGATTCTGCTTTCTAGACATGTACTTCATATCTTCTATTAAAGTGTCCTTTCCTTGGGGATGGGGACCAATGCTTAAAAGAAGCATTGGCACCCAGAAATGGCAGTCTCTCCTAAAGCCAGGCCAAGGACACGAATAAATCGAAAGACCAGGAGTCTTTGTCCTAAGCTGAGGTTAAATACTTACCACTTCCAGGGAAAGCTTACATTTCTTCTGCGCTGTGTGCCTGTGAATGTTTTATAAATCCAATTGAGCTTAAGAGTCAAGTTTCTCCGACAGACACAGTGTATTCGGAGGAATAAAGATACAGCAGAAAGTTATCGATTTCCGAGGGATCTACGCCTTGTGAAAAATTAACCAGACATTCCTTCAAAATCAATGCAATTACCCTTGCTGCTTCAGAACTGTTACGCCGAATCTGGCACAGAGAATGTCTCCATCGCAGAGGGCAGTAGGTTTTGTGGGTCTTTTGAAAAGCCACGAGCAGGTGATTTTCCTCTATGAATGGATGTTTCCATGCCCCCCTGTTTTCTAATCCCCTAGCTCTTTCTACAATGCATGTGGGAAAACACCCTCATTTTATCAGGATCCCTCAGTGGCTTTGGTACCCATCCAATTCACTTCCGGCCTAGGTAACTAGTAAGACTTTACTATGACAAGCTACCTCAACCTTGGTTGTCACTGTTGCTTTGTGAATGAAGTACCACTCTGCTCTCCATGACTTACCAATTTTTATTTACCAACCCCCCCATTTTTTTAACAACTGAGAATGAACTGCCCTTTCTTCCTCTGCTCAGGAACAAGAGTCTAATTACATTTTCATTGAATCGATATGAAGTCATACATTTATGCATTTCTATATTCCTATCTAGCTCAATGGCAAGAAGTGGAAGATGGATCCCAACATGCATTCAGTGAAGGTCAAGCAGTCCTAGAATACCCAGGGGAACATGATACGTACCTTGTTTTCAAGGAGTTTGGGACTCATCGCATTTCTCTAAGGGGGTGCTCTGGGTATTGAGGACAGGAAAATCCGTTATTGTACAGAACTGCCCTGTGCTTTTGCAGTGTATTTGTCATCCTTCATCCCAATGAATTCAAGGCTAGTAACACCCTTCTGTCATTGTGGCAGCCAAAAATGCCTCCTCATTTTTTATAACAAATTGAAGAATGTTTAAGAACTGGCCCCATTTATGGCACTGATGGGCTACTTAATGTTATTTTTGGTGCCTGGGTACCAGATAGCTAACCTGCTTCTGAACACAGACTCATAGGCTAAACTCTTTACTTTGATCTTTTGGTTCCCAAAATCCTTTGCTCGCTAAAATCCCAGGTTTCTAAGGATACCCTAGTCCCTGGTGTGTCAACATTGCCTCTGGACTGCTTGTCCACCACTTCCACCTGTGTAGTCACTGACTAACTCATTTGTCACCTTGTAATGGGCAAGCTGTGGTCCAATAAATTTAGCCCTTCAGGGTAATGTCTTATTCAATGCTAAAGTGCTATGAGTACTCAATTATCTTAATTTCCCTAGCAGAATATTTAAGATATAGGGTACTCATTTTCAAGATTTTTATAAATAATTAACAATGTAATATTTTCTTTCTTTTTTTATTAAATTTACTGGGGTGACATCAGTTAATAAAATTACATAGGTTTATAATTCTATAAATTACCATCTATGTATTGTATTGTGTGTTCACAACCCCAAGTCTGATTATTATTTATTGAGCTGCTACTAAGTGTCAGGCATTGGGCTGGTCTTTGGGAATACAAATGTAAGATTAAACAATATGAATTTCCCCTCGAAGATTGCATGTTCTATTGGCAATAGACATTCATCGGATAATCACATACATAAATGAAAAGCATAATTATGGTAAGAATAAAGAAAACAAAGTAAATTCTGAGAGAATATAAGAGGTGAACATCCTTGTCTGAAGGATGTGATAGCTATCCAGAGGAATTGTCACTTGAGAGGTAGTCTAAATTTTGCATTCTAGAGAAGGAATAAGAATTAACTAAATAAAGAAGACAGAAGAGAGCATTTCAATCAGGGAGACTATCACGGTCAAAGGCTTTCTCCAGCGATAATATCCAGGTTTATACATATTTAAACCCATTTATACATACATAATAAATGAATGGGATACGAACTTTCAATATTTGAAAGAAATTAGATGAATTTTCTTCCCACATATAGTTTAAATGTTCCTATGTATATTAGACAAATCATTAGACCTTAGTTTCTCATATGAAAAGCTACACATGAAATTTGAAAGAATTTATGGTCTTTACATTCAGGCATACAGACTTGTTTAATAAAAATAGGCTGGGGATTTGAAATCAGGCATGAGCTTAAAGCCAGCATTTCCAGTTATTTAACTTCTAGGATGGGCAAAGTATTTAAAACAGCATAACTATAGTAGCATTTAAGCAAACAAAATAATAAATCTAACTTCCAAATTTCTGTGTATGTATGATGTCTAGCCTAAATCAAATAAGCAGTAGAAAAGGTCTTCATTGCTCTTTAAAATCGCAGAATTTGAAAATTCAGGTGAAAGTTTTGTATTATTTTAAATCCATATAGTTTCAAAACAGATTTTTTTTAAATGACATATATTTTGTTATGGTTAAAAACATAAAATAATTATATTGTGTTAAGAGGAGGTTTTAATCTTTGATTTTCTAGAAACTATAAAAATATTCTAAAAGCCACAGTAAAATGCAAATGTTAATAAAAATGCTTTCTATTTCTTCTCTACTATTTTTTCTAGCCTATCATTACTCACACATATCTTTTGACAATACCTGTGGCTATTTCTGAATATGCCAATTCAAACTGGTGCTACATTATTTAGTGTTATTTCTATGTAGTTGGCCTATTCTAAATGGCTCTTTAAAACCCTCTGTGTCACAGAAATTAATGGACAGATATTTAGCCATCCATCTGTTGGACACACCAGCTAATTTGGGTATCAATTGGTTAAATTCTAATAATCTCAATTAAGTGCTCTCTCATTAGTTTAATTAGCTGTACTTAAATAGGTGATTTAAATCTGTTTTCTACTCCTAATCCAAGACCTGTCAGAAGGGAATGCTCTTGAGAATGACTATTACTAAAGTGAATTGAATTGAATCAAGCTGATTTTAGTCCTAACTGACTCTGCTCCAGCTCATCAGATCATCTTCTTGTTCCTTATTTCTTCACTTATCAAAGTAGTGTTTGAACAGAAATCAGTGGTTTTCCTACTATGTTTCTTAGTGTCTTAGGATTTTGAAAAAGCACTCCTGGAAATGCTTGGAGAAAGGGCAAAGAAAATAGTTTCCAGAGCAGATCTGCTGCTACTGATTTATATTTTGGCATTACATGGAAGATTTCTTGTAATGAAGAATTCTATGGTCACACAAACAAAACCCATGCAGATTCATATTACAGTGGGCATTAAATATCATGGCCAGAAACCTGCATTTCATCATTTTTCTAAAGAGAACCATCGGAGAGCATTGGCCAGACAAATGACACAATTTGATATTTAGAAAATCCCTGGCCTTCTGAGCGAATTTACTACTGGAAGCAAAGAGGAGAATCAGGAGGTAATTGCAGCCTTATATACGAGAACATTACAAGAACTGGACCTGGTGGTGATGGAGGATTAAGCAGGAAATGGGTTCTGGAAATATTTTGAAGGAAGACACATAGATCTTGATGCTAACTATGATATGGATGATTGGGCAAAGAAGAGCATGGTTTCAGCATAAAAAAATAGAGTTAGGCAGATTTAGAGATATAGAGAAGACTGGAAGAGCTGTTTGGTAGGAGCTTGAGAAAGCAAGAGATCTATGTGGAACCTGTTAAACTGGAAATGCTGACTCAACCAATGGATTTGAAAACTGAGCAGTTAGATATTACAACTCAGGGACTACAGAGACTCAAAAGCGTTTGTATGGTCTTCAAAGCCACTGGACAGTCTGGGGTCAGGGAATGAGAATAAATAGTAAGACTAGAGCTGCAAACAGAGATGTTGAGGTCAGGAAGAGGAGGGAGGAGCAGCAAAAGAGATTAAGAGAGGGCAATCGGTACCATGGTCAGATTCTATTAAGAACAGCAGAGAGCCGAGACTGGTGTGGCAAGGTGGATAGAGCGTTGGCTTGTGGAATGAAAGGTCCCAGGTTCGATTCCGGTCAAGGGCATGTACCTTGGTTGCGGACACATCCCCAGTAAGGGGCATGCAGTAGGTGGCTGATCAATGTCTCTCTCTCATCGATGTTTCTAACTTTCTATCCCACTCCCTTCCTCTGTGTGAATAATCAATAAAATATATTTAAAAAAAAAGAACAGCAGAGAGATAAAGAGACTAGCAAGAATGTAGAAGAGACATGACCGTCTTAAATTTGTGAGTATTAATGAGAAAAAGAAGGGAATTATTAGTTCGTTGGAGAGAAAAATAATATGAGTTAGAGGTATTGGCAAAGGTTTAATTTGATTAATTTATTTATTTTCACAGATTAGAGATTTAAGGCATTGTAGCCAAATAATTTTCTTAACTGAAGTCTGAATCATTTGAGAAATTATGAAAATAACATAGAACATGGTTTTATAGGAATATTGGGTTGTTAAAGCCATGGCTGCTCTTACAATGCAGGACACAATAAAAACATTAAAATCCATCTTCTTCAGCATAGTCTTAAAATCATTGATTTAAACCAACTAGTATTTCCTATCACCGATTTCTCCTTTTTAAAAGTCATTGTTTCCTCAAGCCTCATTGTCTTTTTCTGTTACACCTTTATTATGTTACTCCTAGCCTGAGCTGTGGGACCTTAGAGAATACTTTGGTGTTACTTCAGGTTAAACTCTTATTGCCCCCTAGTGACAAATTGTTGGGGAACAAAATATCTGGGTCTCCTTTATTTTGTGGCAGAAGTATGCATCGGTGAAACTAACATGATACACAGAGGAGACTCTATAAACTAAGGCATTGTATTTAAATACATATTCATAATTGCACAAAATATTGATTTGTCTATCATTTGCATTTAATCAATAAAGCTCTTAATTATAAGATTATTCAATGATGGAACTATCACATCACTTTTCAGTCACCAGTCAGCCATTTCTTGATGGGTCTAGTAAATTTTTTTTGAAATTCTGAATATTTTAATCCACAACCCAGGCATCATCGTCGTCATCATCATCATCAGATGAACTTTGGGGCTCACTGAACCTTGAATACGTGTAATAGCCAAAGAGAGTGTGTTCCTCCTGCCTCACAGTTTAAGATCCTACTCCTCCATTTTTATTTCCCAACTTTCTGTCCCATGTTTGAACTCTTCTCACATTTATTGACTATGAGAAATGTTATTTCTTTCAGAAGCAACCTAACTCTCACTAATAGTGTTACGATGTTGTCTTGTGGCCAGGAGGACACAGTTTATATCAGAACACCAAGGTCCAAATTCATTGTTCATCCATTATTTTTTCTTTTTCATGTTGTCTTTTATCTTTTATGGTTGAAATCATATCCTTCATCATGCTCCTAAGGTCCTACTAGTGCACCTTCTCTCGTTGACAAACCGCCCAAAGAAAACTACATATATATCCACAAGAAAAATCTGAAGTTTGCAAAATTAAAAAAAAATCCATTCTAAATCAAATAGGAAAAACTAATATTTCTTCCCAAAGATGCATGAAGAAATTGCTCTTATTTTCTGCTAGATGACACATCCAATTTAAATTACCTAAGAGAACAACTCATCTG
The DNA here is from genome assembly GCA_011751065.1 of Lasiurus cinereus. NCBI lineage: Eukaryota > Metazoa > Chordata > Mammalia > Chiroptera > Vespertilionidae > Lasiurus > Lasiurus cinereus. Next base: position 2,693,929 of record JAAGEH010000076.1, on the reverse strand, counting down.
TAAATGTAAGACAGCTACATAAGCTAAATGATGGCTCAAGTGTTGCAGGAGTACAATGGTGAATAACTTTTTTTCACTCACATAATAAGATTTCCTTTGGTGGTTTTTACAGAATTAAGATATCTATTGCTTTCTTCCAGATAAATCCACTTCCAAGGATATGGGGGCTATTTTAAAACAGTTTAAACAAAAACAATTGCTGTTCAAATTGTGATTTTTTTGTGTGTGTGTAAGATTCTCTCTACTCCCTAGATTCATACCCTCTAAATTTTTCTTTACCTATGAAAAATGTTGTCAATGTATCTCATTCTTAAGATATAATTGTGTAGAGAATTCCTCTTAGATCTTTACATTCTTAGAGGCAGAAGAAATAGCAACTCCATTATTTTGATTCCAGCATCTAGAAATAGTCTGGTTTTTAGTAGATAAATAGTCAATGAAAGTTTGCTGGATGAAACCAAGAAAAGAAAGATGTAGATGACTTTAACAAGAGATAAAATATAAGTGGTTTCCACTAAGCCATAGGATGTCACCTCAGGGGAAACCTATGAGATGATTAAATTTTGATTGACAGGGAATCAAGGACTCCTGGTCTATTCATGATATGTCTTTCAAATTTAGATTTTAAAATATTGAAAAACTGTAAAACTGAACGCATGGATGTGGATTCCTGCTAATTTAAGACTGGGTCTAGATACAGTGGATATGTTCTCACATGCAGTAGGCTTTCTTGTTATTTTGTTGACAGTTTCTTTTGCTGTGAAGATTTTTATTTTGATGTAGTCCCATTTGTTTATTTTCTCCTTTGTTTCCATTGCCCTCGGAGCTGTATTGGAAAAGCTATTGCTAAGACATATGTCTGATACTTTGCTGCCTATGGAGTCTTCTGAGATTTTTATAGCCCTAGCTGGTTTGATTCAATAGATAGAGCATTGGCCAACAGAGTGAAGGGTCCAGGGTTTGATTTCAGTCAAGGGCACATGCCCCGGTTGCAGGCTCGATTCCCAGTAGGGAGTGTGCAGGAGGCAGCTGATCAAGGATTCTCTTTCATCATTGATATTTCTATCTCTCCCTCCCCTCTCCCTTACTCTCTGAAATCAATGAAATATATTTAAAAAAGATTTCTATGGTTTCCCATCTTATGTTTAAGTCACTTATCTAATTTGAGTTTATGTTTGTGTATGGTGTGAGTTGGTGGTCTAGTTTCATTTTTTGGCATGTATCTGTCCAATTTTCCCCAACACCATTTATTGAAGAGACTGTCTTGATTCCATTGTATGCTCTTGCCTCTTTTGTCAAATATTAATTGAACATAATGGCGTGGGTCAATTTCTGGCATCTCTGTTCTGTTTCATTTGTTTCTACAAGTATCAGGAAGTTTTGAGAACAGAAGCTTTGTAATTTAGCTTGATATCTGGTATTATGATCCCACCTACTTTGTTCTTATTTCTCAAGATTACTGTAGCTATTCAGGTTCTTCTTCTTTTTTTTTAATCTCATATGAATTTTTGGGGAATTTGTTCTAGGTCTGTGAAATATGTCATTGGTATTTTAATGGGGATTTCATTAAATCTATAGATTGCTTTGGGTAGTATAGACATTTTATTGATGTTGATTCTACCAATCCAGGAACACAGCGTATTCCTCCATTTGTTTATGTTTTACCCTATCTCTTTCTTCAATGTTCTGTCATTTTTTGAGCACTGGTCTCTTACCTCCTTAATTAAGTTTATTCCATGGTATCTTAAGTTTTTTGTTGCAATGGTAAACGGGATTATTGTTTTTCTTCATTTGTTTGTTTCTCTTTCTGTGTGTGGATTTTTGGTATATAAAAAACACCATAAATTTCTAGGTGTTAATTTTGTATGCCGCTACATTGCCAAATTCATTTATTAAATATAGTTTTTTTTAAATGAAGTCTTTGGGGTTTTCTAGGTACTATATCATGTCATCTGCAACTAATGACAGTTTTACTTCTTCTTTTCAAATTTGGATACCTTTTAACCCTTCTTCTTGGCTGAAGAAGAAATAAAAGGCATCCTTGTCTTATTCCTGTTTTTAAGGAAATGTTTTTCATTGTAATAATAATCAATGACATACCTCCATCCATCCCAACAGTTAAGACACATAATAATAAGAATCAATAACTATTCCCGGTGATTTTTTAGACTAATCCATTTGTTTTAAACTCAAGATTCATTTTTTCAGTCTAAAAAAATAAATTGTTTTAGTTATAATTTTAATTAATTTAAGCTCTATTTTATAATTAGTGCTTCATATCTGCTCTCCCCCCCTCCAGAGATTTCTCAAAATGGCATTACTCCTTGCTATTCATGTCTGTGGAGGTAATATCTCCAGATTATATTTACCTTGAACTGCTTGCCCAAAATATTAATTCCTGCAGAAGTGGTGCTGTACATAATAATGCAAAGGACACACATTTAAGGCAGACCAAGCTTGGCCCAAATCTCACCTCTGTAACTTACTAGATGCATGACTAGACAAGTTATTTCACCTCTTCAATTTTCTTCTATATGTATTAAATTATTTGTACCTTCCACCTACAGCTGTTTTGAAGATGAAATAAAATAACACCTATTAAGACCCTGGTGCAGATAAATACAGAAGAAAGATTAGTTCTCACTACTTCTTAACCAGCTTCTCATTAGTTATTATGTCCAGGTTCTACTAAAATATTCTGTTAAATGCCTAAATAAAGTGAGCATTTGCAGCAAAATAAGTTATTTACTTGATGCAATGAACAAAAGTTATAATTAGACAAGTCTCAAAAAATACCTACAGGATAGTGAGATGTATGTTCCACATTTATGTACTTGCTCTCCAATGAAACACGATTAGAGATAAGAAAAAAATTAAGAACATGGGCAGAAAGCTGAGCTAGGACTATATCTACTGGACCCTATATAATGCACTACCAGCAGCAAAGAAACACATATAAATGAATGTAATTAGGTACCTTTCTGTAAATAACACTTAATATGCAGCACTAGTCAAGTAAGCTAATGAAAGAAAGACATTTTAATTATAAGAAAATTATTTCTGCAACACCTTAGGCAGAATGGCTTAAACGCGGTCTTAAATATGTTCTGCATATCAGTTAATTGCTTAAACAGTGAGGTTCCTTTTACTACTTTTCGAGACAAAGTTTTCCTATCTGCTAGCTGAAGTTAACCAGGGGAGAGGAAATGTAAACGGAGTGTTTAAAAGGTGGGCAGACATGAAAGCGTGCATTGACCAAACCCTGCTGAGGTAATGCTTTTGAAATAATTTAGGCTGCGTTCACCAAATGGGCGCTTATTAGAAATAAGCAAAGGGGCTCATCGCCATCTGAGGCGGGAAAGAATTTCCCTCGCATACTCAGTTCTGATATATACACACACAGTGTGTTTGAGTGCGCTTGTGCCGCATAGACCAAACACGCAGGCATCTCCCCTTCCTTCCAGGAATTTAAAATAATAAATAGCTCCATCGGGTTCCAAACACAGCTGGTGATTTTCTAATAATATTTGGAGAAGCTAACATCAGGTGACATCATGTGCAGGCTTTCCAAAATAGAAACGCGGCATCAATGCAGCTGAGTTTCACAGACTTGATGGAGCAAGAAGCTGGAAGGAGAATGGCAGATGTTTTGACCGTTTTCTCACTGGTTTGCCCCGGGCCCTGTCCGGCAGTCAATACGTTGTCGCTGCTCTCGGTTGCTGAACTGGTCAATGGTGAAAGAGTTATCCTTAGACTCCTTTGGACTCAAGTAGCAGGTGGATTGAAAAATAGCATTTATTAAACACATTTGGGCAAATAGTTACTGAATTATCAGAAACCATATAGGAGCCCTGGCCAGTGTGGCTCAGTGGATTGAGCATCATCCCATGCACCCATGCTGGTACTATTCCGAGTCAGGGCACATGATCGAGTTCTGGGTTCGAACCCCAGTAGGGAGTGTGCAGCAGGCAGCCAATGGCTGCTTCTCTCTCATCAGTGTTTCTCTCCCCCTCGCCTCCTCTCTTTCTCTAAAATCAATTTAAAATATTTTTTAAAAAAACATGTAAGAGAACACTTGAAGTGCTATCCTATACAGTTCTCATAAACATAACATCATAAAAAATGACAGGGATTTCTTTTGCTGTAGAAATCTTGACATCTGCCATTAATGTACTATTGCCATAAGTCATACTGACTCCACATTCTGATCAATCCTTTAATTAGTATACACTTTATGGAAACATTTGAATAATGGAACCTCAAGGCTGGAAGTAACCTTTAAGAAAATTATCTAAGTATCTATATGATGCTCACGTCACCTCTAGAATATCACAGACCAGTGGTCATCTCAGCCAAGCTTGAACATTCACTCCTATGGAGACCATTGATTTCAACCGGACACAACTCTGACAGTGAGAATTAATTTATTTATATTTATACCAAATTTGACTCCCCCCGCCCACTTCTACTCTAATTATATTGTGTGAAATTAATAAGAGAGCTTAACTATTTTTTTCCACATTAAGGAAGCAACTTTAAAAGAAAGAATCTTGTGCCTTCAATAAGCCAGCCACTATTTTGAGTATAAGAAATAAAAGAGCCCAAATCGGTTTGGCTCAGTGGATAGAGCGTCCGCCTGCGGACTGAAAGGTCCCAGGTTCAAGTCCGGTCAAGGGCATATACCTTGGTTTCGGGAACATCCCCAGTAGGAGTCTTGCAGGAGGCGGTTGATAGATGTCTCTATCTCATCGATGTTTCTAGCTCTCTATCCCTCTCCCTTCCTCTCTGTAAAAAATCAATAAAATATATTTTTTAAAGAAAAAGAAATAAAAGAATGAGTAAAAGGAGACCCCCAGTCACATGGATGTCTTGCTGAGGGATGGCTAAGGAACAGGTACGGACAAGGGCAAGTACAATAGAGTAATATGCATTAGGAGAGATGCTTACACAGAGTACCAGGAAATTGCCCCCAAGTAGTTGAGATCACAGGTGATGTGTAAATGATGAATTGGATTATGATTATTTCCTGTCAGGAAATAGCATTCACATGTATAGCAAATTTCACAGTTAATAATAAACACCATGGCCAAATCATATCAGGTGACTAGTACATACAATAGTAGCTATTTAGTCATATACCTTCCCTAGACCATGTACCTAACACTCATAGATGTCACATGAGACCAGTATAATGATTATCTCCCTTTTACAGATGAAGGAACTGAAGCCTGAAGGTCAAGTTATTTGCCCAAGGTCACCCTCTGAATCCCGAATGGGTGTTCCTCAGGAATAGTGTTTTGAGAATAAATTCCAAAGGCAGTAGATTTCTTGTTTGCCAACTTCCTCCTCCTCCTCCTCC